>OZ038502.1:85281673-85618091 GCA_964036315.1 Acanthosepion esculentum | reverse complement strand
TGTTAGCACGTAAGTGAATGTAACGGATTCGACTGGAATTCGAACTCCATTACTCCACCGTGCCTCCTTATCACTAGTGCTACCTTCAACCCGGATAAATAATGTGAATTTCAAAGTTCCTCATAGCCTTAGTAAGCTCTATTTCAAATTTTAACCGATAAAAATTATCTCGATCATCTTGCATTGTCTTCCTAATGACCCAATTCTAAATGGGCTAGATCAGATTCCCATCAGTAAACAAAATTGTTCTGTTCTAATTTCGCTGTTCAAATCTACTCCAATTTCAATAATAAAAAAATTGTGTGTGTGTGTTTGTGTGTAGTTCCCAAACTCTCTCTGTTACACTATACGACATGAACAGATACAATTCAGAAGGCAATTAAACTGGACTATACGATATGAACAGATAAAATTCAGAAGGCAATAAATACAGACTATACGACATGAACAGGTATAATACAGAAGGCAATAAATCCGGATTATACGAAATGAAGAGATACAATTCAGAAGGCACTAAATTCTGACTATGCGATATGAAAAGATACAATTCAGAAGGCAATAAATCCGGACTATTTGATATGTTTAAAGGAATATAACAATAAAAAGGACACTTGTACTTAGAATTATAAAGAGACAGTTGAAATTCCTGGGGTACATAATGAGGAAAGAGGGTTAAGAGAATTTGATACTCAAAGGACTAAATGAGAGCAAAGGAGAACTGTAATGAGGTTGGATAGCAGAACAGGGAGTAAGGGCGATAGACATAGAACAAACATTGCTAAGAGCTACAACGCATAGGAAGTTATGGAAAACCTTGATCAACTACATCGTAAAGGAACACGACACATAGATGAATTTTCGTTAAAACTGACAAAAATGCTTTGATAATTTATTTGAGAAAACGGTGTATTCGTGGGTCATCTGTCGCCAGTTTTGAAAATGTGTATCTTTTAGGGTGTCTGCCGCCATCTTTTAATTAAGGTTGATCATCGATACAATTTTGTGGATGCACATATTGGAGCCCACACTCAGAATATTGAACTTTGGTGGGGATCAACAAAAAGTGGAGGAACAAGTGTCACCGAGAAACGGCACGATACCATCTTGAGGCCCATTCGACGCCATCTTGCAGGCTATCGCCGCGTTCATACCACCCGAATAATGCAATTAATGTTTGTTATTTGGAGAAATAACGTATTTTCCGGCTTACAGGACACATTTTTTTTTTTCCAAAAAATACGTTGAAAAATAAGTGTGCATCTTCCAAGACGAATGTAAGGCAATACCCAGGCTCAAGTAAGTTTGGACGGTCGCTTAATTGATAGGGACATGGATTTGTATGTTGAGTCATTACACTATAATGTTAGCTATCTATTTAATTCAGCCTTTTATATGACGTAACCTCAGTACTTAGCTGTTAGAAGTGTTTCCAAGGCTATAAACCTTCCTGGAGCCGAGCCACAAGCTTAAACATGCTCTGTTTACTAGCAACAGCGGGAGCCTTTTTGCTCTTGACTAGTATGTCATTGCCATACAAACAAAATCGGATGAGTAATGAAATCAATACGTGGCGCCAGTATGTGAGGGACTCATGGTGAATGTGTTGTTGTATGAGAATGACTTTTTTTTCTTAGAAATTTATTTCCCATGTTAGGGTGCGTCTTCCAAGCTGCAGCGTCTTGTAAGCCGGAAAATACGGTAAATATAATTTAAGAAACAAGTAATATATTTTTTATACATCTGTATTTGTGAAAAAGTTGGAAAATTGATTTTAAAAGTTGAGACCGATGACCCAAATGTTTCCCCAAAATTATTTTTATTGTTGATGTTTAGAAAATATTCACATTTTAATATGTTTTTGTTCAATGCACACCAAAAAATAAAATTGTGAAAAATTATAAGCCCCCCACCCCCACCCCGCCGAGCAACTGTAGAAATAAAAATCTAGCTATAAACCTCGAAGCTGATATTTCAAATCTCTAACATCTGGATCAAACCAGCTTGCTCGAGTGAACGTACTGACACCAAGTCACATTTTTCAATCCGAGTTGATTGTCGCCTTGTCTATTTTACACACAGACACGCGATTTGACAGGTGATGGGACAGATGGTCGATTCTGAATTTCAATAGCGAGTTTTTTCAGTCGGACGTCAGTGATTAACGGGCGTACAAAAAAAAAGTAGCATTTTTTATTTAAAAAAATGGTTTTGAATGAGGCTAAAGCGAGAAAAACACACAAAGGCGACACATTATACAACAGTGACATATTATATATGACAATAGGAATATATAATATTATTATTATGGGTAGGGTTTTCATTTGTGCAAATGCATACGTAGGCGAATATAACGTATGTATTATTAGGAGAGGGAAAGGTTCACATCGGTTTCTTTTTATATGATTGAAAAATGAAAATTAAAGAGTTAATAATACAAAGTTAAAAAAAAGAATCGCATACGCAAATAAAGGTTTGCAGAGGTGAATAAATGATTTACTAAGTTTTCATTAAATTTAAATATAGCAAATTAAGAAGGTTGGGCAATTTTAGAATAAAAAAAAAAACTATCATAAAAAGAATTCTCTAAAACGTAAGCACCAATCAGCGTTAGTAAAAGAAAATTGAGAAAAGAAAAGCATCAAATTGAAATGGCTGAACATATGAGCTTTTACTATCTATCTATCTATCTATCTATCTATCTATCTATCTAATTCTGTCCATATCTGTATATCTCAGTTTCTTCATAATTATCCATATATGTATCTATTTCAGTCTGTACATATCTCTCTCTCTCTATATATATATATTCATGTATCTATCACTGAATTTGTTCATATCTATTTCAGTTTTTCTTTAAATCTATCTATCTATTTATCTATCTATCTATCTCAATGTGTTCCTATCTATCTATGTATCTCTCCCTGTTTTTTCTTTTTTTCTCTCTCTCTGCAAATATATAATCTATATAACTCAATATATATATATATATATATATATATATATATATATATATATATATATATATATATATATATATTAGTTTATATTCCCAGTACTTATTGGAAAGTGCTCAATATCAGTAACAGAGCTAACATATTCTGTTGTATGAGTTTGTGACCCTGAGTTTCACGCTTTTGCGATCATCATAAAAAAAAAACTGGTTTATTTTTAAAAAAAACGGATCTATTTATGCTTGTTTGTGTTTGATTATGTTTGGTGGTGGGAGGGGGGAATTCTCCTCTGTGTCTGTTTGAGATCACACACACACACACACACACACACACGCACACACACACACACACACACACACACACACACACACACACACACACACACACACACAGGTGTATGCATTTTACTTCACACAAACACACCCATTATAAACAATCCGAGATTAGGTGCAAATACACACCCATGCGTTCGAGCATACATGCATACGCAATTGTAATTCCATTTCGTTGTCAAAACTGTAGCGCTTATGCTTTTCTTATTTGTATCATTATTAAATCAAAAGGAATAAAAATTAATATAAAAAAAGTATAACATAAATCATTATAAAAAAAACAAAAATGATTTCATTCTTATGACGCGTACGAATGCAAACAAAAGTTGCCTAATAAGAAATAAAGATTTTATGACATCTTAAATGTTTTGTTGCTTAATATCACAAAAAAATACCGTCGTAAATGTATGTTACTAAAAAATAAATTTTGCATCTTATTGTTATATTAAATGTTGTTTTTTAAACACCACAATGATAATGAATTTTAATTAGAAATATAGATTGTGTATTATCTGTATCAGTCTGTTCCTGTCTCTGTCTCTGTCTCTGTCTCTCTCTCTCTCTCTATATATATATATATACTGTATATTTCCATGTGCAAATCAATATAGATCAGATTTAACATCTGGGTAAATATTCGTGATTTTATCTGATATCTGTTGTATAAGATGACCAAAAAAAAAAAAAAACCAGCTTAGCCTCGGCCGCCAGTGAATGATTCCTACAAGTATAAACTAAAGCTGATGCTATTACAAATGTTGTTTTGCTTATCTCTATCATTATTAAATCAAAAGGAATTAAATAATATAAAGTATTAACAGGAATCTTTATGAAAATAACAATAACAATTTCATTCTGGTGATTCGTACGAATGAAAACAAAAGTTGCCTAATGAGAAATCAAGATTTTATGACATCTTAAATGTTTTGTTGCTTAACATCACAAAAAACTGTCTGTACTTTATTGAAAAATAAAATTTGCATATTATATACTAAATGTTGTTATTTAACACCACACTGATAATGAATTTTAATTAGAAATATAGATTGTGTACTATCTTAAATATTGTTATTTAACATTACTATGTGAAAAAATACTTTGGTCTTTCATCTTAATAACATAAACATTTTGACGCGAATACTTTATTTATTTTTATTAAGTTTGTGGCTTTTTTTCCATAACGCTATGCTGTTTTCCCGCGAAAAAGTGGAGGTACCTGGTGTAAAAATGCACCCATAGCTTTACAAATTAAGAACGAAAGATTTTTTTGCTTTACTTGTTACTTGTGCGTGTTGCTCAGCGGAACTTTTGCAAATTGTTGTTTAATCGTCTTTTGAATATTTTGAAAATTGCATTTTAGCGTGAAATCAAGAAATAAAAGTAGATTTATTACATTTGTAACTGGAGATCAGTCGGTTATGTGCCATGCGTGATACACGCTTAGGCGATCATGTATCTTTTCATACATGACTGACGAGGCAGATTTTTTCCCGCATTTGTTTCAACCAGAAATATTTACATCGGTATTTAGCTTACCGAGACAGTTGTTAGCCTACAGCGATCCATGGTGCAAGCATACTACCTTACTTACCAGTTTTGATACACAGCAGGATTTAAGGTAAACTGTTTGTAACTGTTTTATTAGCTGACACCCATTTTTAGGGGGTAATATTTAACATTTCAAGATCGCCTTAATATATGGTATATCAAACATTATAATATTTATGAACTCTCAAAGTAAAGCAAAACAATAGCGTCTATTTCGGGCCTTTCATTCCAAAGAAAGTTAGTGACAGTTTCTCTCATGACTTCTTTCTCTCTTTTTCTCTTTATGTTTTTTCTCCTCTCACCCGACTATATCAATATATAACTTCCGTTAAGTTAACCGATTTAATGTGTCAATGTCTTGACTTCCTCAAACAATTTAAATTTGAGAGAATAGAAATTTTACATCTAACTCAATCATGTCTCTCTCCCCCTCACTACCACACTTCGTTAATTTACATATGCTTAGTACTGCCCGTCAAAAATGTGTAAATTTCTTTTCATTTTTTGTTTCAACCTTTGGAAGTAAAATCTGATGATCCGCGGTCCTTTAAAAGGGCTGTGGTGAAATAATTTATTACATGGAACCTTAAAGTGGTGTGTTTTTATTTTTATTTAAATTATATATATATATATATATATATATATATATATATATATATTATGCGAAGGAATCATATTTTAAAAAAAATAATTATAATGACGGATTTATATATATATATATATATATATATATATATATATATATATCCAAGTATACGATTCGTGTATACGGAATAAATTCCCAAAACTAAAAAATATTATTCTTAAAAGAGCGCCCAGAGTAAGGCAAATATGATTTATTCGAAAATTATAACATAAACATGTTATAAAATCACTACAAAAATAGCCATTTTGTTTCAACACTTTTGGTGTCTTATCAATTGATGGTGTTGAATGTAGAATGTTGAATGTAGAATAAAGGAAAACCCTTTATTCTACATGCAACACCAGAAGTGTTGAAACAAAATGGCTATTTTTCTAGTGATTTTATAACACATTTATGTTATAATTTTACAGTATCTATCTATCTATCTATCTATCTATCTATCTATCTATCTATCTATCTATCTATCTATCTATCTATTATACGGTAATATATATTATATAATATTATATATTATATTATAAATATAATATTACATATATATATATATTATATATATATTATATTATATATATATTATATATTATATTATAAATATATTACATATATATATATATTATATATATATTATATTATATATACATATATTATATATATCATATTATATTATATAATATTATATATTACGCGGAAATATATGGTATATATATATATATATATATATATATATATAATATATATATATATATATATATATATATATATATATATATATATATATATATATATATATATATATATATATATATATATATATCTTTTTTTTAACTAACGTTTTAGTATTGACACGCTCCAGGGAATTTATCCCGGGGAGAGAAATGGCCATGAAAATGGTTTACAATTCAGTTTTATGTAATTCATATATATATATATATATATATATATATATATATATATATATATATATATATATATATATATATATATGTGTGTGTGTGTGTGTGTGTGTGTGTGTGTGTGTGTGTGCGTGTGTGTGTGTGTGTTTCCAAAGCTTCGCTAAAAATGAGCATACATGATGACAAAAAAGGCAAAATATAATAAAAAGAAAGTATTTATTGTTAAAACCTTTGTGTTATTATTAAGATGAAGGATAAAAGTTTTTTATGTATTTTTCTTTTTACCTATCCTTTCTAGAACCTTCGAAATTTTGGTTAAATATCTTCTTTCTCTGACGTAAGCGGGTGACCATAAACTAGGGTGTAATATTTGAGCGTCTCTTGGCGGCGAAAAACACACTGATTTAGAAATTCTTGCAAAAACCAGATAATTGTCGGATTTTTAATTTAACTTACAGGACTTATTCACAAATTATTTTTAAATGTTTCTTTTTTAGAATATCTTGATAAAAATATCTTTACTCCACACTTATTTAATTTTATGAAATTACGAGAAATTCATTTTTGTAGCGTTTAATATTTATATTAGTTATAAGCAAAGGTCCTTGGAAAATGTAAATCATCAATTTTTTATCAAACAGGACCCCCCAGTTCTAGAAAATTTCCTCTGAATAGTAAAATAAAAAACAATGCAATAAAGCTAATATATTATTTAATTAGAAATGCTTTTAATTGCTTTTATGATCAAGATATATTAAGGACACTATTATCTTAAAAAAGTCGATGAATAATAAATTTTTACAAGAATTGTTTGCATTAAAAACATAATTAGAATAATTAATAAACTTATAAATCTTTTAAAATTCTATTCTAATTTGTATCTGTCAAGTGATATTTTTATTGAATAAAAACTATATTTACTAACCAAAAATGGAAAAGCCTACTACAATTCAGCGACCCCTATTATTTTAAAAAGAATTTTGATTTTTTTTTTTTGCGTATAAACGTGCCGATTTTTGTAAATACGGTGTCCATTCACGACATTATCAGAAAATAAGTGCAATAACAATAGTAAATTTAAAATTTATTAGAAAATTTCCAAGACCAAAGTACCTAAAATTCAATAAAATATTAGAATACTTAAAATATTTTTAAATTTTAAGATTACTGGGGAGTTAAAAATTATCTAAAAAGGTTTTCACCTTGTAACTTTAATACAATTATTACCCAGTGAAATAAATCTCGCAAACATCAGGTTATTGATAAATATGTCAACACACCATTAAAAACAACCGCCTCTGTGTTAAAAAAATGCTTTTCTGTGATATTTTAAAATAAAAGTAATTCTTGTTTCATTTAAGATTAATTAAAGTTTAAAGCAGTTTATCTTCCTCAAATAAAATTATGAGAAAAGCATATTTTTTATTATCAATATGGCTTATTTAACGATTAAAAACATTATCACGATCAATTTAAGTTCGGTTTGAAATAGAGCAAAGTATTATTAAATTTAATCTAGTCTATTAGCGTGGAATTGAAACTAAATCAAAAAATGTATTTCATTCTTAAAAAAATGCATTTTAAACCTTAAATATTGCTTTTTGGAGGTACCTATAATATATATATATATATATATATATATATATATATATATATATATATATATATATATATATATATATATAAAGGCTCAAACACAAATATTCCATGGTTATAATTTATTACATTGGAATCGTAATCACGATCCAATTCATCAGATCTACAAATTCAAAAACAAATCTGGAATATATCTCCGGGTATAAAAAAGCAAAATTTTAGTGAGAGTGTATGTGTGGGAGTGGGAAATAAGTTTCCCACTCCCACACATACACTCTCATTTTCCACTCCCACACATACACTCACTAAAATTTTGTTTTTTTATACCCGGAGTTATATTTTCCGATTTGTTTTTGATTTTGTAGGCCTGATGAATTGGATCATGATTACGATTCCAATATAATACCATGGGATATTAGTGTTTGAGCCTTTTTTTAGTTTTATATTATATTCTTACGCTGTCCTGGACATTGAGTTCTACCTGGATGCTATCCCCTTGGTAAATTTATATATATATATATATATATATATATATATATATATATATATATATATATATATATATATATATATATATATATTGACCACTAATATTATCTATCTATCTATCTATCTATCTATCTATCTATCTATCTATCTATCTATCTATCTAAAACGGTGTCTCCGTCAGTTAGCCATGTTTCATGTTCATGTATTAATATTCAGGTGCCCAACATTGCTTGCTGTAGTCCCAACTTCAAATACTCACCTAGGCAAACTCAAAATATAGTATCCTGGGTAGTCAACGCATCTATCAAAAGCACTGGAGTGGGTTTCTCATGCCAGATAGATGATAGTCACAGGCCTAAAGCCGGCCAAAAATTTAAAAAAATTAAAACTAAAAAGTAAAAACAAAACACCCTCAAATAACACCACCTTTAGTCCATTAACCCTTAGAACATAAAGTGTATATATTTATTGTTTATTAGTTATTTTTATAGATACGAATATTTAATGTTTATTAGTTATTTTTTATAGATACGAATACTTAATGTTTATTAGTTATTTTTATAGATACGAATATTTAAGTAAATGCACTTTTTATAATAAACAGTATTGACACCATTTACCGGCCTGAATGTCCAAGAAATTTCATTCAATTTACTTAAATATTTGTATCTATAAAAATAACATAAACACTAAATATATTAAAATAATAGTCGCACTTAGTTCATTTCATAAAAGCACACACACACACACACACACACACACACACACACACACACACACACACACACACACACACACACACACACACACACACACACACACACACACATAAAATGTGTATGTATATAAATATATACAGTGTAACCCGGATATAAAAGAGTTGTCGGGACCGGAGAAGAAGTCTCTTATATCCGGGTTTGTCTTATATCCGGGTTTGGTCTAACACAGGCTCTAATTTGGGACCAGATAAAATCACTCTTATATCCGGGTTTCTCTTATATCCGGGTATCTTATATCCGGGTTACACTGTATATATATATGAAATTTTTTGTATATATTATTATATATGCACGATACTTATTGGAAAGCGCCCAATATCAGTGATAGAGCTAACATATTTATTAAAAAACTAACATCAATCCAACTAGTACGCAGTATCAGAGATTGATTTGTTTTCTACGGCTTATCAACCCTTATAGCAGGTTATTTAAAGACAAAATATTTTTAGTTTTTGAGAATTTATTTTGTGGAGATAATAATGATGTTTGAAAATGTAGGTGGGCGAAATGTATTTTATCGAAATAATTCAAGAAACCAAAAAAGAAAATTGACAAAATGGCAAACGCTTTACTGAAACGTGAAAATTCTTCTACATTTCCTTACCAAAATATTAAATGTGTCTCTATTTTTATCAATTTGCATTACTTTTATGAAACGTTTAATAATTTAAAAAAAGATTGTTATTCAATTTTTGATTTAAAAATAGCAATTCCGTCGTGTAAAGTTATGATCAAATCAAAATTGTAGAGAAATGGCTGTTGCAAGTCAAATAACTTGCTTTCTGCAGTTACAACAGTTCATAGTGCTGAGCCCTTATTACCTCCCTTGAAAGGTATTTTTCACGGTACAAGGGAAGTAACTGCAGATGGCATTTAAATTGCCTTGAAATAATTTCATTTTACTTTGTTTCGTTCTTCCTTTCTATTAGTCTGATAAATGAAACACGAGTTCGAATCTCAACAGAAGTTACATTTTTTTTATTTATGATACAAGCTATTTACTTTTACGGTTTGGTAATAAAAACAACAATAAGAAATAAAAAGGATAAAAAAAAACTCGTCAAAATTAATGTATTGTGGGACAAACAAAATTCATTGGAGAAGGTATTAAGTTTTTACCTGAAATCAGATTTTGAACGCCTTTACACTTCCCAAATAAAAAAATTAGACAACAAAATACTAAATAAATCGAGTAGAAGGCAGATACGCCAAAGTAAAAAAAAAAATGGAATTTTATAATTAATTACGAAATTGCAGTTAACAGAGTCCTATATTTTTAAAAAAATCTCAAATTTGTGCAAGTTAAACACATAGAGGCTCCCAACCAAGTATAACAACTGATGCATCCTGATTGGTTGAAAAATATCAATTAGGTGTCGTCAACTACGTCCGAAGGTACCGACCCAAATTATGACCTCTAGTTGACGCCACAAAATGTAAATATGTTCTCGACCCCCCACGTGACCAAGAGAACTAATAAAAACAAAACTTCGATGCGACTTGGTCAGTGGGCCCTTAAAATATTCAACTTCTTCACTTGACTTCATTGGAAATCAACACAGCAAAGGAGACGAACCAAATTCTTCAACGCGACAACAAACCTTGTCAACCAATTCCAGGCTTAACGTTAATTACTAAAATTAACATAAATCCAGCTTGCGAAAGAACGCTCACTCCCACAAAATATTCTATTCCACAACAAGCATCTCCGGTAAAAGAGCGACAACTGTGTAAAAATCAGTGAGTCAAGAACAATACTTTTTTTTCTATTTAATACAAAGAAACAACTGTTTAATTTTCCTACAACGACAAATATTCTTAAGCACACCTTCTCATGTTCATACATACAGTTCAGCAACTTAAGTTCTTTCAATATTACACACAATCAAAAACTCTAAAGTGTTTTAACAACTTTAGCATCATCTATTTTGGATTTGTTGTGTTTTATAAAAAATATTTATTGTTGAACAAATTCTTCTACTTGATTATTTCTCTTGTTGTTGTCTTTGTTACATTTGATTTAGTAAAAATAGTAGAGGGTCAGTTTAATTTGTATTTATAACCAATACAGATTGGCTAACCCACTATAAAACCAACATGAAATGTGCTTTAAACAATTCCATTTTCCTCTCTAGAAAATAAACCTTATTTCCAACACAACTTAGATACTGTCGGAGTTAGCTCCTCCTCAGTTCTTTAATCCTTCAACAGGGGTCTCTCTCCCCTGAGTATAAATACTGGCTGACCCTTCTCTCTCTCTCTCTTTTTTCTGACTCAGGCCTTGGGCCGCCACCTCGCGTGGAGATGAGCTAAAATCTCTCTTTTTCGACTTAGGCCTTGGTCCGCTACCTCGCGCAGAGACGAGGTGAAATCTATCTCTTTTTCCACTTAGGCCAATATGTGACCTCTCACAGATACAGCGTTTCCTAAATTCCGGGAACGCGCTAAGAACAATACACGTAAGTACGAACACTTACAACACACATACATAATTTCTCCATACAAACTCTATATAACAGTCCATGTCTTTGTTTAACTTGTTTTGTTATTAATATATATTTGTTTACCCATGTATATCGGTCTTGTTTGTTTTCTTTGTCTTTGGAGTTAATTAAAGTCCGACATTCTTATGTAGCTGGACCGGCCAGCAGGAAATTTTAACCTTCTGATATCTCTTCACATCTTCACCCCCACGGTCCGCTACAATACCTACATACATACCTTATTAAAATACACCCAAACTTTATTTTCTACCCAATAACAGACAATATTACAAATATGTAAAAAAAGATTTCACAATACAACACACACTGTTTAAATCAAAGTTTCTATTGGTTAGAAATTAACATCACCATGTGAAATATTTGACCAATCAGCGAAAACCAAAATCTATTTTTTCTCAAGCCTAATTTCGTAAAAAATCGCTTATGAAAACCCACAGATTTCGACTTGCACAGGGAGATATGCGATTGTCTCCCCACGGCGTGTGTTGAAAGTAACATGTCGGCGACTTCAAAGGAATCATTTCCAGCAGCATTTCCTACTACTACTGAACTCTACTACTCTTCTGTCGTTCCGTCTCGACTCCCCGGGTATTCACTGGTAGTAGTATATGTATACACTGGGTGAGTCCATTTGTGTGAAAAGGGGAGACCCCTTAACATTTATTTACATAGAAGATGGGATAAAGACACAGAGGAAAAGAGTCTATTATAATTTGAACTCTCAAAAAAAGAACTCGCATGATACACGAGATACATTATATAAGTGAAAATTAGCGTATGTACCGCTGGCTACGCCGTTGGCCAAACTTTTATATCCATTTATTGTAGTAAAAAAGTACAGCTATATTTAGAATAAACATAATTATGATAAAACTAATGTTTTACTTTACTGTGTAGATAACCGTGTGGGTTTGAGTGTTGTTGAATTAGGAACACGTGCTGTTTATTCCTGCTAGAAGAAGGTCTAACTACAAGAAAATGGCGGACTCAAGTTGAGTCCAACCGAAGATGTAAAGAAAACAAACAAGACATATATATATATATATATATATATATATATATATATATATATATATATATATATGTCAACAAATATATGTATTAAACAACAAATTTACAAGAGACATTTATTTGTGTTTGTGTGTGAACGTAAAGAGTTTGTGTATTAGTTAAAGTTCGTACGTACGTGTATGTGTGTTTCATGGCGTTTTCCCATAAGTGGGCGAAAACGCTGATTTCTACAAGAGATTACATTTTTAAATGTGTCCGCTGAAATGCAAAGTAAAAGGAGAACGAGGCAAGAAGTCGCCCAGTATTTATAGTGTAGGGAGAGCGACCCCTAGTGAACAATTAGGGAATTAAGGAGGAGTTAACCCCGACAACTGTATCCAATAATAATGCATGTAATATTCACATATTAGTTCATATTCTAAAATACAAACAGAGCGAATATGCCTCTTTTCCATTGTTTATGTTTATATGTTTAGCTGTTTCTCTTTCGGTTGTTTACGGAGTTACGGTAAACGATGTATTGCAATTGTTAGGAGTGTTGTCCCACTTGTTTACAACTCAGTGGTAAAGGTTTGCTTTTTATATCCGCCATATAAGTCGACCCCTATTTTTGGAAAGATTTTGAGAGGGGGCTTGAAAACTCGGCTTGTACACCGTAAATTACGGTAGAGACAAAATGGATTCTTACAGAATTTGTTTATTTAGAAGAAGTTTATGCGAAACGAAAAAAGAGGGACGTTCTTTTGAGCGCCTAATGAAAATTAAGCTTCTTCTTCTATGTTATGGTTCTCCACATCTTCCTATCCTTTGTAGATCTTAGTAAAGTTTGTGTTTTTGCTAGCTCTCCTAATCCAACTATTCACATAAGCTCGTAGTCGATCTAAGAAGGCTGCGTGAATTTTTTAGATTGTGCTGCAAATAAAATCTGCAATATCCACAAACATAAATTATAAGAAATGGCCAAATGGTAACGATATTCAATCACAACAAAAAATACATGTTTGAGACAACAGATTAAATTTTATATACACAATTTGCAATTTCTTTGTTTGTGATGATGTGTGCAAAGGTATAGCGGAAAATTTCTTTGTTGTTTCGGAAATGTTCAATGTTTAAAAAGTTGTCTGCCTTTGATTGAAAGGTTGAATTTAACTTGTGGGGCACTAATGGTGTTGGTAAGAAATTATCAGAAGGTTTTTGTCGAAGATTGCGTTTTTATCATTAACACTCCACATTCAATTTGTAAAGAAAACACAGAAAAGAACAACAAGAGATGATTGAATGATCAACAAGTAAAATGTATATTGAAACAAATATATATACAATGACAATAAAGATTAAGTCGTAAAAAGTGATTTCCCTTGTACCGTGTGGGAAATACAAGTGTATGTTGTAAGGAGTTTCTTTGTTGATATTTGTTTAGTGTTTAAGAATGTTTGATGTTTGAATTTGAAAGTTAGATGTTTGTGCAGAAGAATGTTAAAGTTCTGAATAGTTCGCTTGGCTTTGATAACAGACAGTTCACTGTGTGTGTGAATGTAGTTAATGTCTGTGTGTGTGAGTAGAAGATTGTGAGAATACACGTACGAGGTTTTGGTTGTGGAATTTAATATTCTACTGAAGTTTCTTCCTTAAACTTCTGCTTTTTATACAGTAAAGTAGGCTCCCAGAACGAGCGCGGGAAGAATATTGAAGAAAGTGTCAATTTCTATGATTGGCCTAAAATCGACCAATTGTTGATTTTTTACTATAGCAAGTTTGGTTGAAACAAAACACGAGGAATTTTTATGCGGCTCGTGCGATGCGTAAATTGTCTTTACGAATAGTACTGTTTATTTATTGTCCAATTGCTGTTGAGTAATTTGTGGGCGTGGTGTGTGTAGGCGTCACTACAAACTTAGACAAAAGATTGTTCTATGAGAGGTATTAAGTGAAAATGTTTGTTGTATGAATTTTTCTAATCTCTCAGAAAGAAAGTTTGTTTCTTTGGCGACAATTTTGACACATAATTCCCGTGTGTATCTTTGCGTGTGTGCGGCGAAAATTCGTTTGCTGTTTCTACTTATAGTTTTTTTAACAACAAAATCGGCCCCAACGTCCTGGTAGCTTGTTGCAAATTTTTCTGAGAAATGCGTGGGCGAATGTTGTATTTTTTATTCTTTAGCCAATAAGATTTCTTGAAACATTTAAATTAGGGATGAATTATATATATATTTTTTGTGTCAGTTCAACCTATTTTTGCACAAATTTTGACTGTTTTGTTATGGAAATTTCTCGAAGTTTATTTTTATTTAACAACCAATGAAATTCAAGAAAATGTTTGAAAATTGAAATGAGGGTTACTAAAAGCTCGTTAGGTAGGCTAGTCGCTGAATTCCTCTGTCTCTCTTGTTTTCCCTATGCCCCGTGAGTATCAGATTCTTCAAGCCTTCTTATGTGCCCTAGAAATTTAAATTATCTCATTCTGATTCTAACGTTAAGTGCCCTTTTTGCTTACTTCTTCCTTACAAAATCCTCGTTACTCACATGTTCAGTATATGGCATTCTCAACATCCTTCTGTAGAACCATATTTCTGTCCCGGTCGAAGAATTACGGTAACAGAGAACTGTCTTCGAGGAAGTCTTCGTCTGCGTTTTCTTGAAGGTAATTTCAGAAAAACAAATTCTCAGCATTGTTTCGTTCTTAAGGTGAGTCTTTGGTTGCTCATGTGGTGGTTCGTAGTCTAAAGTTCTCGCCTTCAGCCGAAAATGTGAATTAATGTGCTTGATCTCCCCTATATATATGACTATCCACTGAATAGCGATTTTAACTCACCGACGACCTGGTCGGCAGACTTACGAAAGTTTTTTTTGAAATTATCGCGAGTTTCAAATTCTGTTCTTCCGATTGGTGTAAAATAAACCTAAGGATGAGTTTTATTTCCAAATCCTTTTTTCTAGAATTTGCGATTTTATTATCATAAGCCAGATATAGCGTCGACATAAACAGACTCAAAATCAAGCCTTATCAAGAAAAGACCCATCCGAACATCTCATTGGTTAATAATTTTTTCGGTGTTAGGTAGTGGTAAGGGGCATAGGGTTGTATTTTTTTTCAGCATCAATATAAAACGTTTAGTACGAGAGGACATCATTTAGAAGGGTGTTTCTTAATCTTTTCTTCCCAGTGGCCTATTTTTGGTGTGAAAAAATTTCAGGCCGACATAAGCACACATAGACATTCCATGTAACAGGAAATACATTTTTATTTACAAGGCAAAATGTATTAGAAAATATAAATCCTGACTAATGACTACACTGCTCCGGGTGTCTCGAGGCCCATTTAAAATATTTATCAGGTCTACTCTTGGAACTAAGGGCCCACATTGAGAATCACTGATTTAGAAATGATACGTTATGAGAAAAAAAAATGCAGTTTATGTTCCACCAGACCCAGGAGAAGCGTGTGATTTGATCGTAGTGCTTGCTGAATAAGGTTCAGCACACCGTGGAGCCTGGCATATTTTCATACTTCTCTGGGAAGAAATTCAAACACAACAAAATGGAGAACAGGAAGAAAGACGTGCTCGGTTACAAATGTTTACCTGACACTCTTTACCCACAGCTACACGGTGCGGTCACTCGGAGAATTACTCTCTCACCATTATTATTAAACTCTATCACTTATTGTTGTTGTTGTTATTATTATTATTATTAATAATAATAATAATGTTATGGGACCTTATCTATAACGACAGAGTGAACTCTTCCTGACACTATAAATACTGTGCCTCTCAAGAGAGAGGGAAGAGACGGAATCGAGTCATGAGCAGTCTCTGACTGTTTCCGACTACTGTCAAACTCTCTGCTTTGGCAGAGAGGAACCCGGACGAGGCTTTGCCGAAGGGCAAAGTTTCGTCCGGGGAGGTAGACAGTCCCTGAATCGGTTTATAACGGGTTCTAATCGGCATATTTTTGGCCGAGCCTACGGGCTCAGGGAGCCCACATTAAGCCGGCCTTGTGCCACATTCGACCCACGTGGGAGGGTTGTTAAATATCGAGACGGAATCGAGTCGTGAGCAGTCTCTGACTGTGTGCGACTTCTGTCGAACTCTCTGCCAAAGCAGAGAGGAACCCGGACGAGGCTTTGCCGAAGGGCAAAGTTTCGTCTGGGGAGGTAGACAGTCCCTGAACCCGTTTATACGGGTTCTAAATGGGAATATTTTTGGCCGAGCCTACGGGCTCGGAGAACCCACGGGCTCGGAGAACCCACATTAAGCCGGCCTTGTGCCACATGCGACCCACGTGGGAGGGTTGTTAAATATCGAGACGGAATCGAGTCGAGCCGATAGTAGTTCACTCCAAACCAGACTGACAGTCATACTAACACCTTCCACATCTTGTATTATTATTTCGTGTAATATATCTTTGTTATTTCTACTCTTGTGTTCGTGTTGTTCTTCCTTGGTCCTAACCTTGGGACATAACAAATAATAATAATAATAATAATAATAAAAATTGTGTTAACCCGAAATGAAGATTCCGTGATAAGTATTCAGAAACAATTGACCATCTTGTATCAGGTTGTGCAGTTCTAGCACTTGCTGTATATAAAGCTCGGCGTAATAGAGTGGATCAGTGTATTTGCACTGGAAAATATGCAACTTTTACGGGAAAGAAACTGCTATGAAGATCACCCAGACCCGGTTACAGAGATAGGATTTGTAACAATTTTATGAGACTTTACAATATACACAAAAATAACAATGAAAACTAATCGCCCAGACATCGTGTTCAAAGATCACAGAAACAGAATGCGCTTTCTTATTGAAATGGCGGTCCCTGCAGATTGTAATGTATCTTTGAAGATCTTCAAAACACTTTCAACATTGCATATGACAGTATTTATGATACGTATGTACAGTATTCTGAATAAGATAATTTATCAGCGATATAGCCTTACGCTTAATAAAGTGACAACTTCTTCGTTCTTTAAATCTCATAAACCACCCTGGGCTCGCTTTAAACTGTACATCTTTCTCATCTGGGTATTTTTTGTTCAGGTTCTTAAACAAAGACAACGCTTTCGCTGGAATGATTCCTTGACTAATATCAGCACGTTGATGATTCAACTTATCAATCCAAAGAGAAAGACATTGTTCCATCTCTTGAAAGATTTTTCCTCTTTTCTTATTGTTAACAGAATTTGTCACCCCTGAGGTATCAGATTCGATATGTGCCAAAATCATATCCTTATTGTGAACAATCATCGATTACAGTCCGACTCATTCCAAAAGATCGAGCAATCGATATAACTGTTTCACCTTTTTCATGTCGTTTTATCATAGTAAGTTCATATCGTTCAGCGTTATAGCATGACGTTTAGCACTTGCACTATGAATTTTCTTAGGAGCCATTGGGGTAAAATATAAAGTCATAAACGAATGAGAATCACGAGTAGCGCTGACAACGACGCCAAACGGTAGATATTGGAATTACTGAAGAAAACGCAAATATTAAGCTCTTAAAGATCGTTAAATAAGACGACAACACAGTCACAGATTTATGATGATTATATTAACATTTACTTAATGTATGTATTTTAATATGATTTTATATACTTTTATTCTTATTTATTGTACACTAACATAATTTTATGTGCTTTTAAACGCTTTTTCTATTACGACTTCAAATTTGTGGCGGACAGATGTAAAGTTGAATAAAATGACTTAAACTTGATTTTTATTCTTCTTTTAACAAACAACGTATAATCAAGAAGAATGACTTAACTCGAAACGGCATAACCCGAGGTATACCTGTATTTATTTCACCCGTTACATATAGACTTAATAAAAAATTATTTTTATTTTTAAACATTTTTTCATAACTAGTTTTTTTTTATTCCAACTCATAAATAATAGTGACAGTGCTTCACCCCAAAAACAAAATGTTTTCCCAAGCAATATACTTTTTTTACAAGTTTTTTTTGTTCCATCATATTGAAGACGAATTCTATTTCCAATAATTTAAGTTACTTAATGACAATGGCTGCAGAATGTAAAAAATGAAAAGAAAGGACCCAGATGTCGCAATAAAAAGCAATTAAAGAAAAATGAAAAAAAAAAAAAAAATAATGACAATGCTTCATCTAAGAAATTCAGACAACAAAAAAATAGTGTGGAATATTTTTAAATATACTTGCAAATGTAGATGTTTATAATTTGGCAATCTTTACAGTACATCGCGGACTCTTTCTTTGTGAATGTAGTTTGCTCTAAGACATTATAAATTAATGTTCAGCTCTCAAAGACCGCTAAATAAGACAACACCACAAAGTCGCAGATGTTTTCATATTTCGTTCTCTAAAATTTATGATGATTATATTAACATTTACTGTAAATGTACATATTTTTATATGATTTTATATACTTTATTCTTATTTATTGTACACTAACATGGTTTTACGTGCTTTTAACGTTTTTCTATTGATATTACGACTTCAATATTTGTGGCGGACAGAGGTAAGGTCGAATATAATGACTTAAATTTGATTTTTATTTTTCCATATAGTTTTTTGACAAACGACGTATAATCGAGAACGACTTAACTCGAAACGGCGTAACCCGATGTATACCTGTATTATATTTAACACACTATTAGTCGTTGTTTTTTTTTTTTCATTTTTAAATGTACTTTTTATTATATAAAATTTAGTCAGACGCGACCGAATTTTCAGTCCAAATAAGCGGTCCAGAGAAAAAAAAGTTTGGGAACCACTGCCTTAAATTGTACTCACAGATACAGCTCACACATTACTAAGATCTTTATCTATATAAAATGTGTGCGATCTTCTTTTTTTTTTTTTTTTAATAAAAATGATCAGTCGAAAATGTCATGAAGCCATTTTAGACCTTAGGTCTCTGGTTGGGACCCGGAAGGAAATGTGTATACAGCAGAAATCAAAGGAAATAATAATAATAATAATAATAATAATAATAATAATAATAATAATAATAATAATAATAATAATAATAATAATAATAATTCTCTAGACATCGTGATCAATGACCACGAGAACAGAATGTGCTTTCTTATTGACATGGGAGTCCCTGCAGATTGTAATGTATCTTTGAAGATCTTAAAAAATACAAAGATCTTGAAGGTGGAAATCTAAAGAATGTGTCAGATGAAGGCAACAATAACTCCAGTTGTAGTTGGAGCCCTCGGATTGATCGGAAAAGGTTCCGATAGACTCCTTGAAGGCATTCATGGTAGCCCAGTCCTTAAAGAAAAACAAAAGAAATTCTTTCACAAGTACGACTCACACCGTACGAAGAGTTTTATCTATTTAAATTATGTGTGATCAATGTTTGTTTTATTTTATTTTATTTTATTTTTTCTTTTACAAAAATGATCAGTTAAAATGTTATAAAGCCATTTCTGTACTTAGGTCTCTGGTTGGAAAATCAAAGGAAATACTCCTCTTCCTCCTCCTCCTCCTCCTCCTCCTCCTACTACTACTATTACTACTACTACTACTACTACTACTAGTAATCCCTTTTGATATGCGTAAAATTACGTAATTTAACATATGTCAAGAGAGCTCAATCGATATGTAGAGAATAATCATCAATAAATAAAAAGTTAACACTGCTAATCTATGACCGACGAAGAACGTAAGTCCAATCTAGTCACAAGACTCTTGGTCCAAGCCCAAACTAGAGTTGCCAAGTAACGAATTAAATTTTTACTAATGTTCATCCAATATAAGGCTCAAGAGCTACTCAAAGTAGAGGTTTACTGTATGGTGTTGTATGAGCTTAAGAAAGGGCAAAAAGTGAAGTTCTTGGGTTTATGCAGGAATGATAATGGCTAACTGTAGACTTGAAGAGGTCAAGCCTGAATTAGTGAATAACATTTCGGAGTTCAGTTGTAGACGTTAGAATTATAGTGTGGAGGTAGACTTTAGAAAGTTGTTGGTTGATTTGGTTTAGCGGCCTATGGACATCTCTATGGGTTATTTAATAATGGACTCTAAATATTTTGAACATAATTTATAGCTTCAACTAAACATATTTTGAACGCAATCGTATGACTACAGGTAAACTTCAACTACAGATAAACTTGGTAATTTTACTATAAATATGTAGTGTTGATAATTTCTTATATAAAAATGTATTGCTGGTAATTTTACTATAAAAATGCATTTTTATTCTTTTATGGATTTTGTTTTTGTTTGGTGTTTCACTATTTGCCCATAGCTCTAACAGGTGCTACCACTCCGGTTCAGGGTGAACCTGAGAACAAAAACAAACCTCCAATCTCGCGATCAGAAGGCTTGCTGTCGGATGTAGTTTATCGTCATACCCAGGACTAGACTTTAGAAAGAACCGGAAACTCAGTCCTAAACAGGAAACACGTGATAAACCACAACTCCTGTACAAAAGACCTGGGAGGGGTGTGACATTTGAAATTCAAACAATACTGAATTTTGAATTATCTTCTTTTTGTTTTACGTAACCTAATCTATCATAGTTTATTTTAGGTCTTACCCCAAAGGTCGCAAGTTGTAAAACTCAAAATTTGAGGCTTTTAAAAGAGACCCTGTCTGGCAACCCATCGCCGTAACAGGGTATTTGTGGCCATAATCGCATTTGCTTAGTCTCTTTTACTAAATGGGATTTGGTCCTCTAAACCCTAAGAATCCATAAGATATCATTCCTTTGATTACTTCATCACAATGATGAGACACATTTTAAAGCAATGTCAGGCGAGACAAGGGAAACGCGTAGTAGCCTGAAAGATGAACAAAGTGGTCAATTTTTTTCAGTTTTGGGTAGCGCCTCGCAATACCTGTGAACTTCGATGAGGTGTAATGGTTAACAAGATTGTCTCGCTCGATCAATGACGACAGAATAGTGGCTTTGATCCCCACTCAGTGCTCCATACTTTCGGCCTTGTGCCATATCAAAGCTACGCTTAGAAAATCTCCATTTGAACATTGCTATTATAACTGCACTAAACGAATACCGATAAAAAATTTACCACCTTGAATGGATAAGAACACTTAAGTGAGGGTGCAGTGTCTTCAAGATGACCGGGCAAGGAAAGTTGTGCTCATTGTATTTCAAACGACAGGGCAAGTAGAGTTGTGCTCCTTCTCTTCAAGATGACCGAGCAAGGAGAGTCGGGCTCATTGTCTTTCAAACGACAGGGCAACTAGAGTTGGGCTGCCTGTCTTCAAGATGACGGAGCAAGGAGAATTGGGCCATTGTCTTTCAAACCACAGGGGAAGTAGAGTTGGGCTCACTGTCTTCAAGATGACAGGACAAGGAGAATTGAGCTCATTGTCTTTCAAATGACAGGGCAAGTAGAGTTGGGCTCACTGTCTTCAAGATGACCGATCAAGGAGAGTTGGGCTCATTGTCTAAAACGACAGGCAAGTAAAGTTGTGTTCCTTGTCTTCAAGATGACAGGGCAAAGAAAATTGGGTTCATTGTCTTTAAAACGACAGGGCAAGTAGAATTGGGCTCTCTGTCTTCAAGATGACAGGGCAAGGAGAATTGAGCTCATAGTCTTTCAAACCACAGGGCAAGTAGAATTGGGCTCTCTGTCTTCAAGATGACAGGGCAAGGAGAATTGAGCTCATAGTCTTTCAAACCACAGGGCAAGTAGAATTGGGCTCTCTGTCTTCAAGATGACAGGGCAAGGAGAATTGAGCTCATAGTCTTTCAAACCACAGGGCAAGTAGAATTGGGCTCTCTGTCTTCAAGATGACAGGGCAAGGATAATTGAGCTCATAGTCTTTCAAACCACAGGGCAAGTAGAATTGGGCTCTCTGTCTTCAAGATGACAGGGCAAGGAGAATTGAGCTCATAGTCTTTCAAACCACAGGGCAAGTAGAGTTAGGCTCCCTGTCTTCAAGGAGATTTGGACTATTTCCTTTTTTAAGCTCGTTAGTTCGAAATAAACATTAAGTTTCTATTACAATTTCTATTAATTCATTTTCTATACTCGCAGCTTTTTCCTCCGCGGATTTCACATCCAGAGCAATCAACAGGCCGCCGATCGAAAATCTTCAGAGAATTAGTAATGATAATTCTCTGATTGACTGTTTCCCTATAAGGAAACATTCGGCATTCATTGATCGAGCAGCTACTTCTGTTGTCGGTCGAAATTTATAATTTATTTCTATTAAAACAAAATTTCAGTAAAATTGTTCTTTTTTTATGTTAACTGTTATCGCTCTTTCCAGTAGCGGTTGCATTTTCTTGTCCCCGCCCCCGGCAGGATGTGACACAAGGTCAGTTTAATGTGGTCGGCCGAACGCGTCCATCCATGTCCCAAAATAGCCCAGCCCCCGTAACCGTCGGTTTCGCTGGCATCGTTATTACTACAAATAATAAAATCGGTTAATAATTATTTATGACTATTTATACTGGGACTCATGCATGCAATTACAAGTAATCCATAATAATATTTTAAATTTTGAAATTATAATTATTTTTGGCATATTAATTTTTGAAACTGTTTCTAAATCTTTGATTGTCTTTCAATCATTCCGCCTCACCTGCTATCCTCTTCCGCTGCACATATGAGGCGCAGCACACTGTTTGGGAACCACTGGTTTAGAAGAATAGATAGGAAGCCTCATCTTAAAAATCCTAGATATCTCCATAAACTGCGTTATCCTCGTGTGACTGTTGGGCCATGTACAGGGTGAACATGATTATATAAAAAAGAAAACAAAACAAATCATTTATTAAACTCCCAATTTTTTAAATTCTTGTTCAACCTTCACTGTCAGTTTTCCCGCGATAAACATTTTTGCTTTTAAAACAAATTTGATTGCGAGTATTTCTTTAAAATATTGGTGACTCTTCAGTGTAGTAAGAGTCACCAATAACAGGTGGCTAAAAGTTAATCTTACCAGTTATTGTTAGCGAGTTCAGTAGATGCTCACTGGATACGACCTTTTGCCATACTTGGTTTAAATTCAACTAATATCCTAACCGTTGACGGTCGATGCACAAACAAAATGAGTCAATAATAAAACAAACGCAATAACTTATATTTATAAAAATGTATTTACAAATATATACATTGGCTTTCTGTTGAGATATTATATAATAATTTGGGCCACAGTGGGAAGGGAAACCTTTTATTCGATTTTTTTTTGCATCAAAATAGAGAGCTGCATATTCTTCAAGAACGGGTAATATTCGATAAAAATCAAACGTAATGTGATCGGCTGAGAATGAAAATCTTCTATTTTAAGAGGAATTTTGACCGGAAGTGACGTTCAATAAGCGGACATCAAACAGACGACCTTTTTGTCCAATTCTTTTTTACATGGAAAGCCTGAAAATAAAAATGATATGATATTTAATACCCCAGTATTTTACTTTCTTTCAATATATTTTTTATACTGACATTCAAACAGATGCTTAGTAATATTAACAGAACTGTAGCAGGAAAAAAAATTAAATTCGTCCCTAGGTAGCCAGGCGTGTCTACACCAGTGTACAACGAGAAGTTTATAGCCTATGAAAACAGTTGAATTATTATCTGAAATTTTCATTGTAACGTGTCACATGTATCTTAGATATTTAACACATTACTTAGTTACCTCCCTTGGCTCATTTCGGATATTAAAAGGGAAACCCTGATTGCTGTAGTCATTCGATTTCCTATTGTAACATGAATAAAACCATTGTACACGATGTTCCAAAAGTCACGTGATAATTGGCAAAAATCGTACACTTGTGAAATAGCAACCGGGGAAAATTTGCATGACATCATCTATAATTTGACCAATAAAATTTCTTAGTAATATATTGTCACATTGTACATAATATATTCTCACATTGTATATCGTTACAGAAACATGATACCACATGGTAAATAAATATTAAATTTAAAAGGTTATCAATGGTAATGCAAATTTTGGAACACCCTATATATTAAAAAATCTTGTCTGTATTCGCAATAATCTATCTATCTATCTATCTATCTATCTATCTATCTATCTGTCTATCTATCTATCTATCTATCTATCTATCTATCTATCTATCTATCTATCTATCTATAATTCACCATAGAATTCACCATATTAAGGATATGAGTCTAGAATCAGGGCCAATAAAAATGTCATAATAACTGTCAGGTTAAATTTTATATATATGTCGATTATCGTTTTTAATATATTTTTTTCAAAATATATATTCCCATTTGTGCAGATGTTTGTTAGTTCTTTTCTCTCTCTCTCTCTCTCTTTCTCTCTCTTTCTCTCTATCTCTTTCTCTCTCTCTCTCTCTCTCTCTCTCTCTCTCTCTCTGAGAAAACACTTTCGATGAAGTTAGCTATTCTCTATTGTTTGAGTATGAACTAAAGATTCATGTAAATCAACAAAATTATTTTCATGAATTTATAACTTTGTGATTGTAGCCCAGATCATTTCGTCCATTATAAACAGACCAACCACCACTAATGACCGTTAAAAACTTGTTCAATATGTCTTTGGATGACATGCTTCTAGAGTGCTTCTCAATCTATCAGGAACAAATTTTACAAAGTAATTATATTCTTCAGAATTTTTTTCCGTTCTTCCAAAGAGCGATTGATGAAGCACTCTTAGCAAATGTTCTACTCTTATTTTTTGAGCATGCAAATTATGGCCCATATTCTTGACTTTTAACCCCTAATCTAAGCAAAATTCACAATAAATTAAAAATCTCATAGCCTGATTCACTTCACCAAAAAATCCGAGTGTAGAAAGGGAGATAACTTTTAATTCTGAATGGCCAGTTAGTTAAGTGCTACACGCGATACACTTGGGCGATCATGTCTCTTTTGATTTAATGGCTGATAAGGCAGAAGATTTTCCCGCAGTAGGTTTACGTCTCTTTCTGCGGTAGATTGGTTGCCAACCAAGTTTATATGACCTATTTTGTCCTGCTATTAAATCCATAACCGGAGGGGAAGAGATGGATTCATACCTTTCCCAGGGGTCTTTGCGCGTAAGTAAAGGTAACGACTGCAATTTGAAGTCGGTTCTCCGATTTCTTATTCCGAGTCGATATCCATTACACTACGACGCGCATAAATTGATAGCATTTGATATTTACTTAATCTATTTTTGGTTTGTTTATCGGGGTGAGCGCGTACAATTGGAGTACAATGGAAGGGCCTCGCTCTGGAAGAATTTGGTGTGAATTGTAGTAAATATAAATTCTTTTTATTTGGGAGCGAATTAATATTTTTTAGTGAATTAAAGGAAAAGATCGAAATAACGATGAAAATAAATAAATAAATAAATAGAGTAATCTGAATTAATATAGAATTTTTTTTTTTAAATATTTAAATATAATTTTCTTACGCATGTATTTTGGATAGGACAAATAAATTTATTTTTAATTTTTTAATCTCGTTTTTAAATATTTGTAAAACCGAAAGATGAAAAAAACATTATTATGCAAATAAAAATTTCAGTGATAAAAGTAAGGAGAAAAAGGTATTCATTACCTTAAATAAAGAACACTCGAATTATTAAAAGGATATCATTTTAAAACGATACATAATTAAACAAGAAAAAAAAATCTTCAGATATAACAGTTATCTCCCTTTAATTTTCTAGCGATAATTTTTTCGAACCATTCAACGACGTAAAAATTTCATTTAACTTCTGCGAAGCCAGTTTTTGGCCAAATGACATCCACTTTTATCCGGTTATGATGTCACTAAAGGGAAATAATGACAGTCGAATGTTTGTTAGTTTCCTCAAAATGATTATCAGTTATTTTCTGACCTATCTTAGATATTTTCTTGGAATATTAGAAAGGCAATGATATTAAAGACCTTCCAAGATTAGTACCGATTTAATCATTATAATCTATAGATTCACCTTCTTTCTCGTTTTTCGAACAAGTGTTTCTGGTCATCGTCCATTAGTCCCACAGGAATAGTGGCTGGAACACTGGGACAGTTGGCAATTATCATCGTGTCGAGTAAATGTTGCGTACGGCGAGAAATGCTATCAGGTAATTGACCTGAAAACTGTAAATTCTTCAACACACTGGAACCTGCAGAATAGGGAACAAAAAAAGGAAAGAAAAAACAATATTTAAAATAATCTATAAAACGGGCTTCAGAAGTCATAATTGATACGTATAAAGTTGTCACTAACCCAAGTTTTAATTATGAAGAAAATGTTGGGTTGCCAAAAATATATTAGTGTGTCCAGAAAATAATTATATATTTTCACCGTTATGAAATATGAGTTCACCAAATAAGGCATAAATAAGTTCGAATGGTATAAAATTGCGTCTAGAATAATATCTCCTGCTAGTAGGGTCTGAAAGTAATTACCGTATTTAACAGCATATAAGGCGCACTTTTTTTTTTTACTAAAATCTTTTAAAATTCCCCTGCGTCTAGGTTTAAAATTGGCGGTAGTCGGCCGAAATCAGTTTCCTGTCAACTCCTATTAGCTTAGACTTAAACATGAAGGAGCAATGGAACACGTGAATGGCAATGGAATGGATCACGACCTTACACTTACAGGAAGAATAAAAAGACCCAGCATTGCACAAGTCTGCGAATGGGTGAAGCAAGCTTGGGATAATATTAGACCAGAAATTGTTGTGAAATCTTTTTAAAAGTGTGCCATTAGCAATGCTCTCAATGGAACGGAAGATGACGCATTATTTAACGACCATGATAGTATCATTGAAAATGAGTCTCAGAGTTTTGATAACGAAGACGACGAATTTTATGGATTTGAAGAGGAATAACATTTTAATGGTAACTCTACTGTTTTGCTTAATTGTAATAATTGCTTGATTTTTATTTTGTTTTCTTACCTTTGGATATAATAAAGTTTTTTTAGGCTAGTGTTCTTTTTTTCCTATTATTTTTCGTTTAATTGTA
This sequence comes from Acanthosepion esculentum, assembly GCA_964036315.1. NCBI lineage: Eukaryota > Metazoa > Mollusca > Cephalopoda > Sepiida > Sepiidae > Acanthosepion > Acanthosepion esculentum. The sequence goes on along the minus strand of OZ038502.1, from coordinate 85,590,435 downwards.
ATCATGGATTATTTAACCAAACCTCATAAATATAGTCTAGGCTGTACCATTTACTAATAATTTTACTAATTTTACTAATTGCTATTTTTTTCTTGATTTTCCCTGATGAGATTGGGGTGCGTCTTATATGACGTCAAATACGGCATTTCACCGATATAAATGGTGTCAACCAACTAAGACAGAAACAAGGTTGAATGGTATGAAACTACCTCTAGAATTAGAGAGTCTGTTGTTTGTAGTACATTTCAGAGTTTTTAACCCCATTACAGGTTACAGCCTTAAAATGTGGCATATTCGCCATTGTTTACTGTAGGAATTCCGAAAGAGTAATACCGTAATATAAAGGTATTTAAAAAACATTTGTGCAGCGAAAAAGTCTACTGAATTGGATCTATTTTCAAAGCATTTGGCGCAAAAAATTAACGTGTCATGATCAATTTCCGACAAACATCTCAAACGAATTGCAAAACCTTGCAAAGATGAAATTTGGGTCCCTCGTGAGCCTTCGCTTAAGATCCGAATACAACATTCCAACGTTAGCAGCAGTCTTTTAACCAGCAATGACAACTTTTCATTTTTGCATTGTATTGTTACAGGAGCTGAAAAATGGGTTTTGCATTGCAACAGAAAATAAGAGAGACAGTGATTATCATAAAATGAGAAACCATTGATTCCACCCAAATCAGGGATGGTTGAAGTAAAGAGATAGTAGTTGTCTGTTTTTTTTGCATTATGAGGAGAAATGTTGACGAGAAAAGAGAGTTTTGAATATATATATATATATATATATATATATATATATATATATATATATATATATATATATATATATATATATATATATATATATATATATATATATATCAATTATGTAGTGCTTGTTCAATTTATATAACGTAAATCATAACGTAATTTGTTTTTCGTGTGAATGATTTACGTTATATATATATATATATATATATATATATATATATATATATATATATATATATATATGCATTTATTGAAATATTTTTGAAATTGAAAGAACGGGCGAGGAAGTGAAATAATGGTTACACTTCAAGAAGATATTAATCCTTTGAGCTCTGACCATCGCTTCACCGGTGGTAGAGAAAAATGATGTCATGGCCAGCCACCGGTTGAACAGTTGTAGAGAAAAATGACTTAATGCCAAGCCACCGGTTGAACGGTGGGTAAACTCTTGTAACTATTTTTATACTACCGTGAAACATAGCAATTATTTGAGAATTTTGATTCAGGAGTTCAGGTAGAAGGGTTAACATTGTTCAGGAACGCAGGGTTAAAAAGTTTTGCAAAAGTGTCGTTCGTGATTCTGACTGGAAAACAACATTTGACAAGTGAGTTTTAAAGCTGTAGTGATATGCAAATGACTGCCAAATAAGCACAGCTGGTATAGAGACTATATAAAGGCCCAGGCAGTAAGGATAGGGAAGCTTTCGCTATGTCTGCTGACTGACGGAGGGGTCCACTCCCATGCCACTAATATTTGCTCAAACCTCAGGGTGCCATCCACTCTCCAGGCCGCAATTCTCCTTCGTACATATTTATAAGTCTACCATTCATCCTTGCTTTGAATATTGCTGGTGTGGGGCTCCTGCTGTATATTTAGAGATTCTTGATAAAATCTAAAAAATAATCTGCAATGTTATTGGTCCTGACCTGGCATCTCGGCTTCAGTCACTTTCCCACCGCCGTAATGTAGTTTCCCTTTGCCTTTTCTATGAATAATTCCATGGTAATTGCCCTGATGAACTTTTCTCTTTGGTACCTAGGCTTTATGAATTTAAGCGCAGTACTAGATTGACAGCAAGGTTTAATCATTTTACAGCTGAAATGTCTAGACGTAACCGTAAGTTCTATCATAGCAGTTTCTTCTCTCGCACTTCTCTCCCGTGGAACTCCCTTCCGGTTTCTTACTTCCCAGTCAACTTTGACCTTCAAAAATTCAAATGTAATGTCAATCGCTATCTTCTCTCTTCTTAATTCTCGTTCTTTTATTGTCCTCTCCCTTTAATAGAAGTTTTTCTCATATTTTCTAACACTCAGTAACCCCTTGCATCCTAGTGACTTCATTGCCTGGCTTGGGGTGAAATGATTAAAAAAAAAAATCTACAAAAAAAAAAAAAAAAAAAAATTGCAAAAATCCCAAGTCTCAGTTTTGGTTACAAAATGTATGGAGAGCTCTTCCTTTATTTCTTACCTTCGAAAACGGCTGACATGTCCTTAGCACTCAATAATGGCGTTGGGAAACTTTTAATTTGGTCAAAATGGGTGAAATCAACAGACCAACGCTTTTTTTCCCGGTCAAATTCCATTAATTGCTGAAATCGGTAACCCCAAAAGACTTCTTGTTGCGTATAGGACGTCCGGGATTGACACATTTCTCCTGTTGCCTCAACAACGCCTTAAAAAAATTAAAGAAATATTAAGATGCTGGTTTGTCGAGTGTCGCCCCAAGCAATATGTATTAAAAATCTGTGAGTTATTTTATAAATAAAAGCCATAGAACGATGTTAACAAAAGGTAATCTGCAGGGTTACAATAGATCCACCATTTTATTTAACAGAAAGAAAAAAGCAAATTGACAAAACCTAAACAAAAAACAAAATAAAAAACAGCAAGTACCTGGTGAAATAATTTAATTTTACTTAAAAAAAACTTCAATCCAAATACGTTTGCTGTGAGCAGAAAATATTTAAAAATGAATTTATTACGCCACCAGTCTTGTAATCCAAGAGAAATAACGCTAAATTCCCTATCAACAGCTATAATATAATTATCTCCCTTGTAATTTTGCAAAAATTAATTTCGCATTGTTAATGACAGAGAATAAGTACTCAATTCCAGTAAACCTTTGCCAGACAATATATATATATAAAAAAGCTATAAACTATATATATATTTTGTTCCTCACCTGTAGCACGACTCGGAATTTCATGCACAACACAATCTTCAAAAAGCAGCAATCTCCGTATAAAATATGGACTGCCTCATCATTGCGATAACTGGATATATTGAACAAAATGTAAATTATGTAATGGTCAGTCTTAACTCAGCACCTGAAGATTGCGTTGTGTATGAAACTCCGAGTCATGCTACCAGTGAAGAAAAAAGGGATATATATATATATATATATATATATATATATATATATATATGTATATATATACATATATATATGTATATATATATACATATATATATGTACATATATATACATATATATATGTACATATATATACATATATATATGTATATATATACATATATATATATATATACATATATATATGTACATATATATACATATATATATGTATATATATACATATATATATATATATACATATATATATATATATATACATATATATATATATATATATATATATATATATATATATATATATATATATATATATATATATATATATAATGAAATGGACTATTATTTTCATATATTTTCTGTTTATACGTTATTTTTGTAGATAGAATTATTTAAGTAAATGCTTTGTTTATTAACAGTATTAACTAATTTGGCGGCCTGGCATAGCATGTCAGGCTATATGACGGCTCCGTGTAGGATACAGGTTCGATTCCTGTCGGAGGACACATATTTTCTATGAAATTCCTCGGACATTCAGGCTGGTAAATGTTGTTAAGACTGTTTATTATGAACACAGCATTTACTTAAATTCAAATTCACCGGAAAAATAAAAATTTTCTGGTGAATTTGAATTTAGTGTAGGTCACATTTGATTCAGATTCACAGCAAAGCCCATAAGTCTATTTTTTTTAAAAGTATTCTTCTTTTTGAAATCAAATTAATCTTTCACTCGCCAGTAGTTTGATATCGCCTGAAGAGACACATTTATGGTGTCGAAACATAATTGTAATTGTGTAACGATTTTAAACATGTTCTAATATCTTAAAATAAATAACATTTATCTCTACTATGTATTGAGCCCTCTTAAATTAAATGTTACGTACAGCGTACAGTGGAAATAAACTCTATTTGTTCTCATTTTACCTGTATATATATATATATATATATATATATATATATATATATATATATATATATATATATATATATTTATATGAATAATTGATTTGGGGATTTAGACTAATTTTATAGTAATTCGTCGAGCTTAGAATCCTCAACAGAATGCAGAAAGCACTGGATGGCCGTTTCGTCCTATTTGGGACTCATCAGCAGTGCGCATCCACTACCGAGAATCGAACACGGATCGCTTTGATACAACGCGAACGTCATACCAACTGTACTTCGGTGACGAAGAATACATAAACTAGACTCGATATAGCGCCGCTACTCACTCAGTTCCGTTCACCGATACCCATCCAAGTATACAGAGTTATCCAGAATCACCGAATAACCTCGGAACCTGTGCCCCAAGAGCGACGACTACTATTTTGACCCTTAGCCGCGCTATCACAGAGCTTAGCTGGATCTTACAAGATATACAAGTAATTGATTTGTGGATTTAGGACGAAACGGCCGTCCAGTGTTTTCTGCATTCTGTTGAGGATTCAAAGCTCGACGAATTACTATAATATATATATATATATATATATATATATATATATATATATATATATATATATATATATATGGATAAAATAACTGAAAAAAAATTGGGTGTTTTTTTGCAAAAATATTTATTTGTATGTTTTTATATATATTTAATATTTCAGACCACCTCGGTCCTTCCTCAGAAATTAATTGAATTACTGTATTACTGTATTTGGCAGTTTGTTTACACTTTACAGCGTCCGTCGTTAGACGCGGACGTCACGTGATGTGGAATGCAACAATGTTTGATTTTTTTAACGTAAATCTAACGATCGTATTTTAGATGTTGTTTAAAAAGTTTTTTTTTAACTATATCTAAAGAAATTATTATTTTATTCATATATTATATACATATCAAGAAAGTATACGTGGCTTCTCATTATGCTATATATATATATATATATATATATATATATATATATATATATATATATATATATATATATATATATATAGTGGATTCTTATCTGTCAGACTACCTACTCATAAGATTTGATTATAGTGTTGAATGTTGTGTAGATGCAGCCAGACTTTTTGAAAGAACTGATAACAGAGACATGCTTCACAGTGTTTCCCGAAGTCTCCAAAGATTTCTCATCAGGATTGCATTTTGAATTGTCCTACTCTTAGATTGTTTGCCAACCAAGGCTACAGTGCCCAGTCTGCCCTGCTATTTAACCCATTACTGGAGGGAGATATATGGCTGAATAGGTTTCCTAAGCCTATTTGTGTGAAAGTGAATTTAATGAACTCAACCAGAATTTGAACTCGACTCGTCGATTTCTCGCTTCGAGCCGTTTGCGAAAAAAGTTAGCCGAGTGATTTCCAGTTGTTTTCTTTGTGGTTTTGAATCCAGAGTTACCTTTTACGTAGTCTAGTTGTCTCACTGAGGCTATAGAGCACAGTCTTCTATATTATTTTATTCATAGCTGAAGGACAAGAGATGAATATTCTACCTTTATAACCGCAGAGTTCAGAGGTTCTCAACCTTTTTTTTTTTGATCCATGGACCACTTTTACTCTTTATTGCTTGGTGGACCTCCATAAACATTCGATGAAAAAATTATTTTATTTTTTTACTAATAGATAATTTTAGGAATTGTATTATAGAAATAGTAAATGTATATGCTTTATTTTTAAGTAAAACTAATTTAATGAAAATAAACTTGTATTTTAACAACTCAATTCAATGGGACATTTACGTACACGAGTACATATATAGGCTCTCAGAGTGGATGTTTTTGTCGGAGATTGTCGATACCGCTGAGAAAGTTAATATTGTTAATCCTTCCCATATATAATCCTTACATAATTTATGTATTAAATCAATTTTATTATTAATATTTGGTCTTTTTTATATATTTTATATTAATTAATTTATATTAATATAATAATATTTTATTTTATTTTATTAATATTTAAAATTAATATTATTATTTATTATTAAGATATTAAATTAATTTATATAATAAATTATAATCTTTACATAATTTTCCTTTATATAGATTATCCTTCCTTTATATATTCTTCTTTGTTTTTATTCACCCGGTAGAGTAAAAAAGGGGGAATGACTTACATCGTTTGATCTCGTTTTCTGCTAGTTTTAGAGTTGTTTTTTCTATTTTTAGTATTTCAATATGACGTAGATTACTGTAGAAATTACAATTCTCAGTTGTAACAACCGCTTGAAATTGCTCTATGGACCACTAAAATATTGCCATAGACCCTCAATTTGTTATTTTTTTGTGTGGACCCCCGATAATGTTACATGGACCCCTAGGATGCATATAGACCCGGTTGAGATCCACTGGTATATCCAATCATTAGGAATATTCCTCTTTCAGTTGTATGGTAGATCATAATGATAAAATTATAGTAAAATTGCATGTAAAAATAAAATTACATATAGTAGACAGGTTTTAATTAATTAACCCATTATGCCAGAGATGTTTTTGTACAACAATGTTCACCCTGTACAAAGCCCAAAAGACACTAGAGTAAGGGCCGTAGTTTATGAGAAATATGCAAGGAAGATAACTGTTGAGTCTAGACTTGAACAGGCCCGGATTATAGTGATTGGGTAACATCCTCTTGGGAGTCCCTTGATAAATCGACCATGGTGAGATTAGAACCCGGGCTTTCATCGCCGGAACACTAACGTTCTAATCATTCAGTTACACACCCATATCATTAATGTGCCGGATATTTAACGTAATATGTATACATTTTTTACAAGGCCCAAGAGCAACTCGAGGTAGACGGTTACAGAGTAAGAAGCACAGTTTATGGAGATATGTGGGTAAGATAACGGTTAACCCTAGACTTGAACAGGCTAAGGTTGTCGTGATCGAGGAAGCATCCTCTTGGGAGTCGGTTCCACGAAATAGCGGTTCGTGGGAACTTAGGTCTCATCAATGGAATACGGAAGGAATGAGGGTGGTTCGCTACAATGGGCGTGGTAAGGTGGGTCTTAGTCGTGAAGTTGGAACTGGTGGAATTAAGGAATGTAGTTCGCTTGAACACTTTCCATGGAAATAGCGATAGAGAAGCGAGAGGCTTGCGACGTTTCATCCGTGAGGAAAAAAAGGGGAGGGTGTAATTAATCACTCACATGGCCGCGGAGACTATTTTGGATCGTATCGAGACTGGAAAGTGAAAACTGGCCAACTCCTGTCCATATATGGCAAAAGTACTGTTGGTGGGATTACAGTGCCATTACATCAAAAACCTTTTTTTAACGTGTTGATGATAACAAACGTGCGGTCATCTGGCAAAATGGCTCCTGACTTGAAAGTGCGTGCGAAGCAAAGGTCAGATAGTTATGTGCCATGTGTCATACACGCTTAAGCGATCATGTATCTTTCGATACATGACTGACGAGGCAGATTTTTTTTCCTGCAGTAGGATGCCATTTCTTTCTGCGGTAGACCAGTTGCCATCCAAGGCTATATGAACCCGGTCTGTCCTGCTTTTTTACCCATAGCTGGTGGAGAAGAAGAGAATTCATACCTTTCCCAAGGGTATTAGTACGTAAGTGAATGTAATGGATTTCGACTAGAATTCGAACTCGGTTTTTCGATTCCTCTTCTATCCATTACTCCGCCGTTTCATCATTGAATTCCCCGCCTATGCGAAAAAAATATTGCACCCATTGGGAGCTTGAATGTTATGTGAACTCAATAGATTTAACTGGGATTTGAACTCGGTCTGCTGATTCCATTTTCTGTGATGATAACCATATCATTAAATCTTAGCGACTAGAAATCGATTAGATGTTCACTCAACATTTGAGTTATTCTCTTACCTTCGAGAAAGATAATTATTTCGAACTTCTCCGAGTTGATATCGGCTTCTTTGATGTGCCAGAAGGGACTGGAACTTGTGATCCTGTGGGTGAGCAAGACAGGCCACATCATGCACATGTCACCTTCCATGCAGTCGACTGTAAAGGGGATTTCGTGTTGGTAGAGGGGGTAGATAACACCTTCCTGCGTGACCACCTCTTTCACAAGGACACCATATGCGGCGGCAGATTGCAGTGGTTTCTTTCGCAGATCGCCCACTCGTATCTATGAATAGAAAGAAGACAGACTAGGGTTGAAAGGTCGATGAACAAAGAATTGGAAAAGAGGACACGTCAAAGCTTAACATTCAATGATGAAAAAAAAAATTCTTTTTTGTTTAAGTTATTTCCTCTGGACTTTTACAAACTGCGTTACGTGTTTTATTGCAACTCCGTTCGTTTGTTTTAAATTTTTATTTAAAATTATTTATTTTTATTTTCGAAATAAACAAAGAAAATCATTTTTTGGCACGAGCAAGAGTGAGTAAAGTATTTCCGTATTTCTTTCAAATGGAACTTTCTTGGAGTTGGCCAGGCTTCAAACAGACAAGTTAAGAATTTTCAAAAAGAAAAAAAAAACTTGTTTTAAACAGAGACAAATATTAAAATATTTAAATCTTTCTTTCTTTCTCTCTCTCTCTCTCTCTCTCTCTCTCTCTCTATATATATATATATATATATATATATATATATATATAGGGTGTCCATAAAGTTTGTGTGCACTTTAAAAATTTTATAACTTTATTTGTATTTGCGATAGAAATAATTTGTAAAAAGGATTAGAAAGAAGTAAATCTATATTTTTTAAGGTTTTATTGAAATTTTATTTAAGTTTCCACATGTCCTCCATCATTAGCAATACAAACGGTAATACGATTTTGCAGTTCACGGAAAACATTTGCCAACTGATTTACAGTAATGCCTGAAATCACATTAGTTATTTTAGCTATACTTAAAACTGGGTACATTAAACTTTATAATATTTTTTTCAGATTATTTCTATCGCAAATACAAATAAAGTTATAAATTTTTTAAAGTGCACACGAACTTTATTGACACCCTGTATATATATATATATATATATATATATATATATATATATATATATATATATATATATATATATATATAAGATAAAAAGAACAGTCAGATTTATAATCCAGGGTTCTTTAACATTTATTTAGAGAAAAAACAAACAGTGCTCAATACACAGTAGAGCATAATATTATAATTGTTTTTTTTTTTAAATGTATCCATCACGATACATGTGATGCGATGCATACATATTCAAAAAAGAAAAAATAATTATATATATATATATATATATATATATATATATATATATATATATATATATATATATATATATATATATATCAGGTCATCCCATAAGTTCTGTCCGAATTTTGAATTTTGAAACAAGTGACCAAATGTTACATTTAATTACAGATTCAATCAACAATGTATTTTCCCTGATTATCTATGACTTCCTTCCATCTATTAACAAGCTTACTGTAAAACTCTTACTGTAATAAAGAAAATCGTTAAAAATCCATTTCGATTACAATTTATTTCCTGAATATATTCATGAGAATAAATTATAACTGAAATGGATTTTTAAGGATTGTCTTCTTCTTCTTCTTCTTCTTCTTCTTCTTCTTCTTCTTCTTATTATTATTATTATATTGCTCTGTTACTTACATTGAGCTCTCTTTGGATTAATGTACTCCTAGGAATTATCCCTACCCATATATATATATATATATATATATATAAATCTCTCTCTCTCTCTCTCTCTGTATGTATGTATGTATATATATATATATATATATATATATATATATATATATATATATATATATATATATATTACAGAGGACCAATATTATTTAAGAGTTCACATGTCCCTTAAGAAACTGTGTTCCTGATCAAACTAAATTCATGAATAATTATATTGGACATACCACTACAAGAAGACTATCAAGAAGACTCACGTTACATCTTACTGACCATAGCTCAATTAGACCACATTTAAACACACATGGAAACTTATCAAACTCCATCCTCAACATACGCTTAGAAAATACAACTCTAACAGCCTCATCCACATGTAAAAAGCACTACAAATAATGGAAGCGTCGGTAATAAAAAAGAAAAACAACTTTCAATAACATCAAACACGACATGAAGACGATAACATTGTGTTGACCGTGTTTGAGAAAAACATTCACAAAATTGTAGATACATGCATAAAAATCTATTCAGTTAAAAATGAAAATAAAATCACCCTTAAGAAATAGCCGAAAGCGCTCGAATATGCAGAACATAAAGATGATATTTACTCTCATATACGAACACAAATGAAATAAAAAGCTTAATCGCAGTATATATATATATATATATATATATATATATATATATATATATATATATATATATATATATATATATAATATTAGTGGTAAATATACACATAGATATGCAATCATATATCTAAAATATATAAATATACATACATACATACATACACATACATATCTATACGTATAAAAAATAATTCCAAGAGGATAGAATCCAGGTAGAACGTCCAGGACAGAATAAGACTATAACATAAAAGGCTCAAACACTAATATTCCATGGTCATAATTTATTCCATTAGAATCACAAATACGATCCAATTCATCAGACCTACACATTTAAAAAGAAAACAAAACTTAGAGGAGACAGCACTCGTGGCCCGATGATTGCATCTAGCATGAAACAGACTGTCGCCTCTAAGTGTTGACTTCTATGTTCACTTTTATATTTATACACGCTCTATCTCTGATATTGAGCACTTTATCCCATAAATATAGCACACTTTAACACTATATTTCTTTATATATATATATATACATATATATATATATATATATATATATATATATATATATATATATATATATATATATATATATATATAATTTACAATTGGAATTAAGATACCTTTAGTTAATGACCATTTTCACCTACGAATTTTAATTTGAAAATTCGTAGTATTTTTCAAATTATCTCTCATTTTACTAATTCACCTCTTGATTGTTTTTTTAACGTTTTCCCCTGTAACGCCCTTTCTCCCCAACTAACCAGTATACCACTACAAACTGATACCATAATATACCAAATTCGTAGGTGAAAATTGTCATTAACTAACGGTATCTTAATATATATATATATATATATATATATATATATATATATATATATAGAGAGAGAGAGAGAGAGAGAGAGAGGGGATATATATATATATATAGAGAGAGAGAGAGAGAGGGGATATATATATATATATATATATATATATATATATATATATATATATATATATACTGTAATATGAATACATAGGTAGATAGACAGATAGATATGAATAGATAAAAAATAGACATAGACTGTGATATAAATAGACTGACAGAGAGATAAACTGTGATACGAACAGATACATACATATTACGCGCGAGCACACACACACACACACACATATATATATATATATATATATATATATATAGATACATATAGATATATAGATATAGACTGATAAAGATCTATCGATCGTTAGACTGAGACACGAACAAATTATGTTAGATGGATAGACCGTGATATGAACAGATATATATATATATATATATATATAAAGAGAGAGAGAGAGAGAGAGAGAGAGAGAGAGAGAGAGAGAGAGAGAGAGAGAGAGAGAGGTATGAACAGAATGCGATAGATAGATAAAAAAAATGACAAATGTCGATCGATCGATAGACAGACATGAATAGATTGGGTTATGAACTCATTTGAGATAACCAGCCAGTTTTCTATGAACATACTTAAATCGAATAACATACATATATATATATATATATATATATATATATATATAACTTGGTAAAATATTTCTAATTTAATGTGAAGTGGTTGATTTTCTCTGAATAATAAACATTAAAATCACTTACCTGGAGGCAGAGGGACCCGTCTTCTTGACAAATGACGGCGTTTTTACTAAATCTTATAGTTTTTGATCGTAAGGAGGGTCTAAAAAGTTTGGAGATGAGGTAGGTGAGCAGAAAAGTCTCTAGAACGAGGCCGAAAGTGATTTGAAAAAATAGAACGATAAGAGAACCAGTGCACTCCGTGTTCGGGTGGACAAAACCATAACCAATGGAAGTCTGGGTCTCGATTGAAAAGAGTAATAGTCCGGCAAAACTGTCCATTCCTTTGACACACGGGACATAGTCACGTTCCCCGAGATGGCCAAAATCACCGTGAACCCAGCAGACAAATGCCCAAACGAGAGTGAACAGGAAGAAGACTGTAAAGTATAAGGCGAAGAAGGATAGAAGGGCCCAACGCCATTTCATATCGACGAATGTGATGAAAAGGTCCTTCAAGAAAACGAGCGGTTGCCTCCCTCGGTAACCGATTGTGTACTGACCTCTCTTGTCGACGACAGCAATTCGTTTCTTTCGGGGCAATTTCCGCCGTAAAACAGGCATTTTGGGGAGTTGAATCCGGCCAAAGAGAGCCTCCCGCAGGGAGCCGACCGTTGTGTTTTGAGAACGGTTCTCATGCGTGTTGCATCGCTCATACGATGCATTAATATTTGGCTGTCTGTTCGAAGACATTTTGTCTTCTAGTTACTGTAACTGATGTAGAGATTTTCCGTCTCCTTCTATGTGTGTGTGTGAGTGTGTGCGTGTATATTATTTCTTTTTTTGGGGGGAGCGAAAAAGGAGATACGTTTGACGCAGCAGCTAAATACAATAAAAATGTGCTTGTATGAAATTGTCAAAGTTTTTATGTTGGTCTCCGAATAGTTGAGGTTTTAAGAGGTGGAGTTACAAGTAGGTGTGTCATTCGTAGTGGTAGGCGTGTCTGGGCAAGAGTTTTTAATTGGTTCCTTCTTTATGACATTCTAATTTTATATATAGATATATTTTAATTTCTTAGATGTTTAATTCTCTGTATAAATCACGTGATGACCACTTCCTATTTACTTGAAATACAGGCGAAACAAGAAAGAATGTTGCTGAACATTTTCATTACATATATATATATATATATATATATATATATATATATATATATATATATATATATATATATATATATATATATATACACACACACAGGTAAGATGAGAACAAATAGAGTACAATACGTTCGTAACTTTTAATTTAAAAGAGGGTTCAATACAAAGTAAGGTAATATTCTTTATTTTACGATATTACATCGAAAACATGTCAAAATCGTTATACAATTGCAGGCGTGTTTCGATGCACATATAACGCATCTCATTAGGCGACTGTAAATATAGTAATATACTATTTTATCATAAAATAAAGTATATATATATAAAGAAATATACACTTAAGGTGTGTTATATTTATGGGATAAAGTGCTCAATATGAGAGATAGAGCGTGTGTAATTATAAAAGTGAACATTGAAGTCAACACTTAGAGGCGACAGTCTGTTTCATGCTAGACGCAATCGTCAGACCACCCTTATATATATATATATATATATATATATATATATATATATATATATATATATATATATATATATATATATGTATATATATATATATATATATATATGAATGTAAATCCTACAGAATGTTAAGATAAAGAACAAATAGGAAATGTTTATCAAGTTAAGATATTTCACTTCATTAAAGAATATATATATATATATATATATATATATATATATATATATATATATATATATATATATATATATATATATGATCGACTCTCCCGTCGAATTCGACGTATGAGGGTCAGGCAGATCAGTTCCTAGAAACTGAAAGCCCGACACCGACACATGAGATTTGATTATAGTGGCGAAGGCTTTGTGCAGGGCCATCCACACTATATATATATATGATTAATATCAATATAACATTTGTAATTTAGCTGATTGATGTTATATTCAACATTACGACTCTAGAGTTTCGTAGACAACGTTTTTTGTAATCGTTCTGTCCACTCGTCAGGTGGTTTCAGCAATTGACTGCGGATTTTCTCATTTTCGTTATAGATCTTACCATAATATTATTAATACAATAATATCAAAATCCACTAGTTAGAGTTTCATGTAATAACAATCATCAAGCAAATTGTAATTGATGAGTGTTAGTGCATGAAACTCTGAGTAGCGGATTTTGATATTATTGTATTAATAAGATTTAAGTTTTACTTTTAAGCTTTTAGCTTGTTTTAAGCTTTAACTTTTACGCTTACTATACACACACATATATATATATATATATATATATATATATATATATATATATATATACCTTAAAGAACTGCGTTCCTGTTCAGACTGAACTCATTACATCGGTTACACTACTACATGCCTATCCAGACAACTTACGTTACACCTTTACCTTTCCGGACACAGCTCCATCAGAACCCATTTAAACACACACACAAATTTATCAGACTCTATCCGAAACATACTAGTAGAAAAATACAAGCATAATAACCTCCTCCACACGTAAAAAAATTTAAAAATAACAGAAGCCTTAATAATAAAAAGGAAAAAGTCTACACTCAATAATATTAACTTCGAATTCGGCCACATTGTGCTTACTGAGTTCGGAAAATAAAACATCCCTATAACTCTAGAAACATACACACAACCCATACATCCAGTTAAAAAATAAAAATAAAATCATCCTTGATAATGGCTAAGAATATAGCCGAAAGCGCTCGGAATTACAGAACATTTGGACAGTTTCTACACACTCTGTGTACAGAAAAGAAAACACTTCTTCGAACATAAGAAAACTTAAATAAAAAGCTTAATTGCAACACCTTGTCTGTGGTCTTTAATGAAACATGTATAAATGAGGGATTGCCGCCTAAATAAACACACACGCACACACACATACACACACACACACACAAATATATGTATATGATAAAAATATAGTTTTAAGGTAAGCTATATTATAGTTCTCTACATACAACGTGTAAAAGCACGCACGATACCCTGCTCTCGTCAACCGCCAACCAGGGGAAGTAACACAGTCTCGATGGCTAAGGCGGTACTGCCACCCCTGGTGCCACCAGCAACTTTTGCCACCAGATAGGGTATTGTTTTGTATACGTATCAGTCTCAGTTTTTACAATTGCAACTTTGTTAAAATACACAACGCGCTCGTATCGACCATTATTAATAACATAGAATGGAAGGTAAACAGATGTGTTTCACGTTGGAAGTAGCATTGTGTTGCTAGCATAGATTTATTTAACTTTATTTATTTTGGATCTTGACCAGTTCCAACTCGATGCCTGTTAAGCTGTGGTCTGGAGACGATGTGAAGTACGCTTCAGGTTCCGGACATTGATGCCCACCTTCAAAAGGAGGGAAACGATTGACCGACCAAGGAATCCACGGCACCCGACCTTAATAGGTAGCACATGAAATATCTATCCCTTTTCCACGCAATCGTATCGCAGCGATTGGGAGCGGTTTTTCTTTCGTTCGTGGGCCTCCTCTCTGTTCTAACATGGAACCATTAATCTTTCTAGAAGTACACAATTCATTGAATCAGACCACGCTACAATGTCAGGGCGTGCGTCTATCTGAATGATGTGTACCGGAAATTGCAGAGGTTTTCTAAGATCAACCAACACCCTCCAATCACGGGATCCATTCAGTAGCGTCATGTTGGGAGTTATTTGGGTGTTTCACACAGGGCGTTCACCTTCCTTGTGAAAACGGATCTGAGGTTGCCTGACCGTTACAGGCTGTTTGTTGTCTGTTTCACACTGTGTACTGACTAAGTCCATGACCACTTCCAGCACCTGTACATCTGCAGTGATTGTGAGCATGCAGAGAGTACCTGGCGTAATGCACTTACATCAGTGTCAGTATACCCCCACAGCTTGAGGTTGGCCGCATTTGGTAGGAGATCATAGGTATATCGCAGGAGGAATGACATTGCCAAAATCTCCATTGCAATCAGGGTAACCCTAACCCATGCCGTCCAAGCACAGTTTTTGGACTGAGAAACAGCAGTAACTGTTCGCTGCTCTTCCTCGAAATTCCTAATTTCATCAACCAGCATGTCGTCTTGTTTACCCTTTGGACCCTGTTTGGAGAAAAACTGGTTGCTCGTATTGCTAAGGCCGGCACGATTGGTTTGGATCACCCCAACAATCTCTTTGGTTAGCAGAGTGGATTTTGCTTCTTGGGTAACTTCTACTGCTGACCATTTGGTGCCAGATTTGATAACTGGCCGTAACTAGCGGACGAACTCGTCGGCCGAGTCCCTCATCGTCATGTAAATGCGTACCTTCTCGACCTTGAACTCCTCCACCATTGAGGAGATGGGAAGTTTCAGGTCTCCATCATTGGTATAGAGTCCTACCATGGAAAAGCAAGGTGGGGACTCCAAGCCATTTGCGTAGGTACTTGTTGATGCATTGATGCGTCTGCAGAATGCGAGACAGGGGAATGTCATACACCTGCAACGGCCACAGAAACCGGGGCTGCAAGCCATGTTGGTAGATGAAAGCCTTCAGTTTTCCGGAGAGATGGTTTCTGTCCATGGATTCAAGTCCATCTAGTGTCACCTTCTGCGCCTCTTTACCTCGGTGCCGATCAGTTAGTGGAATTTCATACAGCCGTACGAGACTCTTCACTGGCTTCCCTTTGACTGTGGGGATCATATCACCCCAATGCAGAAATGAAGGAGAAAGGGGAAAAAGAGAGAAAAAAGGTAAAAGGAAAAAAAAAAAAAAATAAAAAATAAAAATGCTGACCAATTATTGAATCAAAGAAATGAACTTATTTTCAAGTGTAGACATGAGAGCAAATTTTAAATTCCCTAAAAAAATAGACTTTGTGGGATATACACTTGAATAATTGATTATAATTTTTCATATTGGTACTAACATATGTGCCTACCTTTATTCATATATATGTATATATATATGTATTTATATTGCTTGTCACACATTTTTATATATATGTCTGTAGATATAGTTATTTATTTGATTGTCTTGCTGATGCCTACATCATTTATAATTTATTATGTTAATTTTTTATTTAATAATTTTTATATTTTACTATTGTTAATAGTATAATGTTTAATATTTTTATCCTTATCTATTTTTTATATTTTAAATTTGTTCTTTATAATTATCTAAATTTATTAGTTCTATTTATTGATTTAAACTATTTTATTTTATTTTAATTATTTTATTTTATTATATATTATTTTATTTATATTCGATATTATTATTATTATTAGTTTAAAATTGTGATGATTATTATGTGATGATGATTGCTGTCTAAAATGACATGATTCTATCAGACAATTTGCTGTAGCTCTTTTACTTCCAGTCACCCTCATCCTTCCTTTAAATGGTATATTAACTTGTTGAGCACTTTAAGGGACAACTTTTTCTAGGTTATTTTATTTTATTTTTGCTATTGGCTCATCATTTATTTCTTCCTTTTTACCTTTCTTTTCTTTCACCCTCTCTTCCTTCCCCTTTCTCTCTATCTCCTCTCTCTATCCTTCACCATCTCTCTTTTCCCTCTCTCTCTTCTCTCTCTCTTCTCTCTCTCTTCTCTCTCTTTCTTTCTTCCCTTAACTTTTAAAAGATTATTTTTATATTTGTAATTTTTATATTTTTCTATCTTCCTTTTTTATTATTAATTTTTTTCCTTTTCGCCTTTTTTCTCTATTTTCCCCTTATGTGCGCGTGTGTCTGATTGTGTGTCTGATTGTGTGTGTGTAATTTGAGTTGTTTATGCTTTATTTTTTATTACACACACGCACACACACACACACACACACACACACACACACACACACATATATATATATATATCAAGTATGTGGTGCAGTTCAATTTACATTACATGAATCATTCATACAAAAAACAGATATTGAAGTTAATGATATAAATGGCGAGAATACATCTTCGCAAACAAATTTTATAAATTACATTAACCCCGAACCTGTAGATGAATGTTATGATCCCTGTTTATAAATTCCAGTTGCATAAGGTCTTTTTAAATTTTTTTTACAAGCTTTCATCTGTGCATACAGACATCATCAGGTATGAAAATATATTTGTTTTTACATCCAGGTAATAACAGGACAACGAAAGAATAGATGTAGTCCGAAAGATGTTTTTAGAAATGTGTTATTGTTAATTGTAAGAAATTTTGGAGCGTGCGGTCGCAACGCTGAGGTTGAATTTTTAAATTTTAAGATTGTGCGTTTTTGTACTAATATGGTAATAGGATAATTCTTTTGCACTGGTAGATTTTTCAGTCAATGTGGCATGAACTAAATTGTTCAATAAATAGAGGAATAAAATAACTGATCCGACGTGCAACTTTCGGATAATAACTGTGACATTCCTCTCTCTCTCTCTCTCTCTTTATCTTTATATATATATATATATATATATATATATATATATATATATATATATATACTATTGTTCACCGATTACAATGCCCAAGAGCCACTAAAGGTAGAGAGCCACTGAATAAGGTTGTTGTAACAGCGTACAAGGTGCATATTATGAGAATATATAGGACAGAAGACAGTTGAACCTAGACAAGAAGGTGTTAATATTATAGGGATCAGGGAAGCATCCTCAGGGGAGTCTGTTTCAAAACGAAACAGTTCTAGGGAAGAAGCTGTCTCTGTTGAACTCCCTCCTTACGAATGGAAGACGAAGGAAACGTGGATGAGTCGACCTTGTGTACGTATGTACGGCAGGTTCCAGTTGTGAAGGTCTGGACGGACTGCTGGAATAATAAGATGGAATAAAACTAGTAATAAAATAATAATAGAGGGTTGGGATAAAAAGCAAGAATAATAAGATGGAATAAAACTAGTAATAAAATAATAATAGAGGGTTGGGATAAAAAGCAAGAATAATAAGATGGAATAAAACTAGTAATAAAATAATAATAGAGGGTTGGGATAAAAAGCAAGAATAATAAGATGGAATAAAACTAGTAATAAAATAATAATAGAGGGTTGGGATAAAAAGCAAGAATAATAAGATGGAATAAAACTAGTAATAAAATAATAATAGAGGGTTGGGATAAAAAGCAAGAATAATAAGATGGAATAAAACTAGTAATAAAATAATAATAGAGGGTTGGGATAAAAAGCAAGAATAATAAGATGGAATAAAACTAGTAATAAAATAATAATAGAGGGTTGGGATAAAAAGCAAGAATAATAAGATGGAATAAAACTAGAAATAAAATAATAATAGAGGGTTGGGACAAAAAGCAAGAATAATAAGATGGAATAAAACTAGTAATAAAATAATAATAGAGGGTTGGGATAAAAAGCAAGAATAATAAGATGGAATAAAACTAGCAATAAAATAATAATAGAGGGTTGGGATAAAAAGCAGGAATAATAAGATGGAATAAAACTAGTAATAAAATAATAATAGAGGGTTGGGATAAAAAGCAAGAATAATAAGATGGAAGAAAACTAGTAATAAAATAATAATAGAGGGTTGGGATAAAAAGCAAGAATAATAAGATGGAATAAAACTAGTAATAAAATAATAATAGAGGGTTGGGATAAAAAGCAAGAATAATAAGATGGAATAAAACTAGTAATAAAATAATAATAGAGGGTTGGGATAAAAAGCAAGAATAATAAGATGGAATAAAACTAGTAATAAAATAATAATAGAGGGTTGGGATAAAAAGCAAGAATAATAAGATGGAATAAAACTAGTAATAAAATAATAATAGAGGGTTGGGATAAAAAGCAAGAATAATAAGATGGAATAAAACTAGTAATAAAATAATAATAGAGGGTTGGGATAAAAAGCAAGAATAATAAGATGGAATAAAACTAGTAATAAAATAATAATAGAGGGTTGGGATAAAAAGCAAGAATAATAAGATGGAATAAAACTAGTAATAAAATAATAATAGAGGGTTGGGATAAAAAGCAAGAATAATAAGATGGAATAAAACTAGTAATAAAATAATAATAGAGGGTTGGGATAAAAAGCAAGAATAATAAGATGGAATAAAACTAGAAATAAAATAATAATAGAGGGTTGGGACAAAAAGCAAGAATAATAAGATGGAATAAAACTAGTAATAAAATAATAATAGAGGGTTGGGATAAAAAGCAAGAATAATAAGATGGAATAAAACTAGCAATAAAATAATAATAGAGGGTTGGGATAAAAAGCAGGAATAATAAGATGGAATAAAACTAGTAATAAAATAATAATAGAGGGTTGGGATAAAAAGCAAGAATAATAAGATGGAAGAAAACTAGTAATAAAATAATAATAGAGGGTTGGGATAAAAAGCAAGAATAATAAGATGGAATAAAACTAGTAATAAAATAATAATAGAGGGTTGGGATAAAAAGCAAGAATAATAAGATGGAATAAAACTAGTAATAAAATAATAATAGAGGGTTGGGATAAAAAGCAAGAATAATAAGATGGAATAAAACTAGTAATAAAATAATAATAGAGGGTTGGGATAAAAAGCAAGAATAATAAGATGGAATAAAACTAGTAATAAAATAATAATAGAGGGTTGGGACAAAAAGCAAGAATAATAAGATGGAATAAAACTAGTAATAAAATAATAATAGAGGGTTGGGATAAAAAGCAAGAATAATAAGATGGAATAAAACTAGTAATAAAATAATAATAGAGGGTTGGGATAAAAAGGAAGAATAATAAGATGGAATAAAACTAGTAATAAAATAATAATAGAGGGTTGGGATAAAAAGCAAGAATAATAAGATGGAAGAAAACTAGTAATAAAATAATAATAGAGGGTTGGGATAAAAAGCAAGAATAATAATATGGAAGAAAACTAGTAATAAAATAATAATAGAGGGTTGGGATAAAAAGCAAGAATAATAAGATGGAATAAAACTAGTAATAAAATAATAATAGAGGGTTGGGATAAAAAGCAAGAATAATAAGATGGAAGAAAACTAGTAATAAAATAATAATAGAGGGTTGGGATAAAAAGCAAGAATAATAAGATGGAATAAAACTAGTAATAAAATAATAATAGAGGGTTGGGATAAAAAGCAAGAATAATAAGATGGAATAAAACTAGTAATAAAATAATAATAGAGGGTTGGGATAAAAAGCAAGAATAATAAGATGGAAGAAAACTAGTAATAAAATAATAATAGAGGGTTGGGATAAAAAGCAAGAATAATAAGATGGAAGAAAACTAGTAATAAAATAATAATAGAGGGTTGGGATAAAAAGCAAGAATAATAAGATGGAAGAAAACTAGTAATAAAATAATAATAGAGGGTTGGGATAAAAAGCAAGAATAATAAGATGGAAGAAAACTAGTAATAAAATAATAATAGAGGGTTGGGATAAAAAGCAAGTATAATAAGATGGAATAAAACTAGTAATAAAATAATAATAGAGGGTTGGGATAAAAAGCAAGAATAATAAGATGGAATAAAACTAGTAATAAAATAATAATAGAGGGTTGGGATAAAAAGCAAGAATAATAAGATGGAAGAAAACTAGTAATAAAATAATAATAGAGGGTTGGGATAAAAAGCAAGAATAATAAGATGGAAGAAAACTAGTAATAAAATAATAATAGAGGGTTGGGATAAAAAGCAAGAATAATAAGATGGAAGAAAACTAGTAATAAAATAATAATAGAGGGTTGGGATAAAAAGCAAGAATAATAAGATGGAAGAAAACTAGTAATAAAATAATAATAGAGGGTTGGGATAAAAAGCAAGTATAATAAGATGGAATAAAACTAGTAATAAAATAATAATAGAGGGTTGGGATAAAAAGCAAGAATAATAAGATGGAAGAAAACTAGTAATAAAATAATAATAGAGGGTTGGGATAAAAAGCAAGAATAATAAGATGGAAGAAAACTAGTAATAAAATAATAATAGAGGGTTGGGATAAAAAGCAAGTATAATAAGATGGAATAAAACTAGTAATAAAATAATAATAGAGGGTTGGGATAAAAAGCAAGAATAATAAGATGGAAGAAAACTAGTAATAAAATAATAATAGAGGGTTGGGATAAAAAGCAAGAATAATAAGATGGAAGAAAACTAGTAATAAAATAATAATAGAGGGTTGGGATAAAAAGCAAGAATAATAAGATGGAAGAAAACTAGTAATAAAATAATAATAGAGGGTTGGGATAAAAAGCAAGAATAATAAGATGGAATAAAACTAGTAATAAAATAATAATAGAGGGTTGGGATAAAAAGCAAGAATAATAAGATGGAAGAAAACTAGTAATAAAATAATAATAGAGGGTTGGGATAAAAAGCAAGAATAATAGGATGGAAGGAAACTAGTAATAAAATAATAATAGAGGGTTGGGATAAAAAGCAAGAATGATAAGATGGAAGGAAACTAGTAATAAAATAATAATAGTGGATGTGTTGTGATAAAAGCAGCAGTAATAGGATGCAAGAAATATTTTTTTACTAATTGTTCACACAATATAAAGTTCATGAGACACTTAATGTAGATGGCGACTGATTGAGTTTGTAACGTGTCAACATCTGTCATGAAAATATTGAACGAAAGAATCTACCGTCCATTAAAATTTGTTTTCATGCAGTGTCAAGTTGGTGTGCTAATCGGCAGCCTTTGTTGAGTGCATTCTATATATGCACAGATACAAAACAAAATAAGGTGTTGTTTATGACTTGATGAAATAAAAATGTAGTTACTCAGGTTTTCTGTGCAAATAAAATGCTTCTTCTGAAGCTTCCTGTTTCAGTGCAAAGGGAAGAGAGGTGTCGTCTACGAGGATTGAACTGACTACAAGATTATCGGTCTTCAAAACAAATAAACTAATTTATGATTCATGGTGTGGTGTCCATTGAAAATTACTTTGCATCAACGTGAAATAGTTTTTATCGTTATGGATATTTCCTCAAACAGAACGAGTGAAAAAAAAAGATGAAGTAGAATTAGTAATAAAATAATAATTTCGGTATTGGATAAAAAGCAAGAATAATAAGATGGAATAAAATTAGTATTAAAATAATAATAGAGGGTTGGTGTTGTGGATTCCGGGAATGGAATCCTGCACAAATAAATAAACAACGCCAGTAATTGAGATAGAAAAATAAGTGTATTAAACGTAAGAATACAGATTTGAAGTGAAGATTAGTAGTCCAGGAATGCGGGTTAGTAGAAAGTATATGTAAAAGTCTGTAAGTGAAGCCGTAATTATCTCTGTCGCTGGACTCTCGTATAACTCTCTGTGAACACACTGTGTACTGTCTTCGTATCTCTCACCCTGACTAAACGTATCTCAACCCGCAGGTATTCTCTCTGTCAGTATAAGTATACTTTGGACGAGTCCATCTTGTGTAAAAGGGTCTGCCCCACAACACCCCCTCCCTAGCTTCTTTTTTTGGGGTGTTAATATTTTTTTCGCTTATGGTCTATTATTAGTGGTTCTGTGAATTTTCTTTTTCGGCTTGTTCTTCTGATCTCCGTGGCTACTTGTGGTTTTTGGATTTCGAAGGCTTCGAAAATCGCTTCCATCGCGTCTTCATTTTCGGAAGGTGACGAATTTGGTTCCTCTACCCGTCTTTTCTGTATCTGATTTATATGTCTCCCGTGAGTGAATTTTTCACCTTGGATCGTGTATAGAACATTTCCCAGTCTGTTTATTATCGGACCTGGTTCCCAGTATGCCATAATATTCTTAAACATTCTGAAATAGACCCGTTCGCCTGGTTTGAAGGATCTTTTGGGCACTCTCGGTGTATGCCGGTTTTTATTCTTTCTGGGTAATAGTTTATCAAAAACAGACCGTATTTTGCGCGCAAACATCACTTCAGCTGGCGAAAGGCCAGATGGTGTGTTTCCGTATGGGGTGATTCTGTAGACTTGTAGGAACTGTTGTATGGCTCTTTCTGTTGGTACGTCCTCTGCTTTTTTTAAGGCTCTCTTAAGCGTGTCCACAAACCTTTCGGCTTGCCCGTTAGATCGTGGATGGTATGGTGCTATTTTAATATGTTTGACTTGATAAGTCGCACAGAATTCTTGAAAATCGCTCAAGGTGAATTGGGTACCATTATCCGTTACAAAGCAATCTACAACGCCAAATCTTGCGAATAACTCGTGTAGACAATTGATAGTGTTCAAAATTCGTCTTTGTAAAGATTTGGGTATGACCCCTCTTTCATTATAAAGTAATACGTGATCACAAATTGAAAAACATTCCGCTTGATTTCTTTCTATTTCTTCTATTGTTCTCTTTGTACTTTGTATGAATTCATCCATTTCAGCTTCTCTTCTGATTTCTAACAAGGTCACTGGTAATTCCCTTACTGTATTGTTTAGCACTTTACTAATTTCGTCTTCGGCTCGCAAAGCCGCTATTACAGAGTCTTCCAGTGGTTCGCATTTCGCAGGTACCACTCTAGATAACCCACCCGCATGACTAATTTTCTTCGACGGTAGGAAGTCTAGTTTGAAATTATAATTCAATAATATAATTCCCCATCTCAGAAGTCTGTTGGCTGTGTAAATTGGTAGTGCTTTTTTCGATCCGAATATAGTGAGAAGAGGTTTATGGTCAGTTTGAAGAGTAAACTCTCTTCCATATATGTATCTGTGGAAGCGAGTTATGGCGAATATTATGCCTAACGCTTCTTTCTCAATTTGCGAATAATTCCTCTCTGCTGGTAACAACGATCTAGATGCGTGAGCTATAGGTTTCCTTGTGCAATCCTGCATCTTTTGTGATATACAAGCTCCCACACCGTGTGAGCTTGCGTCACTAGCAATGATAATTTCCAGTTTGGGATCATATGCGCCAGTACTAGATCAGACGTTAATTTCTTTATGATCTCCTTAAAAGTTTTCTGACAATCTTCCGTCCAGTTCCATTTGTTACCTTTTTTCAATAATTCATTGAGGGGAGCCTTCAATTTGTGCATGTTTTCAATGAATTCACCGTAATAGTTCGCTAGACCAAGAAAGCTTTGCAACTCTGCGACATTTTTCGGCTCAGGCATATTTTTTATTGCAGATGCCCTATCTGGATGTGGTTTTCTGCCACTTTCATTGATTATATGGCCTAGATACTTGATTTCTTTGAGAAAAAAATCGAATTTTTTCTCATTCACTTTAAAACCAAAATCCTGAATTCTTTTAAAAACTTCTTTAGTGTGCGTTGCGTGTTCTTTTAGTTTTGTAGCTTCTGACGGCTCGCACTCTATTTTCTTACAAAATGAGCTAATGGGTAAATCCCATACGTCAAATTTTTGCATCCATTCAACAAATTTTCTGTGTCTTTCATTACAAATATCTTCAATTTTTTCGTTTTTCCATGGAATTTTACGTTTAGAATTACTTCTCCTTCAAAATTGATTCCCTGTAACAGACTTGGCTATTTTCTGTGTATGCATCATGGTCGGTCTATTTAGCTTCCTCCATGTTTGTAAATTAATTATAGTTAGATCCTGAGTCTAACTGTAATTTTACCTTCTTATTTAAGATCTCGAGTTCCACGTATTTTCTTGTGTTTAGTTTGTCTTCGTGGTCCATTCTAGTAGTTCTTACCCTACTAGTGTGTTTTTGTTTCTGAATTGAGATGCCTTATGTCCCATTTTTCCACAAGCTAAACAGTTCTTGTATTTAAATCGACAGTCTTTATTCCAGTGGAATCCACCACATCTGTAACATGCAGATGGGGGGGGTATATTTGCTTTGATCTCTGTCATTAATCGCCTTATACCTTGTAATTTTTTCTTTATCATAAAATTTTTGTTTTTCTTTCGAAGGGTTTTGTGAAAAACGTAACTTTTTGTTCAACTTACGTATGTGTGCTACTCCCGATTCCTCGATATCCTTAGAGTCTTCTTTATGCTCAAGCATTTTTGGCAGTCTTCTGACAACTTTTGTAGCGTTAATCCAGGCTCGTTTTGAAGCTTCGTGAGCATTCTTTTTCGCATTTCACTGTCCTTGGCTGAGACTAATCCCTGTACGGAAATAAGACACTTAAAATTGTCCGGAGTCAATTCTGCCAATTTAAAATTATCGCAATGTTTGTTCACAATTGCGTCGAACGTGGAGTAGTCCTCATTTTCGCTTTTTACGAGGTTGAGACATTTCCTCCTTTTGTGAAAAAGTGAAGTCTTTGGACTGAAGAGCCCCGTAAGGCATGTAACTGCCTCGTCAAACGTCAAATCGTTTGTCTTTTTAGAATATAGTCCACAAAGTTTGTGTACTCCTCTGTTCTCAATTTCCTGAGTAATAAACGTAGCTTCTTAGCTTCCGTCCAATTTTGGCAATCAATGGTGAAAATGTATTCATGACGTCTGTAATAGTCCCCGAAATTTTTATCATCTTCTAGAGAGTATTTAAATGTTTCTATTGTGTTCCAAACTGCGTCTTGAGAAAAAGTCGCCTCTTTTTCGATATTCTTTTGTTGTGCGTTAACCGTTACTTTTAATATTAATTCCTGGAGTTGCATTTGTCTTTCTTCACTTCTTCTTATAAACTCAAGCATTGCTTTTTGAAAATCTTCCATTTTTTAGGAAGTGACGAAATTTTTCTTTCTTCCTCTTATGTACGTTCTTTTATGTTCGTCGTTAATTTGTTGTTCTCAGTGTGAGTTCCTTCAAGTCTTGTCGCCAAGTTGTTGTGGTCGACGTGACTCTCAAATTTCCGTCACCATTTATTGTGTGGGCGAGAGAAAAAATTTTTTCTCGTACGTGTCCGTACTCTTCGTCGTGAAGTTGTTGTGTTGACGTGAGAGAATTTTTTTTTCTCGTGTGGGTCCGAAATCCTCGTCTCCAAGTTGTTGTGGATTCCGGGAATGGAATAACGGCACAAATAAATAAACAACGCCAGTAATTGAGATAGAATAATAAGTGTATTAAACGTAAGAATACAGACTTGAAGTGAAGATTAGTAGTCCAGGAATGCGGGTTAGTAGAAAGTATATGTATAAGTCTCTGTAAGTGAAGCCGCAATTATCTCTGTCGCTGGACTCTCGTATAACTCTCTGTGAACACAATGTGTACTGTCTCCGTATCTCTCAACCTGATTCAATGTATCTCAACCCGAAAGGTATTCTCACTGTCAGTATAAGTATACTTTGGACGAGTCCATCTTGTGTAAAAGGGTCTGCCCCACAACAGTTGGGATAAAAAGCAAGAATAATAAGATGGAAGGAAACTAGTAATAAAATATAAATAGAGGGTTGGGATAAAAAGCAAGAATAATAAGAAGAAAAGGAAACTAGTAATAAAATAATAATAGAGGGTTGGGATAAAAAGCAAGAATAATAAGAAGAAAAGGAAACTAGTAATAAAATAATAATAGAGGGTTGGGATAAAAAGTAAGAATAATAAGATGGAATAAAACTAGTAATAAAATAATAATAGAGGGTTGGGATAAAAAGCAAAAATAATAAGATGGAATAAAACTAGTAATAAAATAATAATAGTGGGTTGGGATAAAAAGCAAGAATAATAAGATGGAATGAAACTAGTAATGAAATAATAATAGAGGGTTGGGATAAAAGCAAGAATAATAAGATGGAATAAAACTAGTAATAAAATAATAATAGAGGGTTGGGATAAAAAGCAAGAATAATAAGATGGAATAAAACTAGTAATAAAATAATAATAGAGGGTTGGGATAAAAAGCAAGAATAATAAGATGGAAGAAAACTAGTAATAAAATAATAATAGAGGGTCGGGATAAAAAGCAAGAATAATAAAATGGAATAAAACTAGTAATAAAATAATAATAGAGGGTTGGGATAAAAAGCAAGAATAATAAGATGGAAGAAAACTAGTAATAAAATAATAATAGAGGGTTGGGATAAAAAGCAAGAATAATAAGATGGAAGAAAACTAGTAATAAAATAATAATTTCGGGTTGGGATAAAAAGGAAGAATAATAAGATGGAATAAAACTAATAATAAAATAATAATAGAGGGTTGGGATAAAAAGCAAGAATAATAAGATGGAAGAAAACTAGTAATAAAATAATAATAATGGGTTGGGATAAAAAGGAAGAATAATAAGATGGAATAAAAACTCGTAATAAAATAATAATATAGGTTTGGGATAAAAATCAAGAATAATAAGATGGAAGAAAACTAGTAATAAAATAATAATAGAGGGTTGGTATAAAAAGCAAGAATAATAAGATGGAATAAAACTAGTAATAAAATAATAATAGTGGGTTGGGATAAAAAGCAAGAATAATAAGATGGAATGAAACTAGTAATGAAATAATAATAGAGGGTTGGGATAAAAGCAAGAATAATAAGATGGAATAAAACTAGTAATAAAATAATAATAGAGGGTTGGGATAAAAAGCAAGAATAATAAGATGGAATAAAACTAGTAATAAAATAATAATAGAGGGTTGGGATAAAAAGCAAGAATAATAAGATGGAAGAAAACTAGTAATAAAATAATAATAGAGGGTCGGGATAAAAAGCAAGAATAATAAAATGGAATAAAACTAGTAATAAAATAATAATAGAGGGTTGGGATAAAAAGCAAGAATAATAAGATGGAAGAAAACTAGTAATAAAATAATAATAGAGGGTTGGGATAAAAAGCAAGAATAATAAGATGGAAGAAAACTAGTAATAAAATAATAATTTCGGGTTGGGATAAAAAGGAAGAATAATAAGATGGAATAAAACTAATAATAAAATAATAATAGAGGGTTGGGATAAAAAGCAAGAATAATAAGATGGAAGAAAACTAGTAATAAAATAATAATAATGGGTTGGGATAAAAAGGAAGAATAATAAGATGGAATAAAAACTCGTAATAAAATAATAATATAGGTTTGGGATAAAAATCAAGAATAATAAGATGGAAGAAAACTAGTAATAAAATAATAATAGAGGGTTGGTATAAAAAGCAAGAATAATAAGATGGAATAAAACTAGTAATAAAATAATAATAGAGGGATGGGATAAAAAGGAAGAATAATAAGATGGAATAAAACTAGCAATAAAATAATAATAGAGGGATGGGATAAAAAGGAAGAATAATAAGATGGAATAAAACTAGCAATAAAATAATAATAGAGGGTTGGGATAAAAAGCAAGAATAATAAGATGGAATAAAACTAGTAATAAAATAATAATAGATGGTTGGGATAAAAAGCAAGAATAATAAGATGGAATAAAACTCGTAATAAAATAATAATAGAGGGTTGGATAAAAAGGAAGAACAATAAGATGGAATAAAACTAGTAATAAAATAATAATAGAGGGTTGGTATAAAAAGCAAGAATAATAAGATGGAATAAAACTAGTAATAAAATAATAATAGAGGGTTGGATAAAAAGCAAGAATAATAAGATGGAATAAAACTAGTAATAAAATAATAATAGAGGGTTGGATAAAAAGTAAGAATAATAAGATGGAAGAAAACTAGTAATAAAATAATAATAGAGGGTTGGGATAAAAAGGAGGAATAATAAGATGGAAGAAAACTAGTAATAAAATAATAATAGAGGGTTGGGATAAAAAGCCAGAATAATAAGATGGAATAAAACTAGTAATAAAATAATAATAGAGGGTTGGATAAAAAGCAAGAATAATAAGATGGAATAAAACTAGCAATAAAATAATAATAGAGGGATGGGATAAAAAGGAAGAATAATAAGATGGAATAAAACTAGCAATAAAATAATAATAGAGGGTTGGGATAAAAATCAAGAATAATAAGATGGAAGAAAACTAGTAATAAAATAATAATAGAGGGTTGGTATAAAAAGCAAGAATAATAAGATGGAATAAAACTAGTAATAAAATAATAATAGAGGGATGGGATAAAAAGGAAGAATAATAAGATGGAATAAAACTAGCAATAAAATAATAATAGAGGGATGGGATAAAAAGGAAGAATAATAAGATGGAATAAAACTAGCAATAAAATAATAATAGAGGGTTGGGATAAAAAGCAAGAATAATAAGATGGAATAAAACTAGTAATAAAATAATAATAGAGGGTTGGATAAAAAGTAAGAATAATAAGATGGAAGAAAACTAGTAATAAAATAATAATAGAGGGTTGGGATAAAAAGGAGGAATAATAAGATGGAAGAAAACTAGTAATAAAATAATAATAGAGGGTTGGGATAAAAAGCCAGAATAATAAGATGGAATAAAACTAGTAATAAAATAATAATAGAGGGTTGGATAAAAAGCAAGAATAATAAGATGGAATAAAACTAGTAATAAAATAATAATAGAGGGTTGGGATAAAAAGGAAGAATAATAAGATGGAAGAAAACTAGTAATAAAATAATAATAGAGGGTTGGGATAAAAAGTAAGAATAATAAGATGGAAGAAAACTAGTAATGAAATAATAATAGAAGGTTGGGATAAAAAGGAAGAATACTAAGATGGAAGAAAACTAGTAATAAAATAATAATAGAGGGTTGGGATAAAAAGCAAGAATAATAAGATGGAATAAAACTAGTAATGAAATAATAATAGAGGGTTGGATAAAAAGGAAGAACAATAAGATCTAATAAAACTAGCAATGAAATAAGAAAAGAGGTTTGAGATAAAAGGCAAGTATAATAAGACAGAATACACTTAGTAATAGAATAGTAATAGATGGTTGGGATATAAATCCTATTTTTGCCTATGGGAATCCACTTTTATTATTTTACAAGTAAATTGCATAAATAGAATAATAAATGAATCAAATAATTTAATCACTCTATTCACCATTGTTCAGCTGGAAAATCGTTTCGTGAAAGTATTTGTTGATTTTCATTTTCTTTTTTTTATTTCATGTTTTCTCATTACTTTGGATTAATTGTATTTTGCAATTTAGTCAATACTCAAGTAAATGCATTTTATTGCGTAAGTCCCGATTTTACCATTGTAGCCTCTTACGTCACTACCAGATAATTCCATTTCAATACTTACTTGATTTGCACATCCCCAATACATAGATCACACATCGAACTGTTTTTTTTTGCTGTTAATCATGCATTTTTCTTCTTGCAGGTAGTCCTTTCTTCTTGCTTTCTTTTACTATATTGTCTAAGACTACTTTCAGTTTTCCCTCTAAGTCTGACATTATGACAGTGTTATCCGCTTGACTTATGTTGTTAAGATTACGTCTACCGATAATAAATCTTGATAGGACTCCTAGTTTATTTAGGATAGGCTTGCTGTATCTGTTAAATAAATCCGGCAAGAAAACTCATCCTTGAACTCGTTCTCTGTCCACATGCAGGCTGTTTGGTCCCAGTAAAGATTACCAATTAATCGAATATCTTCCTCTTGCAAATCAAGGCTTTCTTGCAATTCAGCTCTGTCTAGGGATACCTCCCATAGTTCTTAGTTTTTAGTACTGCTCTGTTAAAATATCATTATTTAAAAAAAATTCTGTTGAATGTTGGTACTTATTTCAGAACTTGGAAACTGTTATGTAATATCAGTCCTCCTATTTGGCAGTGAGTCCTGATGAAGAGACTTGAAGCAACAGAAATGTAGATATACCGAAGGATGCTGGGAATGTCATAGACTGAAGATGTCTCGAAGTCCTAGAGACGGTGGAAACAAAACGAACACTTATACTTAACATCAGAAAAAGAGAGTTGAAATTTCTCGGGCATATAATGAGGAAAGAGGGCTTGGAAAATTTGGTACTCACAAGATCGATTGAAGGCAAACGGGACAACGCATAACCTACCTAGCGAGCTTGAGGAAATGGATGGCAGAACAGGGTTTAGGAGAAATAACAAAAAGACAAAATGTATTAAGAGCTACAAAGGACAGGAAATTGTGGAGAACCATGATCGTTTACGTCCCGAATGGACATGGCTTATAGAAGAAGAAGTTTGCATTCATTAGCCAAAGATTTATGTTGAGATAATTTATAAATGCGAAAGAAGAATACAAATTTATAACGGACAATAATTCAAAATTGTTCTAAAGAGAATTATTCTCTAATTCCTTCTTTGACCGGGGTACCTGATTGGGGACCCCAAACAGTGCTTTGTGACCCTCGCTATCTTATCAACATTTGTCTTTTTTCTATCGACATTTATATACGTTATAAATTAAACTAATCACAACTTGCTATAAATGATAAAAAAAAATTGTGGATTTTGACGTCAATCTGGGGTCTTTTTTTCGTCCAAATCCGTGAATTTGTTTTGCTCACGCTAAATCTCGAAAAAAACCGATATGAAATTCACTATTTTTTATCCATAATATTGAATATGTTAAAATTCTTTAACTTTTTAACAAGAAAAATCTCAAATTGATTTAAAAAATTGCAGCAAAATCTGTTGATTGAATTAAGATGGAATTCTCTAATTATGACATGTCTCTAATTATGACATGTCTCTAATTTGTATTCAAATATATTTTATTTATTTTCTATTTTTCTTGTTGAGTTGTTCACCTATACTGCATGTGATCCATTATTGTACATAATTAGTCCACAGTAAACATTTGCATTTTATATGAATAGTAGAATGGGGCCCCGTATCATAGATTGGGGATGGGAGGGGCTGTAACATAGATTTGTGGGGTACGAGACGCTTGTGCCTACTAAGAACCTACTGGGTAGATTTCAACAGCCCTTGGTATGCAGACTTGGTATGTGACGTTGACCAAGGTAAAAATTAAACTAATTACAACTGGCTATTAAATTGTTATATCGTGGATTATACAATATAAACAACAAAGTAATCCCGAGTGGAAAGATTACAATAACACAAGAAATCAGGTAACAAATAACAATGGTTTATTGTACGTCAAGTACAAATGAGCAAGAGTTCGTAATACTAAGGAAAACAGGAGATAAGTCACGGAGGTTCGAAAGTGTCGCCTTCGCTCTCTCTGTCTGTCTCACTTTCCTCTCCTCTTCAATAGCTTGTCAGTCTTTTATAGACTGACCAATCCATGTCGGGGTGTGCCAGGTTGTTCCTCTATAACATAAATGATGAAAAGTTTTTGCGGATTTTGACGTGATTTTTTTTTTTTTTATCTAAATCCGTGAATTTGTCTTGCTCAAGCTAAGTCTCGAAAAATCAAGAAAAAAAAAACACATGCTATATAAAAAAATCTCTATTTTTAACCCATAATGTTGGCTGTGTTAAAATTATTCAACTTTTTAACAAGAAAAATTTAATGTTGATGTTAAAACTTGCCGCAAATCATTGTTGATTTATTTAAGATGGAATGATTATTATGACATGTTTCTAATTTGTATTTAGAGACATTGTATCTATTTTCAGTTTTTGTACTTGAATTGTTCACCTATATTGCATATGATTCATTAGTGTACATAATTAGGTCACAATAAAATCTGTATTTTATATCAATACTACCTTATGAAAATTGAGATGTATCAGAGGGGGGCGTATCATAGATTCGGCCCTGATTCTATAAAACTATTGTTACACCCTAAAGGGTGTCATATATGATTTAATTTGTTAGTTTAAATAAGGTCCTCTGTTACAATCTGGAATTCTTTTTAATAGCTAATTTGTATGGCGTGTCCGCCATTTTTAATATGAAAAACACAGTGAAAATTACATTTTTGTTTACATTGTTATTTGACAAAGCTTTATCCAAAATCTGTGCATTGTTTTCTGAAATGTACCAAAAATGGACACAGCGAGGCAACTCTGAGAAAACTAGAAATCCTACCAGGATTCATCATTGGTGGCTACAATCTTAATATAAGATATGCAGACAACACAGTGCTGATAGCGGAAAGGAAAGTACAAAACCTGCTACAGGAGGAGCGAAGGAGGGCGAGAAGAAGAGGCCAAGTATAAAAGTCTAAAGAAAACAGGATGTATGGTCATCAGCAAAAAGAAGAGACCAAAATGCAAATTATAGGTGGGGGATACTAATATCAAGCAGGTACAAAAATTTAAATATCTGGGAAGATATCCCTAGGCCTCGTGAATTTAAACGCCCCACCAGGCTGGCTTCCCGCTCCCACCCCTACACCGTGGAAACTGTTAGATGTAGACGTCTTTTCTACTCCAATAGCTTCATGTCTCGCACATCTCACCTATGGAACTCCCTTCCCTATTACTGTTTCCCTGACAAATAAATCTCCAACGGTTTAAGTGTAGCGTCAATCGACATCTCCAGTTGCCTTGATCTATCCACTTCCCTTCTCCAAATCCTTTCATTTTTCATTCCTATCTGCTCTCGCTCCAAATCTTCTGTAACCGCCTTGCCTTGATCGATCCACTGTCTTTCTCGTTCTCCACATCCCCTCCCTTGCCACTCCTATCTGCTCTTCCTCCAACCCTTCTTTAACCCCTTGCGTGATAGTGGCCTCCGGCCTTGCTTGGGGTGATATGATTTAAAAAAAAAAAGTGTTCAAACAGAGGACGGAAAGTGTGGCATTGGGAATCAAAGATGTATTGGGATGGCCAAAGATGCATTTCAAAAGCTAAGCAGAGTATTAAGAGACAGGAAAATTTCGTTGGAAACAAACAAAAGAGTACTGAACTGTTACGTGATATCTGTCCTCCTGTATGTCAGCGGATGCTGGACAATCTTCTCAAAGATGAAGAAGAGACTCAAAGCAAGAGAAACGTGGTTCTACAGAAGGATACTGAGGATGGGCTTAACATGTGAGCAACGACAAGATTTTGGAGAGTATGGAAACAAAGAGGAAACATACCTAATATCAAGAAGAGGCAATTGAAATTTCTGGGGCACGTAATGAGGAAGGAAGGTTTGGAAAATTTAATACACACAGGACAGATAGAGGTAAAGTGGGACAGGGAAAACAACGCGTGACATATTTAATGGGCTTGAGCAAATGGATGGCAGAACAGGGTCTGGGAGAAATAAGAAAAAGACAAGATTTATTAAGAGCTACAAGAGACAAGATGATGTTGAGGGCCATGATGGCATACGTCCTGAAACGACACGGCACATAAATGAAGAAGACGAGGTAAAATTTGCCAAACTTGAAGCTTGACTGCAAGAAACCAGTGTGCTCAAGAATTACTTTGGAAAATAAGGCACTAGAAATGAAGTTTTTCGGAAATTATGCTTAATAATTAGATGACAGTCGAGATGATCGAAGGAGACGTAAAAAAATAAAAGGGAGAAAGAGATAGAAAAAATATGGACGGCTGCAGACGATAAAGCAACAAAAGGCAAGGCGATGAATGGAAACTACAGACGATCCGTCAAATATTTGTCAGACCAGTCTTTAAAGTTTCCTCTTTTTTGTTTCATTATCGCTAACCTGTTTTTGTTTTTATTTTTCTATTCCTTTTGATGGTTGTTGACAGGCGAACTTAAGCACCAAACAATAACGGTTGTAAATTCCCTCGAGCAATATTCCTGCCATCACAAAACATTGACATACGAGGACATTTTGCTCAAATACAAACCCGATTAAAAGGTAATTTCCTACGAAGTAGGAGAGAAGAAAGAACAGCGTGTAAATACTTTACCCTAAGACGATAAACTCATAAAACTAAACATAAAACGTATATTTTTTCTTTGTTTAAATATAATTTCTTTTGCCACCTCAGGGCTGAAATTACGCATAATAAACTGATACTATGAGTAAAGCTTGTTTTAATTCCTGAGTAGAGAAAATCCCTTTCTTTCAGATTTTCAATACATTTAAGAAACGCTACTTCGTAGAAAAAAAAAACTCCAGAGAGGATGCTTTCTCGATCATTACAGTGTTAACCTCTTCAAGCTTAGGGTTAACCGTTACCTATCTTACATAAACTATTAATCTACACTTGCTTCCTCTTACGTTCATCTAACAATCTCATTTAGTAACGCTCTATCTTGAGTGTCTCTTATGCACTGTATTAGGTGAACATCCAGGACATTGGCGATCATGGCTCTCCACAATTTCCTGTCCTTTGTAGCTCTTAATAAATTTTGTCTTTTAGCTATTTCTTCTAAACCTTGTGTCCGCCATCCATTTACTCAAGCTCATTCTATTTCATGTGCCGTGACCCTTCAGTACATAGTCGATCATGGCTCTCCACAATTTCCTTGCTCCACCATCCATTTACTTAATCTCACTAAGTAGGTTATGCTTTATTTTCCTGCCCGTTTTATCTTCATAGAAAAACAACGTATAACCTCACACCCTTAGCAACTTTTAATTCTCGGAAATGTTTACATTATCATAGTAGTGGATATCTGCCAATCATGAGGGACGACTGGGGCGGCTAGCGAAAATCCTTTTATAAACGCCTGCTCAGGCACATTTGTGTATTTTTCAACACCCACAGGGCCAACTAGTTCATACTGCAACTCGACTGAGCAGACCTTAGTTACAGTTTCTGGGAGAGAGCTAATAATCTGGTGTAAACATCAATTTGAACAAGGCCAGCACGCTCAAACCCTCAGTCACGATGACTTATGACTTCGTGCTCCCACAACCATCGACGGCTTCTGTTTACCCAATATCACATACATGGTTTTGTGCCTCTCCAAGACGATATGAAGAGGTCACCGCCTTGATAAATCGACCATGGTGAGATTCGAACCCTGGGCTTTCATGGCCGGAACACTAACGTTCTAATCATTCAGTTATACGCCCATATCATTAATGCGCGGATATTTAACATAATATGCAAACATTTTTTAAAGGACTAAGAGCCACTCGAGGTAGAGGGTTACATAGTAAGATGCACAGTTTATGGAGATATGTGTGGAAGATAACTGTTAACCCTAGACTTAGACAGGTTAAGATTGTATTGATCGGGAAAGCATTCTCTTGGGAGTCGGTTCTACAAAGCAGTGGTACGTGGGAAGAAGCTGCCCGAGTGCAACTTACATCTCACTAATGGAATACGAGGAGAATGACGTCCTGGGTATGACGATAAACTACATTTGGCAGTAAGGCCTCTAATCGGGAGGTTTTGAGGAGCATGGAACCAGCTCTTAATTGCTGTTGTTCCCAGGCCCACCCTGACCCGGAGTGGAAGGACCTGTTAGGGAAAATAGTACCCCCCCGCAAAAAAAATGTCGGACTTAATCCATTTCATTATATGTTATCATTGTTTACGTTAAGATACATTTCGTAAGCAGATATGATCGATCGAGAAAAATCGTCGAAGATTGTGTGTTTAAAAACAGTAATTCGGACTTTACTAACCAGTTGCTTCCCTGTAGCCGAATTGTACAGTACGCCAGATCAAATGTCATTTTCCGTACAAGAATACAGGTTCAATTCCTGTCGAAGAATGCATATTTTCTACGAAATTTCTCGAGCATTCAGGTTGGTAAGTGTAATTAATACTGCTTGATTAAAAACAGAGCATTTACTTAAATAGATTGTATCTATGAAAAAAAAGTATAAAGAGAGAATATATTAAATAATTGTCGGACTTAATCCATTTCATTATATATATATATATATATATATATATATATATATATATATATATATATATATATATATATATATATATATAATGACATAATAATATATATATATAATGACATAATAATTTTTGCTGTGTCTTTTGACGTAGAGCTCTCAACGGATCTATATTCTCTTGGAAATTCCATACGGATTACCAATAATTTTATTATATATATATATATATATATATATATATATATATATATATATATATATATATATATATATATATATATATATATCTGTGTGTGTGTGTGAATATGGTATATTTATGGGATAAAGTGCTCAATATCAGAGATAGAGCGTGTGTAAATAAAAAAGTGAACATTGAAGTCAACACTTAGAGGCGACAGGCTGTTTCATGCTAGATGCAATCGTGGGAAACTGAAATTATGCAAAATTATATATCGTTATCCCCCCCCCCCATACATATATATATATCGACCAGCTGGGTATGGCTGCTTGTATATATATATATATATATATATATATATATATATATATATATATACTAGCAGCCATACCCAGCTGGTCGATCAGAAAAAACGTCCAATCATAATGGAGCAAAAACAGTATCATGTTTAGATGTAACAGTGTCTATCTTCTTTACTTACTTTAAAAGTACTTTCATTAAAAAACATTTTGAATTAATGCAGTTACTGATATAAAAGAAGTAGTCTGTATTTATTCAATCGAAGTTGGCTGAGGAAATGAAGGGGTAAAACAGGTAACTTGAAGACCCACTTCAGAACACTATTATTTTGGAGTTCTTGAAATTCAATTTGTCAGTGTGCTACCAGGGATGTAAAAGATGATACATTTATGAAGCAATTGTTAAGTTTGATGAAAATTGGTTGAAAGATCAACGAAAAATAAAGAAACCAGCAAAATTCGCCATTTTTCGCTATTTACGCGAATTTTTACTATATGGTTGGATTCAATTATAAAGTTAAATGACTGTTATACAATCAACTTATTGTTGGCTACAATTGAGTGAAGATTATATTAGATTGTTTGAAAAGTGAGGGAGTTTTTAGTTTAAAATTTGTGTTGAAATCGATTTTTCGCTTTTTGCGTTTTTTCTTTAAACACAGTGGCGGAGAAATGAAAATGAGTTATCGTTGAGGTTGTCATGATGTAAGTAACCTGCATACCGAGTTTGAACGAAATCGGAGGAAAAAAGTTGAATTTATCGATGTTTGATTGGCTTTATCGATTATTGATTTTTAAAAAAAATTATCGATTTTTACGCTAAGAACTTATCCCTTATATTATAAAATGTATGTGCCAGGTTTGGCCAAAATGTGTTGGATAGATCTCGAGTGAAAAGGTATCACACAGCCAGACTGACAAAGATGCACACAAACATCCTCTGTTATATATATATATATATATATATATATATATATATATATATATATATATATATATATATATATATATATGTATATATATAACATAAAAGGCTCAAACACTAATATTAGTGTTTGAGCCTTATATATATATATATATATATATATATATATATATATATATATATATATATATAATTGGCCAACGTTGTCCAAGCAATACCTTTTTACATTTAAAATTAGTGGAGAAAATTGACGGACTTGAGGATGTTATTTCTAACGCCCTAGCAGTATCATAGAAAAGTTTCAGAGATGTGACTTATTCTACATTTTGGCATTCTTGGACTTCCATAGACGAAGCACCAATCTGGTTCGATAAGAACAACGTTTAGGCTCAATACTGACTTTCTTGTAATTATGACTTTTCTTAAAATTACATCCCACATCACTCCAGGACGTGGGCGATCGTGGCTCTCCACAATTTCCACTCCTTCGTACCTGTCAACAAAATGTTTCACTGTACTGTCCTCGCCTCTATTTTCTGTCATCCATTTACACGAATTCGCCGGATAAACTTACACGCTGCTTTCCTCTGTCTCTCTTGCCTTCAATCTGCCCTGTCAGTGTCAAATTTTCCGGACCTTCTTTTCTCCTTATGTCTGCCTTGCTACGGCCACATTTCGTTGAAACACCGGTTTCCGTACGATCACCGAAGCTAAGCAATGTTGAGCCTGGTCAGCGACGGTGCCTGGTTAGATGGGTGACCGCTTGGGAATAGCAGGGTTAGGGTTAGCTTGGATATGCGGGTGGTTTAATAGGTAATGGCTCGGATTTGTTAATCGGAGTTCCAATCTCCGTTGGGTATGTTATATTCACTTACGCGTCAATACCCTTGGGAAAATTATGAATACATGTCTTCTCCCCTCAGCTATGGGTTAATTAGTAATACGTGTATCACCAAAACCATTATTATCTTAAAAAATATTTAGATTTCGGCATTAAATAACCCATAGAGGTGTTGATATGCCACTAAACAAAAAGAACCAACCAAACAACTCATTACGTCTCCCAGAAATTTCTGATTTTATATATAATTGTCCCTTTTGTTTTCACATAACACTTCCTCGTTATTCACTTAACACTTCCTCGTTAATTCTTAGCATCCTTCTGTAGAACCACATCTTTTTTTTGCCTCCAGTCTGCTGTTCATCTGTGAGGGAATTGTCCTGTATTCATTGCCATATAGGAAGATTGGTATTAAATAGCAGTTTGGCACTTTTTTGTTTCTAACAGCGCTTTCTTATTCTTAAGCTTCTGCCTTGAGTGACGGAGCGGGGGGGGGGGGCTTGTATTTGTCGAGCATTCACTGCCGAATGCGAGGACAGCTAATAAATAGCAGTTCAGCACTCTTTTCTTTGCTCTAACAACAATTTCCTATTTCTTAATACTTTGTTTAGTGTCTGGAAGGCATTTTCCACTATTTCAATGCGCCTTCAAATTATTATCACATTTTCTGTTATGACACTTGACATCTCCAATTTGTAACTTTCATTTTGGACTGTCTCGCTTGACCAAACAGTCTGTCTTACAATTGATAAGTCCTTCTCGCTTTCCATAGCGTTGCAGCACTTGTTTCCTTGATTCTAATGAAATTTTCCTATTTCTTAATACCTTGTTTAGTGTCTGGAAAGCATTTTTCATTATTCCATTGCATCTTCAGATTTATGCGTTACATGTTATCTGTTAAAACACTTCACAAGTACTTAAACTTCTGTACTTGATTTATTTTGACATCTCCAATTCTTCGCTCGTATCTTGGTCTTTTTCTCTTGCCGACAACCACACTTTCTGTTTTCTTAATTGATGGTCAGTCCTTTCTTCCCGCTATCTTGTCTAGGAAGGTCCTTTAGTTTTCTTCCTGTGTCTGTTATCAACACAGTGTCATCTGCATATCTTATATCGTTAAGCTTGTGGCCAACGATACGTTCGCACATATTAATATTAAAGTATTCAGTCACTGTCCTCGGTGACATTTTGTGGAATGATTCACTGCCATGATATGCTTAGGAATTGAGGAACATGTTACAATTTTGACCGTACGATAAATTAAGAAAACCAAAACAGATAACAAGAGATACAAAGCAGTATATCTTCTTCCAAAGATGAGTATACATAATTCAGAAAACTGACAAGCAATTACTCGGCGGTTTTGAACTTTTTCGATGTTAATTTAAACATCAGCGACCTGCCGTATTCAACAGCCGTCAAATAAAGCCATCTAATATATATTTAGCTGGCCACGAGGAGCTGTCAGGGATATCTATTTTCAGGTGTGCGGTTGTTTAGTTGTGTTGTAGTTCCGAACTAGTTTACTTCTTGTTCTTATAACCAGAGTTTCTTTATCTATGCGTCATATCCATACAGGATATAGGTTATCATGACTCTCCACAGCTTCCTATAATTTATTACTTTCAGCAACACTTTCTCTATCGATTTTCACAAGCTTGTCAGGTTGTTTTCAGCTTTTCTATGATTCTCTTGCTTTTGATGTGTCATGTAACTGTTTAATTCTCCAAGCCTATTTTTCTCATTAAAAGTGCTCAACATTTCAAGAGTATCTTCCTGGTTGTTACCAACAGTTTCTTTGTAGTTTCGATCCTACTTAGATCTTCATTTGTCGCATGCTCCATCCATGACATTCTCCATATCTCGATAGCCACAAATCATTTTTTTCATTTTTGGTTTTGTTTGTTTTGTTTTACGGCATATCAACACCTCAATGGGTTATTTAATGCCGACAGATTTTTATTGCTGGCAATATATTTCCAAAAATTTATTACTGGAAATAATTTTTTCTTTAAAAATGTATTGCTGGAAATAATTTTTCCTTTAAAAATGTATTGCTGGTAATAATTTTTTCTTTAAAAATTTATTGCTGGTAATAATTTTTTCTTCAAAAATTTATTGCTGGAAATAATTTTTTCTTTAAAAATGTATTGCTGGAAATATTTTTTTCTTTAAAAATGTATTGCTGGAAATAATTTTTTCTTTAAAAATGTATTGCTGGAAATAATTTTTTCTTTAAAAATGTATTGCTGGAAATAATTTTTTCTTTAAAAATGTATTGCTGGAAATAATTTTTCCTTTAAAAATGTATTGCTGGAAATAATTTTTCCTTTAAAAATGTATTGCTGGAAATAATTTTTCTTTAAAAATGTATTGCTGGAAATAATTTTTTCTTTAAAAATGTATTGCTGGAAATAATTTTTTCTTTAAAAATGTATTGCTGGAAATATTTTTTTCTTTAAAAATTTATTGCTGCAAATAATTTTTTCTTTAAAAATGTATTGCTGGAAATAATTTTTTCTTTAAAATGTATTGCTGGAAATATTTTTTCTTTAAAAATGTATTGCTGCAAATAATTTTTCCTTTAAAAATGTATTACTGGAAATAATTTTTTCTTTAAAAATGTATTGCTGGTAATAATTTTTTCTTTAAAAATTTATTGCTGGTAATAATTTTTTCTTTAAAAATTTATTGCTGGTAATATTTTTTTCTTCAAAAATTTATTACTGGTAATATATTTGTTTTCTTCAAAAATGTATTGCTGGTAATAATTTTTTCTTTAAAAATGTTTTGCTGGTAACAATTTTTTCTTTAAAAATGTATTGCTGGTAATAATTTTTCTTCAAAAAAATTAATTCCTGGTAATAAAACCTATTTTTACACTTTCATAGTTTTATATAGGAATAAAGTGTCGCTGCCGACACTTGAGTTTGAACATTGATCGCCAGTGAGCAAACACAGGCGATCCCATAATCGAATTAAGTGCATCACGTGACCATAGAAGAAATGCATATATAGGAAATCGCGTGACGTCTAGATTGATCTCTTATTCTAGTCTATCCTCTATTCCTATATGGACCGCTATTCTCTACACTATTCACTATACTATTCCTCTATACGGATTACTATACAGATTACTATTCGAGCGAGTATTATCGAGCAAGTACTATTAGTGCGAGTGTTATTCGAAGGCGTCTGACACCAGTATTGTTCAACGGCGTTACTATAGTTGTATCTGCGATTACAAAGTCTCTACTACAACGAGCATTACGAAAGTGGTAGCCAGTATTCGTTCTCATCACAAACATAGTGTTTTGACCCCAGTTTCGAGGTTAACTATTTGCCCATATTTGCTACTATCCCGGGTCAGGGTGGACCTGGGAACACCAGCAGTTAAGAGGCGGTTCCTGATCAGAGGCCTTGCTGTTGGACGTAGTTTATCGTCTTACCCAGGACGCGTATGTAATTTATCGTCTTACCCAGGA
This sequence comes from Acanthosepion esculentum, assembly GCA_964036315.1. Classification (NCBI taxonomy): domain Eukaryota; kingdom Metazoa; phylum Mollusca; class Cephalopoda; order Sepiida; family Sepiidae; genus Acanthosepion; species Acanthosepion esculentum. The sequence continues at coordinate 85,547,342 of OZ038502.1, read as the reverse complement.
AGCCGGATGTAATTTATCGTCTTACCTAGGATGCGGATGTGTTTTTTTTTTGGGGGGGGGTAACTATTGCCCATATCTAGGACCCTAAACAGGTGCTACCACTCCGGAGCAGGATGGACCTGGCAACACCAGCAATTAAGAGGTAGTTCCACGTTCCTCAAAACGTTCTGAACAGAGGCCTTGCTGTGGGATGTAGTTTATTGTCTTACCCAGGACGCGGATGTAGTTTATAGTCAGGACGGTTTGATTTTTGACGACATTGTCTAGCCCCTACCACCATATACAAGCAGTATATTACATAGCAGTCCATCACTTCTTTAATATTCGTTTCTGATATTATTTTTCGATTTTTTAGTAACTTATACAGTTTTTGAAAAGTCCTTTTTCTTATTTCTGTACACGTTCGGCTTTCTGTGTCACAGTTCCTCTCTTCTGTTATTTTGCTGCCCATTTAATTGAATTTCCACGCCTATTTAAATTTGAAAACCCCTATGTGTAATTTACTTCTTTCGTAGTCCCTTTTGCTATCAACCATGTATTCCGTCTTTTAAAAAATAAATGGTTAGTTCTTTTTCTTGCTTCACTCGACTAACTTGCCTAATATGATATTATGTTTCAATTTTTTTGAACAGGAGTAGAGATTTATCCCTTGTTTCCTGTTTAGGATTGAATTTCCGGTTTCTTCAATTCTGTACTTCTGATGTCTCCGCCTGAAATATGAAATTTTATTCAGTAATTATTATTACTATTGTTTCCTTTCCCTATAAGAGTAGGTAGGTTTGTCTATCGTCCAGTTCATACCCCTTCCAATTCTTTTGAACAGGAGTAGAGGCTTATCCCTCGTTTCCTGTTTAGGATTGGATTCCCGGTTTCTTCAATTCTGTACTTTTGATGTTTCTGCCTGAAATCTGAAATTTTATTCAGTAATTATTACTATTTTTTCGTCTCCGTATAAGAGTAGGTAGGTTTGTCTATCGTCCAGTTCATACCCCTTCCAGTTCTTTTGAACAGGAGTAGAGGTTTATCCTTTGTTTCCTGTTTAGATTTGGATTTCCGGTTTCTTCAATTCTGCACTTCTGATGTCTCCGCCTGAAATCTGAAATTTTAGTAATTATTACTATTTTTTCCTCTCCCAATTGGAGTAGATAGTTTTGTCTATCGTCCGGTTCATACCCCTTCGTGGTCTTTTGAACAGGAGTAGAAATTTATCTATTGTTTCCTGTTTAGGATTGGGTTTCCGGTTCCTTCTAAAGTCGACTTCAACTCTATACTCCTAACGTCTGCGCATGAACTCTGAAATTTTATTCGATAATTTAATCTTGACCTCTTCAAGTCTAGAATGAGTTATCTTTCCTGTTATCTTGCCCATTCTTACGCTAATACAACTCCATACAGTAACCTTCTACATTGAGTGGCTCTTTGGCCCTGTATTGGGTGAACATAATTTTATAAAAAGACGGTATGCCTATACGAAATCTTGGTAGGTCTACCATTTCTCTCGCGGTAGAGTGGAAAAATCCGGTACGAAAACATTGTTTTAACGCTCCACTTTCTATTTTGGTCTATTCATTCACTTCAATCGGGGTGTATTCGCAATACGTAATGCAGATTTTTTCGTATATCCTTTCCGTGTAGATTAAGTTTTCCTATCATTTCAAGAAATACTTGATATGCTGCATTTTATCGAATTCCTTTAAGTAATCTATAAAACGATGGAATAATGGATAGCAGCGCAGATTGAGGAATCGGAGAGCCGAGTTCGAATTCCAGTCGAATCTATTACATTCACTTACGCGCTAATACCCTTGGGAAAGGTATGAATGCTCTTCTTCTCCCCACAGCTATGGGTAAATAGCAGAACAGACCGGGCTCTATAGCCTTGGATGGCAACTGGTCTACCGCAGAAAGAAATGGCAACCTACTGCGGGAAAAAATCTGCCTCGTCAGTCATATTTCGAAAGATACATGATCGCCTAAGCGTGTATCACGTATGGCACATAAATGACTGAATCTATAAAACACAGGTATAGAATTTTTGCCTTTCTACTGGAACAAGAAATCTTGATAATCAGAAAGCTATCAGAGCGAGCAATCCAAACGCAGAAAAACCTATACATATGTTTCATTAATTACGCAAAAGCATTTGATAAAGTTCGGCACCAAGATATATTTGAACTACTAGGAAAACTTGAATTATTTAAGAAAGATATACAGGGTGCGAGTGCTATTTGAGGATATATTGTTTAAGTTCACTACACAGTCAAATCATTTATAATATTATTTTTTTTATTTCAGATAACCCAGTCAGAGGAAGATGTTAACATAAGAAATGAAAAGACATGTAGTTATTGTTGCTTTAGCTGCAAAACATAGTGATTTAAAAATCAGTACCTTTTTACATATTGCCAGATAATTTGTTCATAAGGTTTGGTTGGAGCTAGAGGGATGTGATGGCAATGTTTCCCCTGTAGCAAAAAGAAAAAAGCATTCACAGCGCTCTGATACCGTGAGAACACAAGAATTTATACAGAATGTTCAAAACATGATCGATGAGAACACCGGAAGATCAATGAGGTCCATCAGCAAAGAACTCCAGGTATCAGAGTGGATTATCAGAAACGTGGTACATCTGGACATTCGATATAAGTCCTATGTAATGAGGAAAGGCCAATTCATATCGGCGAAGACACAGGAAAACCGTTTCATGCGTTCAAAATGGTTGCTGAACAAAGTGAAAAATCCCCACGAACATGGTATGCTTTGGTTTTTCTCTGACAATAAAAACTTTGACCAAGATCAGAAAACAAACAGACGGAATGACAGGTGGCTATTTGCATCTCCTTCTGAAGTACCCAGGGTGATGCACACCAAATATCCGGCTCCTGTGATGGTTTTAGGAGTTGTGAGCAGTGAAGGTCATGTCATGCCACCTTAAATTTTCCCACAAGGTCTTAGGGTCAATGTTGCTGGATACATTAATGTTTTTAAAATGGTTGTTAAGCCTTGGATAAATAAAGTCTGCAATGGAAGGCCATATGTTTTTCAACAAGACATATGGATTTTTACGATCATGTGACTCCCAACTCGTCAGATTTAAATCCTATGAACTATTACGTGTGAAGCGTCGTTGAAAGGGAGACTAATCAACATTCTCATAGTACCATAGCTGCACTGAAGGCCACCACTGTCCAAGTGATGTCCAAAATGAATAGGGACCACTTAATTGCAGTTTGTGGACGGTTTCGAGCCCGGATAGAAGCAGTCATTGAAGCCAAGGGTGGTTTCATAGAATAATTAGATAAATAAGTATCATGAAGGATATTTGTGTCAAATTGAATTAAATATATACATTGTTTGCTAAGATATTCCTGTTTATTTAACATACTAAAAATTTCCTCAAATAACAGTCTCACCCTGTAATAATCCGTGAAATCTACTGGGAGTAAACTGTTTGCATGCGTATTAAAAACGAATTGAGCAAGTATACAAAAGAGGAATGAGATGTGAGACAAGGATGCACCATCTTGCCGGATTTATTCAGTCTTTACAGCGAGGCGATCTTAAGAGAACTACAAGTCCTACCAGGATTTATTATCGGTGGACACAATCTTAGAAACATAAGATGACACTGTGTTGATGACAGACAAAGAAAGTAAACTGCAGGAACTCCTACAAAAGTTAGTAAAGAAAAGTGAGAAGAAAGCATTAAATATGAAGACAGAATATATGGTCGTCAGCAAAAGGGACGGCCCAGGTTGTGAGTTACAAATTGGAAATGTCAGATTCAAACAGTGTCGTAATGGACGAAGCAAAATGTAACAGAAAACTGAAGGCGTATTTAAATAATAAAAGATGCCTTACAGACACTGAGCAAAGTATTAACAGATAGGAAAACAAAGACAAGAGTGCCGAACTGCTATGTAATATTTATCCTCGCATACAGCAGTGAATGCTCACTAAATACAAGGCCCCTCGGTGACTCAAGGCAGAGGGTTTGAAATAAGAAAATGTTGCTAGAAACAAAGATAAAAGTGCCGAACTGCTATTTTAATATTAATCTTCATATATGGCAATGAATGAACCTTTTTATACTAATATTCACCCATTACAAGACTCAAGAGCCACTCGAGGTAGAGGGTTACTGCGTGGTTTTGTATGTGCGTAAGAAAAGACAAGAAGCGAAGTTCATGGGTCTATGCAGGAAGGATGACAATCAATCCCACACTTGAAGAAGTCAAGATTGTAGTGTTTGGTTTAACGTCTTGCCGGGTGTCGGTTCCACAAATCAGCAGTTCTTAGGAAGAAGACTCCCGAATAGAACTTACTTCTTATTAATGGAATAGGGCGGGAGTGGGGATGATTCACTCTTGTGTACACGGCATCGCGGGTCCCAGTCGAAAAGGTCAGGTGTGGTAGAATCGAGGAATCTAGCTCAGAACACATTTTTTAAAGCATTTCACCCCAATGCCACTAGCGCGCTAATGGTTACAGAAAATGAAAATAAGAGTAAAGAGGGGGTGTTTGAGAAAAGGTTAAAGAAAAAGACGGGGATCAAGATCAAGGAATCAAAGATGTTGATTGACATTACATTTAAATTTTCGAAGATTATAGTTACCAGGGAAGCAAGTAAGAGGAAGGGAGTTCCACTGTCGGGAAGTGCGAGAGAAGAAGCTGTTGGAGTAGAAGGGACGGTTACATTTAATTGTTTTGACAGTGAAAGGGTGGGACCGAGATGCCAACCTAGTAGCACGCTTAAATTCATGCAGTTGGGGCACCAGTTAAAATAGCTCGTCAGAGCAGTTGCCATGAAAATATTTGTAGAAAAGACAGAGGGAAGCCATGTCACTTCCGTGAGAAAGTGACTGGAGTCGAGATACCAGGTCAGGACCTATCACATTGCATATCCGTCTTTGGATTTTGTCGAGAACCTCGAGATGAACAGCGGGGGCGCCAGACCATATATGGCAACAGAATTCAATGCAAGGACGAATGGTAGATTTGTAGATTTGAAGGAGGAAACGAGGAAAAACCTTCTGGCATGTCACAGAGAACCAACTTTCCTTGCGATAGATGTAGCTGTTGATTCAATGTAGTTGTTCCACCTCAGGTCAGTGGAAAACGTGAGACCAGAAAGGCGCAGTGAGACACTCTCGTGAAGTTGAGCATCAGTCATGCTGATAGGAGACAGGGAGGTTTCTCTATGGTGGGTACATGAGAGCAGACATGCCATGGAAATAGCGACAGAGCAGCGAGAGTCTCGCGTCGTTTCGTCTCTGGGAAAGGGGTTGTAGAGGGGGAAATAATTCATCACCTACAAGTCCGCGTAGAGGCTTTTGAACTCTATCAAGACAGGCAAGTGAGGACTGTGCAGTTAGAGCCCTGAGAACTGAGCCAGTAGAGATGTAGTTCTACAGAAGGATAGTGAGAATTCTATGAAAGGAACACGTTAACAGCAAGGACGTTTTGAAGGAAAATAGAAACAAAGAGACTTAGAATTATAGTATTGTAAAAAAAAAGACAGAATGTGTGGTCGCTAGGAAGAGAAACGTCCCAAAATCCGAGCTTTGAGGTGGAGGTGTCAGAATCAAACAAGCACAGACATTTAACGACATTTAACAGGTGACAGAAAATATGACACAGGAATCTGAAGGTGCATTGGAAATGCGAAAGATGCCTTTCCAAAGCTAAACAAAGTACTAAAATAAAGGAAAATTTCGTTAGAAACAAAGAAAATAGTTCTGAACAATTTCTTCACAGAGGAAGGCGAGTCTTGAAGCGACAGAGAAGGGTTTCTCCGGAACGATGCTGAGAATGCTAGGGACAAAACATCTGAACAATGAGAAAGTTTTAAGGAGAGTGGTAAGAAAATGGACACTTAGAATAAGAAAGAAACTGTTGACAACGAGGAAAGAAGGCTCGGAGAATCTGACAATCACAGGGCATGCCAAAGGCAGGAGAGACAGAAAGTGTCCTTTATTTTTTCGATTTCTGTACATTTCTTACTCGTGCACTTCTCCGTGCACTTCTCCTTGCACTCATCTCTCTCAATTTTGGTCACCTTTATAAATTCTATGACATTTATTGACATTATTTTCTTTTTCATTTGAATTCGGTGGGGAATTTTACTCACCGACCACTTCTTTCTTTCTTGTCTTTCATTTGCCGTGATGTCCTCTTCGGCGTTTGTCACTAGTGCCTTCTTAAAGGCATTCCAGCTTGAATAAACGACATATTCCAAAGCTTCCTGCTTGTTCTGAACTCATACTTCACATGTTTATTTGCTGAAGATCTATTAACAGGTATGGGTGCGGTGTATTGTGGCTAAAAAGAACGTTAGCATTTCAATCACGAGATCAGGGTTCGAATCTCGCGACAGTAATGAGATTTCACGATAATATCGATCTGGAGAGACGATCCCAGTTTAAAGCACAGGTGGAAAGTGAACGGGATTGCGTAAACCGTGTGCGTGAAATCGGTTTGACGAAAACTGGACGAGCCAATTCATAGGCGACATTGTTTTGATTTTTGTTTTATCGTTCGTGGTAATCGTGATGAAAAATTTGTTAGTCTTCAACCAAACCTCTTCCACTCTCCCTCTGTCTGTCTGCCTCTCTCTCTCCTTCTCTTCACCCGTTTCTCTCTGTCTCTCTGCCTCTCTCTTCATCTCTACTCATCTCTGTCTGTCTGTCTGTCTGTCTACACCAGTAGACGAAATAAAGGGTTCGGTTCAAAATTCCGATCACCTGAAGAAGGCCGAGCATACAACGGCCGAAACGTTGTGAATATGGTAATGAAGATGAGGATAACAGTCCGAATAATGTAAATAATGTAAGTAATCATAGTATCTCATCTCAGAGATATAGACAGATATTGAAGGCATGGCACGTGGAACTAGAGCAATCTACCCCGGTGGACGAAATAAAGGGTTCGTGTCGAAATTCTAATTACCTAAAGAAGGCCGGAGCGTACAACGGCCGAAACGTTGTGAATATGGCAATGAAGATGAGGATAACAGTCCGAATAAAGTAAATAATCTTTATTCTTGATTATTGCCTTCAATCCTTTATGATACTTCCTTACAAGGTCACTACCCACACTGACAGGTATTTTGCTCCATTCTGCCTTGGCAATAGCTTCTAGTTCCTCCAAATTCAAAGGACTTCTTTCTCTTACTTTTTTCTTCAAATATGCCCATAAATCTTCAATGGTTTTTAGGTCAGGACTTTGTGTGGGGTACGCCAATACCTTAATTTTGCTGTCATCTAAGTATGTTGTTTTGGGTCATTGTCATGTTCGAACGTCCAGTGACACCCCAAAGACAGCTTTCGTGCACTTTGTTTTATATTAATTTTAATAATAGCAAAATACTGCCCTTTATCCATGGAACCCTGTACTCTTACTGCTTCTCCTGGTCCAGAAGCAGCAAAACATCCCCAGATCAGAATGCTCCCACCACCGTAGGGAGGATATTTGGGGGGTTGTGGGATTAATTCACTTTCATACATAACGTGTGTTCATATGACCAAATAATTTTAGATTGGCCACAAAATAGCGTTCCAATATTTACTCGTATGTTCTAGATGGCTTCTAGCATAAACTAATCTGCATCTTCAGTGATTAGCGTTAGGCAAGGGAGATTTCCTTGGTCGGCAAATTCGAAGTCCTGCTCAATGAAAGCATGTAGTTGCTGTTTTCATCGATACATTCAACTCTGATGTCTTTACATCATTGACAATGTCCTTTGTCATTAAGTGAGGATTCTTTTAGACATCTCTAAGAATGTTCCTTTTCATTCACTCAGAAATTAACCGTTTTCTGCCAGTCCTTAATTTATTCTGAACTCAGAGTCTCGTTATACATTATTGTTAATGCTACAATTTGTCGATCTAGGAACATTTAAACGCTTGGAACGCGTTGTAAATCCATCACCTTATTTGTACGCATCATTCGGAGTTACTTGTCAAGTTCAGCCGTGTTCGTCATGGCTGCAGGACGAATAAGTTATCGCGGTGAGTGGCAATCATATATTGTCTCCTTCATTGCCTTTTAGAATCTTATTCTATCAGGTCAATACTATTTCATTTTCAAAGGGTGTTTTTATTAAATGTTAAATTAAGAAAAAAACATTACAATTGCCGAAAATTCTGATTTTTAACATCTTTTCCATCATGCTTCCATTGGGTCAAAAAGTCTACTAATATATAATAATATATATATATATTATATAAATGTTACTTAAAAATACTACATTAAACACATATCAGCGCCTTTAGTAATCATATTCACATAAACTTGTAAAAAAAAGTTGAGTATTATCTACCATGAAGTCAATTGTGAAAGCAAAATAACATATTTTTATTACTTCAAAGCTCCCAAGAAAATTAAATTTCGGTATTAAATGACCTATAAGGAGGTGATATGCTGTTAAATAAACCAACCAACCATCGCGTGTAACTTACATTTCACCAATGGTCGTCGACTTTGGCGGAACTCGTTGCCGATTACTGGGTTCCTCATCGATATTTCTTTCGTTTTGAAATGAATATTATGTTGAATCTGATGAGACACCCGCAGCCACGGCAGGGTAGTGTAGGAAGCTTCAGAGGATGGAGTGCTCTGGTGTTTTCTTGGACCTCTCTTCGTCTTTTCCATTAAACTTCTGATGTTTTAGAAGGATGTTGGTTTTTCGTGGACTACTCTTCTTCAATTGGTTCTTTCTGCAGCTTCCGTCTCCCAATTGACCGGATCGATTTATTCCCTCAGCAAAGTGTTTTTGACCTGATCCTTGAATCGACGACGTGGTCTCTTTCCCAATGCGAGCTCCTAGAACAGGATTTGTTTGGGTAGGCGGATGTCTGGCATTTGGCATGGTGTCCGGCCCCTCGACGTCGGTGGCTAGTCATAACGGTCTCTAGGCTCACCATCTTTGCGCGGGGGAGAACTTCGTTGTTCGCCATCTGGGATTTGACGAAGTTTCATTTGATGGAATCATTCAAGAGGGAACTGCAAAAGAACAAGAATTCAGAAGACAGAAGATAACGATTGTCATTGCGTTTAAATTTTTGAAGATCAAAGTTCACTGGAAAGCAAGAAGCCGGAAGAGAGTTCCACAAGCGAGAAGTACGTTTTTTTTAATTATTTTTTTACGGCATATCAACTTCTCAATGGGTTATTTAATGCCGACAAGATTTTTATTACTGGTAATGATTTTTTTCAAAAATGTATTGCTGCCAATATAATTTTGTTCCAAAAATTTATTGCTTGTAATATTTTTTCTCCAAAATTGTATTCCTGGTAATATTTTTTGTTTGTGGGGTGGTTAACTATTTTCCAATAGCAGGGACCATAACAGGTGCTTTTTTTCTCCAAAAATGTACAGCGGGTACTATTTATTTAACAAAAAAGGTATATTAAAACCTATTTTTACACTTTCATGTTGTTTTGACTCCAGTTTGGCGGGAGGGGGTCAACTATTTCCCCATAACTGAGACCCTAACAAGTGTTACCACCCCAGGTCAAGGTGGACCTGGGAACACCAGCAATTAAGAGGTGGTTCCACGCTCCTCAAAACCTCCTGGTCAAAGGCCTTGCTGTTGAATGTAATTTATTGTCTTACCCAGGACGCGGATGTAGTTTATCGTCATACCCAGGACGCGTGAGAAGTAGGAGAGAAGAAACTGCTAGCATAGAACTTACGGTTACATGTAGCCATTTCAACTGTAAAATGATGAGACCTAGCCGCCAATCTAGTACTGTGCTTAAATTCGTAAAATCGCGGTACTAAAGAGGAAAGCTCATCAGCACAATTACCACGAAAGCATTTATAGAAGCGGCACATATTTCGGAAGGGCAAAAATGTCCTTTAAAGCATCCCAATTCTGCCTTAAAAACAGCCTGTTTTTTCACAGTCTATATCATAGAAGAGCCGATTCTCTGTCCATTATACACTGTTTGCGTGTCACTTTGTATGAGCGTACATAATGTATATGTGTATATCTGTGTAATCGTACAACACCCTCCCTAGCCGTTCAAGACTTCCAACACCGCAGCTGGTCGCTGAAGTGACGGCTTCGATCCAGAGCTAACCTTATCCCACGTTGTGATTTAAGTTTGATCCTAAGGAGGTCAAGATCGAATCGTCGCAGGTATCTTTGTGTCGGGCTGGTCCAAGCTGGGCGAAGACGTACAGGAAAAAAATAACACTCGAATAAATTGAACAAAAGTAAATACTGTTTTTATATCAGTACTTCGTACAATAATTGGTTATATCTGAGTTCGCATGCAATTAATTATCAATCCTACACGCGCCTAAATCGGAAGTGATATTATTGTTGAACTGGTAAAGTTTGGGTTGCTGTTTTGGTAAAGTTCGGCACAAGGCTGAAGCTGGTAGGAGTCTCTTCGGCAGGCACTCACGTGGGGTTTATCACGGCCGGTGGCTGGGACGAACTCTGTCTTCTCTCTCCTGTCTCCGACTCCGTCTGACGAATTCGCTTCGCGCATTTGTATTTATTGACATTCGCTCATTCGCTCATTCGCGGGGCACGGCGCATAAGGGGATTTCGGTAAATCCCCTTTGTTGCCAGCATACTTCATAATTCTGGGGAATTCTCTTCTTCCACTCCCTCTTATTATCAACTCTCACTAAACCTGCTCAGTGAGTGTGGGTGCCTCATCGACCCCACCTGGTATTTCAACTCAACTTTCGACCAGGAGAAATCAACTCCAGATTCATTGTTTACGACAATGAAGTTTTCGCTTTACAGCTTGCATTTTCAGCTGCGTAGAACACATATCAATCATCATTGCTATCTAAGTCTGGGTCATTTTCCATTGTTCAAACCCTCGACACACCAATTCCAGATGTCGACTATATGGGAATTAAATCATCAATCTTTCCCTGCGGATTTTAGGTATTAACTCTTCTTGTTTCAAAGTCTTTCAGTATATCACTCCTTCTATCCATATAAAAATGTTCTTATGTTTTACCGCGGTAACAACAAATACTATCACATCTGTGCTGTGCGTAACTTACATGATTATACTATTTAATGTGCGAGAATTTTTTGCAACATGCTGACGCGTGTTGAAATCCTCACAGTATTTACTATTGTTGAAGTTATCTCTAACATTTTTGTCGTGATTTACAAAGTCTACGTTTCATTCAATTTCACAAACCAATCGATGAAATTTGAATAAGGTGATTTGTTTGGAAAAATACTTTGATGAAAAGCCTACTTCGTGGTTTAATAATTTCTTTAATTTAATTTAATTTCATAGGACTTTATGGTGAATATATTTTAAGAATTTTTTTTTTTAACACGGAAGAATAACTTTTTAGGATTTCTTACTCTTGAGCATGCAACATACAACTGGCCATGTGTAAATATTTCTTTCTGGAGCTAAATTCCAACTTTTTGAAGCGTTTGGCCTTTCGATTTGTTTATAGCACTCGCAAACGCAGGGCGAACTGGATTCTTGTATATATAAAAACTTAAAGAAAAGATATGCAAAAAATAATATTGAATTTTTATTAAATAAGTATTTGATTCATTAAATTATTTCAAAATATAGTGGGAGTATTTTGACTGTTAAAATATAAAACTTAATCTTTCCCTAAAAATGGAAATTTATTGTACTAAGCTACGCACCCTGGGTAAAACCAAATGTACTTTGTACCCACTTACCTGTTTGCACTTCCCTCCAAAATCTGGTTTCGATCGGTCAATATCTGGCTATTTTAAAGGGGGTGTTGGATGGACGGACTAACAGAAGTAACAGAATTTAAATATAGCTAGATAGAGACATAAACACACAGAGAATTTGTTTAAGTTTGAAATAAGACATTGGAATACATTTCTGTCACACTCAGTCTGGACAACCCTTACATCGAGTTGGGGACAAAAAATAAAAAAAACAAAAAAAAAACACTTAATTTTTTAAACACTGAAAAAAAGACATACCAGTGACGCTGTTTGATTTCAGTGGGAAAAAGTAAGAAAAAAAAATTAAAACAGGAAAGCCGTGAAACTTTCACAGGTACTACTAGTTTGAGTAAATCTAAAACGGACACCTGAGAGTTAATTTTCCTTTATGTCTGGCAACAACGATTGGATAACAGGATAAAGAGTATCAGCCAAAATGTGAAGCCTTTTCAAGCCATTTTTATGACCCCCTTCTCTGTTTAAAGTGAATATACAGTGTAACTCGGATATAAGAGAGTTGTCGGGACCGGAGAAGAAGTCTCTTATATCCAGGTTTCTCTTATATCCGGATTTGGTCTATTATATATACATTAACACAGGCTCTAATTTGGGACCAGAGAAAATATCTCTTATATCCGGGTTTCTCTTATATCCGGGTCTGTTATATCCGGGTTACACTGTGTAGAATTTTAAATGGCAAAAATAATTTAAATTTGAACATCCTGCCGTCATCGAAGCGGCGGTGACGGAACTAGGAAAAAATAAAACTAGAGAAAAGAGTTTAAAAAAACTTACTGACATTAAAAAAATAACTTAAGTGGATGTCACAAGGTGCCAACATTCGTGGTGGTATCTAAACGTCTACCTTCCTTTGAACTTTAAACTTGATGGCCTGTACGACTTTACACTTTACAAGTATTATATAAATCAAAGAGACTTACTTACTTTGCCCGAGCAAATAAATAAAAATTAAAACTATAAATAAACAAAATTAAAGCATGAAAAATAAATCCCGGACCTTTCATTCAGCAGTAAAATTAAAACTGGATTTTCATTGGTTGAAATCGCGTTACATCATCCACCATTTCGTGTCGGAACTGAGAAGAACATGATCTTTGCATTAGCGTTCGCTGAGCCTTCATCTTCGTAACTTCGTGATGAATGACCCGTACTCACTCTGTGTTCTGTTCTCAAGTGCCACTCACTAACGGTTCCTACTTCCGCGTTTTTCAGGCTTTGAAACCCCGATCTTTGGGTACATCAAACCCAAAACGATGGGTTATTGTTGTAGGGAGTGATTGCTAATTATTTTTGGCTATTCTAAGGGGTGGTCGAAGAAAGTGAGAAAAAAAGGACTGACCGTCAACTGCAAGAAGACAGAAAATGTGGTCATTAGCAAGAGAAAAAGCCCAAGATACGAGTTGCGAACGGGAGATATAAACATCAAGCAGGTGTAGAAGTTCGAATAACTGGGGGACAATTTAATAGAGAATGGAAAATATGACACCGAGATCCGAAGTACGCACTGGACTAGCGGAAGAAGCATTCCAAAAGCTAAGCATGGTGCTGAGAAACGGAAAGATTTCGTTATAAACAAAGAAAATTTTGTTGGATTGCTATGTGATGTTCATCCTCTTATATGGCAGTGGATGTTGGACAGTCTCCCCACAGATGAAGACAAAAACTAGAGTCAGCAAGGAGGTGGTTCTGCAGAAGGATACTGAGAATTCCAAGGATGGAGCGAGTAAGCAACGAGGAACTCTTAAAGAAAATGTCAACAGAAAGAACGCTTATACCCAGAACGAGGAAGATATAGCTGAAATTCCTTGGGCACATAATGAGGAAGGAGGGCTTGGAAAACTTAACCCTCACAGGACATACTGAGAGCAAGAGAGATAAGGGAAGGCAGTGAGCCACTTACCTGACGAGCTTTTTATGAATGGATGGTGGAACTGGTGGGAGGAGTTTAGCAAAGTGAGAAAAACTGCTAAGAGCCACATGAAAGAGAAAGTTGTGGAGGGCCATGATCGCTTGTGTCCTGAAGGGAGAAAAATAGAAGAAAAAGAAGAAGAAGAGGAGGAAGGAGAAGAATAAGAGGAGGAGGAGACGGAGGAGGAAGGAGGAGAAGAAGAAGAGGAGGCGGAGGAGAAAAGAGGAGGAGGAGAAGAAGAAACAAAGAAAAGAGTACTTACAGATGAAGCAGTACTTGAAGCAACAGAAACGAAGAAAAGCGTATTGAAATGTTATGTAATATCAGTCCTCCTATATGGCAGTGAATGCTGGACAACTTCCTTACAGATGAAGAAGATTTGAAATAACAGAAATGTGGTTCTACAGAAGGATGCTGAGAATACGATGGCTCTAACATGTGAGCAACGACGAAGTTTTAGAGAAAATGTGATCAAAAGGTACACCAGGAAGAGACAGTTGATATTTGCAGGTGGCATAATGAGAAAAGAGGGCTTGGAAAATTTGATACTCTCAGGACAGACTGAAAGCAATAAGGACAGAGAAAAACAATGCATAACAATCTTTGCGTGTTTGAGGAAATGGATGGTGGAGAAAGGGTTTATGGGAGATAGCAAAAAGACAAAAAACATTAACATCTACAAAGAACAGAAATCGTAAAGCGCCGTGATCGACCACGTCCTGAATGGATACGGCACAAAGAAGAAGAAGAAGAAGAAGAAGTAGAAGAAGAAGAAGAAGAAGAAGAAGAAGAAGAAGAAGAAAGTGACATACAAAAAATATTGCTAGTCTCGTTTTTAGTCTCGCAGTAACTTAGGAGCCCATATTTTAAAACGTGAATTGTTGCTGGAACGAGAGAAAGGATGGCCAGTTTTTTCGTGTCTCTGTGTGCATGTGTGTGTGCAATTACTTCGACGTCACTGTCTCCGCGTGGATCAAGCTCACTCAAAGTGAATAGCTAATCATGCTCACCTTTATGGCTTTTTTACCCTTCATATAGGCTCTTTTCTATTTCTTGTTCGTTCGTAGTAATTAGCAACCATCATTCCTAACGCTTTCTCGACGGTCACAAACGGGATCAGACACCGCAGAAAGATAGTTTCAACATTTTGGATTGTAACACGGGAAAAATGGGCGTATTGTTAAACTAGAAATCAAAATATTGAATCATCTTTGAGATGGTTGTTTGATCCGCGAGAGACGTCCTAATAAATTGGTACTGCAAAATGGTTTTTAGATAAGTGTGAACTTGTAACGACTCTGTTCATTCTTCAAAAGAAAATTGGTCATTTTTATTAGGTGCGTGAATAAAGTTTCCAGTCATGTCTTTATTTTTTATTTTTCTTCAAAACTTGATACGGAATTGATAGTAGAAAACCGTTTTCTTTCTTAAAGAAAAACGTGAGAAACTTTACAAACGCCTAAAACAGTTCCATTAATTCAAACCACGTCCACGGAATCGAATTATGCATCTCCCCCGTATTCATACTGTAAGTAGGAAGTGCTACTCAAACAGTTTTTTTTCCCCTGGGAACTGCTATTTGGTGGAACATATTCCCACGTGGGTGCTTCTCAAAACAATGCAATCTTAAGCACCTCAAGTCAACGGCCAGTCGTTATCTATCCTTCTTATATTCATAATCACGACTTCTTTCTACCTCCTCTTACGCACACCTAATTCAGGAACTTTCTATCTTGAAGGGCTCTTGAGCCTTGTATTAGATTAATTTGAGTAAAAAAATGCTAACAAGAACGAATAACAATGATAATGAAACTCACTCTTTCTAATCTATATTTGTTAAGCCTTTTACCCCAAGCAAGGCGGGAGTGCCACTACCATCCAAGGGGTTACAGAGAGTGAGAGCAAAGAGGGTTGCTTGAGGAAAGGATATAGAGAAGGATGGGGAATCAGGATCAAGGGATCAGAAGATGTCGATTGTCATTACATTTGAATATTTGAAGGTTGTAGCTATCAGGGAAGCAAGTAAGAGGAAGGGAGTTCCACTGTTGGGAAGTACGAGAGAAGTAGCTTTTGGAATAGAAAAGGCGGTTACATTTAACGGTTACGGAAGTGAAAGGGTGGGACTGAGATGCCAACCTAGTAGCACGCTTAAATTCATGCAGTTGGGGTACCAGTGAAAGTAGCTTGTCAGAGCAGTTGCCACGAAAATATTTATAGAAAAGACAGAGGGAAGCCACAGCACGTCTGTGAGAAACTGACTGTAGACGAGATGCCAGATCAGGACCTATCACATTGCATATTCGTCTCTGGATTTTTGTCGAGAAGCCTCGAGATGAACAGCGGGGGCACCAGACCATATATGGCAACAGGCTACTTTCGTCAGATGTTAATAATTACTCATAGTCACGATATATTTCCTTTATTTACAAGATTTACACGGGGAGTATTGTCCTCATCTTTGTTGTTGTTATCACATCTTTTCGGCCGTTGCGCCCTTCGGCCTTCATCGAGTTTTTGTCGACCGGGATAACTTTCATGGAATTTAGAATTGAACCCGTTTTTTAATCTACGTGAGTAGATTGTCCTCGTTCGTTAATCACGTCTAGGGAAATCTCGCATAGTTTTCATTTAATACAGCTCAGTTATTGCTCTCTGTTTCCACTGAGTCCTAGTACAGACTGCCCTGTCCAGGGATTGATCTCACAATTACTATGTCACCAAATTCTCAAATCAACGCTTTAATGCACTACGCTGAAAGGTTGTGATAACAACAACAAAGATGAGGACAATAGTCTACGCGTAAATAATGATAACTCTACATCCCATAAATCCAGACAGAACTTTTCTTTGTTTGTAAAAGCACTTATATCGGAGAGACATCACGAACACTGAAAGCCCGTATCTACGAACATAAAAGAGATTTACGTTTAGACAAGCATTCAAACTCGCACTTAATACACAGAAATAAAACTAGCCATAACTTTGATTTTACAAATGCCACCCTAATTAAAAAAGAACATAATTCTTTACGTTGAAAGTACTTCGAATGATTACTGTTAACAATATTACCAACTATAAACACACGTCAAAAACATATTACATCACCAACCTTTATTGAACCCATTCTTAAAGAATGTAACGTTTATCTAAAACATACGATATGTATGTAAAAATGTCACCCCCCCAAAAAAAAACATAATGTCTACAACACACACATACGCACACACACTTACGAATATACAGGGTGTCCATAAAGTTCGTGTACACTTTAAAAAAATTATAACTTTATTTGTATTTGCGATAGAAATAATCTGTAAAAAAATGTTATAAAGTTTAATGTACCTAGTTTTAAGTATAGCTAAAATAACTAATGTGATTTCAGGCATTACTGTAAATCAGTTGGCAAATGTTTTCCGTGAACTGCAAAATCGTATTACCCTTTGTATTGCTAATGATGGAGGACATGTAGAAGCTTAAAGAAAATTTCAATAAAACCTTAAAAAATATAGATTTACTTCTTTCTAATCCTTTTTACAAATTATTTCTATCGCAAATACAAATAAAGTTATAAATTTTATAAAAGTGCACACGAACTTTATGGACACCCTGTACATTATCATCTGAATCCCACATAGGCGAACTAGAAATACACTTACATACATAAAGCAATAGTTATGTTTTTTAGTTAGGTTTAGAATCCGTTAATTTCTTGGAATTTTAAAAGGATACGTCGTCTCTCCTTGAATTCAGAACGCCTTAAATTATACTATTGTTTGACGAATTCACGTGAAACCTGATTAACCAATGAAAATCAAACAAAAGTAAAAATACCATAATTTCTTTCTTTTTCTCCATATGTCATTCTATGATGAAGCCTTAATAAAAGTGAAACATGTTAGATTGCTATACATCTATTTGTTCTTTATCTTATCATTTACTTGTAATACAAAAGTGGCCGTGGTTTTAACTGGTTTTAGTCTATTTTATTTGAAATTATAGTGATAAAATCTGTTTATAGGAGAAGCCAGGTTTTTATAAGTACACGTCTAGTTCATTTGTAACGTTATCCTCGTACATTACTAATAAAAAAGATTGAGTTTTTTCACACACAACATCACTGTTTATACAATTCCGAACTTCGTCAATCGCCGTCGGCGAGGGGGTGCGTGGCTTTAGTGGGAGAGGGTGAACTCTACATTCTTGCGATGATATATGAGATTCTATTTTTCTCCTCTCAGGTGGGTGTATATATATCTACCTGTCATACGGTCTTTCCCATGAGTTTTTCCCACATAACATCACTGTTTATACAAATCCGAACTTCGTTAATCGCCGTCGGCCAATGGGAGTGAGGCTTTAGTGGGAGAGGGTGGACTCTACATTCTTAAGATTCATCAGAAAATTCAAACAGGAAAGCCGTGAAATTTTTACGGGTAATTCTAGTTGATTATAATATGTCAAATGTCTACTAATCTAACACTTCATGTGGTTAAGAAGGCCTTCATTGAAGGGACATATCTTGCCATATTATTCACATGTACATATAAATTTTTTCTATTTTATTTATTTATATTTTTAATAATGTTCGCCCCCATACAAGGTCCATGAGCCACTCAAGGTAGAGTGTTACTGTCTGGTGTTGCATGAGTGTAAGAAAAGGCAAGAAGTGAAGTTTATGAGGTTCTGCAGGAAAGATACTGGTTAAACCTAGATTTGAAGAGGTCAAGATTGTAGCAATACATCATTCTGCCGAGAGTCTGTTTACAAAGCAGCAGTTTTTGGGAAGAAGCTGTCCGAGTGGAACTTCCTCTTTACTAATGGAATACGAAGGGAATGAGAATAATTCATCCCTGTGTACGTCGCCTGGCAGGTCTTAACTGCAAATATCAGGGCTTGTGAAACCAAGGAATGTAGCTCGTCAGTACAATTGCCATGGAAATAATGAAATATATATTCTTATAATATTGATTTGAATATAAGGATCATATTTCCCAATTTATTGTTAAAATAGATACAAAGTATCTCGTTTAAGAAAAAAAAGGGGAGGATTTAAGGTGCCTTTCGGCCGACACTTCTTTAGAAAAATAATCGTCGGCAGAATAAAACAAAGAAGTTAAGAAAAATTATTATCAACGACCGATGTTAAAAACAATAGATTACCAAGAT
This sequence comes from Acanthosepion esculentum, assembly GCA_964036315.1. Lineage (NCBI taxonomy): Eukaryota > Metazoa > Mollusca > Cephalopoda > Sepiida > Sepiidae > Acanthosepion > Acanthosepion esculentum. The sequence continues at coordinate 85,528,541 of OZ038502.1, read as the reverse complement.
GTAATACATTTTGGAAAATTAAAGGGAGCGGGGGAGAAAAAAAACCTTATGAGTACTAAATATTTTCTTGGTTAAGCAGTAATCTCCCCGAATAGGACCAACCTGAATTTCATCTCCCTCTGTCTACACAGGGCAGAACGTTGCATATTAATAATAATAATAGACTCCAAGATATCGAAATGGAACCTCGGACAGAAAAGAAATCGGAAGAATAATTCGTCCTGCAATCGACAGAATTTAAAAGTTGTTCACCAATCGCTGACTCATGAGTCTGCGAACACCCGGATGTAATTGGTTCGTGCCTACGTACTTTACCCGGAACATGCTGGGCGATCCTCACCTCTAGCCGTTGGATGGTCTTGCCCACATAGTCGATCTCACACCGACATTTGTATTGATATATAATTAAACTTTGTTGAATGGTAGGCAAGACATCCTTACGGTGAGTGGGGAAAGGCTTTTTTTATACTGAAAATATTTCGAACAATAATAATGATAACGACCTGCCTTCGTATTTATGATTGTTATTCTGATATTTTGTTCAGGTTGTTAGGCTAAAATATTTGACGATGCGATAAGTGAATTTCTACGGATATTTTATTGTGGTAAAACTCGCCATAGGCTTACTCGGTCATTAACTGAAAAATTAAAATTTATCAGAAATTTAGAATAGAAAAACCATGAAATTTTCCCGGGTTAAAACAAATTCTAATAAATTTCATTACTCACCATTCACATGAGAAAAAGAAGTACAATTTTTCTTTTTTTTTTTTTACTGAGAGAATCTAGTTGTTGGTGAGACTTTTAATTTTATGCCGCGTCGCTTCTTTCTTTGAATAAAAAAAAAAGTCGCTTGATATACATTTGTGCAGAAGAGCTGGTTATTTTTGAGATGACTGACTACAACCTGTTGTAAAGTCACTTATTTATCTGTTTTTCGAGGATACAAACTTGAATTTTTTTAATTATTTAAACAAGCCAATAGTGATTGGTTGAAAATTCTCTTTGTATACTTCGTAATCTGTTTTCTGCCATATCCGTAATTTAATTTTTTATTTATTTGGAACATTGCCACGAGATAAGCGAAGTGGTTAGAGATCTTATTTTTAGTACTGCTTGCCCTGTTTCTTTAGACATGGGCAGTGGAACGAGAACAGTCTACTTCCGTAGATTAAATAAAGGGTTCAGTTCGGAATTCTCTGTAGGCTACACACATCTGACGAAGGTTGGAGGGTACAACTGCCGAAACGTTGTGATAACAACAACATAGATGAGGAAAATAGTTTTCTTGTAAATAGTTTAAGTAATGATAACTCCTCAGGCAGAAATTATTATAACAGTTGCACAAAAATATATTACTCATTCTTAATGATTAAAGTGTCCTCTTTATTAATCTTATATCAATCTCTTTCAGAATTTAACTTAAACATTACATACCCCTGTATTGTGAACATGGAAAAAAAGTGATGAATTTACTTTTTTTTTTTTGCATGAGTTCAACCTGGGTCATAATACTTCTGAAACTGCTGCAAACATTAACAGAGCAGGGGATGAAGGATCGACTTGTTATCGGACATTGCGGCGCTTGTTTCTGAAGTTCCGCAGTGGGGATACGAATCTTGAAGATCAAAGTGGTAGAGGACGCCCATCTTCAATTGATAATCAACATCTGAAAACACTAGTGGAACAAAACCCACGTCAAATTGCCGGAGAAATAAATCAGATAACGGGAGGGGGGGGGGGGGTCAGCGTTTCAACAGTATCGGACAATTTAAAAAAAATGGCTAATTGAAGAACCTCGATAAATGAGTTTAAAATGAACTCATTGAGAGCCGAAAAGTTCGACGTTTGGAAGTATGTTCAAAGATGCATCTGCGAAATTGAAATGTTCGAATAGGGACGTGTGATGAGAATGGATCCTTTTTAAATTAATATGAGCGTAATAATAACAGTAATTAGTAGTTTTGTTTTGGTAAGCATTTAATGTAATTGAAATATGGAGATACAGTAGAGCAGGAAAAAAAGTTAAAATACCTGCAATAATAATGATAATAATAGTAATAATAATAATAATAATAATAATAATAATAGTAATAATAATAATAATAATAATAATAATAATAATAATAATAATAAGGATAAAGGAAGTCAACAAGTTCAAATTTCAAATGATTGTAGAAATACAAGTAAAACACGATACACCGACTGAAGCTGCAAAATACATAAAAAAAGAAAGCAAAAACAAATGCAACCCACCAGATACAGAAACGATGGCAAGATAAACCGCTTCATGGTCAATCCTCTGCCCGTACCAAACAAGCTGATGTAGACGAACCCCGTACCCATCAGTGGCTACGTACTGCAGGGTTAAAAGCTGAAACCGAAGGTTTTATTCTTGATGCACAGGACCAATGCTTGTTAACTAGAAATTATCAAGCACACATACTAATAATTGTGATAAATATCCAGAAAGAGTTGATGATCTTGTATCAGGTTCCACGGTACTGGCACCCATTGAATATAAAACACGGCATGACAGAGTAGGCCAATATTTGCAATGGAAAATCTGCAACTTCTGTGGAAAGGAAACTGAAAGAAATTGGTATGAACACCACCCAGACCCGATTATGGAGATAAAACCTGTAACAATTTTATGGGACTACACAACACACACAGACAGAACAGTCAAAGCTAATCGCCCAGACATCGTTATTATAGAACGCAAACAAAAGAATTGCCTCTTTATTGATATAGCAGTCCCTGCAGACTGCAATGTATCTTTGAAGATCTTCAAAAAGCTATCAAAATACAAGGACCTTGAAATCGAAATCTCAGAAACGTGGCACATGAGGACATCAACAATCCCTGTTGTAGATGGAGCCCTCGGATTGATTGAAAAAGATTCCAATAGACTCATTGAAGGGATTCCTGGAAGCCCATGCCTTAAAGAAATACAAAAAATTGTTCTCACGAGTACAGCCCACACCTTACGAAGAACTTTATCTATGTAAAATATGTTTTTTTTTCAATTGCTCAGTGGAAAATGTCATGATGCCATTTCTGACCTTAGGTCTCTGGTCGGGACCCGTAAAGAAATGAGTACACATCAGAAATCAAAGGAAATAAAACAATAATAATAATATGCCATGGTTGTCATGTTTTCTGATCTTAACTGCTTGGGGGTGTTAACACGTACATGTTTGTCTTGGTGAATTAAGATGGGTTACAGTAAATATTCTGATCAGAACCACGGATTTGCTTATCGCTTGCTTGACCTTAATCAGTTGTGCGAATCCCTTAAGGGCTGTTGTACTGTGCATATTTGTTCATGAGCGGGAGTAATGGCGAAGAATCATGGCCGGGTGTCGAAAGTTTTTTTTCAGTTTGAGGGATGAGGTAGTCAAATCGACTTGTCAGTCACATCTAGGTAATTTGGAACACCCTCGACCGGAGACCGTCTAAGCGGGGACTGAGTTACCTGACCTGAAGGTATTTCTAAATGGGTCACACCTGCAAGGCTATGTAATGTTTTTATCAAAACCTTTTACTATATCATGCGTATTTAGATGCTTGGGCACCTCGACGTGGTGTAATGGTTAGTAAAGCTTGTTTCGCTGAATAGTAAGTTCGATCCTCACTGGGCGCTCCATACTTTCGGCCTTGTGCCACATTTAAACTACGCTTAGGAAACCACCATGAATATTTGGCCGTGGTGCATATGCCTGGTATATCCATATTAAGATGGGTGTCATGAGGGGTATATTGAGGCTCGTAGATTTCCACCCCAGCGTCATAATAATAATGACAATAATAATAATGACAATAATAATAATAACAATGATGTCTGAATACTCGTATTTGATGGCGTAAAAGAAGCACGTGTCGATTAGACACCCACCTCATTTCAGCAGAGAATGGTCATGAAAACTGTTTTCAAGGTATTTAACCATGTGATCTTTAAAGCAAGCTATCAGTATAGTTCTGAAACATTTACAAAGGCATTTTAGCTATAGTAGAAAAAATGACTGTATATAAAAAGCAAACAGGCAGTACAATTACAATAGTGAAAATATCCAACATATCTCTTTGTTTGCTTCGTACGAGGGACATTTATTTACGGACTTAATGATATACTTCCCAGGTATAGTGTTTTGCCATTACCAGTATTTGCTTTCAGTTACAAGTCTTTTTCTTTTGCAATTTCCAGCCGGTTAATGACAGGAAGGTACTGAGACGTATTTAAGTATGATGGGTCAGCTCGTACCGACGAACGTCGCCGGTACTTTGTTAAGATAATTATTTTCTTCTTCTTCTTCTTATTATTATTTTTATTTCCTTTGATATCTGGCGTTTACACATTTCTTTCCGGGTCCCGCCCAGGGACCTAAGGTTAGAAATGGTATCATGACACTTTCCACTGCAAAAAAAAAAAATAAAAAAATAATTACATAGATAAAGCCCTTCGTAAAGTGTGGGCTGTACTTGTCAGAACAATTTTTTGTATCTCTTTGAGGCATGGACTTCCAGGGATCCCTTCAATCAGCCTACTGGAATCTTTTCCAACCAGTCCAAGGGCTCCAACTACAACAGGAATTGTTGATGTTCCCATGTGCCACATTTTTGAGATTTCTATTTCAAGGTCCTTGTATTTTGACAGTTTTTCGAATATCTTCAAAGACACATTGCAGTCTGCAGGGACTGCCATATCAATAAGGAGGCACTTATTTTGTTTGTGGTCTTTAATAACAATGTCTGGGCGGTTGGCTTTGATTGTTCTGTCAGTGTGTATTGTGTAGTCCCATAGAATTGTAACAGGTCCTATCTCCGTAACCGGGTCAGGGTGGTGTTCGTACCAATTTTTTCCAGTTTCCTTCCCATAGGAGTTGCAAATTTTCCAGTGCAGATATTGGCCCACTCTGTCATGCCGGGTTTTATATTCAGTGGGTGCCAATATCGTGCAACCTGATATAAGATGATCAATGGTTTCTGGATATTTGTCACAGAATCTGCATCTTGGGCTAACACAGTATTTTAGTATATGTGCTTGATAATTCCTAGTTAACAAGCATTGGTCTTGTGCAGCAATGATAAAACCCTCAGTTTCACCTTTCAACCCTGCACTACGTAGCCACTGATGGGTGCGGTTTTTGTCTACGTCTGCTTGTTTGGTACGGGCAGAGTATTGGCCATGGAGCGGTTTATTTTGCCATTGTTTCTTTATCTGGTCGGTCGCATTTCTCTTTGCATTCTTTTTTAAGTTTTTTGCAGCTTCAGCCGGTGTACAGTGATGTATTTGAATTTCTGTGCCCATTTGAAGCTCTTTTTTGAATTTTTCGGCTTCCTTTACTACAGAGTAGAGACACTTAGTACTTTCATGTTCCTTGACACATACCATCATCCAGTCTTCTGTATTTTCCAAGTATCTTTGGAGGCCAATAATTAATAATAATAATAATAATAATAATGATAATAATAAAAGTAGTAGTAGTAGTGGTAGTGGTAGTAGTAATAATAATAATAATAACAATAATTTTCAGGCATCCAGCATAGAAAAATGAAATAAAGAAATTAGAAAAAATGTTTTGGACAAAAAACGTGTAGAATATAATGCAAAGTAATGGAAAATTTCGAAAAAGACAAAATCTAGGATTTAGTTATACGCGTTCGGTTCCTGTCGCCTCGCTATCGGCAAGATGATCAAATGTCAAATCTAAATTAGTTGCCTTTTTAAAATATGACGTTTATTGAAAAATATAGAAAATACAGAAGGAATCAGAAAATGTATCTCTTTGAATGACCTCACATTTCGATTAATACGCCTTTTCTATTTACTAGGGCTTGTCGCCAGACAGATAGGGAAACCAGCCATTGCGCCACAGATGCCCATTTCAATTTTATTCAAATTGTGTTTGCGTGTGCGCATGCGTATATTTTATTTCAATGACAGACCCCCCAAAAATATTTATGCACAATTAAAAAAAAATTTCAAAAATAATTTTATTCATTACCGAATAATTTCGAAAAGGTCTTATAAATCTCTGATATTTTTATTAAAAAAAAACAAAACATTTTTTTTTTTGCTCAGCCGAGGGTCAGGGTTGGCCATTCTGAATCGGTGAAGAATGTATTATTCTAATATCTTATTTCAAACCCAGTCAAATTGAGTGCATATGTGTGTGCGGGTACATGTATATACATTAAATAGTACAAACCCATGTAAGTCACTCACACAAAACATGGACATATGCGTATATATTACATACGAACATACAAGGTCACACGCAGTGTTTGACGGACAGGGGATCATCTCTTCTTTTATAATATAAATTAACTTAAAGTGCTTTTACTCTTTCAATTCTGTATTCACCCGCTACGCGTTTTGTTCGTTATCGGCTGTTTCCTTGAAATGCTTTCGCACCCACATGCTCTTATCAGACGTGAAAAATGTCCGACCTTGTCATGACAATTTGAATGTTTTACTTGGGACTTTGATGTATGCTTAAGATACACTTGTTTGCCTCGAAGGAAAAGAAATAAACAAGCAGTAAAAAATATGACGTATATTTACATTTTTATTTTTAAAAAAATAAATAAAAATATCGCCTGGTTTGAATCGAACGAAACTTTTTACTCTCACCTTAACTCTCTCTTGCCTTCGATTCAGAACATACTAATGAGGAAGGATGGTAGATAGACTTAGCCACGCCCACTACTCGTGTGGTATTTGCTGGGGGTTGTGCTTGTATGCACGTGTAAACTATATATATATATATATATATATATATATATATATATATATATATATATATATATATATATATAGTCAGTCGAAACGGGCTTGCAACTCAGTCTTTCATTGGAATAGATTAAAAACGTGCTTACAGTTCGTGGAGAATGTTCTCGAATATATAAAACAATTCTGACGTTTTGGATCCTCTGAATGTGACTCGGACAACACGAGACAAATTAAACATATTTTATTAATTTTATTCCATTTTATACATTCAAAACGCCATTTTTTTATCTTGCGAATCTTCCTGGAATAAATTTAAGAATATTTTCTTCTCCCAAAAGTGAATGGCAAAAGAAAGTTTTAACAATTTCCGGTCAGGACTGACCGACTACTTATTTGACCGTCCTTGGTACGGTCGTTTTCGTTGCTTACTATCCGAGAGCGAACCCGATGAATCTGACCATATTTTATTAACTAAAGATGGACGATCCCGGATTGAACGTAAGGGACTGAAAGGTCATCGTTTTACCTATCTCCAAGATTTTTATACAACAGTCTTAGAGCTTCGATGGCGCTGGGCACTTCTTATTTTCTTCTTTCTGCACGCCCTTACGTACCTCACCTTTGCTATAATTTGGTGGACTTTAAGTTACGCTCACGGTGACTTCTCTTCGAAAGATCCATCCAGTACTTGCATTCCCGGACTCAACACATTCTCAGATTTTTTCCTTTTCTCAGTGGAAACCCAAACAACGATCGGGTATGGCTTTGTGTATCCGAGTGTCGCCTGTGGGGGTACATTACCCACTTTGTTCTTTCAGGTGGTTATCGGCTTTTTAATTGAATCCGTGACTTTAGGTTTCACGTTCGCTAAACTAGCTCGACCCAAAAATCGAACCAACACAATTAAATTCAGTAAGAATGCATGCGTGTGTCAGGAGAATGGCCAACTGGTCTTACAAGTCCGAGTGGCGGATCTGCGACACACACATCTCATTGACGCCCAAGTGAGAGGAATGCTAGTCACGGAATACATCACTCAGGAAGGCGTAGTTTACCCGCTTTACCAAACTCTGGTGGATTTTGAAATTAACAGCATGGGTAACAGGGCTTTTCTTATGTGGCCTATCGTCCTGACCCACAGAATCACTGAAACGAGTCCCTTTTTTCAGTTAAAGCAAGAAGATTTGCTGGCCAAAGATTTGGAAATGTTTGTATGGATCGATGGTGTAATCGAATCGACCGGCGAGATGTGTCAAGTAAGAACGTCGTACAATGCCGACGAAATTTGGTGGGGTTACCGCTTCAACCATATAGAAGAGTTTAGCGATCAGAAAAACGAATGGTATGTGGACTTTAAAAGGTTTGACAGCATCGCTCCTTGCCCTCTGCTATGCCCGGCAGTCACGGACGGAGAGATGGCATTTGAGAAGATAGGAGATTCACATTTCACGAGTAAAAGTAAGACGTCCCAGTCAATTGAATGGAAGTCCGTGGAAATTAAAGAAATACCAAACACAGAATAGTCAGAGAGGCTTCAGTTTAAACCGACGGTAAGTAGCTTATGTTAATATTTCATTCAATGGTTTACGGATACAATAATTGTTAACTGTATTAGGATCAAATTAAGGACAAGAGGACAGTAAAAAAATCTTGGTTTGTAATTACAGTGGATTCCAGTTAGATTTTTAAATTTTTTTGAAGTAAGTTTCACCCTATAGAGGGCTCGGAAGCCACTGGAAGTTGAGGGTTACGTTAAGGCAGTTTATACGGATAGGAGGGGAAGATAGCAGTTGACTCTAGACTTGAACAGGTTAAGATTGTAGTGATCAGGGAAGCATCCTCTTGGGAGTCTGTTCCACAGAGCAGTGGTTCACGAGAAGAAGCTTTTCGAGTGGAACTTACGTCTCACCGATGGAATACGGAGGGAAAGTGAGTGGCATGGCGGGTCCTAGCCGTTAAGTTTAAACCTGGCGAAACCAAGGAATGTAGTTAGTCTGAGCACTTTCCATGGAAGTAGCATTTATTTTTAATGAGAGGCTCGCCACGTTCCGCCTGTGAGAGACGTTGGAGGGCGGGAAATAATTCTTCTCCAAAAAGGCCTCGAGACGCTTTTGTACTCTATCAAGACTGGAAAGTGAGGTCTGGGCAGCCCCCGCCCAAATATGGCAAAAGTACTCCATTTTCGACCTGATCTGGTTCTTATAAAGGTAGTGGCTAGCATGGAGAGTCAGGTACTTATTGCAGCGGTACAGGGAGGGAACAGACGCTTAGTAGGCCCAAATTGCAAGAAACGTATAAAATATTTTGTCTTTTATGCAAATCCGTTCAAAAGGAACACCCGCGTATAGGAACTAAAATTCATGTTTCACCTTTATCTCACTTTAACAGAATTCAGTGTATACAAATAAATAAAATGGCTTTTTTTTAACAAGAAGGGGAAAATATAAGGCAATATTGAGATACAATTTTGTTCATATTTGACAATATATTGTGATGGGTGAATTCTATTAGGATAACAAATTTATGATAAAAGTTCAAAGTATCCACTTGAATTCATGAAAATTAATTAAAACTGCGACATCAAATAAAAAAAAAATCTCTCAGTATGAGTCTTATTTCCCAACAGCAGGTTTTTTGTGTAATGGAGATAACTAATTTTCTTATTACATAAAACTGTGGCATCAAATAAATGCAATTTTATCATTTATATCTCGCAATATATTTCTTATATCTTGCCTAACATAGTGGTTCTTGCTTAATAAAGATAAATAATTTCAATTTTCAATTTTATACGTAAAAAAATAAACGTGTTTTCTTATTCATTTCTAATCTTGCCTTTTGTGATATTTATAAATAAGTGGTTGTTTTGTTGATGACTTTTATAATTAAATTACTTTGTTCTTCAAATAAAGCTATTTTATACCCTAAAAGTGGCACCAACCTTAGCATTTAGATTACAGCTTTGGCAGTAAAGCAATGGAAGTATACGATGTTGATGGTTTTAATAATACAAAAAGGTAGGGTAAAAAAGTTCTAAACCTGATCAAGAAGCGATTTAAAAAATATTTCTGGTGTTTGGTCATTAGGTCAGATTTGTGGAAGTAGATTTTTTCCCAGCTCATAGTATAATTTGAAAATTTAACAAATCTAACTTTTCATTACTGAAATATTTATTTTTTTAAGTAGTGTTCATAAAAAAAAGTTACACAATTTGTTTTGTTTACTAATAGATATATTTATTGAGTTTATTTAAACAAAATCAAGCATTTTATTGTTAAAAACTAACCTGCGACGATTTGATTAGTATTCTATCTGATTTAATTACTATGCTACATACATACAGTATATGAAACTAGCAGGGCTACCTGGCGTTGCCCATGCATTATATCAAAATAACATCATAATGTACAAATCTATGTTGGACAATATTAATAATATTTATATTTTAACCCGACGCCATTTAATTTATTATAGCAATATTCATTACAATTTAAATTTTGTTAATATTTAAATAAATATATATAAAGAATAGAATCATGAACATTGTTCTAAATCCTTTATGTGTATCTGTGTCCAGTTTAAAATCTAAAGCTAAAATATTTAGACCGTTAAAACCATTTATATTTTGATTCAACAATGTCCAAGAAAGGTTTGGATAAACAATTTAGTTCGTCACTCTTTAGTCTTTATTTGTAAAAATATTTGTAAACATTTTTTTACATTTTAATTAAAATATCTTTTTTTCATTTCCTTTAAGATATTTTACGCCTAATATGGATCAAAAGTGGAAAATTATTTTTGTAAATAAAGGGATCCTGATGTTTTTCTCGGGAAAATGTTTGTAATTTTAAAACAAATAAACCCTTTATTAGATCAAATGATTGCCCGTGTATTCTTTAAATCAGTTCATTTTCAACTTCATTTAATTTTTTGATATTGTTTATTAAATAATAAAAATAATTGAATGACATCGAGTTTATGGCGATTTTCTAAGCGTAGCTCAGATGTGGCACAAAGTCGAAAGTATGGGGCACCTCGTGAGGATCGGACTCACTACTCAGTCGGAATTGATCTAACGAGACAAGCTTGCTAACCATCATACCATGTAGAAGTGTCCAAACAGGCAAATACGAATTAACATGGTAACAGGTTTTGATAAAAACAAGTACATAGGCGTCCAGGTGAGGCCCATTTACGAATACCTTCAGATCCGGTAACCCAGATCCGGTAACCTTGTGGAAGCGCTCTAATATTCATGTTCTAAGCCAGGCTTCGGTTTAGCACAAGGACGAAAGTATGAAGAATCTAGCACATTACTCAGTCGTAATTCATCTAGCGAGACAAAATTGCTAACATTACGCCACTTCGAAATGCTCTAATATTTATTTTCTTAGCGAAGACGAAGCGCCCAATGACCTCAGGTTTACATATGTAAATAAATAGAAATTTGTTTAATGTTTTTTGTTAAAAGTTTAGATTCTTTTATATTAAATAATTTATTAATAATCATTTTTCAAAATCGTCCTTTATTAAATAAAAAGCATGCGATATTCTCGAATTCATCCATTCATTATTCTCGTCCTGGGTATGACGATAAACTACATCCGCGTCCTGGGTAAGACGATAAACTACGTCCAACAGCAAGGAGGTTTTGAGGAGCGTAGAATGACACTTAATTGCTGGTGTTCCCAGGTTCACCCTGATCTGGGGTGTAGCACATGTTAGGGTCCCAGCTATGGGCAAATAGTTAACACCCAAACTTGTGTAAAAATAGGTTTTAATACCAGTAATAAAATAAAAATTATTACCAGCAATAATTTTTGAAGGAAAAATTATTATTAGCAATACTTTAAAAAAAAAGTACCAGCAATACAAACAGCTATACATTCTTTGAAAAAAATGACCAGCTATTGATTTCTTCAAGGAAAAATATTCCCAGAAATAGATTTTTGAAGAAAAACATATTACCAGCAATAGAAATTTTGTCGGCATTAAATAACCCATTGAGGTTGATATGCCGTAAAACAAAAACCAAACCAAACCAAACCATTCATTATTCATTTACTCACATTTACCGCTGCTTATTTCAGAATAATTGAATTGCGTCAGGTTTAAATTGGAAACGCTAAAATATAAGCATATGTTTTTGGTTACGCTTTCTGATGCCAACAATTTCTTTTTTTTAGTATCGTGTCCCTTCAGGACGTTGAAAATTTTCTGTCCTTTGTAGCTCTTAATAAATTTTGTCTTTTTGTTATATTTCCTAAACCCTGTTCTGCCATCCATTTATACAAACACCATTAGGTAGGTTATGCGTTGTTTTCCTCTGTCCCTCTTGCCTTCAATATATTATGTAAGTGTCAAATTCTCTAAGCCTTCTTTCCTCATTATGTGCCCTACAAATTTCAACTGTCTCTTCCTGATGTTAAGTTTAAGTGTCCTTTGTGTTTCCATTTTGCTCTAAAACTTCTTCCTTGCTCACATGTTCGGTCCATGGTATTTTCAGCATCCTTCTGTAGAACCATTTTGTGAGAAGATGGTCCAGCATTCACTGCCATATAGGAGGACTGATATTACGTAAATGATATTACGTATCACTGCTTTCCTCTGTCCCTCTGGCTTCAATCTGTCTTGTGAGTATCAAATTTTCCAAGCCGCCATTCCTCATTATGTTTTAACTGTCTCTTTTTGATCTTCGCTTTTATAAAGAGTGAAGAAATAAATTGTTTATGAAAGACACACATACTTAAAATCAGAAAGAGATAGTTGAAATTTCTCGAGTACATTATGAGGAAAAACGGATTGGAAAATGTAATACTCACAGGACGTATTGAGAGAGTGAACGTTATGGCGGCGGGAACAAATTTCTTAATGAGTTGGTGAGAATGGTTGGCAGAGCAGGGTTAGGGTTACGGTCATATCACGTGCGATCACCGAAGCTAAGCTGTTGCATAGCCACCTCATGCTGGGAGGTCTTGGGCGATGGCGATCGCACGATAATAACGTTGCCTTCTTCTCTCGCGGCCGGAGATTGTTAGTTGTTTTGCTTCGGAGATAAAAGACATCAACAAAAGGAAATTTTAAACTCAATTATTTTATTAACGTCGACGTGTACATTTCTAACTATCCAGTGGGGTTTCTCTCCCTCGATGGGGCAGCAGATCCAGACATGAAAAGGGAACACGTCTACATTGTTCGACGGTCAAGACTCGACTCCCGAAAAAAACCTTTCTATATCTCTATCATTCCCACGCTCGTTCAGCCAATCAAAATCGACTTCCTTGTTTTGCCTTCCATCTGACCTCAAAGGTCAACCTCAGGAAGTCCAAACAGAGATACATTTCTCTAAAAAAAATAATAATCTGCTAAACTATTATTTAACAAAGCAATTTTGAGCCTTGTCAGTAGCTATATGGGTGACCGCATGGGAATACCAGATGCCGGTGATATAACGGATAACGGCTTGGAATTAGAATTTGGTGAGCCGAGTTCTAATTCCAGTCGGGTTCGTTATATTCACTTACGCACAAATACTCTTGGGAAACATTCTCCCACCAGCTATGGGTTAATTAGTAAAACTTGAATGAGTAAGTCATTATTATTTCCAAAACAAACTTACAAGCTAGAAATATTCTCTGGCTTTAAAAAAACCTGCAAAAGGTTGATAAGCCGTAAAAACAATCAATTAGAGCAGGGGCAAGATGTCAAATGTTGTTTAGAGTTACAAGGGACAAGAGGGTATTAAAAGCTATGATCTCCCACGTCCTAAGTGATAATAATCGTTACCTTCGTTAGTTCATCATTTTACTGGTCTCTGCCGAATTTGACTATGGAGGTAAAAGCTTTTGATCTGTTCCTACCTGGATAAATAAGGTAGTTATGGAAAAGTTTTTTATTTTCTATGTGTTTATGTAAATATTTTTTTCACGGTCAGAGGGGTGTAAGGAGAAATGTATTCATGCCTTTCGCAAAGGAATTAGTGCAAAAGGATTTCTGATTAAACCGTGATGTTTTCTTTGAACATGACAATTTTAAAAGTTTGGCTTGTTGCACCAGACAGGTGAGAAAAGTAGAATTTTATTTGTTAATTAAGTTTCAGTCAGGAAGTGTAATTTCATTGCCTCCTCTTCCCTCAACTCCTCTGTGGTTACCTTTCTGCTTCCTGGTTCAAAAGATCATACAACGTTGTAGATAAGGATTAGATACCAGAGCTTATGACAGTGACAAGGGTAAACATGATGAAAATCAGGGAAATTGTCTGAGGTACGGTGACATTTTATTTCAATTTTGGTGATATGAAACTGTCGGGTTTTAAATTAAATGGAAAAAAAAAACCCTAACGTACGTTCATATCCAAGTGGTGAAAGGTACTTGAGGGATTGACTGGTTTGCTTTTTATGGTTTATCAACCTTCTGCCGATTATTAAATCCAGATAATATTTTTAAAGATTGTAAAGATTTTTTAAAAAGATAATAATGATTTACTGGTACAGGTTCTACTAATTAACCCATAGCTGGAGGGGGAGAAGAGGTAGATTCATACCGTTGCTAAGGTAAGTAAATATAACGAACCCGACTGGAATTGAAACTCAGCTCTCCGATTAATAATTCCGAGCCATTATCTATTATACCACCCGCATATACAATCTTACAGTACCTGATATTCCTAAGCGGTCACCCATCTAATTCTGACCAAACTTGACGTTGCTTATAGCCGTAAGGCTGTAAGGTACTTCAAAACACTTGGATATTTGAATCGCAATGATGTTTAGATTGCGTCAGGAGTCAAAGGAAAAAAATGATGGGGCCGCATTTCCATCTGTCATTCTCCATTCAAGCAACCCATTTTTTATTTTTACCACATGTTCACCTAAGGCCCAAGAGCCAGTCATGTAGAAGTTTAATGAGCGAGTTTGTTGCATGGACATTAGAGGAGGAAGTAAGTGCAGATTATAATGATAAATCACACCCTTTATTTTAATCTGGCATATCGGCTTCAGTCACTTCAGTCCCACATTGTACGAGAACTGGTGTTTCAATGTGATATGGCCGTAAGCCATTTGCATTGTGGAACACAGGAAATATCTTGCAATGATAGGCCACATGACTCATACATGACAAAGGCTCGCTTATATCTATGAGTGTGTCATGAGACAGCTGAAGTATGGATGTGCAAAACTGACAACACCTGATATTTCCCCCATATTAGCAAAGGTATGCACTCGTCATTAGAATACTGTCGTAAGATAGACCAGAGTTAAGTAAATAGCAGATGAATAATAACTAAAAAATGTGTATTTGGTGAAGTAATAGGAAAATCTTTGTTTATACTATTGGTCCACCATTACAAGACTCAAGAGCAACTCAATGTAGAGGACAACTGAATGAGTCTGTGGTATGGGCATAGAAAGAGGAAGTAAGAAGTGTAGATTATGAGGATATGTAGGATAGGTAATGTTTGACCTTAGACTTGAAGAGGTTAAGATTGTAGTGATCAGGGAAGCATCACCTGTTTTATTAATTAGCACGTCTCGGGAATAAGCTAAGTGAAACTTTCTTCTTATCAATGGAAGACGAAGGGAATGAGGATGATTGGTTCCAGTGTCATGGCGGATCCTAGCTGTAAAGGTCTGAACTGGTTGAACTAAGAAATGTAGCTCATCTGAACATTTGCCGTGGAAATAGCGATAGGTTTTAAAGATGCACCAATAAACTGTTGCATAGAACAGATTTCCTAGAAATAGGAAAATGACCCGCTGGTGGGTCGTGTGGGCCTTGCAATCATACCACAATGACACTTTGGTGAGTTGTGTGGGAGCCGTGTTAAGGGTGGATGAATTTCTAAGTAGATCTATAATTAATTTATCAGGAGACAGAAGGATCCCTGCCACAAGTAGAGCTTAAAATCAATTTATTAGTAGATGACGAAGGCATCTTACTCTAGATCAATGATTCCCAACGGGGGACAATGCACCCACCAGTGGAGCATGGTAAAATTTTGGTGATGCATGCGTAGGATGTGCACCCTTCGGCTTACTATACCAACAGAATAAGGGGGCAATTCGAGAATGAGTTATTAACAATGAATTATTTTCTAGTGAGTCTGAGTGAGAGTGTTAATGTTAATTAATGTGTGTTCATACATCCGATGCATATACTGTATGCATACATAAAAATATTTGGGGCGTATGTACGTACATGTGTAATTGACATGCATGTAAGAATTAAATATTATAGGGGTGCACCAGAATTTTAGAAATACCAAAGTGGGGCATGGCCCCAAATCGGTTGGGAACCACTGCAGTAGATTTTTAATACATCTAATTAAGATGTATGGGATACCTGCGACAGATAGATCTATAATTGCCTGATGAAATTTATGAGAAAGCGGTTGTATACAGCTGAGAGTTTTAATATTTCTGAACGAGTTTGGTGCCATGCATGACATCCACATGAAATTCTTGATATGACAAGGTTTTAGATTAATGCCTTGGTTTTTAGCAATTTGAAGCATAGAGCAAAACGATGTTCAATTTCCTTATACAGTGTAACCGGCATATAAGAGAGTTGTCGGGACCGGAGAAGAAGTCTCTTATATTCGGGTTTCTCTTATACCCGGGTTTGGTCTATTATATATACATTAACACAGGCTCTAATTTGGGACCAGAGAAAATCTCTCTTATATCCGGGTTTGGTCTATTATATATACATTAACACAGGCTCTAATTTGGGACCAGAGAAAATCTCTCTTATATCCGGGTTTGGTCTATTATATATACATTAACACAGGCCCTAATTTGGGACCAGAGAAAATCTCTCTTATATCCGGGTTTGGTCTATTATATATACATTAACACAGGCTCTAATTTGGGACCAGAGAAAATCTCTTATATCCGGGTTTCTCTTATATCCGGGTTTGGTCTATTATATATACATTAACACAGGCTCTAATTTGGGACCAGAGAAAATCTCTCTTATATCCGGGTTACACTGTAATTAGGTGGAGGTGTGGATTACTACTATAAATAGACCTACAATTCATGTTGGTTATGGTGTGGAAATTCCTACTAGAGTCAGAATTAAATTATTTCTGTATAAGGAGATTTGGGGGGAGGATTCCTTCTATATACTGATCTGTAATTCATTTCTTAGGTGGTGGTGGTGGGGTACTGACTACAGACAAAGAGAGGGGGGAAGTTTCCAACTGTAGATAGATCTATATACAGAAAGGCCAGGCTCGACCTTGCCTGTCTTCAGTGATCGTATGGGAACCAATATTTAAATGTGATGTGGCCATAAGCCATAAACAATGTCTATATGGTTATTACTATTATTCACTATATATTGTAATAGTATCAGATGTTTACTGGTCAATATACATGAGAGTCAGAAAGGTTCAAGAAAGTGCTTAAGTACTTGAAGAATCATGCGTTTACTGTTAAAATATTCCCTTGAGGAGAAAATCTTCACGGTGGATGCTGCTTTGAATCCCTGAAATGACTGGTACCTTTCAAGGACATTTTTAGAACAAAATATTCAGGCCCAAGTCATGGTCTTAGAAGTCACTGACTACAAGAGGAAAAAGATACCCTTCTGCGATGTTAAAGAAATGGTGGGTGTTGATGTCGACAGCAAGATGCATATTTTGCCATGGCTCAAAACCAGCTTAGCTTGAAGGCAACAATATTATGGAACCAAGAAGGTGCTGATGTTTTGCAAAGTTAATTTGGCTGATTTTTTGACAGCACCATTTCTGGTAATCCTCCAGTCTAAACCTGCTAAAAATCTCTGTGTGGGGTATTTTGAAGCAGGCTACAACCTGGACTTCTTAGACCAAAACCAATATCTTCAAAGCTGCCACCAAAGAGGAGGAGTCCAAGTTACCCAAGGACTTTGGGATTAAGAGGTGAGCAGCTTTTAGAGGACATGTTGAATTTGTAATTGAAAATAATGGAAGCCATATTGAATAAATTGTTTCAATATTATCCATAACTTTTATTAATATCCTTTTGTTATTAATTGGCCTTTTTATACATAAGCAACATTTGAAGATCAGAGCAATTTTTTAAGTTTCGTTTCTCCATCAAGTAAAGCAATCTGATAAATTAAGTCTTGCATCTGACCAAGTGATAAGCAGGCAAGTGATGTATCTATTGTAGCAGTGTTCTGTTGCTTGAACTACAAAGTAAAATTAACTCCCAAATATCAAGTTAGGTAAAGTGTATAGACACAACACTGATCCTAAGTAGAGGGTGGAGGAGTGGCACTTTGATCCCAACTAGAGAGCGGGTGAAAGAATGGCACTTTGAGCCCAGCCATAGAGCAGGTGGAAGAGTGGCACTTTGAACCCAGCCAGAGAGCGGGGAGAAGAGTGGCACTTTGAGCCCAGCCAGAGCCTGGGGATAAGAGTGAAACTTTGAGCCCAGCACAGCCCGAGAACGGGGGGGGGGGAGGAGGAGGAAGAGTGGCACTTTGAGCCCAGCCAGAGACCGGGGGCGGGAGAGAGTGGCACTTTGAGCCAAGCCAGAGAACTGGTGGAAGAGTAGCACTTTGAGCCCAGCTATAGCGTGGGGGTGGGTGGGCAGTAAGAGTGGCTCGTTTAACCCATCATGACAGTGATCTATTCTGCTTTGCTGTAACATTTATCTTTTTTTCTTTACAGATTACGAGACATCTTGAAAGATGAGCTGGAGATTAGAGGAACATGAGAACTGCCATCATCTTGCAAAAACAAAAACAAAAAAAACAAAAAACAAAAAAAACACAAAAACAATCATGAAACCAAGGCAAATCCAGTACTCAAAATTATCTTGGTTTTTTGTATATATATGTCCCAATGATTTTACAGAAAAAAAACAAAACAAAAAAAAACATTGTATTCATTTTGGATTAAGTTTTCTTTCATTGTATAATTAAAAAGAAATAATTAAAAAGAAGTCACAAATTGAATAATGAGAACATTTCATCTAAGAAATTCGAACAGTTTAAAACTTTGCATTCCCACAAGGAAATCATATGAACTTCCCAAAAGAAAGACTTTGTAAACAACACTGGAAAAAAAAAAAAAAAAAAAACTGGTCTCAGAATTTTTTTTGTAAAGAATAAATAATTACATTTTGTGTAAACACGGCTTTTAATGATTAATTCCCAGTCAATATTCTTTTAAGAAAACATATTTTGCAGTATAGAAGACACACACAAAAAAAAAGTAAAGAAAAAAACACTGACCCTCAAAATCGCCCTGTATCTGACAGTAAAAATAACACACGGACTCAGGGTTGGAATTTATGAGACTTCTCCAGTGGTGTTTGTGACGAGTTCCAGAAAGATTTTTGAATTTTAGTTTCCCCCCATGTTTCAGGTTAAATTTAAGGATACAAAAGAATGGCATTTCTTTTTAATTGTATTTGATTCCAGACCCCACACACTGTGCATCTCAACATCAAATATTACAAAAAAAAAGAGAAAAAAGCTAGTGGTGTGTGGGTGATATAATTGATACTGGCTCAGAATGAGAAATCAGACAGCTGACTTCGAATTGCAGTTGTATTCATTACATTCACTTAAGCACAAATAGCCTTGAGAAAGGTATGAATTCATCTCCTCCCATTAGCTATGGGTTAAATAGTAGGACGTGTGTCAAGAAGAATCATTGATCGTCTCAAAAAAATTGTTAATGTAATATTCACTCGCAAAAAAAATGTATTAGTTACAATCCCAAAAATGTTTTGGCTTTAAATAACCAACAAAGGGTTGATAAGCCGTAAACAACAGATCAATACCAGGTAGGTTTTAATGTTATTACAATATGTCCTGAATACTAGTAATAACTGTGTAGACTCTTTGCAGCCTAGGGCCACAATAACCGTATTGTGGCAAGGGGTACTGCTTTGGCTTTTGTAGCAAAAAAGTTTTACTTTGTGCAGTTACTAACCCCAGGCTCAACCAGATTTGAATCCAGAGTTCTTCTAGACTGGTTGCCAACCAAGGCTAGAGAGTTCACTCTGTCCAGCAATTTAACCCATAGCTGAGGGGGCGGGGAGAAGAAATGGACTCATAACTTTTCCCAAGGGTATTTGTGTGAAAGTGAACACAGTGGCTTTGGCTGGAATTTAAAATTTGTATTTCAAATCCACTTGCCACACTATACCATGTGATCATATATTTTAATTTTTTATTAATGTTCACCTAATACAAGGCCCAAGAGCCACTCAGGGTAGAGGGTTACTATGCAGTGTTGTATGCGTGTAAGAAGTGTAATTCATAAGGCTATGCAGGAAAGATAACGGCTAACTCTTGACTTGAAGAGGCCAAGATTGTTGTGATTGGGAAAATACAAGAGAATGAACAGACTTTGGACAAAAGTGGAAGCCTAATCCTAAACAGGGAACAAGGGATAAACCTCTACTCCTGTTCAAAAGACTGGGGAGGTGTGTGAACCAGATGATAGGCGAACCTATCTACCCATGCTATGTACATTGTAGCAATTCACCATCATTCCCTTTGTTTCCATTGGTGAGATGTAATTTCCACTAAGGCAGATTCTTCCCACAAACCACTGCTATGTACAGCTGACTCCCAAGATGATGCTTCCCTGATCACTACAATCTTAGCCTCTTTAAGCCTAGGTTTAGCCATTATCTTCCCTTACATAACTGCATAAAAATCTCTAATCCTCTACCTTGATTGGCTCCCAGGCCTTGTACACCCTCATTCCCTTTATATTCCACTGATGTGAGTTTCAAGTAGCTTCTTCCCATAACTCACTGCTCTGTGGAACTGACTTGCAAGACGATGCTTCCCCAATCACTACAATCTTAACCTGTTCAAGTCTTGGATTAACTGTTATCTTCTACACATATTCACATAAACTATGCCTCTTGCTCTGTAACACTACCTCGATTGGCTCCCGGGCCTTGTATTGGGTGAACATCATTGTTAAAAAAAACCCCAAAAAACATCTATAATAGTAGTAAAATAAAAATAAGATGTAGAGGAGGAGGAGGAACAGATGGACACATCTTCTAGGAGCTGATGCACTGTGTATCTGTTCATGAGCAGGAGTAGTCAGGAAGCATCATGACCAGGTTATCAAGAAGAGATATTTTTCAGCAAAGATGACTTAGAAGTCACATCTAGATACTGAGGAACCCACTCAATCAAAAATTGTTTGAATCGTCTGGGTTACCTGACATGAAGATATTTCTAACTTGGCCACACCTGCATGGTTACTGTATTGCTATTATACAAAACCTGTAATCTTCTTTCTTTCTTTTTATGCCTCTTGATTCCTTGGGGAACATGGGGCTGCAAAAACACCTCTCCAATGGTTCTGGGTGATCGTCTTCCGCTCGGCCCATGTCATGCCGGCTGCCTTCACCTCTGCGTCAACACTTCTGTGCCAAGTCTGTTTTGGTCGACCCACTTTTCGCTTCCTTTGTGGATTGCGGTCAAGGGCCTGCCTGGTGACACTAGAAGGCGGCTTGTGGAGTGTGCAGCTGATCTATCCCTATTTCTGTTTCTTGGTGTCACTCTCGATTGGGGCTTGTCTGGTCCTCTCCCACAGTTGGTCTTTGGAGACGACTTTCGGCCACCTAATATTAAGCATGTTCCTGAGACATCAGTTGATAAATACATATTTGGCTGTGATGCATGTGCCTGGTATACCCTTATTAGATTGGGTGTAATAATCAGATTATAAGAACTTGGGGGAGATGATGTCCTACTAATTAACACTGAAGAGGTGGATTTCTACCTTTCCAAAGGGTATTTACACATAAGTTAATAAAACAAACCCGACTGGAATTGAAACTCCCAGATTAACAATTCTGAGCCATTACGCATTACATCACCCATACATCCAAGTTTACAGCGCCTGGAATTCCCAAGAGATCACCTATCTAGGCACTGACCAGGCTCGATATTGCTCAACTTCAGTGATTGTATGGGAACTGTTGTTTCAACGTGATATGGCCTTAAGCCTGAAAATATTTTTAGATTGTAAGAATTTGGGGCAGATAATAATGATTTACTGATACAAGTCCTAATTAACTCATAGCTAGAGGGAGAAGAGGTGACTTTGACGGTCATATGAGAACTAATTAATTCAATGCTTTTGGGGAAAAATATGGTTTCTTATATGCCATCAAATATGGTGTGTACAGAATTTAATGAATGAATGACACTGAAAAAGACATTTGGCGAAATTTTCTCATCATGCCAAAACAATTAGATGTCGAGGAAATCCAAGTTGTCCACTATCCCAAAAAATGAGTTCCAGGAATGCTTCCATCAATGGAAACAATCTTATATATAAAGTACAGTGTATGTGTGTGTGTGTTTGTGCATGTGTGTCCCCCCCAGAAATTCCTCTGCTCCCACTGGTCCGATTTCAATGATTTATAGCTCATTCAAAAGCCTTAGAAAAGTTAGGAGCAGGGAATGATTCTTGTTGCGCTCAGATTCAGGGTTGCTAGATTATGTGAGGTTAAAAATATATATTAATATATCATGCTAGCCATTATCATTGCTTTCATGGTTCAAGGGGAGTAACTCTTATTTTCTTTCGTATCCAAAATTGCAGTGCACGTTTTATAATAAACTAGCTTAAAAGCTACCCTATCGTGACATTTAAGCTAGCTCCTGTGGAGGACTCTTGGTTTGGCCATCATTACAATAGCTTGAAAGGAGTAGAGGCGATAGGCATCAATAAACTACAGAAGAACTCAAAATTGATCGCTGCATTTAAGTTTTGTATTAATTTTAAGCTTACCTTTTGAAAGTTCAATGACAATTCTTTTGCTGCCACTTAATTTAAAGACGATTTGATGTACGTAGATCCTTATTTTCCGTACAAACAATTATCTTTATTTCATGGGTGACAGAACATGGGGCAATTTATAAGATAAAATTAACATAGTGTAAAGATGGGAAAATAGAAATTAGAATTAGTTATACATTCAACATTTGAAGAGTTAGAGAAACATAATAGTTAAGATGCAAGCGGCTACTGGGAGTGAAAGAGAAGACTTTAGAAGGAATCGGAAACCCAACCTAACCAGGAAACAAGGGATAAGCAAAGACTCTATAAAAAAAAAAATAATATTAATAATAAGACTAATAATATTTCTTGTATATTATTATTATATATATATATATATATATATATATATATATATATATATATATATATATATATATATATATTATAATATTTATTGTATATTAGTTGACCTTTTCCCGAAATGATTGATGAGATCGATGTTAGAAATCAGAATTTTTGGACACACCCAGGTCCTTCGTCAATGAGATGAGAAATAAACAGCCAGCCATTATGTGTGTGTGTGTGTGTGTGTGCAAGCTTCATTAAATATGACAAACAAGGTGCTTTGATTAAGTTTTTTATATAATTTCTCATTTCTCTGAACACCTTTGGCTTTACATTTAGCCATTTTTTGTTGAAATATATATTTAAAGAGAGTTACCAGCAGTGTGGGGCATATGTTGTTTTTTTGGCACCAAGTCAGTTTGCCCATGAGCAAATGTGCAGGTATCTTGAGTAAGCGGGCAACCATCGGAGTGGTTCTCATGGAACCAACACAAAGCAGTTTTAAATGATCTTGTTCGATCTTTGTTCTTTGATCGAGATTTGTGACCCCATGGTTGGTTGTAGTCTCTCAGTTGGACACTACTTCCAGAAACTGCAAAAGAAAAAAAAAAAAGATTTGTTTCAGAAAAGAAACTATATTTTGAACATTAAACCTTTTTTCTGAACAATGAAATTTTGGTGAAGAATGTAAAGATACTGAATTGGAAATTGAAATGTCTTGAAAAGTTCACTCTGCTTTATTCGGACTATTGGCCCGATCTTTGTCGCCATGTTTATCACAATGTTTCAGCCTTCTTCAGGTGGTTGGAATGTCGAACTGAACCCTTTATTTTGCTCACGGGGGTAAACTGTTCTAGTTCCACGTGCCATGTCTAATGGATGTCAGTTATCTCCTGTTAATTCCCCTCTGAAAGTTCTCCACTGCCTTAACTAGGTATTGAACTCACACTCCTTGGGTCCTGTCACTGGATCTAACTAACGTCTTTATCCACTGTGCCACATGGCATAGTGGATAATAGCATTAGTTGAACTCACACTCTTTGGGTCCTGTCATTGGATCTAACTAACACCTTTATCCACTGTGGGTCCTAGCTGTAAAGGTCTGGACTAGTGGAACTAGGAATGTAGCCCATCTGAACTTTTGCTGTGGAAATAGCAATAAGTTTTAAAGATGCACCAATAAACTGTTGCATAGATATTTACCAATGAATAGAGAATGGTTTTAGGCAGAACATTAATATAAACCAGTGGGAGGGTAGAATTGCGAATAGAACTTTTGGAGATGCCTGTAATGATCTCATAGACTACAGAAGACTGACCACTAATAACAATGTTCTTGAACCTATCTGATAAGAAGGACTTGATAATCAAAAAGAATAAAGAAATGCCACAGCTCGAGTGTATGTATTGCAATAGGGGAGGTGATTTTGGAACCATGGTATTGCACTCAATTTGAAAGTTGTGGTTTCACATGATAAATAACAACACAAAATATTTTTTTCAAAATCATTAGTGTTCTTAGCTTTGTGGATTGATTAATTGAATGAATGATTTGTTTTTTATGGCTTATCAACCTTTTACAGGTTATTTAAAGCCAGAAAATATTTTCAGATTGTAAGAATTTTTTTGAAATAAGGATTTTGACTGAGTCAATTCCTATTAATTAACCCATAGGAGGAAGGAGAAGAGGAGGATTCATACCTTTCCAAAGGGTGTTTGCCTGTAAGAGAATATAATGAACCCAACTGGAATTAGAACACAGATCTATGGTTTCTAATGCTCATCCATTATATATTTCCCCACACACACATCCAAACTTGAGACACCTGGTATTCCCAAATGGTCACCCATTTAGATACTGACCTGGCTTGACGTTTGCTTAACTTTGGTGTATGAGAACTGGTGTTTCAATGTGATATGGCCGTAAGCCATTTGCTTTGTGGAACACAGGAAATATCTTGCAATGATAGGCCACATGACCCATACATGACAAAGGCTCGCTTATATCTATCAGTGTGTCATGAGACAGCTGAAGTATGGATGTGCAAAACTGACAACACCTGATATTTCCCCCATATTAGCAAAGGTATGCACTCGTCATTAGAATACTGTCGTAAGATAGACCAGAGTTAAGTAAATAGCAGATGAATAATAACTAAAAAATGTGTATTTGGTGAAGTAATAGGAAAATCTTTGTTTATACTATTGGTCCACCATTACAAGACTCAAGAGCAACTCAATGTAGAGGACAACTGAATGAGTCTGTGGTATGGGCATAGAAAGAGGAAGTAAGAAGTGTAGATTATGAGGATATGTAGGATAGATAATGTTTGACCCTAGACTTGAAGAGGTTAAGATTGTAGTGATCAGGGAAGCATCGTCTCAGGAGTCAGTTTCACATGGTAGTGTTTCTCGTGAAAAACTGTCTGTGTTGAAACTTTCTTTTTATTGATGGAATACAAAGGGGAATGGAGTTGATTTGTCCCCAGGGTCCGTGACATGACAGGTCTTAGCTGTAAAGGTCTGAACTGGTGCAGCTAAGGCATGTAGCTCGCTTGAACATTTGCTGTGGAAGTAACAATAGGCTTGTGATGTTTTGTCTGTAGGAATGAAATCCACCCACAAGAATGTGTAGATGTTTTTGAACTTTCATAAAAGAGGG
Organism: Acanthosepion esculentum; assembly: GCA_964036315.1. NCBI lineage: Eukaryota > Metazoa > Mollusca > Cephalopoda > Sepiida > Sepiidae > Acanthosepion > Acanthosepion esculentum. The sequence goes on along the minus strand of OZ038502.1, from coordinate 85,503,035 downwards.
CAGAATTTAATAAAAATGCTGAGAACATCAATTTTTGTTAATTCCCTCACTGTTTTCGTATAAAGAACATACATTTGAATTATCACAACTCGGTCAAGCCAGAAATTGCTGTATTTTCTGACTTACAAGATGCGGTGGCTTGGAAGACGCACCCTAATATTGAAAAGAAATTTCTAAGAAAAAAAAAATGTCATTCTCACATACAACATATTCAAAATACGTCCCCCACATACTGGCACCACGTATTGCTTACATTAGTCCCGTGTCTTTTATTGTTTGTATGACAATGGCATACTAGTCAAGAGCAGAAAGGCTCCTGCCGCTGCTCGTAAATAGACCGTGTTTAAGCTTGTTAAATTTCTTTCAGAAAAATTACTTTTTTTTTCTTCATTCTTTTTTTTGATAGTTTAGGGTTTCAATTATCCAGAATATTGAATTATGCCAACATTTTTTCAACCCCTGTTCCGAGGTGTTTGAATAATTGAGAATGGACTGCATATTGTTCAACATTTGATAGAAATTGACAAATGTTGAACTTTCAACCAGAAGCTACACTTAAAAATCCATCTACTTTGATCCATCACTGGAAGTTAGTGACAGAAAAATGCAAGGTCAGCCAGAAACAGACAAAAATTGATGCAAAGGGTTTAAAAATGTTATTTGATTATATAAATATTAAATTTCCTTCAGAAAATTATTTTTTCTTCATATCTTTTCGAATAATTTAGGGGTTCAAATTTCCTGGAAATTTGAATTTATGAAATCTTAAGAAATTAAAATTTCAGCCTCTTCATATTTATATTAGTAAAGAGCAACACTCCTTGGAGAATTTAAATCAATTTGTTTTTATCAAACAGAAACACCATTTACTGAAAATCTGCTTTAAATCATAAAATAAAAAATGGAATAAAACTATAACATTATAACATAATTAGAAAAGCTTTAAATTGTTTTTAAAAATAAGATATATTAAGGACACTATTGAATTAAGAAAAAAATTAAGATATATTAAGGACACTATTGTCTTAAGGAAAAATTTAAGATATATTAAGGACACTATTGTCTTAAGGAAAAATTTAAGATATATTAAGGACACTATTGTCTTAAGGAAAAATTTAAGATATATTAAGGACACTATTGTCTTAAGGAAAAATTTAAGATATATTAAGGACACTATTGTCTTAAGGAAAAATTTAAGATATATTAAGGACACTATTGTCTTAAGGAAAAATTTAAGATATATTAAGGACACTATTGTCTTAAGAAAAAAAATTTTTTTCAACGAATAATGAATATTTACAAAAATTGTTTTCATTTTTTAAAATTTTAATTAGAAAAATTTATCAAGTTTTAAATTTTCAAATTCTGTATTCATTTTTGGCTTTCAGATTATATTATTAAGAGAAAACTATATTTACTAATCATAAATGGAAAAGCTTAATATAAATCATGAAATACAAATATGTTTTGTATGTGAATCTTTTGTGTGTATAAGCATGCTGATTATTCTAAGTAAAGGTGACCATACATAACATTATCAGAAAATAAGAGCAATAACTTTAGTAAATTTAAAATCAACATTTCTAAAATTTAATAAAACATTAGATTATGGACAATATTTTCCTAAATTTTTTAAATTACTGTGTATTAAAAATTATATAAAAAAAGGTGCTCATACCATTTTCTTAAATTATGTTTTACAGATAAAATCTCTGTAGAACAACAACAGACCTGTCATCAGGCTGTCAACACATCAAAACAGCTACTGTTGGTTCAAAAACACAGCTGCTGTCTGGTTAAAAAATGCATTTCTGCAATATTTTAAAGTTAAAAAATAAATAGTAGTTGCTTCAAATCAGATTAATTATACTTTAAATCAACTAATATTCCTCAAATAAAGTTTCAGTAAAGTATATTTTATTTTTGGATGATGTTTTAATAAAGAAAATTATATTGTGATAAAAGACAGCTAAAAAGGGTGCTAATCATCTATTTTATCAAAAATAATAAAAAAACAACCCCCAAAAAATCTCCTTCCTGTCAATTTAAATTAGCTTTTGAAATACACCAAAGTATTTTGCTTATTGGAAAGATTAAATTTAATCTATTAGTTTGAAATTCAAACTAAAAGAAAAGCTTCATTTATAAAAATTCATTTTAAACCTTAGGTATTGTTTGTTTTTTTCTGGTTTTGTGGAGGTACATAAAGAAAAGGAATGTGTAGAGAGCCATGATCATTTATGTCCTGAAGACATTAAAAAAAATTTAGATCCAATGGCAATCTCACAAAAGGGCTGACATTTTTTTTTCTCATGTGTGTGATTGGAAAAATATTTGATTAACTATGGTTTAACTATGGGCAAGGGACATGGGGTCACATAGCAATGCCAGTCGTAAAAGAAGTGATTTAATTTGTATTGCATTATACGTATTTTGGGGAAAATAAACTGGCCATCTAGTTGAACAGGACACAGCAGCAGCATTTTCTTTAAGCCACAATGTCTATCTTACTTCTCAGATTGCTCTTTTGAATAAGGAAAGAAAACTTTTATTTACCTTGGAAAATATGACTGAAATTTTTCAGTAATGTCTGCAGTCCTCCATTTTCTTTTTTCAGAAGCTGTAGAGTTGCGGAGTCAAATAAGGAAACAATTTCCGATAAAGGCAAAACACCTGAGAAATAAAAGTCATTTCATTAATTTATAAAAAATGTTCACGGTTATCATCTTGCTTTAAAAAAAAAAATCATAGGTGTTACTTGGTAATATTATTTTATTTTTAAATATAAATTTATCATCAAGCTGAAAAGTAAATTAGAAAAGAAGAGCTAAAATTTTAAGGAAACTTTATACAGTAATGGGTTAATTTCATTTCTATTATTATTATTATTAAATATATGATAACGCTCTTCAGGAAGAGAAAGTCCCTCTGACCTGAAGAGAGCGAGTAAATTAGCTTTGAAAAAGGCATGCAACCTTCAATTTTTATTTGATTCTTCAAAATCCAGAGTGGGGGACTTTTGGCCTCTAGTGTGTGTGTGTGTGTAGACATAATATATCTTGATTATTTAAACAAACATGCTTGATCTGTGAAGTTGAGAGGATTAAAATGAAAATAGACATATGTTTAGATTATTCAACCAAACATATATATATATATATATATATATATATATATATATATATATATATATATATATATATATATATATAAAATATGTATACTTAGGAAGCAAATCTTCATTCAAGCATTTTTGGTTATATATTACGTCTATTTATTTTTATTTTAATCCTCTCATATACATGGACATTTTTTTTTAATGCTGTAATTAAACTCATTGAGAAAGACGCCAGAGCTGTTCTTGTACTTTTTATTTTCCCAAGTCCTTTCAATCTCATCCAAAATCATCTTCAAGGGTGAATTACTAAAGACAAAGTATTAGTGAAACCAGCTCAGTTAATTAAAAAATTTAATGCTATTTCAGGGAGGTAGCTTATTAAAAATCGTAATTATGCGTTTTGGAACAGTTATAATTGTAGTTTTTTTCCAATTATTAATTATATATATATATATATATATATATGAGGCCAAAAAATGGACGCACCCATAGAAATGATGCTGAACAAAATATAACGCTTTTTACATTTGTATTTACATTTATTAACATGCCTAAGAGTTGTTCTGAATTCGAGAGTTGCCATGTTGCTGCTTCACATTCCAACACGTTAAAAATCCTAATCATACTGCCCTAAACAATAAACGCTATCAAGAGAGGAAGTGCAACGAGGGTAAATTGCAACTCTTCCAGTGGCCTAGTCAGAATCCTGATCGTAACCCAATTTAAAACTTTTGGGCGATAATGGACAAGCATGCATGTAATCGGAAAGTTAACACAGAAGATGAGCTTTTTTGTGAATTAAAGAAATGCTGGAAAAACCTGGCGAAGGACGTTGACTTACTAAAGAATTTAGTCTATAGCATGCCACGAAGAATTAAGTCCGTTATTAAAACAAAAATACTAAATCATTTTTTGACTTGTATGATGTACATATGTACACTTGTATTAATACCCTGTATTAATAAACAAATTCTATTACAGACTTGTCTTGGTAAAAATACAAAAATTGACTTTCTATGGGTGCCTTCTTTTTCTTCGCCTAGTACTACATATATATATATGCTTGAAATAATTAGATTTAAAAATAAGACTGATCTTTTAAATCAAAGATATGAACTAACAGTTAACTGTAAACATCGTTTTAAATTTAACTTAGTATAGAGATCATATACTTTCAATGATAACGATAAGTTAAACTTAATAGACTATTACCTTTTTAGCATGATGGTCACCGGATCGATATGAATGTGTATTGTGTACTTACAAAGTGTTATACGTGTCTGTATTTGTATGTATATATTTGTATGTTATGTAGGTGTGTTTCTACTGTTGGATGTGTATGTGTGTATATAGGGATATATATATGTAAAGTTTTTTTTTTTTTTTTTTTATTTATATGAAGGTATATAGTTGTGTATATTGACATCTATCATATGCTAACCTGTTTATGTGTACGGGTAGGGGTGTAAATTCTGGTAAGTGTCTACCACTAAATGTGTAAGTATATGTTTGGGTATATAGAGATATATATGTGTACTTGTGTGTGTGTAAATATGTGTATATATATGTATATGTATGTGTGACTGTGCATATGTGTGTGTATATGTATATATGTATGTGTATATGTGTATGCGTATGTTTATATATGCATATATATGTATATGTGTGTATGTTTAAATGTGTATATATATGTGTATGTATATAGGTGTATATATATATATATATATATATATATATATATGTGTGTAGGTATTTATATGTATGCGCTCGGATGTGGGTGTACTGTATATCTGGATGTGTTGACATGAGTATTTATATATGATTAGATATTTATGTATATATGGATGTTTGTTTGTATGTCGTAGTATGTGTATTTGTATGTATGCCTTAGTGTCTTGGAGTGTATCATAGATACTAACTAAAATCTACTTTTGTTGATAAGGAGCCTTTAATTGCTTATAGACTGTTGTTCTTTTCTTAAATTATTATAAACTTTTAATATATTTTATCATAATATTGTTGGAATATTATTAGAATATAAGTTGGTCTCTGTATACTTATTCCTTTTCCTTTTGTGTGTATGTGTCTACATGTTTATGTATATATATATATATGTATGTGTATGTATATGTGTATGTATGTGTGTAGGTATATGTGTATATATATGTGTAGTTGTGTATGTATGTGTATATCTATGTACACGCTGATGTGTATATACATATTTATATTTATATAGTTTTAATTTACGTTTGTTTGATTTTTCATGTATATGCGTGTATTTGTAAATGTCTGTGTATATGTTTAGTTTATATGCATATATGTATGCATGCGTATGTATGTATATCTAAATATGTATGTGTATGTATATGTATGTAGGTATTTGTATATAGTTGCATCTTTATGTATATATTTCTTTACTTGCTTTATTTACTTTTCTGCGTTGCTGTATGGGTCGATATATTTATACGTGCTTATGTATATGTATGTCTATGTGCGTATGTCTGTATATGCGTACCTATTATGCGTATATATGGATATGCAGGTACATGTGCCGATTTGTATGCGTATGTGTGAATGTACAATTATATATGGAGTTAGTTATTTACTTTTGCATGTAATGTGTCGAAAACTATATGATTTAAAAATATATATATATATTTATATATATTTATTTGTTTAAATTTTATCTATATATATTTGACCAGATTAGTTATATTTCAAGTTAAAATTCGTTTAATAACATATTAAGCCACGAATATGTTCACTTTAGCTATGACATCTGACCGTCTAGGTCAATGTGAATGTGGATGTATGTGCCTGTGTTTATTGATGTCTATGTGTAAGGAAAGTACATGCACGTTTAGTCGTATGCGGTGTAGATGGGTTTTTTTTTATCAAGGGTCGTGTCTCGTCACCGTATTTTATGTGTGTGTATATATCTAAATACGTCTGAGCGCTTATGTATTATAACCTGAGTAAGTTCGAATGATTTCACGTGAGAGGCGACTAACATGTTGAAATGAAACTAAAAATGTATACATTTTTGTCTGGGGCTCTGAACATCCTTTTAACATAATTTCAATGAAAATATAAATTAAATAGCATATATATCTTTTATTTTTATTTTTATATTTTTTCTCCTCGGTAATTCTACAATGTCCATATTGTGTTATAAATGTAGCTAAAGTGCTCTACTGGTAATCAGGAGCTGAATATGCAGAAATATAGTCTTAAAGTGTGCTATATTTATGGGATAAAGTGCTCAATATCAGAACTAAGCAAAATAATAGATAGAAATGACACAGGGCTCTACAGAGATGACGGTCTCATAATCTTAAGAAACTGCAACAAACAAAAGACAGATAAAACTAGAAAAGCAATAATTAAAATTTTCAAAAATAACGGATTCGAGATAGATATAAAAACTAACCTAAACGAAGTAGATTTTCTAGATGTCACCTTCAACCTAAGAAAAGGCACACACAAACCATACAGAAAACCGAATGATAAACCACAGTACATACATATATACTCCAACCACCCGCCTTCTATAATCAAACAGATACCTAAATTGATTAACCGCAGGCTTTCCGACAATTCTTCCGATGAATCTATATTTAACAAAGCCAAGAAAGACTACGAAACAGCCCTAAAAGATAGCGGATTCCCAGCAACACTCACATACTCACCACAGAACACAAAAAAGACCAACAGAAAAAGAAATATCATATGGTTCAACCCACCGTACAGCAAAAACGTAAAAACAAACATAGGAAAAATATTCTTCAAGCTTTTACACAAACACTTCCCGGAATCAAGCACCCTACACAAAATATTCAACAAAAACACAGTAAAAATCAGCTAGTTGCACCGAGAACATGGCACAAATAATAAAAAAGCACAACAGAAAAATTATTAACAAACCACACGAAGAAATTAAACCCACGTGCAACTGCAGAATAAAAAACGAATGTCCCTTAAACGGTAATTGTTTACAAAACAACGTAATCTACAAAAGAACGGACGAAAGTCATAACTGTTATACAAATAAAAATAAAAACATTAATAAAAGATAATATACTACGTTACTTAAAAACCGAAAGCCAAAAATATATAGTGTAACAAATAAATAACAACAAGTATAATAAATCGATCTAAATACATCCAAATATATAAATAAACTAACAACCGATTACGATAAAGTAGCCGTTTAAAAAAAAAACAAAAAAACAAAAAACAAAAACAAATAAAGATAACCAACCTAAATAGATAAAATAAAAAACTGTTCCCACCTAAATAATAGTCAGAAAAAACCACAACATCACACCCCAAAATTCAACAAACAGATTTAATCAATGACAAATAAACAAATATATAAGATAAAAAATAAAAATGAAAATAAATAAAAACAAGCAAAACAATTTGACCCAAATAAATAAGCGAACAAGCGACTTCCGGTAAATGACGGCCATTATAGACTACCAACAATAAGCTATATAAACAAATTTTTACTACGTTAACCAAAAACACCGATCAAAATAAAAGAATAAACAAATAAATATATAAGATAAAAAATAAAAATAAAAATAAAAAAAAACAAACAAAAAACAAGCAAAATAATTTGACATAAATAAATAAACAAATAAGTGACTTCCGGTAAAAGTAACCGCCAAAATAGACTACCCATAATGCACCACTGACCCTTATATAAATAGCCGAGAAAAATAACAGCACTAGTCGCCTGAAGATTGCACTAGCATGTAACAGACTGTCGCCTCTAAGCGCTGACTTCCATGTCCACTTTTATATTTACACACGCTCTATCTCTGATATTGAGCACTTTATCCCATAAATATAGCACACTTTAAGACTATATTTCTGCATATATATATATATATATATATATATATATATATATATATATATATATCAGTGGTGACTCTGGGTGTTGGGCTTAGTCTGATTGAATCAACATTCAAGTATATCTATTTCAAAGCAACAAAAATCTTTCGTAGTTTGTTGTCTTCAGTCTTGAAAAAAATCCAAAGAGAGTAATAAAAAAAAAAAAGAATGAAATAAAATTAATGGCGTGAGGTCAGGTTGTGTAGACCTGAGCCTTTTCAAACTGGAGACATACTTAATAGGTAATGCATTTCTTGTTTTAAATTTGTAAACAATCTTTTAAAAATCTTTAATGACTTGTATGCCCTGTTTTTCACAGAACACATTTTTATTTCAACTTATTGTTTTCAAATGCCCATTTTAAATAATTTATTCCATAAAGTATAATGTTCTTTAGTGGAATGTATGAAAAGTTGGGCAAATAAAATTTAGTCTGACTTCATGTCTGCAAAAATCAAAGAAAGTGGCAGCTTTAACTTGTTGACTGGAGGGTTGGGGGTGAGGAGTGTGAGTGGGGTAGTGTTGAGGAAACATGATATCAGTCAGCAGTAGTAATCATAAATTATGCATAGACACATATACAAACACACACTCATGATAGTTACACATGTCACTTTTACAAGTTTGGAAAATTTTTTAAAAATAAATGTTTATTTTTATAGAATTGTTACAATTAATATAAAAATATCAAAATGTGTTTTTTTTTATTTCATGCAGAGATTTAAAAAAAATTATATATTTTAGTTAGAGTAATCATTTTAGAATCTAAGTTATAATACCAATAGCATATTTTGGTAAAGATTGTAATGAACCCCAATGAACATTGATGATCTAGAGTTGCCACTGTTTTTATATATATATATATATATATATATATATATATATATATATATATATACCCAAGTTTAGGATTGGTATATACGGAGTGAATTCCAATAACCAACAATTACTATTCTTTAAAGAGTGCTCAATACAAAGTAGAGCAGATATAATTATTTATTTGAATATTATAACATAAATATGTTATAAAATCACATATTTATGTTATAATATTCAAATAAATAATTATATATATATATATATATAATTTTTCCATACAGTACAGTTTTGCTGTATCACAGCTCTCAGTGCCACTAGACATAAGAATTCCATCCTCCCTGGATTGAAACCCAACTGATTTGGTGTCAGAGTTTCTATGACTGAGCTATCATCATTCGACAGAGAGAAACAGCTAAATGTAGCGTATTGTTTTTTATGAATGTAAACAAATGCCAATCAGCCAGAATATATATATATATTATATATATATATATATATATATAAAACCAACCTGGTTACATTCCATCACCACCAATCAGACCTCGAACTACTGCCAGTCACGGTGAATGGATGTTCTCTCGAGGAGGCCGTGTGCCTCAAGAAGATATTGGATCTTAAACTCACACCCAACCTCAAGTGGAATTCCTATATAAGGTCAATTGTTAAAGATGCAGGTAAAATGATCGACTCCCTGTACTGCTCGAGTAAGTACCTGACTCCACATGCCATCCTCTACCTTTACAAGAGCCAGATCAGGTTGAAAATGGAGTACTGTTGCCATAAAAGAGAGAGAGAGAGCAATAAAAGGCTCAGAAATAAGAAGACAGAAGATAATAATTGACATTAATTTTCTTTTAATGTCTTCTATCAGTCAATGCACACTGGGTCTGGGAAGACTGCTTGACAAGTTTATGACTTCAGCAATAAAATTATAATATGATGATGATGATGATGAGGATGTCATAATTTTTTCCATTTAGATATAAGATTATTTAGTAAATAGCAGAATGAGGAGTCAAATTTCAACTGAAAGATCATCTGGGTTCCTTGTATCAACCTTAAACTGACAGCCATTTATTACCTACCAGTGTTCAAGCTCAGGTAAAAGCCCAAGTTTTGAATGCTGATTTCCTAAGCAAGAAAGCTCCTCCCACTTAAAAGATTGGCATAACAAGAACTTCCACCTAAAAAAAATCCCAACCCACCCATCCCATGTTGTCCTTAGTGAATATTAACACTTCTGACATTCCCTTGTCAAATAGGAGTGGAGACGTCTAATGTCCATTGGTTGACAGATTGACTGTCATTTTGAAGGAAACATGAGGTTAACCTACCAACAAAAAAAAGGTAAGTTCACAAGATCAAGAGGAAATTAAAAGAAAATGGATACTGCAGATTTTACAAGCATAAAATGTTTAGATGTACAAAGAAAAATAATACTGACTGGATCTTTCTTTTATTAAAACATTAAAATCAATGAAATTTTTAAATTATTAAAATATTCTTTTTTTATTTGGAACATTTTTTTTCATTTTGAATTGGGTAAATATTTCTAGATGTTTGGGTTTGTCAAGAAAAAGATATTTAGATTTGTTACTCTTATACAAAGTAGGGTGGAGGTTAATAATCAGCGGGGTTCAGAATTTTTTTCCAGTGTGCCATAAATTGGGTTCTTAGTAAAAGGGAGACTCAGAAAATCATTTTAAGAGTCAATAAGGGCAAAATTAATATGCATTTCCATCTTCTATTAGGCACCTAAGACTATAAACATGCAATAGAAGAGACACACACACACATATATTTATTTTGTGTATTTAGGCAGCAATCCTTCATTTATACATGTTTCATTAAAGATGGCAGACATGGTGCCATGATTAAGCTTTTTATTTAATTTTTCTTGTGTTTGAACAAGTGTTTTCTTTTTTTAGACACAGAATGTATAGAAACTGTCCAAATGCTCTGTAATTCTGAGCGCTTTCCACTATGCTTTTAGTCTATTATCAAGGACACATGGTACGGTGGATAAAGGCGTTGGTTAGATCCAGTAACAGAGCCAAAGAGTGTGAGTTCAATACCCGGTTCAGGCAGTGGAGAACTTTCAGAGGGAAAAATTACCAGGAGATAACTGATAACTGACACCCATCAAACATGGCTCGTGGAACTAGAACAGTCTACCCCAGCGATCGAAATAAAGGGTTCGGTTCGAAATTCCAACCACCTGAAGAAGGCCGGAGCGTACAACGGCTGAAACGTTGTGACAAATATGGCGACAAAGATGAGGACAATAGTCCGAATAATGTAAATACTGTACATAATACCTCATCTCAGAAATATAGACAGACTCTGAAGGATGATTTTATTTTTACTTTTTAATTGGGTGTACGGGTTGTGTGTATGTTTCTAGAGATGTTTTATTTTCCAAAGACAGCACATGGTGGCCATGTTAATAGTTAATATTATTGAGTGTTGGCTTTTTCTTTTTTATTATTAAGACATCCATTACTTTTAATCTTTTTTTTTTTACATGTGGAGGAGGTTATTATGCTTGTATTTTCTACTAGTATGTTTTGAATGGAAAGTTTGTGTGTGTGTTTAAATGGGTTCTGATGGAGCTGTGGTCAGATAGTTGTAACATAAGTTGTCTGGCTTCAATATGTCCTGTGTGTCTCAAATTTTCCAAGCCTTCTTTCATTGTGTGCCCTAGAAATATCAACTACTTCTTTCTGATTCTTAGTACAAGCATCCTTTGTGTTCTTATTTTCCATAGAACTTTCTTGTTGCACCCATCATGAAGAAAAAAAAAATTGGGGTTTTGTTTACATTTCTTCCTTTGCAGAATTGATGACAGAAATCAAAAAATTATGGAAATTTGGTTAAAAAAAGAAGACAGACTTACCTCCCTTGTGCCATGATCTTCCATCAGAAAGTTTAATAATTGTACCGTTTTCAGCAGTTATCAGTTTTTCTATCACAGTATCAACAATGTGAGTCTTAATGTCCCCAGGAACATTTTTACACATTCCAGTCGTTTTTGGAAGACTTCTTGGCTGAAAATCTGAAGTCCAACATTCTGAGATATTTTCTGTTTTTGATTGTGTTGATGAGTCATCTCCTTCCTGGCCTTCTCCAGGCTCACTTGGATGATGATGTGAGTTGTTTAAAGAAGTCTCAGAAGTTTCGAGCTTTTGTCTTTTGCAGCGGCCATTTATAAAGTTACTTCGTAGTTTATCAAATTCAATTTCTTGGTCTTCTGAGTACGTCCGTTTTCTCCCTAAGAAACAAACCTTATCAAGAAAAAAAAAAGCAACAATAATAAATTTATATATCATGAATTTTTGACAAGTATTTTTTTCATCTTAATGTCCAACAGACTCTTATAGTAATACTAGTTTGCCTGGAATTTCTGTCAGAATTTCTGGGATGAGGAGCTATTATTATTTACAATTATTATTGTCAAGCAAGGCAGAGCAGGTTTAAGGTTCAAAGTTCTAAAACAGGAGTACCCCACAGGATATTACCCAGTGGATTAAAGTGTTGGTTGTTTTGTGAATTTGATGTCATAGTAATTGTGAGTTCAATCCCTGGGCCAGGTAGTGCAGACTTAGACTCAGTGGAAACAGGGTCAACAATAACTGAGCAGTAGAATTGTTTATGGCAGTATTTGGAAGGAAAGTGTGTAGAGTGTGGTTGCCTCACCATACCACAGAGGTTCCATCAATGTCCATGGCTTGTGCAGCAGTCCCCCACCCCCGCCAGGTCCAACATCCACCATATTCTTCAGATCTTGTACCTTGGGATTTTTTCCTCTTCAAAAATGAAATCTTTCTTGAAAGGAACAAGATTTGAAGATGTCAAGGAAATCCGAGAGTATGTGACAAGGCAGCTGCTTGATCTTTCTCAAGAAAAAGAGTTCCAGGAATGCTTCCATCAATGGAAACGATGCTGGATAAAGTGTGTGTCTTCAGAAGGGGATTGCTTCGAAGGAGATTAAATGCCCAATTAATATGTGTTGTAGTTTTTTGTTTTTTTTAATGCACCAGTCCTGATACTTTTCGATCAGACCTCATATGCTATTAATATGTAGTAATTATTGTAGTGGATCATTTTATTTTTTAATAACAAGACAAAACCGATCTCTCACTTAATTTTCAGCAAAAATGGCATATTAATACTGACAGAAAAAATAAAAAAATGATATATTTACTATTATTTACTATTTTGCTAACAAAGTCAGATGAAAAGACTGTGACAATGAAAGACTGGAGTACAACAATAAAAACTAGAAGGAATATATTTAAAGACCCACATATGTGAGTGTGTAAAGTGATAATGCCACTAAGATGCAAATGGTTACTGAGAGTGAAAGACTTCAGTGAGAAGAAAGGACAATAAAAGAACAGTATTCAGGAAGACAGAAGATGGCAGTTGGCATTGCACTTAAATTTTTGAAGGTGGCAGGGAAGCAAGAAATTGGAAAAGAGATTCAAAGGTGAGAAAGGAAATTATTAGAATAGAACTGACAGCTGCATCGAAATAGTTCAATGGTAAAATGATGAGTGCCAGTCTAGTGGCACACTTAAATATATTCCATCTTGGAACTGATCACCATTTTCATAATACAGACATTGTTACCTGGTAGTGCAAGAGAAATAAACCTATTACAGCAAAAAGTTACATATATATGGTATTATATATGTGTGTGTGCAGAGAGATCTACAATAAAACACATCTTCTGTCATGTAACATTCTTAATTTAAGAATTGAAAAACATTGAGAACATTAAAAGTAAACTTGGAATCAACCCCAACCACTGAACGAAAACTAACCACAATGTAAATCTAACACAAAATTCATTAAGAAGAGATTTCAAAACATTTTAAAAATTAAACATACCAAAAACATTCTCAGAAGCAAGTAAAAGCATCAAAACAAACTTCAATATATCATATGCAAGAATTACCCAAGCAACATCAAGCTATACGCATGAAAATCTAATATCAAACAAATTACATGAAAAACAAGAACATTCTTAATTCAAGAATTAAAAAACATATTGAAAACATTAAAACCAATTGTAAACTCAGAAACAACCCCAACCACTGAATGAAAACTAGCCACAAACACTGTAAATCCAACGCAAAATCATTGACAACAAAATCTCAACTACAAAACACTCAAAACTTCTTAAATGGAAAATTACCCAAAAAACTGACGGAACAAAAATCAATCAAACCTCAAAACAAGACGAAAATCAAAATCCAAAAACCAGAAGAAACGGAATTAAAAACAAACAGAACAACAATCTGCATAAAGATAATCCACATAAAGATAATCAGAAAACAAAACAAAACAAAACAAAAAAACACACCCCAAAATGAAAAGAACCTAAATGGCCAAAAACATACAAATACTCGGTGAAGAACAAGTTCTGAAAGAAGCAAAACAAATGGTATAAAAAGTATGGAATATATAGAAATTGATAACTAAAAACCAAAAACACATTTATCTTTAAGATCCACTCTCCAAAATAAAAATATTTACCACTAAAATGGACAAACAGAATACAAGCATCATACAATGGAACAGTAGGTGTTTAACCAAACTATGAGGTAATCAAACAACTCTTTACAGTTTACAATCCAAAAATAGTTTTCTTACAGGAGACCTTTCTTAAAGAAACCAATAACATCTCTTTTAAAGGATAGGAAACTTACCACAAAATTAATATATGAACAATAGAGAACAGGCCAAGTGTGGGGGAAATTTACCTCAATATTGTTTAAAAAATCAATACCATATAAAAACTATAATTAAACACAAATCTACAGACCATGGCAGTAAAAGCGAACAATAACTATATGTTCAATTTATATTCCTCCAAAACATAGACTGAATAAGACTGAAATAGAAAGGCTAATTGGACAACTCCCCAGCCCATTTCTACTAAGGGGAGATATTAATGCACACAGCAAAATGTGGGGCTGTAGGAACCCCAATCAAAGTGGTACAATTATAGAATCTCTATGAGAATCATCTGATCTATGTATCCTTAATAACCAAATGCACACATACCTACATCCAGGTATCAGATCAACATCAGCCATCGACCTAACCATATGCTCCCCGCATCAATTTTTATAGAATTTCTATGGAAAGTTCATGATGACCAATGTGATAGTGACCATTCGTCTATTTTCCTAAATATAAGTAAGCCTATGCCAGAAGAAAGGAATCCAAAATGGCAACTCCACAAAGTTAACTCCAATGAAATCATCTCAACATGGAAATTCTCAATGAACCAGAACCAATAGTCTCCTTTACGAACATACTGACACAAATAGCAAGACAGACAATACCCAGATCTTCCTTTAAACCACATACCAAATCAAAACCTTGTTTCACAGCAGAATGCAAAGAAGCAGTTAAAATTAGGAAAAAATGCTAAAGATATTCTTACACAACCCAACCATGATCAACTTATAAAACTACAAACAAGCTCAAGCAAAAGAAAGCTGTATAATTAAAAAATCCAAAAGAGAAACTTGGAAAAACTACATCTCCAAATTAAACAGCAAAACCCCAATAAATAAAACATGGGAATAATAAGGAAAATTAATGGAAAGCCATCATAAAATGCAACAGTCGACTTAACCAAAAGAAATGGAGACAAATGTACTGGAAAAAAAAAAGAAAAAAGAAAGAAATAGCTGACCTAATAGCAACGGAATTTCAAAGAAATTCCTCAACAAATGATTACATTTCCAAATTTCAAAAATATAAAACCATTATGAAACAAGAAAAACTTATATTCAGTTCAAACAATAAAAAAGAATACAATATTCTCTTTACTATGACAGAACTAAAAGACCCCATAAACAAAAGTAAAAACTCTGCAACTTGTCCAGATGAAATCTGTAGGTAATTCAGTTCGCGATGACTGAAATAGATTAAAGTGCCTGTTTTCATCCAGTCCTCTGGTCTACCAACTGAGCTGTTGCTAGTGACCTCCTTTTCTCTCAGTCTCAACAAAGAAAGGGTACTACTGAAGGAACATTATCTGCTTGTAATAAATAGGGAAAAAATTTTCTTTTGACTAATTTTTGTTGATTAGTGTTTGTTAGACATTCCTCTAAGTACAATATTTGCCATAATTGAAAAATATTGATGTATTTTTTTTAGAATGTGGGGGATCTCGTTTGTACATAAATACAGTATCAAAATCTAACTCTATAGGTGATGAACAAGTTCATGTTTTGGTCACTGGTTTGGTGATATCTGAGACAGGAGACTCCTCCATCCATATTGTTTTTTGAAGATATGTAGAGGACCGGCGGGTTAATGTGAGGATAAAATCTCTGGACTAAGACTTCCTGCTGGCCAGTCCCACTACATAGTAAAGTTGGACTATGATGGAGTCCAAAGAAAGCAAAATAAAACGAACAAGACAGATATATATGTACAAAACAATTATATATTAATGACAAACAGATTGATACATGAATTTACAAATACATCATTTAAAACATGAATAAAACGTTAGTGTCTGTATGGAAAGTTATAGTGTGTGTGTTGAATTGAAATGTCCGTACAGGTGAATTTTGTTTTTAGCGTGTTCCCTGAATATGGGAAACGCTGGTTGTGTATTAGAGTTCACATATTGGAGATGTTAAGAGAAAGTTTTTGTACCTCGCCCCACGTGCGCGGTTGCTAGCCCCAGGAGAGGCAGTTTGGCCGCACGTGGGCAAAGCCGTGGAAAGAGAAAGAGGTGAAAGGTCAGCCCGTATTTATACTCCCGGGAGAGAGAGACCCCTGTTGAAAGGGTTACGAAACGAAGAGGAGATAACCCGCTAGATATTAAGAAGCTCCAAGGAAACTAAATTAAGTACAGCATCAAGAAGAGACAGGTGAGGTTTATGGGATACATAATGAGAAAGGAAGGCTTGGAAAATCTGATACTCATGAGACAGTGAGCAAGAGGAACAGGAGATAACAATGCATAACATACTGAGTTTAAGTAAATGGACAGTAGAATAGGGTTTATGAGAAATAACAGACAAAGCTTAAGAGCTACAAGGGACAGGAAATTGTGGAGAGCCATGATCACCTACATTGTGAGGGGACACGACACATGAAGAAGAAGAAATAAACATTACTGAGGGAGCCAAAAGTGTATACAATAATAGCAGTGTCAAGGGAATAACCATCCTTTTGACATACCTTCTTTTTGCAAAACACAAAGGTCAAAAATTGCCAAAATGTGTATAAATTATGTTTACGTCTTGCAAGTCTTAAAATCAAAAGTTTATCGTCTATAACTCTTACAAGTAGCAAGTTTGTTTTTCCCTATCATATAAGACAGCAATCCCCAACCAATGGCCATGGACCATTTGGTACAGGGATGCAAAGAAAGAATAAATATGTTTTTATTTGTTTTTCATTTTATTGATTATTGTGATCATGTTTATTGTGTTTTGTTAAGTGCATAACCAACACTGATTCCTCTCCTGACCGGTCTGTGGAAAAAGTTTCTTGCATGAAACCGGTCTGTGACAAAAAAAGGTTGGGGGGACGCTGATATAAGACCCACTTTATTATCACCAATATTAGAATTTCAACTTGAATTTTTAACTTAAAATAGGCATGACAAGAAACTGGTTTTAAATTGGGCCCAAAAGGAAACCTGGATGAAGTTCCAGTAACATTCAATATATCATCCAATAATTTTCTTAATATTCCCCTGAAGAATGGGATGTGTGGGTGGTGGTCACACATGCTACCTATCAATTATGGCAGACTCTACAGTCTGCCATTTGTTGTTTAAAAAAAAAAATCTTTTTAGTTACTCACTCGTTTTGTTGATGGGATCCGCAAAATGTCTTCATGGACATCGAATCCACACACTTTCCCAATATCTCGGATATAATTCAGGTATGTGCGGTATTGGCTCAGCCCATGGCTTTTCTCTGAGAACTTTTGGTCAAAATCATGGAAACAGCAGGGTAGAACAAAATAGCGAGTGTGGTAGGAAGACCTGAGAAATATGAAATATGCAAAAATATAAGTAAAAAGAAAAGAAAAAAATTGTTTTTGCTGTTTTAAGGGAAAAAAAACAACAAGGCATTCATCGCATGACAAAGTACAAAGAAAAAAAAAATTCTGTTACTGTTACAATTCTCCTTCATGGCAGTGAATGCTGGACAGTTTCATCACGCATGAAGAGGAGAACAGAGGCAATAGAGATGTGGTTCTAGAGTAGCTAAGAATACCATAGACGGAGCATGTGAGCAACAAGGAAGTTTTAAACAAAATGGAAACAAAAAGGACATTTATACTTAGAACCAGAAAGAAAGAGTTGAAATTTATGGGACTCATAATGAGGAAAGAGGTCTTGGAAAATTTGGCACTCACAGGACAGATTGAAGTCAAGAGGGTCAGAGAGAAACATTAAGTAACCTATGTAATGAATTTGTGTAAATGAATGGTAAAATAGGGAAGAGGAAAGAAGGTAAAAAGATAAACATTGCTAAGAGCTACAAAGGAGAGGAAGGTGTGGAGAGCCATATGCCCTGAAGGGAGATGGCACATAAAAGAAGATTATACTACAGGTGATATCTCCACTTGCTTGCTGAAAAAACAGCATAGCATGATGAAAAAATACCCCAAACTTAATAAAAACAAAATTTTATCATCAAAATATTTGTTATCATTAAGAGGAAAGACCAAAGTAGTTTTTTTTTTATCATTTTATTAATTTAAAAAATGTTTTTTTAATTCTTTCTAGCATGTTTGTAATTTTGGTTAAAAATCTTGTTTTTTTTTTATGTTAGAGGTCGATGTAATATTTGTGATTAGTGTTTTTGCACTTATTTTTTTTACAAATTATTTCTATCGCAAATACAAATAAAGTTATAAATTTTTTAAAGTGCACACAAACTTTATGGACACCCTGTGTGTGTATATATATATATATATATATATATATATATATATATATATATATATATATATATATGCTTATATAAACTATATAATTAATACAAATATAAAATTTGTTACTTTGCTGATTGGTGTGACCTTCAGCATCCTGACTATTATTTTATAACTTAGGACACAAACAAGATTTTGAAATCAAATTTTTGGAGTAAAAAGTGTGTCTTATAAACTGAAAAAGGCAGTATTCATCACTTTTATTATTTCATGTGTAGCTTAGAAAATCTCAAAATAAGGGACAACGTTAAAGCATGCAACGACCACTTTTTAAAAAAAAATTCTATCACCAAATGATAGTATCACCAGTATGTAATTTCTCATTTAAAATGAATGCAAAACTAAAAATCTTAAACTTATGAGATATGGCAAAAAAGTCAACAGGTGCATCTCTAACAACCTTCTTTTATGTGTTGTGTCCCTTCAGGACATGGATGATCATGGCTCTCCACAGCCTTCCTACTTTCTGTACTTCTGAGTAAGGTAGAATAACTAAGAACTCTAGTTAAGAATAAAAAGAAAGAAAAAAAAAGATCACTGAAAGAAAGAACTTTCACTTATTCCAAGCAGACATCCAGTCCCCCCTCTTGAAATCAGGGTCAAATAAAATATATTCATTAAGTTTAATGTGTAGCAAATAAGGTGCTTGAAAAGGAAAAGGTTGCTGTTGATCACCAATTTGTAGATGGATTATTTAAGAATTGCGACAAAGAGACCGAGAAGTTAGATACATTTATATCGAACCCAATAGTTCACAAAAGAAAGAAAAATTATATTCATGTGGATACAGATAGTTAAAAAAAAGGAAAAGAAAGCATTAATGTACTTAGCCATAAGTGCATGTGTGAGAGTGATGCCCAGGTGGTTTGTTTGAAATTAACTAGTTGGTTTGCCAGGGTGATCAAGTCTGCCCTGACTAGAAAACTGGACACACTTGCTACCTACTGCAGCCTGTTTCTGAGTGAGTTAAAAATGGCAAAGGGCGAGAGAGGAAGGCCTTTCATTCATAGTCTTGAATAGAACACCCCCTTGCTGGCAGACAAGGTAGGGGCTTAATCCCCAGAAATATATCTTTCATTTCAATTATATTGTAAAACACTACACAGAATCTATTTACCTATAATACCCACTCGCTGGCAGTAATTAAAGGTTTCCAGAGTTGGATACGATAGATTTGGTTTCAGGTTTTTATTAATTTTGCCAATGATGACATCACACATAAAACCCTTGTTTATTTTCAGAAGCATTTTTTTTTTTTTTTTGCTTCTTGTCACTCGATATTAGTAATTGCAATTCTTAGGCAGTTACATCACATCTGTCCTTCTTTACAGCAGCAATAGTTATGGCAGCGAATGTTGGACGATTTCCTCAAAGATGAAGAAGAGACTCGAGACAACAGAGATGTGGTTCTACAGAAGGATGCTAAGGATATCATGGACCGAGCGTGTAAGCAATGATGAGGTCTTAGAGAGGTTGCAAACAAGGAGAAGAGGCAGCTGATATTTCTGGGACACATAATGAGGAAGGAGGGCCTGGAGAATCTGATACTCACGGGTTGAACAGAGGGAAAGAGAGATAAGGGAAAGCAGTGCGTGACATACCTGGCAGACTTAAGCAAGTGAATGACAGAATATGGTCTGGGGGAGGAAGCAAAGGGAAGGAACTTGTTGAGAGCTGCAAGGGATAGAGGGAGGTGGAGAACCATGATTGCCTATGTCCTGAAAGGACATGGCACATTAAAAAAAAGGAAAAGAAGGCTGCATTTAAGTTAATCCAGTGGAACCACAAATTTCAGTTTCTCCAAAAGTCTCCAGACAGCTGAAATTTCTAGGGCACATAATGAGGAAAGAGGGCTTAGAAAATTTGACACTATTTACAGGACACATTTAAGGCAAGTTTGGTTTGGTTTACAGCATATCAACTTCAATGGGTTATTTAATGCTGACAAGATTTTTATTGTTGGTAATATTTTTTTTTTTTTTTTTTTTTTTTTTTACAAAAATGTCCTGCTGGTATTACTGGTAATAATTTTTCCTTCAAAAATGTATTGTTGGTATATTTTTTCCTCAAAATCTATTGCTAGTAATAATTTTTTTCTTGTAATTTTTACACTTTCATAGTGTTTTGACCCCAGTTAACTATATGCCCATATCTGGGACCCTAACAGGTGCTACCACCATGGGTCAGGTTGGACCTGGGAACACCAGCAATGAAAAGGTGGTTCCACGCTCCTCAAAACCTTCTGGTCAGAGGCCTTGCTGTTGGATGTAGTTTATCATCTTACCCAGGACCTGGATATTGTTTATCATCTTACCCAGGACCTGGATATTGTTTATCATCTTATCCAGGACGTTATTTAAGACAAGAGTGGCAGAGGAAAAGCAACACACAGAAAAAATTTTTGAAAAGCCAATAACATTTTTGCTCTTGTATATACATACTTGTTACAAAATAAAATCTTTGTATTTGCCTTGATAAAGTCCCTCAGAGGATGAAATGAATTTGCTTTTTTTTTCTTTTCTCTTGACTTAGCAAAAAATCCAAAATTACCTCATGTGGGTATAGTCTCTTTCAGATTAGCACTGCTATATGTCAGTCTTCATCAGCCTTAGACTGTCTCTGAATAGGGATTTTTGAATTTAGTTTAGATAGCTGTCGGTGAAAATGTAGGGTGGAGGGTGGGGGCTTAGCCAGGGTTGGTGACAAGGGGATGGGCCGGAGTTGGGAGTTTATTTATGGCTAAAACATTTAGTTGTATGTAAATGAATTTAGGTTTCTGCTAGTGGATTAGATTATTAAGTGGTGGGTGATTTACCCCCCCCCCCCACACACACTCGATTTACACCATTAAGGTTTGGTTATAATATTAGGAGTACCAAGCTTTATCCAAAATTCTTTAAGAGGAACATGTTAAAGTAATAATTTAATCAGAGGGGGTTGCATTAATTGGGGGGGGATGTTATTTTTTGGTAGTTAGTGAGTGATGGTAAGATCTATATTCTTATATAAGCTTGAACCGGCTTCTGTACCTACATTTTAATACTAGTTCTCTCCTTTGGTTTAATAGTTTGCATTGATCATTGTATTTAATTATTCCAAGTTTTTCCTCTAAACATCACCTGCATCTATCTTTAAAGCTGTTTGGAATTTGAATTTAGGATTGGTAAATGAGTGCCTATGGGTACAAATTCTGTTTTATATATATATATATATATATATATATATATATATATATATATATATATATATATATATATATATATTTCTCAAAATGTGTGTGTGTATGTGTGATCAGATGTTTATGTGTTTTCACAGTTTTCATCTGATTATGATGACATTTTTTTTGATAGATTATTCTTTAGTGCTGGTTTTGAGTCCAAATTGTTGGCGACAATAGCTCTCCACTACTTCCTGTCCATTATAACTCTCAGTAACGTTTTAATATCTGTTATGGGATATATATCTTTCATAAAAACTTTAATAAAAAATAATTAGTTTAAATTATTACAATAATATTATCTCTATAATTATCAAAATGTGTGTACAGGTATGTGTGTGTGTGTGTGTGTGTGATCGGATGTTGTTTATGCGTTTCCACAGTTTTCATCTGATTTCAATGGAATTTTTTTGTTTGATAGATAATTCTTCAGTGCCAGTTTTGAGTCCAAATTGGCTGGAAAAAATTACAACCTTGAAGGTGAAAAATTTAAAAAAAAAATGATTTTTTACACTTTCTGCAAAAATCAAAGGCAAAATTGAATGCCTGTAAAAAAAAAAACAATCAATTTAGAGAGTTGAAATTTAATGCAAAAGATTATTAGAATTATAAAAAAAATATATATATTATAAATTATTGTATATTATTATGACAGTCTATGGAAGAGGTTCCATCCTTGCAAGATTGAGAACACAAAAACAGCCCTTTTCAGGGCCACCCCACATTCAAATTGTTACAATTTGGGGATGTGTTACATCCAATTGTTGTTACTAATATTGATTTTTGGGTGGGATGACTTTAAACTTAAACTGTTCCAATTGAATCGCAAAAATTCCCAGTAATGAAACACCAGGTTGAAGACGAGTTATACTTCTAGTATAATAATACAATCTGGGTGTGTGTGTGTACAGTTCATACACAAATATATAGTTTAAAACATTTATACACAAATATATAGTTTAAAACATTTATACACAAATAGTTTAAAACATTTATACACAAATAGTTTAAAACATTTATACACAAATATATAGTTTAAAACATTTATACACAAATATATAGTTTAAAACATTTATACACAAATATATAGTTCAAAACATTTATACACAAATATATAGTTTAAAACATTTATACACAAATATATAGTTCAAAACATTTATACACAAATATATAGTTCAAAACATTTATACATAAATATATAGTTTAAAACATTTATACACAAATATATAGTTCAAAACATTTACACACAAATATATAGTTTAAAACATTTATACATAAATATATAGTTTAAAACTAACTACATTTCTTGGGAGAAATTGTCAATATCAGGGAGTAAGCATAAGAATTAACACAACATAGTGACTGTCAGCTTAATGTTGCTCTCTTTAGGTTTGAAGTGAAATGTATTCCTAAGGAGTAATGTAAGCATGTGATCATCATTACCCCCCCTCCCTATTCTAACATCTAACTAGGCAACCCTGTTTGGTAGGTTAGACTGTTTCTCTCTGTCCCTCTTGCAGAAGAAGAATATAATGGCATTGTGCAGGTAGTAGGCATGGTTGTCAACCAGTCTAGAAGAAGGACAACACAACCAATTGAAGCTGTACAAAAATTGCTAGACATAGGGTACAGATACTAAAATCTGTAAAACAAAAACAAAATAGATTTAAAAAATTACTGATGATCCCATTGGAAAGGTATTTGTTGTAATGGAATGTCTCACACTCCCTATCGTCCCATGTGGACTGACTCTATCACTAGCTATGTATGGTGAGCACAGGATATACCGGGTGGGTGGGGGGTGGGTGGGCTTGTTTTGGGAATTACTAGCCTGCCACCCGATTCCCTGTCTTTCAGTAGTGTATTCTTTCATAATAAACCTCTCTTTCATCTACGTGTGCGTTGCTAGTGAAAGATAGATGATATATGGTTTACCTAGCTGCAATCACAGGAATCCATGGGGTTAGTTCATCACTATGGTTACCAATAATCCAATCATATTCTGGGAATAAATTCTCTGCAGATGGCAGGAGAGCTTTGACCTTCAAAAAAAAAAAAAAAAGGAAAAAAAAAGACAATTTAATATAAAAGTTGCATCTCTCTACATGACCAGCGTCAAGGTGTACAACATGGTGGTTAAGTCTTGGATTGAGGAGGCAGCTGTATGTGTTCCAAAAGGACTCTGCTCCCTCCCGCATAGCCCACGTGATCTATAACTAGTTTGCCAAGAATTTTCACCTAACATATGGCATAGTTCTCCTAATTTGAATCTGTTAGATGACTATGTCTGGGGCTCATCCAGAGTGAGACCAACCAGTGGCCCCTATAATATACAGAGGACTTGTTAAAGGTAACCATCATGAAGGATAACCACTTGATCTGGGCATGCAGTTGGTTCTAAGGCTCAATCTAGACTGTCCTTGAAGATAAGGACAGTTTTAAGTAAAAACCTTTCTAAGATGAACAGAAATATGCAAATTTCTTTTTTTTCTCTTTTAAATTTACTGATTTTGTATTAAATATGTATTCTTTGTATTTTTTTATTACCTGGTACATTCTGCGTGTGTGTGTGTGTGTGTGTATATATATATATGATAACAATATAGTTTAAGGTATGCTACATTTATGTGTTAAAGTTCTCAATATCAGGGATTGATTTTGTTTGTTTGTTTGGGGTTTTATGGCATATCAACCACTATGGGTTATTTAATGCCAGATCCAGTATTTACTAGATATATCAAAAACGTATAGTTAGCAACATCATTGTTTCAAAAACGTATAGCTGGCAACATCATTGTTTAAATTTCTTTCTACTGATTGACCCTAAGCCACCGCTTTCCATCACATTTTAGGGGTAAGGTGTTAGTATATTTAGTGTAGGGTTTGGGTGGGAAAGTTAATTGTAAGTTGTAGTTGTTTTGGGATGGGTTAGATGTGATGGGGCATGACATGACCAGCCGATTGATTGGATCGACGGCCTTTTGATTGGACGTAGTTTATCGTCATACCCAGGACGCGGACGTAGTTTATCGTCATACCCAGGACGCGGACGTAGTTTATCGTCATACCCAGGACGCGGACGTAGTTTATCGTCATACCCAGGACGCGGACGTAGTTTATCGTCATACCCAGGAGGCGGACGTAGTTTATCGTCATACCCAGGACGCGGACGTAGTTTATCGTCATACCCAGGACGCGGATGTAGTTTATCGTCATATCAGGGATTGAGCGTATGTGAATATAAAATACAAAAATGGACATTGAAGTCAACACCCAGCGGAGACAGTCCGTTTCATGCTTAAATACAGTATTCAGGCCTGAAGATTGCATTTAAGCATGAATTATTTTATTCAATGAAATAATATTTTGCTTTCATTAATTACAATAAGCAATATCCACTTACCTCTAATTTAGTGTTCGGTCCATAAATATCCCAAATTTTTCTCTTTTGAATATCTATTCCAAGACCTGGATGCTGCCAAGATAAATAACAACTGCTACATTACTTGAAAAGAAAAAATTTTCCTAAAGAAATTTAATAAATGAATAATAGGTTTTTATTAATGTCTGGCGCAAAGTTGCCAGTGAGGGTCACTCAGTGAGGGTCACTCAGTGAGGGTTGAACTCACAACATTGCAAGCTTGTTAACTATGACCTGATAATATGGTGCAAATAAATTTCCTCATATCTTCATCGGCCAAACAAATTTGAGTCCTTTTTTCTGCTTGTTTTATTCAGAAATTTTCACGTAATTTCGAAAGTTTCTAAATATAATGGATGTGTGTAATTAAACAAAATATATTTTTTAATTCTTCCAAGTATGAATAATTTAGATATATTTTTGTGAAGTGGCTACAATTTTTTTATGGCTATGAATTCTCTGTGGACCACTAGAAATGCTATGTGGACCACCAGTGGTCCACCTGGACCACGTTGAGAAACATTGCATTATAAGACAAAACCTTTGATAAAACAAAACTAATACCAAATTGTTGTAAAATATGGTAAGGGTGTATTGAGGTTGGAGGTGGGGGGGGACACCTAACTGATTGCTCTCCCAACCACTACGAGGGTAATAGGCAGAAAGAGAGGAAAGAGACGGGAGGTAACAAAATTAACACTACCTCAGAAGGCACAGTAACTTTAAGAACAAAATGTCCATGGGACTGATTTCACAAGGCACCCAAGTCTTGCCAACTGCCCACCGCTGACTGCTAGTTCTCCTGCCACTTTTATCGACTGGAGACAGTTGAAAGAAACCTGGATCTAGGTAAGTTGCAGAGACATCACATCCAAACAAGCCAAACAGTTTGGCTGTTAATGGGGAAAACCCAGATGTAACTGGTTTTGACAGATATGTCCACATGCGATCCAGGGCTTCTTTTCCATCTGTACTGACATGTGTTCCCCACACAAATATATAAAACACAATATATATATATATATATATATATATATATATATATAGTACATGTAATAAATCCGTTGGTATACAATCCAAGTGAATCCTGATTATATAAAATATTAAAACGGATCCACAAAAAGAGCTCAATGTATTTATTATAACGGAGCATATAAATTACACAACAAAATCCCAAATTACCTCATATGAGGATACATCTATTTCAACCAATGTGAAGTACATTAGTCTTATTCAACTTGGTGTATGGACTGTGTTCATGTCGGAATTAGGGATTTAAAATTTAACTTTGACAGCAGTCGAAAAATTGATACAGAACCAACCCATTTCGATACCTAAGCCAGACGAAATGCCTGAGTCGGTGGTAAGGGGAGGGCAAAAGGTATCAGTCTTAAAGGGAAGAGGTTCCACAATATCAACATGGATATTAACCTTATGATCCTCAATTGAGGTTATATGAAGAATGAGGTGTTGATTTGAAACATATACATATATATATATCTCCTGGGAATAGCGTGGCAGGACAAGGTGCCTAACATGGAGGTCCTGTCTTGAGCAGGTTTGCCCAGCATGTTCACACTGTTCAAACAGCACAGACTCCACTGGATACAAAAAACATTGATGAAGATGGACAGGCGTTGTTGATGACATAATCAAAAACGCCTACCTGACAAATCCTCCCTTTTTAGAGCTATAGCCATAGACTTTAGATGTCATAAAAAACATAAGCCAGGCAAATTCATAGTTTTCTCAGCCTCACTATTCATCCTTACATCATTGAGAAACAAAAACAATCCTTTAATAGTTAAATTATATATATATATATATATATATATATATATATATTTGTGTGTATTATATAAAAAGATTACTTAACTTTTAAATATCAATTTTATCCCAACTTTGAAGTTTCTTGGTAAAATTTACAGTCTTCAGGTGTTGTGATTTTAAACGTAGTGTGAGCGTGTGTGTATATATATATATATATATATATATATATATATATTTTAAAGACATTTATGATATGTTTAATGTTCTTTTTATAGATACAAGTATTTAAGCAAATGCTCTGTTTTATAATAAACAGTATTAAACAACATTTACCGGCCTGAATGTCTGAGAAATTTTCATTCTCCGACAGGGATCGAACCTGTATCCTATATGGAACCGTCATTTCGCGTGACGTGCCTTAACCGTCCGGCCACGAAGAAGTGTCCGGTTAGCAAGGTCGATTTTACTATCTTTAAACTTAAATCTTCCATGAATCTCTTCTATTCATATCTGCTCTAGCGTATCAAATGTAAACAAATGGCGTCATATATTTTTGAATTGGACAATGTCCGACAATTTATAAATTGTCCAATTCAAATATATATATATATATATATATATATATATATATATATATATATATATATATATATATATCTCACTATTCATACTTACATCACTGAGAAACAAAAACAATCCCTTAATAGTTAAATTACATTAATTAAATTAAATTTGTGTGTGTGTGTATTATATTTAAAGATTAGTTAACTTTTAAACATCAATTTTATCCCAACTTTGAAGTTTCTTGGTAAAATTTACAGTCTTCAGAGGTTGTCGTTTTAAACGCTATGTATATATATATATATCACACACACACACACACACACACACACACACACACACACACACAAATGGTGTATCAAAAATACTTTTACAAAGTTTGGGGTCGGTTTAAAAAACAAAACAAATCCCCCTGTCCAAGAAAAAAGGGAGATAATTGTATCTGCATCTGTTTGTTGATTCTTAATTATAGAACATTTTAAATGCTGCCTTCACGGATTCAAGTGGCTTTGTGTGTGCAACAAGATAAAAGAAAGATGAATTATTGTTAATTTTGCACAGATTTGAATAAATTAAGTGGAGTTCCAATGTTAATGCTTTTGAATTGTTCAAGCGTCTACTTACGCCTTCTGATGTGAGAAGATGAACCAGTAGTCCATTGCCACAACCCAAGTCCACAAAACTTTGTTTTGCCAAACCAGTTTCATGTCTTTCTGCTTCCCATATGAGCTTGAAAAGAGAAAAAGAAAAAAAAACAATACTAACAAATGTATTGGAAATGCTGACGTGTGTCATTATTATTGTTTGCACAAATAATTTCATTCGCTACATATTTTTTCATAATAATGTTCACCTTGTACAAGGCCCTAGAGCCACTCAAGGTAGAGGGTTACAGAACAAGAGGTACAGTTCATGGGGATATGTGGGGAAGATAACTGTTAACCCTACTTTTTACAAGATTATAGTGACTGAAGAAGCAACATCATGGGAGTCAGTACCCAAAGGTGGAAGTGCATAGGAAGAAACGGTTTGAGTCTCACCAATGGAATACGAAGGGAATGGCAGTGTTTCACTACAATGTGCGTGGCATGGCGGGTCTTAGCTGTGAAGGTTAGAACTGGCGGAATGTCCTTCATTTGAACATTTGCCATAGAAATAGCAATAGAGAAGTGAGAGGCTTGTCAGGTTTCATTGTGTATATGTGTATGACAAGTTCTCCGGTAACTGGCATGTTTGTCTAAAAATAAATACGTCTAAATTCACCTTCATCCCTGGCTTAGGGGTAAAAATTACTGACTCATACAAGATCAGTCGGGTTTCGATCTCGGCTTGAAGCAATTGGGTGTCTAGCCACACTGATGAGCTGTGAAACAGTCTGTCTGTGGATGAGAATATATATATATATATATATATATATATATATATATATATATATAATTGTTTATTTAAAAATTATAACATAAATACATAATGTTATAAAATCACTACAAAAATAGCCGTTTTGTTTCAACACCTCTGGTGTCTTATCAAGTGATGATGTTGAATGTAGAATAAAGGGTTTTGAAAGTTTCAAAACCCTTTATTCTACATTCAACATCATCACTTGATAAGACACCGGAGGTGTTGAAAGAATATGGCTATTTT
This sequence comes from Acanthosepion esculentum, assembly GCA_964036315.1. Taxonomy (NCBI): domain Eukaryota; kingdom Metazoa; phylum Mollusca; class Cephalopoda; order Sepiida; family Sepiidae; genus Acanthosepion; species Acanthosepion esculentum. Next base: position 85,473,596 of record OZ038502.1, on the reverse strand, counting down.
TGTAGTGATTTTATAACATTATGTATTTATGTTATAATTTTTAAATAAACAATTATATCTGCTCTACTCTGTACTGAGCACTCTTTTAAGAATTGTAATTGTTGGTAATTGGAATTTATTCCGTATACACCAATGCTAGACTTGTGTATATATATATATATATATATATATATATATATATATATATATATATATATATATATATGTGTGTGGATGAGAATATATATATATACAGTGTAACCCGGATATAAGAGAAACCCGGATATAAGATAGATTTTCTCTGGTCCCAAATTAGAGCCTGTGTTAATGTATATATAATAGACCAAACCCAGATATAATAGACTTCTTCTCCGGTCCCTACAACTCTCTTATATCCGGGTTACACTGTACATATATATATATATATATATATATGTGTAATTTGTAAATTTTTAAGTTTCCTATTGACAAAACAAACACATATATATATATATATATATATATATATATATATATGTGTGTGTTTGTTTTGTCTTTTTCTTTTGTATTAAGAAACCTAGGGACTGCTAAACAATTTCAATGTGTACTGCAAAATGATTTTTAATTTGATTGCTCTAGCTCAGGCATTTAGGAGTCTATCATGTGCACCATCACATGTTGAGAAGGGGTTGTAGGTTTGGTTTGTTTTACAGCATATCAACTTCAATGTGTTATTTAATGCTGATAAGATTTTTTTTGTTGGTAATAATTTTTTCTTCAAAAATTTATTGCTGGTAATGTTTTTTACAAAACTGTATTGCTGTTATTAAAACCTATTTTTTTCATAGTGTTTTAACTCCAGGTTGGGAGTTAAATATTTGCCCATAGCTGAGACCCTAACAGGTGCTACCACCCGGGATCAGAGTGAACCAGGGAACACCAGCGATTAAGAGGTGGTTCCACACTCCTCGAAGCTTCCTGATCAGAGGTTTTGCTGTTGGCTGTAGTTTATCATCTTACCCAGCGGTGGAAAATAATTTACCAGCCACAAGGATGTGTAAATACTTTTGAACTTTAATGAGACTGAAAAGTGAAGACTGGGCAGCTTTTGCCCATATATGGGAGCAGAAGTCCATTTTCAGCCTGATCTGGTTCTAGAGTAGTACACATAACAGGGCATTTTACCAGCATCTTTGAGGGTGGGTTGAGCTTAATTCCTAATAGGTACTCAAGGCACAGACCTCCCTGAGAAAAAACCTGTTCATCATAAGAGGCAAAAATTACGGGTTCACTTGGTGATGATGGATTCAGGGGAAATATATATCTCTCCTGTTCCTTCTTCCCTCAATCCTGCTATGGTGACCCTGCTGCTTCCTGGTATGAAGGATCATGAAATATGGTATATAAGGGCTATATAATCAACAAAGATCCCATATCATCCAAATAATGGACACCTGATAATGACCAGATGGTACTTGGTTGAAACACTGTGTCTATAACAACATCAAGATGAGACTAATAGTTTGGAACAATAGAAGTATATTGACAATTACTCCTATCAAAAATTAAATACACAAATTATCAAAAAGTGATACAAACTCACCATAATAACAAACCGTCAAAATCATTTGACATTGAATATGAAGGCTCCAAAAATACACCACTGATGGGCCAGTGGTGTAGTGAATATAAGATTTGGTTAGACACGTGTTACTGTTATACAGGGTTGTGAGTTCTATCCCTGGATCAGGAACAAATAATAATGGACAATGCAGAGTGAAAATGACGCAATAATCAAAAGATATCCCTATCAATGGAAACCAGATGATGTGTATCACTGTTTGATATTCCAGCTGCTCAGCAGTCAACAGGAGGGCTCTCCAGAGGGTTATAGATGTTGCTCAGAAAATAATCAACTGTTTGCTGCCTTCCTTAGAGGATATTTTTAATTCTTGCCATTGCAGCAGAGTAGAAAACATCACGAAAGACGTTGCGTATCCATAGTATCATTGTCTGATTTTTCTCCACCCTGAGATCAACAGTTTATATCCATTGGTTCTAGGACAAAGCTCTTGAGACAAGACTTTCAGACCACCTAGCTTGGACCTTCATGAGTCTATCTCCCCAGCCATCATGGTCCTGTTTCAAGGTCAAAAGGTCATTAGGGTGGCAACGTGTGTCATAGCATAACTGGTCAATGTAGGTGGTTGCTGGCTGACCGACCCATCTTGTTCCATGGCTAGGTGTCCTGAGCAGTAGATCACTTGTGAGTTTTTGTTTGCTCAACAGTAGTTTTCCTGCAAAGTGAATTCTGCGTTCATGTAAGATTGTAAAAAATCAGGGATGCGTAGAGCTGTAATTTAGTTGGACGTTGTCTCCAAGCGATGTTAAGTATAGCTCTCAGCATCCGAGTAAGGGTTCCATCAAGCTTAGAATCTAGGGTTTTAGATAATGCCCAAGCAGTGGTACCATACATTAACACTGCCTCTACAGTGGCTTGAAAGAATCTCTTAGGTTGTCTGGTAGATCAGATTTCCAGATTACATCTATTTTATTCAAAGCGACCCATGTGAATTTTCACATCTTTTTCAGTAGAATTTTGCTTCCAAGGTATATAAAAGATTTGAGAGATTTTATTGATTCACCTGAGACAATTTGCACCTTATCACTCTTGATTATGTATTGAGAACTTCCCTGGATAAACATCATCATCATCTAGATTTGACTTTATCACCAAGACTCTCAAGCTGATATCCTGCAAGAAAGGTGGCAAATATTGACTATGCAGAACCTACTGAGACAGTTTTTATTGGGCCTTGCAGATGACCTATCACTGCAGACATCAATACCAATGCCACAATTCTCCTACATCATCTTGAAAATACTGATAATGAGTTAAGATTTTTTTAGAGTCCAGCATCATTAGCAGCATTTTCTAGATGATGTAGGAGAACTGTGGCATTGGCTTATGAATTCAGTTCTTGAAGCCTCTAAAACTGAATTCATAAGCTTCAACCAGCAGTGCACAGCAGATACTATACTTTATTTTACTTGCTAGGTATGTAAAAGAATCAATAGATTTTATTAGAAACTGTCTTGGGTTAATCGATAAAATCTGCACAGTGAGAAAAATAAGAAATAAATAGAACAACAACATCTTTTATAACCAAGATGAGAAATAATAAGTGTAATATACTGGTTTGCAACCGAGAGATGTATAATTGTAACGAGTTATAACAGGTGAAAAATTCCACATATATTTTAATTTCTATGAGATGATTTTAAAAACTGTGGGTACAACATCCCATGTAGTTAAGCAAGGGAATATAATGAAAGCAGTTTATATTTAACCCTAGAACACTAACCATGGGTATATAGTGTTGGTTGACTTATATACATAAGGGGCCCAATATCTGTAATGCCTTAAGGGGCTTTAATTGTGAAACAGTTCCTGATAAGATGGCAGCAATAAAACACGTATATTAATACACACGAGTCTTGGAGTTATTTCTGCTTAACATGGTGTCAGAGGGATGAACTGGATGATAAACTGAGTGAGTACTACTTTGTTTAAAACAACAAAAAATGATGTCAATCAACCCACCCCAAAGTTTTGACTGGACAGTAAGAAATTTGGACAGTAAGAAATTTGCACAAAGCCTTTAACGAGTGGCTTGAAGAAGTGAACCTATTTTTTGAATTTCAGAAATTTGAAGGGGAGGGTAGAGATAATACCGCTAAAGCTGCAAATGTTGAAAAGAAGAAAAGGAGTTTATTTATTTACCTTTTAGGAAAAAAGGGCCGACAAATATACAAAACCCTAACAATTAAGAATGCCAAAGGAGAAACGATTGAAAATGAGGATGAAAAAAAACTCGAAATGGTTATTGAAGCCTATAGGGACTACTGCAAACCGAAAAAACGTTGACTGTAGACAGAGTGGAATTCCTACGGAAAGAACAAAGTGAAAATGAAAGCTTTGAGGACTATTTGTTAAATTTGAAATCGAGTTCTGAAGATTGTGAATGGAATAACGTCACTGAGAACGATATGATAAAATTACAAATAATAAAAGGAATATACGATAAAAAAAAAACGCGAGAAATTCTCCTGAGAGAACCAGATTTAACCCTGACAGTGTATTGACCGATGCAGAGATGCAGAACAAAGTAAAATCCAGTCGCAAAAAATTGAAAAATACAACAAATTAAATGTTGAGGATGACACATACGAGAAAGATATCAATGCGACTGGAAGAGAAAAAAAACAATATGATTGTATTTATTGTCAGAGAAGACATGTAAAAGGAATAAGAAACTGTCCAGCCTATGGTCAGGAATGTTTTAGATGCAAAAGAAAAAAACCATTTTGCCACATCAAGAATGTGCAGGGGTAACTACAGTGAGCAAAGAGTTAATGAATGTTTTCACGTTGAAGGGGAGACAATTCATAAGGTTCATGCGAATTTAAAATTAAACGGGAAGCCCATTAAATTCATGATAGATTCCGGAGAAACTGTAAACGTAATTCCTGCAACATTCGTTAAGGACAACAAAATGGAGCACTTACTAAAAAAAGGTAAGGAACTTGATATTTCAGTACATGGAGGGAAAAGGGTTAGAACCGAAGGAACAATGAGAGTAGAACTTATCAACCCTGTCAACAGAAGAAAAGTGACAGCCTCAGTCATGGTTGTGAATGAGAAGGTACAACCAATTTTAAGCTGTAGTCTTTGCTAAAAGCTAAATCTAATACGGTTCAACCTAGATCAGTTTGACTCAACAGTTTCAGCTGTAGAATGCAATGTCCTCAAAGAACAGACCAGAGACAGACTAGTCAGTGCCACCAAAGAAGATAAGGATCTACAGGAGCTTATAAAACTAATTAAACAAGGCTTCCCAATGCGATATAGAGAACTTGAACCTCAGTTGAAGCACCTGTATAAATTCAGAGACTACCTGTCAACAAAGGATGATCTAATATTTTACAAAGACAGAATCTTTGTCCCTGCCTCAATGAGAAATGACATGAAGGAGAAGGCACATACAAGCCATTTAGCAGTTGAAAGTAACATGAGACGTGCCCTAGACACAATCTTCTGGCCTGGAACGAGGCACGAACTACAGGAATGTTACATCAACTGTGAACAGTGTAGCAGATATTCTGCAAGAAATAGCAAAGAGACACTAATCACAAGACCAGTGCCGGAATACCCATTCCAATGTATTGGCCTCGATACCATGACACTGGATGGAAGGAAATACCTAGTCTGTGTGGATTATTTCTCCAATTATACCTTGGTTGATTGACTCTAAGGAACATCATCAGGTTGCACAATCAAGCTGATAAAGAAACACTTCATGAGATATGGCATTCCAGAAGAAGTTGTAAGTGATGGTGGCCCTGAATTTGATAACAAAATGATGAGAGAACTGGCCCATAAATACGGATTTAGATGGAATCCCTGCTCACCAGAGATGCCAAACTCCAATGGAATGGCAGAATCAGCTGTAAAACAAATAAAATGCATCGTAAAAAAATGTAATAATGAAAACAGCTATCCTTATCTGGCCATACTAGAATTCACCAACACACCATCAAAATCCACAGGAATGTCCCCAGCGCAGAGATTCTTTGGAAGACAATTGAGAAGTGTACTGCCTACGATGAAGAAATTTCTATCCCCATTTAATGTGGAAGAAACAAAAACTAAAATACGAAAGGCAAAACAACATCAAAAGAAATACTATGACAAAAATGCCCATGACCTGATAGAATTAAGAAAGGCTGACCAGGTGACTGTGCAGCCATATGGCAAGAACCAATATTGGAAAAGGCAGTTGTCACAGAAAAGTTTAAATACCGACGATACATGATCGAACTGGAAAATGGGAAAAGGCTAGTGAGAAATAGGAGACACCTAAGACTCACAACTAGACCAAAACATAGCAACATGATGGAAACAAACCGCAAACAAGATATCACCAACAGTGGCAGTAAGGAAAACCCCAAACAGCAGCAACCAGACAAAACTGAAAGACAACCACGCCTGAAGAGAGTCACTACAGGCAGGACACCCAACCGATATGGTGAATGGCAACTCGCATAAAATAAACACTTCAGACTTTTGTATGTATGGGGGATGTTGGTTGACTTATATACATAAGTGGCCCAATATCTGTAATGCCTTAAGGGGCTTTAATTGTGAGGCAGTTCCTGATAAGATGGCAGCAATAAAACACGTATATTAATACACACGAGTCTTGGAGTTATTTCTGCTTAACATAGTACCCAGCACAAATTTTCCTATTTTTAATTACAATTTTCAGTACCTGATTTTCTTACCTAAATAATGTTTTTCAGTTCCTATTAATGTTAACTCAAAGTACAAAGTTTGAAGTAACTGCATGCAAAATATTTCAAATAAAGATTTATATTTAATTTTTTTTTTGTTGATATTTTCAAAATCGGGTATGATATACCCATGGTTAGTAGTTGTATAACTTTAATTGATGGTTAGTGTTCTAGGGTTAAAAATTTAAAAAAAAGAAAAATTAAAATGAGATGTTCTGAGGTCACAAGGTCAGGCAGGGTTAAATGCGACTAGAAAGGAAATTGAACATATTGCTTTCTCTAAATATAAAGTTATTTATTTAGTTTAATATTAAATAAATTGTAAAAAAAAAACAATCCAGAATAACAATTGGGGTGGGGGTATTTAAAATTTAATTCAGAGTAACAATTGGGGGGGGGGGGTATTTTAAATTTAATGCAAAGTAACAATTTGGGGGGTATTTTAAATTTAATGTAGAGTAACAATTTGGGGGGTATTTTAAATTTAATGTAGAGTAACAATTTGGGGGGTATTTTAAATTTAATGCAGAGTAACAATTTGGGGGGGTATTTTAAATTTAATGCAGAGTAACAATTTGGTGGGGGGGTATTTTAAATTTAATGCAATGTAACAATTTGGGGGTATTTTAAATTTAATGCAGAGTAACCATTTTGGGGGGGGTGTAGTAAAGAGCATTAATAAGAAATAAAACTAATAATATATTAAGAGGTTTGTGATAAAAAGCAAAAATAAGATGGTGTAAAACTAGCAATAAAATAGTAATAGATGTATTTTTAATAATCATTTCACACCAAGTAAGGCAATAAAGCCACTAAGATGCAAGGGGGGGGGGGGTAACTGAGTATTAGAGAGTATGAGACCCCCCCACCAAAAAGAAACCACTATTAAGGAGAGAGACTGATAAAAGAAAAGAAATTAAGACAGAAGATAACAATTGACATTGCATTTAAATTTTTAAAGACCAAAGTTGATTGGGAGCACGAAGCTGGAAGAGAGTTCTCCAAGCAAGAAGTGTGAGAGAAGAAACTGTTAGAATAGAACTTATGGTGACAACTAGCCATTTCAACTGTAGAATGATGAGACCTAGCTGCCAATCTGGTACCACACTTCAATTCATAAATTTGTGATAAAAAGCAATGTTAATAAGAAGAAAATTAAGCAAAAAATAAAGTGGCATTTCAATATAACATGTCAATTTGCAAATCATCATCGATGAAAAGAAAAATGTTCAGAATTCAGATTTTTTTTTTTTGAGTTCTTAAAATCCTCAGACTAAATGTCATTTGATAAAACATACCAGAAGAAAAGTGGCAATGGAAATGTCTTCGTAGACAAATTTTTGTGGATCCGTTCTCTCAGGCCATTTCTGCAAAAAAAAAAAAAAGAAAAAATGAAAGTTATGGCATATAGGCAGATTCTTTACTGAATTTCATCATGGTAGATGAAGCAGGATTTTGGTGGGAAGGACAAGAAATTTAATATTCATTTGAGATAAACAGGGCCAAAGAGCATAAAGTACATTGCAAAATACCTACTCTATTATTCTGCTTGTTTATTTTCAAATGATGCATCATGGGATTTCCACAAACCTAACTTACAGATTTTATCATGGTAAAAGTTGGATAATGTAATTTTTTGCAAAAGGCAACATGTTATAAAGTCGGATTTTCTTCATATTTTATCAGTCCAGAAATAGATGTTTAATCCGTATACTGAGAGCTACTCTACCTTTATTGCTTGTAATTATCAGTTTGAAATTAAAACTAAAAGCTCCAAGAAAGAGTTTTCATTATTAAAATTCATTTTAAACATTAGGTATCGCATTTTTGTGGAGTCTCTCTCTCTCTATATATATATATAATGCATGAGGAATTAATAAATTGTTTACTTATAATCTGGCATTATCTCTTATTACTACACACACACACATATATTTATATATATTATATTTTGTGAATAAACGCTTTAGTGGTTATTTATATTTTAAACAGCTGGTAAACAAAAACAAAAAAAATTAAAAAATGAGATGTCTATACGAATTTGTTTATCTGTAATTAATATATATGATCATGCGTGTGTGTATGCATATACATTGCATTTGACATATGTGGATTATTATATATAACTATGGCACCTTATTTTACACTCTAATCTTTCATTTAACAATAAGCAATTCAGATTTACCTCCCTTGAGGACATCAGTGTATGAATTTCTGGGTATTATAGGGACACATGCCACAGTGGATAAAGGCGTTGGTTAGATCCAGTGACAGAACCCAAAGAGTGTAAATTCAATACCTGGTTAAGGCAGTGGAGAACTTGGATAGGGGAATTAACAGGAGATAACTGACATCCATTAAACATGGCATGTGGAACTAGAACAGTCTGCCCCAGTGAGCAAAATAAAGGGTTTAGTTCAACATTCCAACCACCTAAAGAAGGCCGGGGCGTACAACAGCCAAAACGTTGTAATAAATATGGCGACAAAGATGAGGAAAATAGTCCGAATAATGTAAATAGTGTACATAATTCCTCATCTCAGAAATATAGACGGAATTTTAATGTTTTTAGAAGAAGCAAAACAACTCACCCGAATGAGATCAGGTCCATATTTGGCTTTTAATTCATTATAGAGTCTGTTGTAGGCATCAACAGAAACTGTTCGGAGAGATGTAGTCTCAGTTCGTAAATTATCCTCGCCTGCCCAGCGGCTAAGTTTGACCAACAGTTGTGCTTGTAGCCACTGGTAGGTCATTGTACTAAGCAAATTTTTTTCTTGTTTCTGGTGAACATTCAAAACAATTCTGTTTAAAAAAAAAAAAAAAAAAAAAAAAAAAAAAAATCAAAGACAATAATGAAACTGGAAAAATTAACAATACAAGGGAGACAACTCTTGATAAAGCTTTTTTCTTTATGGTTATACTTGATTTAGTTAAGGTATTGCAATAATCCGAAGTGAATCTGGAAGATGAATAATATAAGGGAGACAACTCTTGGTAAATTTTTTATTTTTAGGTTTATAACTTTTGTAGATGATTAGTATTTGATTAACTGTAGCAGAAATTTTTGTCCACAGAATTGTAAAGACGGAATTTCCTGTGATCCGCAGTTTATAGTGAAATAAACAGAAAAATTCATAGAAATTTTTTTTTTTCATCTTTTAATTTTTATTCATGTTTTCGTCAGGATATTATTTGTCAACATAAATGACAAAGAAAATTTGTAAAGGATAAAAAAACGAAAATTTAAGAAACTTCACTATTTGAATAAAAGCAAGAAGTGAGATGCATAATAAGATTTTGATGCTTACATTTTTCTTTCACAAAAGGTAAGATTGATTTTTTACATTAATTCTTTACGCATTTCAAAAGCATGAAGATTTTTGGCAAACTTGGACCATCATGCCCACAAAAAGCCAGTGTCAAAAGGATAGTTTTTCCCTTGACACCACTCTAATTTTAACTACCTTCACTCCTCAGCAATATTTATTGTTTTAAAAAGTGATAATCAGAATTGTAATAAAATCTAAACATATGATGAAAGTGAATTTATACATTATTTGTTCTTGAGAATTTACAACAAAAATATTAAAGACTATTTATTATTCTGTTTATTTACAATAATTTTATATTTACAACATTCTAAAATCTAATAAAATTAAAACAAATGCAATATTTATTATTTACCAATTTATAAAGAAATAAATATGAAAATAGTTAATAAATTATTAAGGTATATGAACTAACTATAAAGAAATCCTTATTATTTACCATTTTATAAAGTTTGAATTGTTTTTCCAACCATTCCAATAAACAATCTAATAAATAAATATTGTTTATAATTTTTGTTGTCAGTTCTCAAGAACAAAGAAAATGTACAAGTTCACTTTCATATATTTAAAAACTTTCTTAAAATTCTAATCTTTGCCTTTTAAAACAATAAATATTGCTGAGGAGTGAAAGTAGTTAAAATAATAGCAGTGTCAAGGGAAAAACATCTTTTAGATACTTCATTTATTTTCTGGGCATGAAAGTACAAATTTGCCAGATTTTCAATTCAAAAATGCCTTGCTAAAGGTTTTTTTTAAAATTTTTTTCTTTTTTAAACAAATGTTCCCTCTTCAAGGCCCAAGAGCCACTCAAAGTAGAAAGTTACAGAAAGCTGTTGTTGTTGTGAGTGGTAAGAGTAAGGGGTGCAGTTTATGCAAATATGCAGGAAAGATAACAGTTAACCCTAGACTTGAATTGCTTAAGATTGTAGTGGTTGGGAAAACATCCTCCTGGAATTCTGTTCCATAAAATAGCTGTTCTTGGGAAGAAGCTATCCCAGCTATTCCTTGCTAAAGGAATACAAAGGGAATGATGGTGGTTCACCTCAGAGTACGCAGCTTAGCATGTCTCAGGTGGGGGGTGTAGAGTTGGGGTAACCAAGTAACATAGCTTACTTTAACATTTTCCATGGAAATAGTGATAGGGAGGCAAGAAGCTTGCAGCTTTTTGTCTGTGAGAAAGAGATTTGCAAAAAGATTTTTGATATAAAAATATACTGTGAATTATTTTTACTATAAAAATGCATTGGAAATTATTTTTTTCAATTTTCTTTCAGAATGCAAATTTATTTCAAATGTAAATGGAAAACTAAAACACGCAACTAAACATTAAATAGTTTCACTACAGCATCCGACTTAACAAAAATAAGACAAATGCTGGGGAATTAATAATTCTGGTTGACATGATTTTTAATTGCCAAGAATATTAGGACAGAAAGTGAAAACAATAAAATGAAGAAAACTTAGTCATAAAATAATAGTAATTATGAAATTAATTCTTCTGTAAATAAATAAAGAATATCTTACAACCGACCTGTTTTGCTGTTCCGATTCTTGAAATTTGAAACTGTAAAATATTTCGTTGCATGTTGAGGATTTTTTCCCATGTTTGTCAAACCGAATTAGAGGGTAAAATTTGAATTCTTTTTTGAGTCTGTCTAGAAAAAAAGAAGAAAAATGTGGGTCTTCGTTGTGAGGAAAGAAAAAAAAAAAAACATGATCAGAAAAATAAAAATAAAAAAATACGATTATTTTTACCGGGACTCACTAACAACCTAATTGTCATCGCAGCGTAAAGTCAATAAAAATTACCAAAAGCCTAAATTAATAAAATAGCAAAATATTTATTTTCAATAATCTTAATTACAAACTCCAATCTCGTGACTCTCGGAAATGGGTCCCACCAGTCTGGTACATTTACAAAACAGAATAAAAAATTGTAGAACAGAAAATATCAATTTTGAAAATAAGTTTACATCTTAAAACGGAAACAATGGAAAATGCGTAGAAAAATATAAACAATCAGCCTCGCAATATTTTAGAAATTAAAACAAAGATTTTCATACAATTTTCTGTATTTTTAACTCGTTATTAAATTTGAAAGATTTACCCCGTCAGAGATGAAAGAAAAAGAGTTAATCAATTTCTTACCAAATGTGATGACTTCTCTTAGAGTTAAATTATGATTTAATTGTTTAGGAAGCAGATCTCGAACAATCACCAACTGACGATGACCAGAGTCCGACAAAGAATTTAAATCGTCGAAAGTAATGTCTGTTTGACCAGATTCCGGAATCAAAACAGACTGTTGATGGTCATCGGCTTCGACTTGTCCACCGTTACTGTCATCATTTGGACTTAACAAATCTTCACCACCGAATTTTTTATTCATATCGTCTAAAAAATGTTGGACAGCATAGTCAGTTTCTGGATATTTATAAGTAAGGATGGACAGTAGTCGTGTTCCTACAAGCCGGCGATTTGCCACATGTGGTTTGTTTATCCAAATCAATAAAGCTGCAAGAAAACCATCCAAACATTTAGCCGACGTTATTTGGGAGACTTGTTGATCAATATATCCCTTTTTGTTATTACATTTTACTTGTTCTGTCATTGTTTTAAATTTTAAGAAGGCAAATGGCTAAAAAATATTGTTTAAACGAGAATCTTGACTTTTTAAACGGTCATAAATATATGGGTGTCGCCATATTGGATAAGGGACATAACTCTTAAGAACTCTAACAAAAACTACGAAAGTTTCGTATTCAATTCACACTCAAGCGTATGTTTTAAAAACATTATCACATTGAAATAAAAATGCATATACATTGTTCAAGTTCCGACTTCACAGAAAATATCTGCTGTAGTGTGGTAGCCTAAAAGAAGAGATGGATAGTTAGAAAATAAATGTTTAAGCATTTTTCTTTTACGACCATTTCCACACAAACGAAACGTCTCGAGCCTCTTGCTGTTCTATCGCTATTTCCATGGCATATGCTCTGACAAGCTATATTCCTTAGTCCTACCGCAGGAGTCCGCAGTTGGCAGAAATTGGAGTAAACTTTCTCCTCATTTTAGGTCGGAGAAGGCACCCGGTCTCTGCAGCAGCATCTTCCTTATTGCACTAAGAGAGGTGGAGTCGATGTAATCGACGCCAGCATGACAATAGTTGCAGGGATTGGGCAATTTTTGTCCTTTTCCCAAATGCATACGTATGTATGTGTATGGGCTCCCCACGTAAAGATCAACCTTGTGTCACATCCTGCATTAGTGGGGAGGCCATTTAGAGTCTTGTCTGCTCCCTTCTGCTGAAAGGGTGCAAATCGACCCCACCAAGCTCATTTTTATGCAGGATAATGCTCCCTGTCACAAATCAAAACTGATGAAGGAATACTTTGATGAGAAGCAGGTGAGTGTTATGACATGGCCGCCCGAATCTCCTGACCTCAACCCCATAGAAAACTTATGGAGCATTATAAATTACAGGCTCTCGAGAAAGCAGTTGAGCAACAATGAGGATTTGATTGTGAATTTCATATCCGAATGGAATTCAATGCTTGGAGATGAGATTTGCCAGAACCTAATCAAGTCAATGTCAAAAAGGGTTGAAAAGGTTATTCAAAATAAAGGAGGACCCATAGGTTATTAAATATTTCGAACTATATTACCTATTATAAATAAATTATACCTCTATTCTTTATTTAAAGCTGTTTGGTTATGTTTCTATTGATTACTAGATGCAGGAAATAAGTGAGTCACTTTTTTGCACGGAGTTTTTCCCTAAATCTCATTTATATCCAAAATTATAATTATCAATAGAATACCGGGAAGGGGTCTTTATATTAGTAAGATTAAAAATTAGTTCGAGCCCAAAAACAATAGCCGAAAAAATTTTTAAGTAAAAAAAAATCAGGTGAATCACTTTTATCGAACAGCTCTGTACACACTAGTGACTGAACTCCCACAAAAGACATTTTCTAATACAATAAAACATCTTGTTTAATTTCATACACAAATCTTAACCACAAAGCTACACACATTGAAACTCTGCATAATCCTTCTACATATTTTATTACAACTAGTTGCACTTGATCAGCAAGATCTGTCTTGATTGTGTATGTTCAATTGATATAAATGAATGTTATTTGTTAAACCTTTAATCACGTTGTCCTCATTTTTGATTTCTCCTAAATGATTTTACCTTCAATGTTCTTATTTTTATATTTGTTGTGGATGAATGTCTTGTGAACACCTACATTTCTAAGCCTTCTGATAACCTAACCTTCTGATACGCAAAATACATTCGCCAATCTGCAACAAAGTTCTTGCCAGTGTAAAATTATTCGCTAATTATATTACCGGCTTCTAACCAAGCACGCATGTCTTCAAATAATTTTATCTTAACAATCCAAGAAAGCTAAGTTTTTTAAACTAATCTCTCTTCGTCTACTTTTGAACGTATGCAACCGTATATCCCTTCTATGGACTTGAGGTATGTGAGAGATAATGACGAGGAAACACACGTGTTATATTTAACAAAACAAAATAAGGAAACTATTTACAAGTTTACACATTTAGAGTTGCCAGTAGCTTGTTTCTGGAAAAGGATAAATATTTAAAATATCAAATATTTAAAGTTCATAGTTTCGATGAAGTGTCAAGAAGAGAAAATAATCATATTAAATCATCGAACACAAATTAATATTCCAAAATGTTTAAAACGAATTGAGAGAATTCGTTTTTCACATAAACGTTATAAGGTTGTATTCAGCATGAATGACAAGATATATTTTAAGGTACTTAGTTTTGGAATTGAATAAAGTTCTTTGAAATTGCTCTGCTTTCATTAGAAACTGATAATGTATCAGCTTGTAATTTGACACTGACGTTGTTCAGATGCGTGGAACTGCTGCTCCTTTCTGTCTCTCTGCCTTGATTCAACGTTTTCTGCCTATTTATATCATAAAGTGATTTGACATTGGCTCGTTACTTTTTTCTCAGTTTGTAAGCCGCTCACTTTTCCATTGGTCAAAAACTTTCGCGTAGGCTCGTAAAACTTTGCCTTGGCCTTTTCTTCAGCTCGGAGCCAATCCCTTTTTCTACTGGTCAAAATAAATTTTCGCACAAACTCGCGAATTTGAAAACAGTGAAGAAGCAATGGAGAGCGAGAAGAAAGGACTACAGAATAAATAAGAAGACAGAATGCATGGTCATCAGTAAGAGGATGAGCCCGAAATGCGATCTAAATGTTGAGAACACTAGAATCAAGCAGACGCGAAAGTTTAAATATCTGGGAAGCATCTTGACAGAAGGATGGTAAATGCGACACTGCGATCCGTAGGCATATTGGGATGACCAAGGACACATTCCAAACGCTGGGCAGAGTACTGCGAGACAGAAGCATATATTTGGTAACAAAGAAAAGAATACTGAACTGTTACATGACCTCTGTCCTTCTTTACGGCAGCAAATGTTGGACAAAGATGAAGAAGAGACTCGAGATAGAGATGTAGTTCTATAGAAGGATGCTAAGGATATTGTGGACTGAGCATGTGAGCAATGATGAGATCTTAGAGAGATTGCGAACAAGGAAGTGGCTTATACTTAACATCAGGAAGAGGCAGCTGAAGTTTCTGGGACACATAATGAGGAAGGAGGGCCTGGAGAATCTGATACTCACGGGTCGAATAGAAGGAAAGAGAGGCAAGGGAAAGCAGCGCGTAACATACCTGGCGAGCTTGAGCAGGTGGATGACAGAACGTGGTCTGGGGGGGAAGAGGGAAGGAACTTGTTGAGGGATAGAGGGAGGTGGAGAGCCATGATCGCCTACGTCCTGAAAGGACATGGCGCATAAAAAGAGAAAGAAGAAAAGAGAGTTATTTTTATTTCGTATTCACCACAGAATCTCTTGCCTTTGTTTTTAATATTTAATCTGTTGCGTGAACATTTCTTCTTCATCGTAATAAATGAAAATTATAGACTTTAAGAATTCTGATTTATTTTCCTAAAACGAGCCACTGACACAACTTCAAGCGAGTAAATTCGTGAAAAAAAAATGTCAATACTGTCGGGGAAAATTCGTGAATAAATTCCTTATATTGTTTCATTAAAATTACCCATGTGTTTCCTTGTCATTACCATTCTTCATTAATCTTCTTGGCGTGGGTAAATCAACTGTTCATTTTAACCCCTAAGCTCCACGCCACTAGAGTCCCACCGCCCCTGACATTTACAATTGGGACTCGCCATGCCACGTACACAAGTCTGAATCATCCCCATTCCTTTCGTATTTAATTAATAAGAAATAAGTTACATTCGGACAGCTTCATGCCAAGAACAGCTGCTTTGTGGAACAAACGCTCGGCAGGGCGTCTTCCTAATCACTGTAATCTTGGCTTCTTCAAGTCTAGCGATAACCGCTATCTTTCCTGCATAGCCCCATGAATTTCACTTATTGCCTTTTCTTACGTTCATACAACACCACACAGTAATCCTCTACCTTGAGTAGCTCTTGGGCCTTCTATCGGGTGAACATCAATATAAAATAACAGAAGCAGTTTGGATTTACTTTTAATATTTTTACATTCCTGTCTTTTTGATAACAACATATTTATGTATTTCTTAACTTCGCTATTTTAATTTATTCTTATGTTATAGTCCCGTATATGTGTAGGAATCCCACTTTACACATTGCCTTGTACCATACCCCGTTCGAAGTGATGTAGTTATATAAATACCCATAATAAAATATGTAAAAGAAAGCACTCATTTTTTCCCCGACAGTATTGACATTTTTTTTTTTTTTACTTCTATTTGTATTTTAATTGATAAAATTTTGAGAGAAGAAATGGTGGCTCTCAATTATATGGTAAAATAAAAATGAATAGAATCGTCTTTATTTTAGTTTTCTATGTGAATTTCTTGGACGATGCGTTATTATCTAGAGTCGGCCTAATTTCATCATCTTTGTTGTTACTACCACAACGTTCTGGCCGCCGTAGCTCCCGGTTTTCTTCAGGTGCTTGTCGATCTGGGTAACCTGCTTGAAATTTCGAACTGATTTTGTGTAGGCACCTAAAAAAAGTAAAAGCTATAGCTAAGTTTAAAATGCATTTAAAAACTCATTCTCGAAGTTTTAATTTTAAGCTAATAGATTAAATTCAATATTTCAAATAAGCAAAATACTTTGGTGTTTCAAACCGAATTTTGATTGACTGGGGATCATTTTTTTCTCCTTATCAGCAAAAATCGATAAATTAGTACATATTGACAGATCTGTCAACACAAAATAATTAACATTTAAAAAAAATCTTTCAAAAATAAAATATACTTTTCTGAGAAAAAATTAGATCATTTGTTATAATTTATTTTTTCTCTCTGAGTAAATTTCGTCTTTCGGTACTTTGGGGTAAAGGATGAAGGTAATAAAATAATTTACTGAAACCTGAACCCTGCTATCCTGCGTGCAAAGCTCCTTGACCAAGGAGTGGAGGGGGTCAATTAAAGGTGAAGGAGAGGAAAGGAAAACAAATGTTTTTCTACTACAATAAATTGTTTTGATAAACATGATTTTTTTAACCAATGCCTACTCGAGCCGGTTGAAATCTGAAATGCTTGTGTTGACCGGCCATTTTTTTTCCGGATAAATCGGAGCCGACCTTTGGCTATAATGCTGCAATATGGCCATCAATTGGAGTAGTAGACGCGACCACCGAGAATCGTGACGCGACGCCGGGCAGTGGAAGACGCAACGCTTTCTAAAGACATCGGAAACCCTGATCGAGCGTGGACTTAAACAATCAACCGCGATACCTCTCCTCAACGATGTTTTGGCAACCAAATTGTCGTTTTCATGACAGAATTAAGTTTCATTTTTACCCCGACTATATAACAAAATAGTCGTTTCCGCGACAGAGAACAAGTACTGTTCTCAAAACAACGCTCGACGTTGAAGATTCTGAAGGCACTAATGGATTCTGTCATGAGCTTCGACAACTCACATCAAATCACAAGAATTATTGACATCCACATTTTATACCTTCAGGGTAAATATACCCATATAACTGTGTCCGACCCCACATAAACCTTTTTTATTTAGGGACCTTCACCAATTCGCGTTACCTAAGGTTTAAAATGAATTTAAAAAAAATGAAAAAGCTTCCTTGAAGCTTTCATTTTAGCTTTAATTTAAAGCTAAAGGATTAAATTTACTGTTTCCAGTAAGCAAAATACTCTGGTGTATTTCAAACAGAAATTATATTGATTGGAATAGATTTTTTGTTGTTACTAAAATAGCTGATTAGCGCCCTTTGTTAGTCGCCTTTCATCGCAATGTAATTCTCTTTATTAAAAAAATCTTCCAATAATAAAATATACTTTTCTGAAGATTTATTTGAGGAATATTAGCTGATTTAAAGTATAATTAATCTGATTTGAAACTAATATTATTTACCTTAAGTTTAAAATACCAAAGAAATGAATTTTTTAAGCAAATAGTAACGGTGATTTTAATTGACAGTAGCCATGTTTACGTGTTTGACGAGGCAATTACAGATTGATTGTTGCTCTACTGAGACTTTATCTGTAAAACATAACTTAAAAAATTGGAAAATATTCTCTGTAATCTAATTTTAGGAATGTTGACTTTAAATTTACTTATTTTCTAATAATGTCGTGTATGGTCGACCATAGTTTAAAAGATGGGCACGTTACATAATATTTTATATACATAAAAAAAAAAATATTTAAAAAATCTTGGAGCGTGAAGGTTTGTATTGACCATTTCAATTTTTGATCAATAAATATAGTTTTCACTTTATAACAATATCACCTAACACAATCAAAGTAATATAGAATTTTTAAATATTTAGATATGAATTATAATAAATTATTATAATTAAAAAAAAAAATTAAAACAATTCTTGTAAAAATGCATTATTCATCGAAATTTTTGTTTTCTTTAGACAATAGGGACCTTAATAAATTATTATTATTATAATATTTATAAAAACAATTAAAAGCTTTAAATAATGCCAGTTTTATTTCATTTTTTACGTTACGATTCGGAGCAGATTTTCAGGAAATGAGTAGCAGTTTAACAAGAAAAAAATTGATGATTTACATTTTCCAAGGACTCCAAAACTCAGATTATTATGACTGATAATGATCTGAGTTTTGAAAGAATTTCCAATTCAATTTATTTTTAATCAAAATTTCCAGGTTTCTATAAAGAATAGACAAATAATTTTTACATAAAAAAATTCCTTTAATTTTTCCTCTTAATAGTGATACAAAGATTTTTACGATAACATTTTATTTTTATTATGTTTTCGACCTTTTTAAAGTATGTATCTCCATGTTAACATTTTATTGTAACTCGGGGTATATCTAGTCTAGTTCTTATAACTGCTCCGTTATTGCTTACCGTCTTTCCACTGAGACCAAGTACACACTGCCCGGCCCAGGGATTAAACTCACAATGTCTATGTCACCAAATTCAGGAACCAACGTTTTAATCCCCTAGGCTATTGTTTCGTAGGACAATTCTCCGTGGAGAACCTTAGACCTAAGCTAGTTGCCGATGAAAGCTGCTGCGGCTTGTCATGCTTAATTGAACCCACTGGGGCTTTTCTCTTTTGTTCTAGCGGCTGCTGCTGAAGCCGTTGATGACCGGACACACGGCTAGTGGAACGAAACCAGTCGACCCCCAGTATCTGTCTATATTTCTGAGATGAGGTATTATCTACACTATTTACATTATTCGGACTATTGTCCTCATCTTCGTCGCCATATTTATTGCAACGTTTCGGCCGTTGTACGTTCCGACATTCTTCAGATGGTTGGAATGTCGAACTGAACCCTTTATTTCGCTCACTGGCGTAGACTGTTCTACTTCCACGTGCCATGTTTAATGGATATCAGTTACCAGTTATCTCCTGCTAATTCCCCTCTGCAAGTTCTCCACTGCCTTAACCGGCTATCGAACTCACACTCTTTGGGTCCTGTCACTTGATCTAACCAACGCCTTTATTCACTCTGCCATGTGTCCTTGAGGCAGTGGAGAAATTGCAGAGGGGAATTAACAGGTAACTGACATCCATTAAACATGGCACGTGGAACTAGAACAGTCTACCCCAGTGAGCGAAATAAAGGGTTCAGTTCGACATTCCAACCACCTGAAGAAGGCCGGAGCGTACAACGGCCGAAACGTTGTGATAAATATGGCGACAAATATGATGACAATAGTCCGAATAATGTAACTAGTGCAGTCTACCCCCGTAGATTAAATATAAATTTAAATAAAGGGTTCTTTTCGGAATTTCGTGTAGGTTATCCGGGTCGATACACGCGTGATGAAAGCCTGAAGGCACAACGGTAGAGACGTTATGACAACAACAAGTTCTGCATATAAATAATTGTTTATAATGTTTGGGACGATGTTTAATGTTAATCTCAAGACAATTGTTTGTATGTTTTCGCACATAGGTTTGTTTTGCTCGAAGTGCAAAACATCCGGTTTCACGCGGATATTTACTTGGAAAAAACAAATATGTTTTAAGAGCTTTTTTTTAGATAATTTAGAATCCAAGCAATGTCCGGTTCACAAACGAGATCCGTTCATAAGCCCGTCTTTAACCTGCTAACGGCCACCATCCCATTTTTTGGGACGACCGGGTATGAATGGCACATGCCGTGTTGCAGCTCAGTCCAGACAGCAGGTTCGTTTTCAGGGTGGAGATTCTTCCACTTAAACGCTTACTCTTTGGCCAGATCGTCACCATAAAATAAAATCTTGAGACGATTATAGCAGTAGGCAAATTTTATTAGGTTGTAAACTTCCGCTGTAGACGAGCGAGGCAAAGTTGAAGTGTGACACCCGTACTTCTTTTGGTCACGACGCCAAATGTGACGCCGTCCTTTGTGACGGGCTAACCCTGGGACATCGGTTGAAGTCTTGTTGTGTTCTAGTACCATCTTGTCGTACTCGGCTCGCTTCCAACGCCTGGTCACCGAAGCAACTGCTTTGATCTCGATTCAACCTACCCACGTTGTGATTTGATCTTAGGTTGACGAAATCAATCAAACGTCGGGCCGTAGTGCCAGCCGAATCCGGGTCAAGGTGATACTGCACAATAATTGTAGACAAAAAAACAAAAAACAAAAGCACAAACAACAACTTCAAGGCGAGCGACTGGTTAGGAATAGTGATTAATTTTATGTCGGTTTGTTGAGTTACAGGAGTGCGTCTCTCTCTTTCTCTCCCAGCCCGAAGAAAAAAAAAAGTGGATTGTAACACTTTTTGCTAGTTCTGGATATCTGGGTTGTTTTTCAATAAAGTCGGCTCTGGTGGAAAATATAGTCAGACTTCCATAATTTGTTCTTGGTTAGAAGTCTAAGTCGGAAACTTGTTTTGGTGGGAAATCTAAAGTCGGACTTCAACGAATTTGTTCTTGGTTAGAAGTCTAAGTCGGAAGGCATGGAATCGTGCGGTCACCTGTGCGAGGCGTTATCTTCCGAGTCCTGTGTCTTGGGCTCGACTGGATCTCTCTGCGAACTGCACTGCACTGCACTGCTCTCTCTTACTGTACTGACTGTACTGTCCTGGACTCTAAAACATCCGAAGACGTTTGCTTATATGGACGCCAATCAAAACCTGGTGTGGGGTCGGACGTGGTGTGGCCACCACGTTGATTTCAAATCCCCAATAAGGATTTCCTTTGTTTTCGGTCAGAAATATTTATCATTTTCCATTTTTGGAAATCTTCTTCCACTCCCACCCTCTTCTGCTCTCATATGGGTATCTCACCATACTTTAGAGGGCGTCAACGGTTTTCCTACTTCCTCGCAGTAACATCTTATACCTATCCTCTCAATGGGCGGTGGCAGGCCTCCTCCCTGCGTCACATGATCACCTCCGCCTGGCTATTCGGCCAATAGGCGTCAAATGGTAATCTCAATTTTTATCCAACTTCACGGCATATGGAATTCCTCAATCAAGTTTTTCGCCAACATTAAGTGGACGGAATTTTGGCGAAATTGGGTTAATTAAAATAAATACAATAACATGGCTTTTGCTATCACAAACGAATTTCAACAGAACACAGATGTCCTGTCCAGCCGACATCTCCTCAACCCAGGGCCGGTCTCTGTGTGCGGTCGGCAGATGACCTATTAAATACTGATAATATAAATTCGTCATCTTGACGCAGTTAATGTTTTATCTGCCCAAAGGCTCTGGGATTCATCAACTAATTTTTACGACAATGACCATCAGAATTTTCGCCATTCCACTACCCAAAACAACATCGCTTTTGTGGGTGGCCTTTTTCCTTCTTTTATCATCTAAGTTGTTAAGTCTTGTCCCTCTCTTTCTTTCTTTTCTTTCTCTTTTTCCTTCCTTTGTCCCCGCAGAGAATTTGGCATATCTCAGCGCCAAACCTCAGCGAGAAAGTAAAAATGATTATCTTGATTCGCACTTGAAAATAACAAAACAAAAAATCTTTTCACCGATCCCCTCTTTTGGGAAAATAACAAAACAAAAAGAATATCGCTCAGTATGTCTTTCGTTATATCTATCGGTCTAAGTTATCGCTCAGTATGTCTTTCGCTATATCTATCGGTTTAAGTAATCCCCGTAATTAACTTCTGTGGTTAATTAATTGGTTAATTAACCTGCCGTTTCTAAATAGTGTTACAAAGCGGCCGTTCGGGTTACGAACAGTCTAACAGGCGTGTCAACAGTGCCAAACTGTTCGTTACCGTCGAACTCTCTGCCTTGAACAGAGAGGAACTCGGACGAGGCTTTGCCGAAGGGCAAAGTTTCGTTTGGGGAGGTAGACGTACCGGGACCCGCTTATGCGGGTTCTAAGGGAATATTTTTTCGCCGAGGTTATGGGCTCGGAGAACCCGTGATAAACTCGGCTTTGTGCCACATACATCCCTCGTGGGAGGGGGCTGTTAAATATTAACAGGCGTGTCTTCCTTTTCTGCGTCGCGGCGATCGGTCTCTCGTAACTCTCTGTGCCTTTCTCTGGATTTCTTTGTTGCTCCTAGGAACCACTGTCTCATAGAGAGCAGCGTTCTTTGTCTTGTCATCTTTGTCTAAAAAAGTAATTTATCAAGAACTCAAGGTCTGGCTTTACTCAGTGACTTTCTTTATCGCTTGACATGTTTCTTGTGAGGTCCACTGTACTAATACCGGGAATTATAAACCTATAATTAATACTGGATTTATAATAAACTAAGTTAACGGACAGAGTAGAGAGTAATATGTCCGTGACTAAGGTGAGCCTTCAAGTCAGAGGACCTCAGCTGTGGTTTGATCCGGTGTGGGAAGGGCTGCGCCAGGACTACTTACCAAAGACAATGAGTACCCCCTCCAACTTTCATCCAAGACAAACTCGAGACATATAGAAAGAACTGGTCAGGTCCTCAGCCCCATTGTGACCCTACGACCACAACTAGAAATGGGACTAATGATGATTATTATAACAGGATATTTTTTTAAATATTTAATTTTTTGCACCGGATTTAAAAAAATTTCTAGACGTCTATAATTAACATTAAAATTTATTTGAATTTTTATAATTAATATAGCATTTTACGGTGGCAATAATGTCGAATTTATAGCTAGTAGATATGTTGACACAGGTACATACAGTTCTTATTTAGTGTCCAGTTAGTCAAGTGTTTGTTTGACTGTATAATATACGGGAGATTACTGAAATATTTTCGGTTGGCGCTAAAATCCGACCAAATGACAAAACGTCAGATATTTTTTTTGAATGTGGTTCTTGAATCTTCGTATATATATATATATATATATATATATATATATATATATATATATATATATATATATATGTATAAATTGTGTATATTTAGGCAGCACATTTTTATTCAAACAGGTTTGGTTAAATAAATTAGACATATCATGTCGACGATTAGTTTTCGTTGTGATCCTTCCAAGTTTGTGAATTAATTTCTTGGTAACCTTAGAAAATTGATTAGGAAAAATAACAAAATTTTCTTTCAAATAGTTTTTATTTTCCCAAGTACTTTCAGTTTCATCTGAGACCATCTTCAGGGGGTTGCCTGTGAGTATGTATATGTATTTCTGTGAATTCAAAACATTTCAACTGTTCATTTTTACTGCTTATGCAGCGTTCGAGAATTCAAGGGAAGTAACTTTTCCATTTTTGATCATACATATATATATAAGAGAATTATATAATACATTATATAAGAGAATATAAGAGAATTAAAGCCCAGAATAAATAAGGTCATCTATGAGTATAGCAATAAAGTCCTTAAATTCTTATTTAAAAAGTTATAAAGGGTGTTCGAATAACTTGGACCGATTTTAAATGTGAATTAAGTTTAAGCGTCTAATGATTTTTTTCTTTATTTCAGATTTAACAACTTAAGTCTTTGGTAATCTCTATCCGATGCTGTTTAAACTCTCCCGGTGGAAAGGCGTGTGACAATCATCATCATCGCACACATACATATATAGTTACACAAATTCAAATTATACAACAACAAGCATTCATTGGATAATAAATCAACGCTACTGTGTAATGCGACAATTTTATAATCGCTATATTTTCATGTAGTCCATTTCGTGCACTTTTGGGAGAATCGGATCCCAGAAGCTTTTGTGAGTCTCCCCAAAGCTCGCTCGTGGATTGGTCAATGCCGACCAATCAGATTGTCTGCACGTGAAGAGTGATTCTTTCCGCGTAGCGTTTTCGGAGCCGATGGTCATCTATATAAGCAAAGAATATTTTTAGTTAATGAGTGAGATTTCAGCTGCCACCGGAATCCACAATTGAAACCATGCGCCAATCTTCTCACTCACACCACCACTCACATGCTGAATATTCCCTATACTCACATAATCTTTTTTCTTAGACAGCAAAACTGTTGAAAACATTTATTACCAGAAACTATTACAACCTTATTTCTTTCAGTGAACTTTGGAACAATTGATAGTTAAAGGGAGACAACTCTTGTTTTACTAAATGCCTGCTTTTCTTTCACATCCTTGTTTGTACATCTTGTTAAATACAAATTTTATGTGTAACGATGTCTTCGGCTTATCCTCTTTTTCTTCGCGTTAGTTTGGTTTTCTAATCTAAGTTAAATAAATGTGGTGAAGGCCGCCACAGGCGCAAGCAGCCCCACAGCAAAGAAGATCCAGAGAGATTCTATTTGACACGGATTCTATTTCCCCCTTCCTAATGTCGTGCTATTTGTTGGAATGTTCAAAATTGTAGCGTTCCTTGATAAATGGACAACCTCCCATCGCCCCCACCCACAAAAGAAAAAAAGGAAAATAAACCATTGCTTAAAAATTCCATGTCTCTTCATGACGCGGGGGATCATGCCTCTCCAAAAATTATTATTTTTTTTATAGCGGTGTGTTTTTTTTCGTTGCCTTCTCAACGGAAGTTTGGGTTCACCTCACACAAACCTCTTTGGGAAAGGTATAAATCTATTACTCCTGCCTCACCAGGTATCGGTAAAAGAGTAGGGCAAACTGGGTTCTATAGCTTTGTTTGGCATCTAGTCTAGGAAAAGGACAACTCTGAATGTTAAAACGAAAAGAAAACAAAGAAAAACCATTACACTAATTTTCTCCAAGAACAATATTGAATAATTTAGAGATATTAAAAG
Source organism: Acanthosepion esculentum (assembly GCA_964036315.1). Lineage (NCBI taxonomy): Eukaryota > Metazoa > Mollusca > Cephalopoda > Sepiida > Sepiidae > Acanthosepion > Acanthosepion esculentum. Next base: position 85,448,277 of record OZ038502.1, on the reverse strand, counting down.
AAAAGGAGAGAGCCATAACCGCCTTCATCTTGAAGAGGTGATGACACTTAGATATAGCAAGAACAACAGACAAGTGTATTTGTTTCAGATTTATCTTTGATTTTTTTCTTTTGGTACAATAACAAAACAAACAAAAATGTTAATTTACATATGAAAGCAAGAAAAAAAACCACAATGGTCTGTCACGCACACAGAATGAAACATAAACAATTACTTTTTCTTGATATTTATTTTTTATTAGAGCTCACGTGAAAATTCGTCAAAGTACAAGTCATTTATTATTCAAAGAAAAAATAATAGTAAAATCTTTTTTTTTTTTCAGTTGATAAAAAAGTTAATCTGATTATATTCTGAAAAAAAAAAAAACAAAAAAAAAAAAAACTGAGCCGAAGCAGCGAGAAATTGACTAACAAAGATGTCGAATGGATTGCATTTGAGTTTTGAAATTAAGGCAAATTTCCGCTTTTTTTCTGTCATGTAAGTTGTCAAGTAATTTTATTTCCTCCACTATTATTATTTGCTTTTTTTTTGTCGCGGATGGTGGGGAGATAAAAGGCAGTAAAAACCTAACAAATTAATAATAAATAACAATATTTAAAAAACATTTATTCCTAGCCAAGATCAAGAAGAAAGGCATACAAATAATTAGTAATTAGGGGAAGATATTAAAAGATCCAGAAATATCTTTACTCCTTCAACACCAAGATACGGAAACTAACCCGCTAAAAAGATAAACTATATATATATATATATATATATATATATATATATATATATATGCATGTATGTATATGTGTGTGTGATTCATATATATATATATATATATATATATACATATATATATATATAGGCAGCATACCTTCATTCAAACATGCTTCGTTGAATAATATAGATATATTGTTTATATGTTTTATGTGTTGTATATTTTTTATACTGATCCTTTCAGTTCTCTAATCTCTCTCTCTCTCTCTCTCTCTCTCTCTCTCTCTCTATATATATATATATATATATAAAACTACATTTCTATCACATTTACACGCATCGCACACACACACACACACACACACACACACACACACACACACATATATATATATATATATATATATATATATATATATATATATATGCATGTATGTATATGTGTGTGTGATTCATATATATATATATATATATATATATAGGCAGCATACCTTCATTCAAACATGCTTCGTTGAATAATATAGATATATTGTTTATATGTTTTATGTGTTGTATATTTTTTATACTGATCCTTTCAGTTCTCTAATCTCTCTCTCTCTCTCTCTCTCTATATATATATATATATATATATATATATAAAACTACATTTCTATCACATTTACACGCATCGCACACACACACACACACACACACATAAATATATATATATATATATATATATATATATATATATATATGCATGTATGTATATGTGTGTGTGATTCATATATATATATATATATATATATATATATATATATATATATATAGGCAGCATACCTTCATTCAAACATGCTTCGTTGAATAATATAGATATATTGTTTATATGTTTTATGTGTTGTATATTTTTTATACTGATCCTTTCAGTTCTCTAATCTCTCTCTCTCTCTCTCTCTCTCTCTCTCTCTATATATATATATATATATATATATATATAAAACTACATTTCTATCACATTTACACGCACACACGCACGCACACACACACACACACACACACACATATATATATATATATATATATAGTCTACGTTTATATTTGCATAAGCTCTATCCCTGATACTGACCACTTTGACCCATAAATGTTGCACTCCGTAAAACTACATTTTATTTATTTTGGTTGTGATCCTTTCAAGTTTACGGATTAATTTCTTGGTAACCTTCAGGGTTTAAATTGTCTGAAAAATTCAAAACATTTCAACTGTTCGTTTTACTGGGTTACGCAGCCTTCTAGATTTAAAATTAAAAATTCCCGCGTTTTTGTTTTTTTTCGCAGTATATAAAAAAAACACGTGAATTTTGAATTTGAAATCTCAGATGAGATTGAAGGTACTCGTGAAAATAAAAATTATTTGAAAGAAAATTTTGATATCTTTATTAATCAATTTTCTAAGTCTACCGAGAAATTAATCCGTGAACTTGAAAGGATCGCAACCAAAATAAATTGACATGATATATCTAAATTATTTAACCAAACCTGTTTGAATATATATACCCCTCTTCTTCCTCCTAAAACCCTACGTACATCTCTTATCTCTTTACTTCCCCCTTTTTCTTTTTCTCTTTTTTCTCTTTTTCCTTTTCCCATATCATTTCCGTTAAGTTGACCGACTAAATAGGTCAATGTCTGATCCTTACCCCTCCTTCCTCAATATTAAGTATTATAATAAAAAGAAATATAAAAAGAAATTTTAAAATTCTCCCTTCCCTCTCTAAACTCGACCATGTCTCTCACAGCATTCCTCCCCACCTTCTATGTCAAATTATATAAGCTTAATACTGCCCGTCAAAAGTATAAATTTTAAATTCATTTTTCGTTTCACCTTTTGAAAGTGAAGTCTGAAGATCCAGAGAAAAATAAAATTCTCTGGTGAAATAAATTATAACAAATGGAGCCTTAAATTGGTCTGTTTTTCTTTAAATTAAATTATTCGCTCTGACTTAACATTGTGTTCTCAGGATTTCACCCTCCTTGGGATTATCCATACAGATTACCAAGATTTTCGTTACTTAATTACTTTATATATATATATATATATATATATATATATATATATATATATATATATATATATATATATATGTATATATATATATATATATATATATATATATATATATATATATATGTGTGTGTGTGTGTGTATGTATGTGTGTGTATGTGTATAAATAAATATATATATCATGACTGACAATTTACCTATGTTTTGATGTTTTGTTTTTATTGTGTTTTCTTGTTTACGAACAAGGCATTTCTTTTTGGTATTTAGTTGATGTAAAAGTTGTCCAAATGATTGCTCGTTCTGAGCGCTTTCATGTAATAAATGTTCTGTTCGTACACATGAAATGCACAATAAAAAAAAATTAACAGAAGTATCTTGCCATCTATTTTTAATGAAACATGTATCAGAGAGGGGTTGCTGCCCAACTATATATTTATATACATACATACATAAGTTAATGACAAAGTTGAAAAGTTTTTCTTGTGACGCGTTTCCTTCTTTAGGACATCATCGGACTAAAAAGTGATGTTTAAGTTAATGTAAATAAACATGCGCATGAAAGAAGGGGGGGACGTTGAAATTTGAAACATTTAAATTGAAATTTTTCCATAATATTGTTCTGGTATACAAAAATGTATATATCATTTCTCTCTCTCTCTCTTTCTCTCTTTCTCTCTCTCCCTATCTATCTATCTATCTATCTATCTATCTATCTATCTATATATATATATATATGTAATATGGAGAAAACAACTGAAAAGTTGCAAATTAAAAAAACTTTAACGTTTTTTGTGAAAGTATTTATTTATATTTTTATATATATTTGATATTTCAGATCTGCCCCGATCTTTCGTCAGAAATAAATTATGCTATATATATATATATATATATATATCTGTATGCGTGTGTGTGTGTGTGTGAGTGCGCATTTATATATATATGTGTGTGTGTGTGTGCGTGTGTGTGTCTGTGTGTGTAAATTGGAGTCAATCTTTCAAGTGTAGACGACAAAGAACATCCTCTCAACAACTTTCCACACCCCACTGAGCTCAATCTCAGTAATATTACCATTACAGCACAAGAAGTCTCTAGAATTATCAAAAGCCTTGACCCCAAGAAAGCCACTGGCCCATACAAAATTCCAATGGTCATCCTTAAGAATATCAATCCGGAATTATCTCTGATCCTAGTGAAGTTATTTAACCGCTGTTTGAAAGAGAAGGTATTAAGTGTATGCCCGGTTTTCAAGAACGCTTGCATGCGATCTTCCCCCCTCTCCGTACAGACCCATCAGTTTCTTTAGTATCATTAGTAAGCTTTTGGATGCTATAATCAACAAGAAGCGACGAGCAGTACGGGTTTCGATCGGCCCGACCCACTGCTGATGTCCTAACTACCATCACTCACAGAATTAGTGAGGCTCTTGACAATAAACACACTCCGAGGACCATAATATTAAATATCTCGAATGCCTTTGACATGGTGTGCCAGAAAGGTTTACTACACAAGCCCTCCAGTTGTGGAATCACTGGAAGGGCCTTCTTGATTATAAAATCCTTCCTAACAGTTAGGTCCCAGAAAATAGTTATTCCGACGAGCTGGCGATCAACGCAGGCGTTCCTCAGAGATCACTCCTCGGAGCAACCCTCTTTTTGATTTACATAAATGATCTACCTAAGAATATTCTCACATCATTTGTAAACGTCTATATATCGGTGCACCTCTACAACACTTGATGATCAGAGACTGACAGTTGATCTCTCTTCCGATCGAGCACCATCTACCAAGTTACATTCAATGCCTCGAAAACCAAACTAGTTATATTCCATCACCGCCGATCGGATCCCGAACTACCGCCAGTCACGATGAACGATTGTCCCCTCGCAGAGGCACCGTGCTTTGGGAGTCTATTGGGCCTCAAACTCACACCTGACTTCAAGGGGAACTCGTACAGACGGGCCATCGCTAAAGATACAAAGGTAAAACGATCAGCTCCCTGTACCACTCGAGTAAGTACTTCCCACATATACCAACCATATAATGGTAAGACATTAGTGTTTATGGTGCTTTCATCTAGCTAGTGTCTTAACATTATACGGGAGGCATTTATGGAAGGTATAGGTGGGATGTATTACTGCCGCACTATATATGTGTATTATATATATATATATATATATATATATATTTATATATATATGTATATATATATATATGTATATATATATATGATAAAAATATAGTTTTATTATGCTATATTCAAAGTGGTCAATATCAATGATAGAGCGTATGCAAATATGAAAACGGACATTGAGATCAACACCAAAAAGCGACAGTCTGTTTCATGCTTCAACACAAATCAAGCCATGAAGGTTGCATGAAGCATGAAAGAGACTGTCGCTGCTTGGTGTTGACCTTAGTGTCCGTTCATATATATATATATATATATATATATATATATATATATATATATATATATATATATATATATATATATATATATATATATATATATATATATATGGGCACCTCGACTTGGTGTAATGGGTTGCAAGCTTGTCCCACTAGATCAGTTTCGATTTTGAGTAGTGAGTTCAGTCCTCACCCGGTGCTTCATACTTGTGCAACATCTAAGCTATGCTTAGAAAATCCATATATATATATATATATATATATATTATTCTTTTGGATTAGAAGATCTGATGAACTGATGGCGTTTTTATCCTAATGAAATAAATTATTACCACATTATTATTGCTCTGTTTCTAACATAGAGCTCTCCCTAGATTTATATCCCTTTGGAAATATCCATACTTATCATATATATATATATATATATATATATATATATATATATATATATATATATATATATATATATATAACAGTATGCACTGAGAAATCATTGGCAGTTTTAAGTTTTAAACGATCATCAGTAGACATGGTCTGATGATTGCACTGAGCCGTGTCGATTACTATGTCAAAACTGTTCAAATCTACATACGCGCTATCCAATACATCAAGCACACGTCCACCATGAACATACCAAATTTTAAACACTATAATTACACACACATGCATGCACGCACAGACTCATATATATATATATATATATATATATATATATATATATATATATATATATATATATATGTTTGCGTGTGTATGTGTGTGTGTGTGTAAATTCGCCTGATAGATTGCTTAGAGAGAGAAAAATTTGAGAATTAGAGATTGGAATTTTTACAAAATGGCGATTTCGATTGTGAAAAATATAAAGAAAACTGCATTTAACGAATTTTTTTTATTAACATTATGTTAATAATAATAATAATAATAATAATAATAATAATAATGATAATAATAATAATGATAATAATGATAATAATAATAATGATAATAATAATGATAATAATTATAATAATAATAATGATAATAATAATGATAATAATAATAATGATAATAATAATGATAATAATAATAATAATGATAATAATAATAATAATAATGATAATAATGATAATAATAATGATAATAATAATAATAATGATAATAATAATAATAATAATAATAATAATAATAATGATAATAATAATAATAATCGGGACCCGGAAAGAAATGTGTAAACGCCAGATATCAAAGAAAATAAAAATAACAATAATAATAATAATGATAATATATAAAGTCGCTTTATTTTCTATTTAAGGTAATCTTTCTCGACAAATCAACAGTTTACTATTGGATCAAAGCGTACTATGAAAAAATCAACAATAACTGCATTCATGGACACATTAAAGATTAATAATGGCTAAAGCACTGGAATGTAGGCCACAAGATCTACGGTTCGATCCCTGGTACTAGGCTGGAAATGTTTTATAAACCAGTTAGAAGACAGAAAAAAACAGACAGAAGTACAAAAAAAGGGTTCTTGTACTTGTAAAATCTACGCTATTCAAATGTTGTAAACATTAAGAATCAATCCTCGAAACGCCGTATCAAGCGTTTTGCTTTTTAGGTATCCCTTTTCCGTATGCACACGACAAATTATTTAAAGTTATTGGCGTACACTCGACTTTTCGTTATTAAAAAACTTTTATAAATCTGTTGAAACATATAGTTTTATTTACAATATTTACATTATTCGAACTGTTATCTTCATCTTAATTGCTATATTCACAACGTTTCGGCCGTTGTACGCTCCGGCCTTCTTCAAATGATTGGAATTTCGAACGAAACCCTTTATTTCGACCAAGGGTTCGGGTCGAAATTCCAATCACCTGAAGAAGGCCGAGCGTACAACGGTTGAAACGTTGTGAATATAGCAATGAAGATGAGGATAACAGTCCGAATAATGTAAATATTGTAAATAATCATAATACCTCATCTCAAAGATATAGACAGGTATAGTTTTATTTTAAACATTTATTTCCTTATATTCTCAAAAAAGATAGAAAAAAAGAAACCTAATCCTAATCTTAATCCAGCGGATTATCTACTTTTGTTTATGCCACACGTAGCGGTCGTAGAATTTTCCGAATCTCTTAACAGCATTTAAAAACTGGACAACTTCTACTTTATTGGAACAACATGTGACTTTTTTGCACTAATTTACCTAAATACCTCCCCTAAAACTTGCCGCCCGGGACAAACCGCTACTTCTGCCCCACCTTAACCCCGTGGTTCCCAAACTTTTTTTTTCTCTGGGCCGCATTTTCGGAATTAAAATTTGCTTGCGCCTCACCAAATTTTATGTGATAAAAAGTACATTTAAAAATTAAAAAAAGAGAGACAGAAGATTAAAGGGAGGTAACCGCGGTCAGAACATTATCACTGATAACTCTCTCCTCCAATTTGCAGACCCCAGTCAGCATATTCTTAATACTTGATATAATGCAACAATATCACAATGATAAAATTAGTCATTAATTATTTATAACTATTTTATACTGGGACTCATGCATGCAATTACAAGTAATCCATAATATTTTAAATTTTGAAATCATATTTATTTTTGGCATATGAATTTTTTTTTAAAACTGTGACTAAATCTTTGATTGTCTTTCAATCATTCCGCCTCACCTGCTATCCTCTTCCGCCGCACCTGCTATCCTCTTCTGCCGCACCTGCTATCCTCTTCTGCCGCACCTGTTATCCTCTTCTGCCGCACCTATGAGGCGCGCCGCACCGTTTGGGAACCACTGCTTAATCTATAGCTTAACCCTATGAGCCCTGATCACCGTTTTACCGGTGGTAGAGAAAAATGACGCAATGCCCAAGCACCGGTTGAAAGAAAAATGACTGTCGCTGCTTGGTGTTGACCTTAGTGTCCGTTATATATATATATATATATATATATATATATATATATATATATATATATATATATATATATATATATATATATATATATATATATATATATAAGTACTTTGACGTGGTGAAATGGCTTGCAAGCTTGTCCCGCTAGATCAGTTTCGATTTTGAGTAGTGAGTTCAGTCCTCACTCAGTGCTTCATACTCGTGCGACATCTAAGCTACGCTTAGCAAATCCATATATATATATATATATATATATATATATATATATATATATATATATATATATATGTTATTCTTATAAAAGGCGCAAACACTAAAACTTCATGAAGTTTTAGTGTTTGTGACTTTTATAAGAATAATTATTGCTCTGTTTCTAACTATTCAACTTGTAACTATTTTTATATCTACCGTGAACATACCAATTATTTGCGAATTTTGACTCAGGAGCCCAGGCAGAAGGTTCAAAATTATTCAGGAACGCAGAGCTCAAAGGGTTAATCTGTGTTCTATATATATAACATATATATAATATATACCCGATTTTATGAAGTAAAATGACGGCTTATTAAAAAACTTAAAAACAAGAATTGATCTATTGTCAAGAAAGTTATACTTTGTTGTAAGTGTCTGAAACATTATAAAACGGGAAAATTCGATAATTTTAGTTTAAATTTGATTAGATTTGCCGCGTGAGTAAGCATGGATTCTGATATATTTTGATTTAGATTCAAGGAATTTTTAACCATAATTGTTTTGTCATTGTGCTTTTTTTTTCATCGGTAACATAAACCAGTCACAAAAAATTTTTAATCCGAAGATAGACTTGAAACGATTTTCAAGTTGTTTTTTTTACTGATACTTTTTTTTTGTTTACTGTCTGTGACCGCAAGATACCTATGAAAAAATTTAACGATTTTATTGGTACTTTTTTATTTGTATACGGACTCTTGGAACAGTCAATTTCCGACTTTTTGATACCTATTATAAAAATTTTTTACTAGTACTTTTTTTTGTCTGCAGGCTGTTAGAATAACCACTCGCTGAACATAATATACATAAAAAAAATTAACGTATTATTCATACATTTTTGGGGGCTACAGATTGTTGGAACAGCAAGTTGCTGATTTTAAGATACCTAATAAAAAAATTAGCGATTTTTTTGGTACGTTTATTTTTGGGTGTATGGCTTCTTGGAACAGCCAATTGCTAATCGTAAGATACGAAAAAAACAAACAAACAAACAAACAAAAAAAAAACGATTTTATTGTAATTTTTTTTTTCGTGTGGCTGTTAGAATAGCGAATTACTAATTGTAAGATACCAATGAAAAAATAACGATTTTATTCATACATTTTTTTTTTACTACGGGCTCTTGGAAGCTCCAATCACAGACCGTAAAATACTTTGAATAAAAAAGAAACATTAACGTGTTTATTGGTACTTCATTTTGTCTTAGTAAGGTATCAAGGAAAAATCAGCCATTTTGTGAGACTGGCGCCAAAGTAGTCAGAATTATGTTAAAAGCGTCAATAATTTGTCTCGAAGTAATTTTAGCTGAAATTAAGGAGTGTTGAACTGTACACTAGTCAATTTGAAAATTGTGTGAATGTGCGTGCGCGCGTGTGTGCGTGCCCTTGTGTTTAAGAAGGGTGCTGAAAAGTTGCTAAGAAGAGATTAAAAATAGCTGATGTTGATCAGATTTTGGAAAGTAGAGCGTACTGAGAACTTTTAAGGACCATCACATGAATATATATATATATATATATATATATATATATATATATATGGATTATTTATTATAAAGATGTTGCATACGGAAAAACAAGAACTCACGACAAAGATGGTTACCAGAGATGCATTCACATCGAAACAAAAATGCATCTTTGTCGTGAGTACTTGTTTGTCCGTATGTAAAATATGTATAATAAATAACCATTGCTCTACTCTTGGTAATGAGCCCACTTTTAAATTAATGCTACGAACGTTTGAATTTATATTCTTTTCGTTCTCGTTATATTTGAATATATATATATATATATATATATATATATATATATATATATATATATATATATATATATATATATATATATGTATGTGTGTGTGTGTGTGTGTGTGTGTGTGGGTGTGTGTTTAGATATATGTGTGTGTGTGTGGGTATATATATATATATATATATATATATATATATATATATATATCGTTAAATATGACGAAGAAGGAAAAATTTATTAATTTTTTATTTATTTTTTCCAGCATTATTACATTTTCCGTCTGGTGGGAATGAGGGAGTACAAAAACTGTCCATGTCGCCCATTGTCGCAAGCGCTTTCGGCCGCTTCCTTAGCCAAATAGCAAAGGAAGTTTGTTTTGGTGTTGTTAGTTTCTTTTTGTATTTTGACTGCGTGAGATGTATTATTTGTGCGGTTTTGAATTCTAGTTGGAGCTTTAATTCCGAGCCATCGCTTGTTGGGCAAAGGTAGAATTCGAGTGGACGACTTTCTATTTTCAAAAGACTTTCAGCACGTCGCTCCCATATTTATTTGAGGTTGATGGTAGAGAAGAGTTGTTTGATGTACAGAACCTCTCTTATAATGAGCTGTTTTCGGTAATTTGATTTACATAGAACTCTCGTGTTTTCGACTAGTATTTTTTAAAGGTTTCTTGTAGATTGTGGGTTGAGAGACGTTTTAATTACGCTTTGCTCTGATAAGTGACATATAAATTTAAAAGACTTACTCCAAATAGAGGGTCCCAAATACTATAAATTGTTCCAAATTAGTTCAAAGGTGACCCATTAAATCTGAAAATAAACAAAACTCTTCTGTTCTTATATGTTTATTTTTTTAGTTTTATGAGGGGGCCAACACTATATATATATATATATATATATGGTTTGAAAGATAGGGATTAAATCCGACAGAATGATTACATGAGGCACAAATAGGAAAAGGATTATAAATTTAACATGTTTCGCATTTATTTTAAAAGTGAAAGTTTAATCGGAAAGAAATGTTTCGGTAGTATTTTAGAATTTAAAAATTAAAATTTTTTAATTTAATTTACATTTTTAAAATTTGTTTAAAATTTTCTAAATTTTAATTTAACTTAAATTTAATTTGGGTTGAAATTTTCTAAATTTAAAAAAAAAATTAAATTAAATTTAAAATTTTATGTTAAAAGCGAAAGTGAAAGCTTCATCGGAAAGCAATTATTGACGGTATTATATTAAAATTTAAAATTTTTTAAATTTTAATTTAATTTAAAATTTGTTCAAAATTTCAAAATTTTCAAAATTTTAACTTGAGTAAATTTAATTTTAATTTGGCCCCAAAATTTTAAAAATCTGTTTAAAATTTAAAAAATTGAATTTAAAATTGACTTCAAAAAGAGAAAGTGAAAGTTTCATTGCAAAGGAATTACGGACGAGAATGTTTCGATGTTTCGCATCAAAGCAAAAAGGGCAAAATTCGAAACTCCGAAAACTTTCATATTTCATCACACCCACACACCAAATTCTGTTGAAGCTAATATTATATTAATATTATATAATATTATATATCATATAATCTATATTATATATTATATAATATTTTATTACATATTATATAATATTACATAATACATTATATATATTATATACTATTATATATATTATACAATATATTATATATTATATAATATTATATAATATTATATAATATTATAAAGTGAAACATGCTAAATTTATGAACGTTTCCCATTTGTTCTTTATTTAATCACGCATACATACGGTCAAACACACACACATACACACACATTAAGCCCACAGATTTAAAGTATTATTCTTATGATAAAATATATGACATATCTATATATGTTACAAATAAATATTTTTATATACAATATATACCTGCATTATGCATTATATATTATTACGGTCTAGTTAAGAAATATAGATCAGATTATAATTTATATTTCATATGCGAAATGCATAAAATTGTTTATTATATATACTGCATCATGTATAAAATATATAAGTATCTTACGTTCATTCCCTATCAATTCTGAGCAAATATTGCATCAACAATGGATAGCATTATTTTTTGAACGGACGTATTCCTTTGGAAAAATGTGAAAAGAAGAATAGCTCTCAGAAGCGTTTACAATAAACAAACACCCTTTTTAAAATATCGCTAAGCGTGAAACGGCACCCTTATTTGGTAAACAAAATGCTATTCGTGTATGTATGCATATATATATATATATATATATATATATATATATATATATATATATATATATATGTATATATATATATATATATAGACGTAAATTTTCTTTGGCTGTCTTTTAATGACCAACAGGCGGATAAAAGTATAAGCTTCGAACAAGTTACCTTAGATAACGGATAATCATTATCACCCCAAAATAATGGCATGCTGAGTCTTGTCGACGCCACCTCTTAAAAACAGGGACACTTTCAACATATTTTTCTCATTCATTATAAATACCTTATTTTGTTTTTGTTAAACACAATTCCCGTTGGATTTCAAATAAATGTGTAAAATTTTATTCACACTTTTTAAAATAACCTTTTGTTGGTCGGCTGATATTTTCCCTTTGAAAAAAAAAGGCGATCAACTTCGTTTTTTTACTGCCAAGTAATATTTACACTATTTTAAAAAGAAAAAAACACACAAATGTCTCCTCTTTCGCTCTCCTCGAAGAGGAGGACCCCAAATTTAAAATGGAGTATTTAAATCTTCTCTTTCCAGAGTGAATACAAACTAGATGCAAATAACACGAACTTTAAATTGAAAATATAGATAAAATGAAAAAAATGTAGTCAAAATAAAAAAAAAATAGTCAAAACGAAAAATATAGTAAAAATAAAAAAAATATAGTCAAAACGAAAAAATATAGTGAAAATAAAAAAAAATAGTCAAAATGAAAAAAAAAAACAGCCCTACCAAAAAAAACGCTAACTATATGAATATTATCTGAGAAACTCTGCTTCTCAATTATTTCAATAACAAATTTTCATATTTCTTTTTCATAAAAATATTTTTTTAAAATAAGTAAATAAAAAAAAAAATATAACTATAAAATGCTTTCTTCACATAAATTTAAAAAAATATTTAAATATTTTCATTTTTTAGAAATTTATTTTTAGGATAGAAATTTTCTAAAATTACTTTAAAGAATTCAAATATCTGATGAAATTTATTTCTAAAAAAAATAAGAAGATGAAAGAAATAAACAAAATAGAATAATGAAATAAAAAAGAAAACGAAAGAAAATCGCATTCACTCCATTTGTCTTCATCCCTTTGCGAAACATCGAGATGCATTCTGGGTATCCTCTTGGCTATGTTATTTTCTTTTCTGTTTTTATGTTTTTTTTCCTGTTTTTATTTTTTTTCACAAAACCCAATACAGATTGAGTTGTTATCACCCCATCGTCTCCGGGATGCAGTGGAAAAGGACACAGCTTCTTCGTTTGAAGAAGTGTCGCGAGAGGCTTACACTTTCGATTCGAATTTATAGTCCCTACCGAGGATTCCCGTGTGTTTGTCTTCAGTCTCTTTAAGATAACCAAGGTTCTTGATCGTTTTATATTGATCAGGTATTTCCATAAGAGCGTGCAAGGCAAACATGGCGTCTGCATGTTTCGATTTTCCTGTCACTGCGTGGTAATCAACAAACTGGAAATTGTCAAATCGACGTCGGGGCAGACAGTCATCGAACTCCTCCATAACATCCCACGGTCCGTCACCAACTCCGACAACTATGATACTCAGGGGGAATTCGGATGCATTGACGATAGCTTGGATGGTTCCAGGCTCCTCGTTAACCTATACGGCAACCAAAACAAAAAGGTGCATTTAGAAAAGCTTAACCAGGGAATAAAAATGAAAGTAAAATCTACATATAAAATTCAGTAACTTCCGCCCGTCCGTCTGGCCGTCCGTCACACCCTCTAAGATAGCCAAACATTGACCAATCGAAACCAAATTTTGGGGAGAAGTGCAAACAGATAAAGGAGTACAAATACAATTTTCATTAATTTTTTGGAAAAATTAAAAGTTTTATTATTTAACATACAAAATACTCCCGCTTTTTAAAAAAAAACAATTTAATGATTAAATTGACAAATACTTATTTTATAAAAATGCAATATTGTTTGTTTCATATCTTTTCTTTAAGTTTTTATATATACAAGAACCCAGATTTTTCCGTTCGCCATGCGTTTGCAAGAACTATAAACAAATCCCAAAGCCAAACGCTTCAAAAAGTTGGAATTTGGCACCAGAAAGAAATATTTATGCATGCTCAAGAGTAAGAAATCCTAAGAATTTATTCTTCGCTGTTAAAAGGGAAAAAAAGAAATTTTCTTAAAAAATATTTTTTTTACCATGAAGTCCTGTAAAATTAAATTAAATTATTAAACCGCGAAGTAGTGTTTTTGTCAAATTATTTTTCCAAACAAATCAGCTTATTCAGATTTCATCGATTGTTTTGCGAAATTGAACGAAACGTAGAGTTTGTAAATCTCAACAAAAATGTTACCGATAACTTCAACAATACTTAATCCTACTTAATCAATAATGAAGAAAAAATAATGTAGAGGACCGCGTGGGTTTGCGTGTTGTTGGGTGAGAACAGTGGTTCCCAACAACTGTGCCGCGGCACATCAGTGTGCCGCGGAATGGTTACTGGTGCGCCGCTAAGAGATAATACCTAGAAGCCATTTAATTTCATTTTATTTAATAAAGAAATTCAATTTCTTAATCATGATGACACCGCTCAATTCAAAATGTCCGAATTTCTGGAATCTAAACGTTTCTCGCAGACTAATTGGTAAGCGTTATTATGGTTTATATTAGTCATGGGACGATTAATCGGAATATCAGGAGTTTTTCAAAGTATCGGGAATCGGCATCGGAGCTGAATAATTGAGACCCGATTTCAATACCAAAACGATTCCTAAAAACACAGGTTGTAAGACAAAAAGTTGGAACACAGAACTGTACTATGTGAGGTTTTACGTAATGCTCCTAACTCCCAAACATTTTTTTACCTTTTCCTAACCATTTTGAATCTTTTCAATTTCAGGCTAATCTAACTTTATGCACAACAGTCCCACTGACATTCACCATTATTATTTTATACCAGATATTGAATACAGGATATCTTGATTTATGTGAATAAAAATACTTCTTATATAATATTCTTTGTTTTTTGTTATTTTACTGCAAAAAGGCTTTATGAGTGGAAAATATTTATTTTTTGTGATAGGTGTGCCGCGAAAATTTAAAGAACTCAATAGTGTGCCGCCATGTAAAAAGATTGGGAACCACTGGGTTAGAAACACGTGTGTTTTTATTTCCTGCTAGAAGAATGTCCAACTACAAGAACATGGCGGACTTAATTTGTCCAACCGAAGACGTAAAGAAGACAAACAAGATAAACAAATATATGTATTAAACAACACAATTTTACAATGAACATAGTCAATAACATTTGTATGTGTGTGTGGACATTTGTGTCTGTTCTTTGGTGAATGTTCGTACGTACGTGTGTGCGTGTATAATGTTCCTGCTGTCTCCAACAAATGGGAAGACGCGGATCTTCTAAGAGAGCTTACATTGTAGTCGCTGAAATGAAGAAATGAAAAAGAGAACGAGGCGAGAAGTCGCCCAGTATTTATAGTATAGGGAGAATGACCCCTAGTGACAATTAGGGAATTAAGGAGGAGCTAACTCCGACAATAAGACAAAAAGGAAGTAAAGAATAAAAGAATGACAAAAATAAATTTGTAACCATGTACACGCTACAACAATAAGATGCAAAATGATGAAATTAGTTTTGTTTAAATGACAGGTTCTTTTACTTTTTTACATGTTTCCGGCATTCGGGCTTGAATCAAAATTGTAGTATCCACCTTTGGGCGGATAAGAATCTCTGTTATATTCCGTGCTAAGGAAATAAATACTTATCACCAGGTGGATAATAGAAGAAAGGTTTATTGTATAAAACAAATACAATATGAAATATCTGTTATGGGAACTTACCCATAATAATAATAATGGATTATTCCTGACATTATAAATACTGCGCTTCTCAAGAGGGAGGACAGATAATTGTAAGAACATTGGAATAGTGATACTTGTCGAGACAACATAGTTCACTCTAACCAAATCTGATAGTCATGACTAATACTTGTACTTCTTTGTATTATATTTCTGTTATAATATATCTTTGTTATTCCATACCTGTGTTCGAGTTATTTCTTCATTGGTTCTAACCTTGGACCATCACCGTGGTACAAGGAACTTGGACCATAACAAGTGGCGACGAGGACCCCCCCCAAAACGAACTCTCTAGTTTTTTTGCTATCCGTCGCACATAACAAGTGTCGACGAGTAAACTGTAAGAAACAAGTTCTACATGGAGATTTCTAAAAAAAACAAGTTCTACGTGGAGATTTCTAAAAAAAAAACAAACAAGTTCTACGCGAACATATAAAAAAAAGAAAATTTTCTTTTTGGACAACAATTTTACTGTGGCAACAAAGGAAATTTTTTTTTTGCGTACACAGGTTCCAGAATATCAGGCTACACTAAAGGAAAATACTTACACAAAATTACGTTAACATGGAAGATTTTAAGTCAACCATTGTGGAACTTATGAAAATCCAATTTGAACAGCAACAAAAAAACGAACAGAAACATCTTGAATGACAAGAATTATTGCTATGTGTAATGTCAAATAAAGGGCAAAATTCCGAAAATGAAACAGTTCTTTCACAAGACGCTATTTGGAGAACTATCGAAGATTTCACGTATGCACCCGACGAAGACAAAACCTTTGCAAACTACTTCCGAAGGTACGAAGATCTATATAAATTTGACTGCAGAAATTGGTCAGACGCAAGAAAAGTACGTCTATTACTAACAAAATTAGGCACATGCGAATATACCAAATTCGTAGATTACATCCTACCGAGGAAAACAAATGAGTTAACTTTCAAAGAAGCCATGAAACTGCTAACAGAACTTTTCATCCCTAATACCTCACTATTCCACAAAAGATGGAAATGTCTGAACCTAACAAAAAAGGACAGCGAAGATTACATAACTTTCGCTTCCATTGTAAACAAATATTATGATGACTTTAAGTTATCGGAACTCAGCCCGGACAATTTCAAATGTTTAATATAGTCCAAGGCCTGGTTTCAACGAAAGACGCGGAAATTAGACGCAGAATCCTTACAAAATTGGAGAGTGAACAAGATTTGACACTTCAAAAACTGTCCGAAGACTGTCAGAGATGCATAAGTGTAAAGAAAGACTCAAAAGATATAGAAGAAGCTGGCATCCGCACATACGTAAAGTACGAAGACAAACCAATTTTCCCTCCTCAGAAACAAACCAAACCAATTTTCCCTCCTCAAAAACAGGTAAAACAAATTTTTCTACTTCAAAAAGTCAATATCAGAAAAAACTACCACTCAGTTCATGCTATCGCTGTGGGACTTGGCATTGGTATAAAGACTGTTCATACTGTTTTAAAACTTGTCTATCATGCAAAAAAGTAGGACATAAAAGTTCTCATTGTTGGACTAGAAGAGAAAGCAAAAACAGAATAAGAATCACGAGGACTGACCAAACGGATGAGACTAACATAAGAAAATACGTGCAAGTAGAAATGCAAAACAGAAAAGACAGACTACAGTTGGATTCCGGCGCGGACTTAACTATTATTAACGTACAAACATGGAGAAAACCATGTTAAGAACCGATAAAATTGCTAGATCGGTAACTGGGAGAAAAATAAAATTTGAGGGTGAAGTGATTACAAATGTGTCATTTAATGAAATGACCAAAAAATTAAAGATGTATGTGTTAAGAAATACAGAAAACTTATTCGGAACGGACTGGATGCAAAAATTCGAACTTTGGGATTTACCAATAAGTAAGATGTAAAAAAATGGCAGCAAATATAGAAATAAAAGAAAACGTTCAACCTATCTCCAAGAAAAAAGAAGCGTACCGTTTGCTTCAATAGAAAAAATAGACCAAGAATTGGCTAGACTCGAAAACACTGGCATATTGACAAAAGTAGAATACAGTTAATGGGCCGCACATACGGTTTTACGTCAAAAAGAAATCGGGGGAGATTCGAGTATGCGCTGATTTCCCAACGGGTTTGAATGCAGCGATAAAAGACTACCACTATCCTCTACCCAGTCCAGAAGAAGTATTCACAAACTTAAACGGCGGAAATTTTTTCTCAAAAATAGACTTAAGTGAAGCGTACCTACAAATTCCAGTCGATGAGGAAAGTTCAAAATTACTGTGCATAAACACACACAAAGGATTATACAAATACCAAAGATTACCATTTGGGATTAAGGTCGCGCCGGCTATATTCCAACAGACAATGGGTACTATGCTCGCCGGACTAGAGTACACGATTGCATACCTGGATGACGTATTGATAAATAGCGAAAGTGTTGAACAACACTGGGAACACGTACAAGAGGTGTTCAGGAGAATACAAAGCTATGGGTTCAAGGTAAAAGAAAACAAGTGCGATTTTTTTATGAAGGAAATAAAATACCTGGACCATATCATCGATCAATAAGGAAGACGACCAGACCCTGAAAGAGCAACAGCAATAAAAAAAAATGCCAGTTCCAAAGAACATAACAGAATTACAAAGTTTTCTAGGTTTAGTGAATTACTACCAGGAATTCATTCCCCACATGCAAAAACTTCGCGCACCACTGAACGAACTGCTGAAGAAAGAAAAAGTTTGGGAGTGGACAGATGAATGCCAGAAAACGTTTGACAAAATAATTAAGACGTTAACCTCGGATTTATTTTTGGCAAACTACGATCCAAAATTAGAAATAATTGTCGCAAGTGACGCGAGCGCCTATGGAGTCGGGCGTGTATACTGCATAAAATGCCGGATGGGACAATAAAACCCATCGCGCATGCTTCTAGAAACTTACTACCAGCAGATTTCATAGATATATCTATGGTAGATTTTTTACTCTACAGACGGATCACAAGCCGTTATTAACAATATTTGGTTCGAAAAAAGGTCTACCGGTTTACACTGCCAATAGGTTACTAAGATGGGGTACAATTCTACTGAACTACAATTTCAGATTTGAGTATCAACGAAAAAAATCGGACATGCCGATGGTCTGTCGAGAGTTATACCAACGAAAACAGAGCCATTGGAAGATTCTGTAATCGCAGCCCTACGACATGAAGAAGATATCAGGACAGTACTATGTTGTACAGTTCGAAACCTCCCCGTCACACTACAAGATATAAAAATGAAGCAATAAATGATGAATTCATAAAAGAAACAAAAGCAAAAATAGCAGAAAAAAATAAGCAAGTTTTTCTTTATGCGATAATGTGCTACTTTATAACGAAAGGGTAGTAATTCCCAAAACACAACAAAAGCGAATCCTAAAGGATTTCCACAGGGGCCACCCAGGAAAAAATAGAATGAAATCGCTGATGCGAAGCTATGTATATTGGAAAAACATAGACCAGGACATTACATAGATGGTGGAAAAATGCAAGGGTTGTTCCTTAGCAGCCAAAGCACCGCCAATCATCCATAAGCCATGGCCAGAGACAGATCGGCCGTGGTCAAGAATACACGCAGATTATGCAGGTCCAATAGATGGTTTCCACTATTTGATCATAGTGGATAGTTATAGTAAATGGCCGGAGGTGTTTCGTTGCAAAAATCCTACTTCGGAAACTACCATAAATTGCCTCCACGAGCTGTTTGCTCGGTTCGGAGTAGTAGATTGTCTAATCACAGATAATGGAACGCAATTCTCATCAGCGGACTTCCAAGAGTTTTGCGAAATTTTTTTAAATACTTCTTTGTATTATATTTCTGTTATAATATATCTTTGTTATTCCATACCTGTGTTCGAGTTATTTCTTCATTGGTTCTAACCTTGAACCATCACTGTGGTACAAGGAACTTGGACCATAACACTATATATATATATATATATATATATATATATATATATATATATATATATATATATATTTATGTTATGGGATCTTACCTGTAACGACATAATGAACTCTTCCTGATACTATAAAGACTGCGCCTCTCAAGACAGACGAATGAAAGAAGTGGAACGAGTCGAGACGGAATGAGTCGAGACAATAGTAGTTCACTCTAAACCAGACTGACAGTCATACTAACACCTTCAACTTCTTGTATTATTATTCTGTTTAATATATCTTTGTTATTCCTAGTCTTGTTTTCGTGTTGTTCTTCCTTGGTCCTAACCTTGGACCATAACAGTGGTGCGAGGATATTGGACCATAACGGTGGCGACAAGGACTGAAGAAACGAATTCTACGCGGAGAAACCTAAAAAAGTATACTGAAAAAACAAGTTCTACGCGGAGGATATTGAAGAAACAAACTCTATGCGAAGTATACTGAAGAAACGAATTCTACGCGGATTATACTGAAGAAACAAACTCTACGCGGAGAATCTACAAAAAACCTTTTTGCTATCGGTCGTCCATAACAGAGGCGACGTAGGTAGTGAGAAAAAAACAAACGCAAAACAAGTTCTAGGAGAACATAAAAAAAAAGAAAAATTATTTTAGACACCAACTTTACAGTGGTAACAAAGAAACGAATTCTACACAGGAAAATTTTTCGTACTAAGGTTCCAGAACAACAGGTAACAAAGACCTGAAGTCTACAAAAAGGAAAAATACTTACACAAAATTACGGTAAACATGGAAGACTTTAAGGCAACCATATTGGAACTAATGAAAATGCAATTTGAGCAGCAACAGAAAAACGAACAGAAGCATCTTGAACTACAAGAATTACTATTACGGGCAGTAACAAATAAAGGGCAAAATTCTGAAAATGAAACGGCATTCTCGCAAGATGCTATATGGAGCTCTATCAAAGACTTCACTTATGCACCGGACGAAGACAGATGAATGTCAGAAAACGTTCGACAAAATCATTAAAACGCTAACAGCAGATTTATTTTTAGCGCATTATTACCCAAAATTGGAAATAATAGTCGCGAGTGCCTATGGTGTTGGGGCATGTATACTTCATAAAATGCCGGATGGGACAATAAAACCCATCGCGCATGCTTCAAGGACGTTGCTACCAGCCGAACAAAATTACTCGCAAAATCGAAAAAGAAGCGCTGGGAATTATTTTTGTGGTTACGAGATTCCACATATATATTTACGGTAAATTTTTC
Organism: Acanthosepion esculentum; assembly: GCA_964036315.1. Classification (NCBI taxonomy): domain Eukaryota; kingdom Metazoa; phylum Mollusca; class Cephalopoda; order Sepiida; family Sepiidae; genus Acanthosepion; species Acanthosepion esculentum. The sequence goes on along the minus strand of OZ038502.1, from coordinate 85,426,941 downwards.
ACCTTACAGACAGACCACAAGCCGTTATTGATAATATTTGGATCAAAGAAAGGTCTACCTGTCTACACTGCGAATAGATTGCTAAGATGGGGTACAATTTTACTGAACTACAACTTTAAATTGGAGTATCTTCCATCAAACAAAATCGGGCATGCAGAAAGTCTTTCGAGACTAATACCAAAGAAAACGGAGCCATTAGAAGATTCCGTAATTGCAGCTCTACGACATAAGGAAGGTATTAGAACATCATTATGTAGCACAATTTGAAACCTCCTCGTCACATTACAGGAAATAAGAAATGAAGCAGTGAATGATGAATTTATAAAGGAAACGAAAACAAAAATTACAGGAAAAAATAAGCACATATCAGACAGTTTTTCGTTATGTGATAATGTTCTACTATATAATGAAAGGGTAGTAATCCCGAAAACGCTGCAAAGGCGAATCCTCAAGGATTTCCACATGGGGCATCCCGGAAAGAACAGAATGAAATCCTTAATGCGAAGTTACATATATTGGCCAAACATGGATCAAGATATCACACATATGGTGGACAAATGCAAGGGTTGTTCCTTAGCATCCAAAGCACCGCCAATCATCCATAACCCATGGCCGGAGAGAGATCGACCGTGGTCGAGAATCCAAGTAGATTTCGCAGGTCCATTAGATGGTTTCTACTATTTGATTGTAGTAGACAGTTACAGCAAATGGCCAGAAGTATTTCGTTGTAGAAAACCTACTTCTGAGACTACTATAAATTGCCTTCACAAGTTGTTTGCTCATTTTGGAGTGGTTGATTGTCTAGTCACCGACAATGGGACACAATTCACATCTGCGGATTTTCAAGAATTTTGTGAAACTTTTCAAGTTAAACACATCAAATCCCCGCCATATCACCTAAGATCAAATGGGCAAGCGGAGAGATTTGTAGATACACTAAAAAGAGCACTAAGGAAAGCTTATGACGTGCCAACAGAAAAGACTTTGCAACAATTCTTGCAAGTATATAGAATTACACCAAACAGTACTAAGCCATCGGCATTATCACCCGCGGAAGTGATGTTCGCGCGAAAAATTAGATTAGTATTCGACAAATTACTACCAAAACAAACAAAGCAATCACCAACGTATTACGTACCAAAAAGAAAAATTAACCCAGGAGAGAAAGCTTTTTTCAAAATGTACAAAAACAATACATCCTACTGGGAGCAAGGTACAATTGAGAAACGGATCGGGAACATGATTTACGTAATCCAGGGTTCCAAGTTCTCGCATAAAAGGCATTTAAATCAAATAAGAAAGAGACTGTTAGAGGATTCTAACGGTCCACCTCAGAAAGAGGAAGAAGTGATAGACACGATATTCGACACATTCGACACATTCGACATGCAAAGGCCTCAAACAATATCAGAATCGCGAAAATCGACCAGGAAAAGAACATTTACAGAGTCTTTGATGATAAATCCAAAGAGAAAAAATATTAAAGACCCCTGCGAGGTAAAAGCTTTGGGAGGGTGGTGTTATGGGATCTTACCTATAACGACATAATGAACTCTTCCTGATACTATAAAGACTGCGCCTCTCAAGAGAGACGAATGAACGAAGTGGAACGAGTCGAGACGGAACGAGTCGAGACAATAGTAGTTCACTCTAAACCAGACTGACAGTCATACTAATACCTTCACGTCCACATGCAAAAACCTACCATGCTGAAAGCTACAAACACACCTCTCCGAACAACGGTGACACAGTTCACAGTATATATATATATATATATATATATATATATATATATATATATATATATATATATATATATATATATATGTGTGTGTGTGTGTGTGTGTGTGTGTGTGTGTGTGCGTGTGTGTGGTAATAGTAATGGTAATATTAGCCATAATTAATCTAGTCAAGGATCACAAAACAAATGAATGTTCAGCAATATTTGGTTGCTAGTCATCGCTCGAGGCCTACACCTTCCGGAGTTTACTGGACTCAGTCATCGATTTACCTCATACTATATATATATATATATATATATATATATATATATATATATATATATATATATATATATATATATATATATATACAGGGTGTCCATAAAGTTCGTGTGCACTTTAAAAAATTTATAACTTTATTTGTATTTGCGATAGAAACAATTTGTAAAAAGGATAAGAAAGAAGTAAATCTATATTTTTTAAGGTTTTATTGAAATTTTATTTAAGTTTACACATGTCCTCCATCATTAGCAATACAAAGGGTAATACGATTTTGAAGTTCTCGGAGAAATGCCTGAAATCACATTAGTTATTTTAGCTATACTTAAAACTAGGTACATTAAACTTTATAACATTTTTTACAGATTATTTCTATCGCAAATACAAATAAAGTTATAAATTTTTTAAAGTGCACACGAACTTTATGGACACACTGTATATATATATATATATATATATATATATATATATATATATAATAATTACTTGTTTTTAAAAATCTGATTCTATCGCGACACAGAACATCCTATGTTTCAAAACGGAAAACTCCAAATCTAGATTAATTTTAAAAATTAAACATAAATATCACTGTTCTTATTGTTATATATATATATATATATATATATATATATATATATATATATATATATATATATATATATATAGTTGTGTATTTGGGTAGCAATCCCTCTTTTATACAGGTTTCGTTAAAAATGTCTGACAAATTACTGCTGTTAAGTTTTTTATTCAATTATTTGTATTCTTATTTTTTTCAGTCAGTTATTTTTAACAAAACTTTCAGTATTTAAAAGATAAAAAAAAACATTGATGTCAACTCAAACACGTGCATCCAATAAAAATTACGTTTATAGTAATAAGAAATAATATCAGATTTAAAAAAAAAATTAATTTCAAATGACTATGTTTACGTTTCGGGTAAGAAAATGAAACTATACATTCGATAAAGTACGGACTAGAGGTTTTTCATTCTTTAAGTTGATAATTAAACCATACCTTCTCATGATGTAAGATATAACACCGGATTAAAAATGCATTAAAAACTAACACAGACTTGCTTGCTGTGAAGTCATTGGGAGGCAGAAGGAAAGTGACTGAAGCCGAGACGCCAGACATTGCCGATTCTTTGGATTTTATCAAGGAACTCTAGATAAATAGCAGGAGCACAGGGCCGTACGTGGCAACAATATTCTAGGCATGGACGAATAGTAGACATACAGATATGTAAGATAGACTCTGGATTCAAGCAATGGATACAATATAGTCTTTCCCCATCATGTCAGCCGACAACGTTAGCCCAAGAAGTTACTCTCCAGGGGGTCATTATCAGCCATGCTGATGCAGGACAGAGACAGGTCTCTCAGATGATAAATAGAGAACAGTTTAGGTTTGGAAGAGTTAATTTTGCATTGATCTTTCTGGACCTTTTATTACTTGTGTTTTGGATTTTATCAAGGATCTCCGGATATAAAACAGCAGCTCCAGATCGTATGCGGCAAGAATATTCTAAGCATGGACGAATGGTAGACTTATAGATATGCAAGATAGATTCATGAGAGAAAAATTGTCTTGCACGACACAGTGAACCAACCTTCTTAGCAGCTGACCTAGCAATGGATTCAATATAGACTTTCCACTTCGTGTCAGCAGAGAACGCTAGCCAAGAAGGCGCAACGAATTACTCTCCTAGAGGTCAGCATCAGCCATGCTGATTGAAGGCTGGGCGGGTTCTCTCAGATGATTAATAGAGAGCAGTTTACTTTTAGAGGTCTTAAAATTAAAAAGCCATCCTTTGCCTCAGTTGGCAACAGATTGAATGTCATTTTGAATATCAGCTGCCATTTTGACCATATCAAACTGATCAGAGTTATTATCGAGACAGTAGTAAATGGTTTTGTCATCATCAGCTGATTCCATCAGGAAGGTTGTTAATGAAAATCAGAAACAAATTAGGATAAAAAATGGGGACACATGTATGAAAGGAACTGGAAGAGTGGCCGTTCAGGGTTACTTTCTGATGTAATGGAATAACCTATCACTCCAATGAGTGACTACACTATAGGTAGTAACTACCTATAAGTAACTCTAAGTCAACGGACTACAGAGACTAGCTGGGATCTGTTATTCAGCTCTTAGCTGTTGTCGAACTCTCTACCTTCTGGCAGAGAGGAACCCGGACCAGGCTATACCGAAGGGGCAGAGTCTCGTCCGGGGAGGTAGACAGATCCGAACCCGTTTATGCGGGGTTTACGCGGAATTTTTGACCGAACCTACGGACTCGGATTGCCCCACATTAAATTCCGCCTTGTGCCACATCCTACCCCGTGGGGAGGTTGGTAAATATTACTAGCTGGAATCTGTTTAGTACGACTCAGACTTACGTGAGAACTATCGACCTTCCAATAGTAGCACTCACTATTGGATAGACTATGCAACGACCTTGTGCACAACTGTTACCTTTATTCTTATTGTACTAGTTTTTTACAATAAACGTTTACTTATTTTATCCACCTTGTTTTTCAAGTATATATTACTATTAGCATGGAATATAACACTTTCATTTCACGGTTCAATAGGAAAGATTGGATCAGTTCAAAAATTTGTCCAGAGAAACTGTAACTTTTCGGCTTGTGGAGAAGACCTGCATGTTGAACCCTGTAGAAAGCTTTTGAGATGTTCAAAGCTGTTGCTTGGGTTTCACCATTCTTATCTAAAGTTTGATAGACTCTTTCCGCAATTATCGTAAGTACATCAGCAGTTGAACCGGAGAAACGAAAGCCATATTACTTGTCTGAAAAAAGGCCCTGCGATGTGAGATTCTTAACCATTTCAGCATTGATTAGGGCATAGAGGAGTTTCCCCAAAAGCCGTAAAAGGCTAATAGGAAGGTCGGGTAGTTCACCTGAGTTTTTTTTCCAGCATTTAGGAAAACATGAGACAGCGAGACATTTATTATACAGTTTAGAGAGAACAGGTGCCACTTCGGGAGTACACTTCTTAATGTCTATTGCAGAGATACCATCGGGTCCACATGCTTTGTGGGGATCTAGGCTAGAGATGATAGCGGATACCATGGAAGGGGTTATATGTATGTCACTCAACAGAGACTCAGTTCTAAGTGGGAAATTAGGCAGGGATACTCCAGATGAGTCAAGAGTAGAGTTTAAGGAGATTTTACGGGTAAAATATTCATCTTTATCAGCAGAAGATTTTAACGCCACAAACTGATTGAATAGAGGAGGAATAGAAAACTTACTCTTATTTAATACACTACTACAGAGCCTCCAGTAATCCCAAAGTTTTTAGATGCAATACGGTGCATCATTCTCTCAGTGAACAGAGACTTATCTCCTTCAAGGACTCGTTTACATTTATAACGAATAGGCGTCTCTTGTAACGGAAACTGTCTCGTTGGCATAGCCAAAAATAGTCGTTCCTGTCGGCTATAGCGGCAGGCATGCAGACGTAAACAATGGAGAAGATTGAGGTTTCCATCTGGTATTTCTGAGAAGGAATGAAAGCATCCATAACGACTTTGAGCGAAGAGGAAGCCTCAGTGGCACAATACACAATTTGAAGGTTAAAAATGTGAGTCCCGGAGGCGTCTCGAAGAAAATCAAGGAGTGAGTCCAGTGTCAGCATGCTGGTAACGGAAATAGGTCTTATGAATAGGAGGTTGTTGATTAACAGATGATTGGAACGAAATATCAATGAATACTTCAGAGTGCTCAGAGTTTCCAAGAGGACAAGTCTCGTTAAAAATGACTGACTGAAAAAAATTATAAGTACACGCGAAAAATTAAGTACCTTGTCAGTCGTTTTTAACGAAACTTGTATAAAAGAGGGACTGCTGCCCAAATACACACACACACACACACACACACATATATATATATATATATAATGAAATGGATTAAGCCCAACAATTATTTACTATATTTTCTGTTAATACGTTATTTTAATAGATAGAATTTATTTAAATAAATGCTCTGTTTTTTAAATAAACAGTATTAATTACATTTAATTACACTTAATGGCCTGAATGTTCGAGAAATTTCTGATAAGTAAATGCAATTAATACCGTTTAATTAAAAGAACAGAGCATTTACTTAAATAAATTCTATCTATTAAAATAACGTGTAAACAGAAAATATATTATATCTATATCTATCTATCTATATCTATATATACAAAATTTATATATATATATATATAGAGAGAGAGAGATAGATAGATAGATAGAAGGATATATATATATATATATATATATATATATATATATATATATATATATATATATATATATATATATATATATATATATATATATATGTATATATAAATAAAAAGAAAGAACAGTAAGATATAAAATCCGGTGTTCTTATAGATATTTTTATTTTTACACAATAGTGCTCAATGTAAATTTACAGAGCATTAATATTATAAATTAATTGATTTAAAATATGTTTTTTTCGCTACATAGTGATAACCATGATTCAGAAATGGAAGCTAAAGCCCCTGAATTTAATTTTGTTATTAAACCAGAGACATTAGTTCCATTTCCTCGTCAAGCGAATTTTGAAGTAACTTATTTTTAAAATATATATATATATATATATATATATATATATATATATATATATATATATATATATATATAGTTAGTATGAGGTAAAGCGATGATTGAGTACAGTGAAGTCCGGAAGCTGTAGGCTTCGAGCGATGGCTAGCAACCAAATGTTGCCGGACATTTGTTTTGTGATTCTTGGCTAGATTAATTATTTACACAGTAAGTGTAATTTAAAAGAAGTAATAAGCGTTCAAAATAATTTTAGAAAATCCCCAAAGACCTTCTGAACTCAGTTTCCTATTGTAACACACTACTTACCTGTCCATCGGCAATGATGATAAGTATGTGATATGTATTTCTTGCTTTTACTATTTCTACCGCCTTTTCGATGACAGGTGCGAAGGTGGTGGGCCCGCTCAGAGTGACACTACGAGCCAGCTCATTGTACCTTTCCAAAACCTCCTGGAAGCCGTGACACGGATTACCGGACTGATTGAAACAGAACACATCCTGATCTATCGTTTTTGAGTCACCAAAGCCGAACGCCGGGATCAGCCTATCCTGATCGAACGGCTCCAATGTCTGGCCCAAAATCGAAATCACCTTTTGGTACGGGTTCATATTCCAGCCGGGACTGACCCGATGAAGGCACTGACCACCGAACGTCTTCCTTCCTTGCCATTCATTGCTGGCCGTAAAATCGACGCCGACGATCAGCTGGCAGCGGTCAAGTCCGGCCCTTTTACACGCTTTGCTGACCTCTTCGAACGTTTCGAAGTGGTCCTCGAACGAGAAGAAGTAGTTCTTGTTGCCATAGTCCGGAATTCCGAGCAGAGTGAAGAGCGAGGGTTTGGCCTTGTAGCGTTTGCTGACCCGATATTCTTCCACTGGTTCCTCTTCTTCGCTTGACGATTTTTGCCGGGAAAGGCCGAAAAGGATAAGTCCAGCCAGAACAGCTAACACGTAGAGGACTAAGGATACAACGGTCATTACGGGGTGGCCTCATATCATTCTGTAAGAATAAGAAAACAAAAATGGTTGCCATATTGGTTGGTTAAAAGTACAAAACGATGCATATATAAATAAATAAAAAAACGTTTTATATTTGACATTCGAAACTTGTCCGAGACTGCGATAACGAGTCAAAATAGTAAAATTTCTTTCAAGTTCAACTGGCTAGATCTCGTTTATTTTCGGAATTATTTTGGTATAATTCATATCTGAAAAATATTTAATCTTTCTTCTTTAAAAGGATGCAGTTCTTTCTTGTGTGTGACGATTAGTTTTTAATCTACGTGTCTCTAAATTTTGTCCCTATTTCAAAGACCGGGGCTTCTTTTCCGCATTTTAAAAACTAAGAACCGTGTGTGGTTTTTCAAACGTTGCGCTCGGAGTTGTGTCTCCCTACACATATAAAAAATAAACTCATCTTAAAGAAAAAAAAAGGACTCTTCTTAATTTGGTCGGCTCAAAATAGGGTTTGGAGTTTGACAAAACAAAATTATAATTTGAAAACTTTAGTGGTTGAAATATCACAGAAATTTACTCTTAAAAAGAAGAATATTACATCTTGTGAGTTTGTTAGTTGATTTTGTTTAGTGGCATATCAATACCTCTGTTGGTTATGTAATGCCGAAATCTAAATATTTTGAATACAATTTTATAGCTTCAACTAAATATATTTTGAACGCAATTGTATGCCTTTAACTACAGATAAAAAGTATGGTTGGCCATTTTACTATAAATTTTATTGTTGGTAATTCTATTATAAAATGCATTGCTGTTCAATTTGTTTTAAAATTGTATTGCTGGTAATTTTACTATCAATATGTATTGTTGGTAATTTATTTTGTATAAAAATATATTTTTGTACTTTTACAGTGTTTTGTTTTTATTCGGGGATTCACTATATATCCGTAGCTAGGAGTTACCACCTCAGGTCCGGGTAGACCTGAGAATTAGGAGGTGTTTGCATGCTCCTCAAAACCTCCAGCCTCCTGATCATCCATGTTCCATCGATCGGTATTTCACAATTTTGAGGTGAGCTTAAATCTTTTTCTCATGTTTTCTTTAATAATGAATCTTTTTCTCATGTTTCCTTTAATAATGAATCTTTTTCTCATGTTATCTTTAATAATGAATCTTTTTCTCATGTTTCCTTAAATAATGAATCTTTTTCTCATGTTTCCTTTAATAATGAATCTTTTTCTCATGTTTCCTTTAATAATGAATCTTTTTCTCATGTTATCTTTAATAATGAATCTTTTTCTCATGTTTCCTTAAATAATGAATCTTTTTCTCATGTTTCCTTTAATAATGAATCTTTTTCTCATGTTTCCTTTAATAATGAATCTTTTTCTCATGTTATCTTTAATAATGAATCTTTTTCTCATGTTTCCTTTAATAATGAATCTTTTTCTCATGTTTCCTTTAATAATGAATGTAAAAACTACAAAACAGGAGTCGTCATACGCTTTTAAAACTCGGCCATATTGCTTGTTTTGTTTTTACTCACAGCCCAAGACAAAACTAAATTAAATCTATATCTATGTATATATATAATTGTCGGACTTTGTCCATTTCATAATGTGTGACGTCATTTGTTTACATTTGATACGCCATGAGCGGTTATGAATGTACGTGAGAGAATCATGGAAGATTAAAGTTTAAAGACAGTAAAATCGACTTTGCTAACCGAACGCTCCTCTGTGGCCTAAACAGTTAAGGCACGTCAGGCTATATGACGGTTCCGTATAGGATACAGGTTCGATTCCTGTCGGAAGACGAAAATTTTCTATGAAAATTTCTCGGACATTCAGGCCGGTAAATGTTGTTTAATACTGTTTATTATAAAACAGAGCATTTACTTAAATATTTGTATCTATAAAAAGAATGTATAAGCATAAAAATGTCTTAAAATATATATATATATATAAGTAAAATAACACGTTATATTTAATTATTCATTTTAAAAGATATTATGTAATATTTTGTGCTATGGAAAACACAAACAATGATGTCATTATTTTAGTGCTTGTTTTAAAGATTAAGAATCAAGGAAAACTTTTCTCCAAAATTTCTGCTATCTCCTTGAGGATACATAGATGCTGTTCTACATCAGGATGATGAGAATACCATATGAGCAACGGCGACATTCTAAAGGACATACGAAACAAAATACATTTAGAATCAGAAAGAAAGAGTTGAAAGACATAATAAAAGCGGACGACTTAATAAAAATGAACCCTTGGAGAATTTGAAACTCACAGGACATATTGAAGGCAAAAGGCATTTGTCTTGATAAAGTACCATCAGAAGACGAAAATCGTCGGATAAGATAAGTTTTCCTTTTCTTTTGTCTTTATATATATATATATATTAAAAATCTAAAGTTACCTCATTCGAATAGCTATTTCGACCCACAAGACTTCCTTGTAGGCCTTGTAAACTCAGAGATATCTCTGAGTTGACAAGGCCTATAAGTAAGTTTTTTAGAATGTCCTCGTTGCTCATATGGTTTTCTCATCATCCTTATGTGGAAAAACATTTATGTTTCCTCAAGGAGATAGCACAAATTTTGGAGAAAAGTTTTCCTCTGAGTTGACAAGGCCTATAAGTATGTCTTGTGGGCCGAAATAGCTATTCGAATGAGGTAATTTTGGATTTTTATTCTATGTAATTTATATGCTCTGTTATAATACATACATTGAGCTTTTTTGTGGATCATTTTTAATATCTTATATTATTAGGATCCACTTGGATTATTTACCAACGGATTATCTATCTATCTATCTATCTATCTATCTATCTATCTATCTATCTATCTATCCCAAGGGTATTTGCAAATAAGTGAATATAACGAACACAACGAGAATTTGAACTCGGCTGTCCGATTAACAATTCTGAGCCATTATTCATTACACCACCCACACATTTAAGCTTACTACACCTGATATTTCCATGCAGTCACCCATCTCGGTACTGACTAAATTTGACGGAATATAGCCATAATATATATATATATATATATATATATATATATATATATATATATATATATATATATATATATATATATATATATATATATATATATAGTAAGCTTTACTATTTATGATTAGTAAATAATAACATAACCAGCTAACCTTTACAAATGAATACAGAATTTTAATTTTAAAAGTTTATAAATTATTTTAATTAAAATTTAAAAAAATGAAAAACAGTTCTTGTAAAATTTCATTATTTACCGAAAATTTTATTAAGACAATAGTGTCCCTCATTCATCAAAGAAATTAATTCTTTTCTGATTAAATACTATCTATTTAGTTTTATTGCAGTTTTTATTTTACGATTCAGGTCATATTTTCTCTAACTAGTAGTCCTGTTTGACTAAACAAATTTGATGATTTAAATTCTCCAAGGATCAGTCCTTATAAGAAATATAATCATTAAACCCTACAAAAATTAATTTCTTAAAATTTCATAAAATTAAATACGTAAGAGAGAGAGAGAGAGAGAGAGAGAGAGAGAGAGAGTGAGGGATGGAGGGAGAGAGGGAGAGAGAGGGAGAGAGAGAGGGAGAGAGAGGGATGGAGAGAGAGAGGGAGAGAGAGAGGGAGAGAGAGGGAGAAAGAGTGAGAGGGGGATGGAGGGAGAGAGAGAGGGAGAGAGAGGGAGAGAGGGATGGAGAGAGAGAGAGAGGGATGGAGGGAGAGAGAGGTAGAGAGACTGGTAAACACACACACACACACACGTATATTTTTTTAGTGAAATTGGAGTAAGAAATTAAATCAGAGCATTTTGTTTACTGATGGGGAAATCTGATCTAGGGCAGAAGTTGTACCAATTGAATCTGGGTCATCAGAAGACAATGGAAAAAGGGTCGAAATAATTTTTATCGATTAAAGATTGAAATAGAGCTGAGTAAGCTAGAAGGAACTTTGGAATTCACATGATTTTGGTTGAAGCAGCCAGAATTCCGTGATAATCGCGTGCGAAGTAGTAGGGCCGAGGATTAGTTATAATCAGCCGGGTTTATCTATATAAACGCGTAGTTATGCTGAAAAGGAGAGTTTGGGCTCGTCTGTCTTCGAGTGCAGTCGATCTGCGTGGAGAGATGTCGGAGATTGAAAGTGAGCAGAGTTGAGTTGGAGGCTCGAAGAAATAACAAAGTGACGTCAGAGATTGGAACAAAACGCCCGCTAACATGTGCTGTTGATATAAGTACGAAGAAGTGAATTACTTCCGCCAACATCTGAGATTACTACTGCTACTATTATTACTACCACTGGGAACGGAAACGTCGATCAAGCTACAGTAATCAAAAAGGGTTAAAATGAAGCCACCCCTCTCCTTTAACGAAATGACACGAAGTATTTTCTTGTTTTGTTGATCATCGTTCATATACAAGAGACTGGAGAAAATTCTTGAAGAGAGAAGAGAGAATTGGCCTGGGCAAGCGTTGGGAGGAGGAACGCCACTATAACTTTAAGCCCCGCACAGAAATCTTTATCCCTCCATCGCAAGAGTCAGACGATTTAACAACAAGATAATCACATGCACTCTTTCTGTGTCTAGAATCTAGTCTATGAGGTTTTACGTTAAATACTTTTCTTTTCTGTAACCAGTTTCTTTTCTCTACTATTCTTTTCTGCTATATAAAAGACATTAACAATTCAACCATTGAATAGTTGTTTGTCCGGCTTTCTGCAGATATTAATTTTTTTTTTTGCTGCATTCTAAATTTTTTAGCGCAGACTCCCCAGCCGTGTCTACATCTTCAGTCGACCGTGAATGGACGGACATCACTTCTGCTTTCTGGATCAAACAAATCACAACGTGGGCAAGAAGCAGGATTAAACCAGCGGACCGGTCGAATAATCTCCGGATGCTCAGGGGACCTATGGCCACACCTTGATTTCGGTTAGGACCGAGTAGACACCTCAACCCAGAGAGTAAGACGCCGGAGGTTGAGGGGCTGGGGCGAAACTGTTAGAAATAAGTGTGGGGTAACTTGTGTAAAAGTAAATATTTTTGACAAAGATTTTCTAAAAAAAAGAAAAAATAATTTCATTCTTTTACGAACAAGTCCAGAAAGTATTATTAAAATCCGACAATTATCTAATTTTTGTAAGTATTTCCAAATCAATGTGCTTTTCCCCGTAAAAAGACTCAAATTTCCCATACGAATTTATGGACCCATTTTAACAGAAAAAAAACAACATTTTTAAACAAAATTTCGAATGTTTTAAAAGGTATTAAAAACTATAATTATAATTAAAATAAAAAAAAAACTCCTTTGGTCGTTCTTCTTAATAATAACGTAAAACTTTGACGATAAAACTTTTTTCTATTCAGCTTTGAGCATTTTTTCATCATGTATGCTCATTTTTTAGTGAACCTATATACATATATCTATATCTATATCTATATCTATATCTATATATATCTATATATATATATTGAAAAAAATGAAAATATGGTTTAAAGCAGAACCACCTGAAAACTGGAAATTTTAGCAAGAAACTTCGAAGTCGGGATAAAATTGATATTTAAACGTTAAGTAATCTTTTCACATAATATTATATTATATGATCTTTCTTTTTTTTCTTCTTGGATATATATATATATATATATATATATATATATATATATATATATATATATATGTATGTATGTGTGTATGTAAAAAATAGATTTTAAGATATAGAGACCCAAGAAGATATATTTTGACAGATGTAAATATTTTTTTTCTCTTTAGCTTTCTATATCAAAGCAAATGAGATTCTCTTGTGCACCGACAAACTTTTAGAGGGGACGGTTAATGATAAAAAATATTTGTATTCATATAACATTAAATATTCATTTCTTTTTACCGACAAAATGTTTGAAGTGCGGCTAAACAAACAAATTGAGTTCGTTAAGTTAAATTCATTTTTTCTTTGTTACTTTTTATACTAGTTTTGCAATTTTTATGATTTTCCTTTTGTTATTGCTATCGAAAATCTGTGGAATCATTATAAAACGTATTATTGTTAATCAATCGACCAATCAATAATCTGAGTGTGAGTATATTTTTTCTTTCTTTTTGGATTTTTTCTTTTTTTCATAGCTTTTCCTTTCTTTCTTCACAAATTCTTTCTTTCTTTCTTTTTTCGCATATTCTTTCTTTTTGAACATATTCGTAGATTTTTCTACCGTTTTCTTTCTTTCTTTTTTATTTTTCATAGAATTTTCTTTCTTGCTCTTTTCCTTTTTTACTTTCATTTGATTGATTTTTCTTTCTTCGTGAATTTTTCTATCGTATATTTTCCATTTTTTTTCTTCATAAATTCTTTCTTATTTTCTTTATTTCTTTCTTGCCACTTTTCTTCACTTTCTGCAGATTTCTTTCTTTCTAGATTTTTCTTTCTGGTTTTTGTAAATTTTCTTTCCTTCTTTCTTAGCATTGTCTTTTTTTCTTTCATTTGATTTTCCTTTCTGAGATTTCTTTGTTTTGTTTGTTTTTTCGTAGATTTTTCTTTCTTTTCCTTTCTTTCTTTCTTTGTATTTTTGTGTTTCTTCGTAAATTTTTCTTTCCTTCTTTCTTTTTTCTTTCTTCTTAGATTTCTTTCTTTTGTATGTTTGTTTCTCTGTGGATTTTTCTTTCTTTCTTTATTAGATTTCTTTGTTTTGTTTGCTCTTGCTTAGATTTTCTTTCTTTCTTTCATTTCCTCAAATATTTTTGTTTTATTTGTTTCTTCTTTTCTTTCTTTCTTTCTTTCTTAGATTTTTTGTTTTGTTTATTTATTTCTTCGTTGATTTCTCATTCTTTTTTCTTTCTTTCTTTCTTAGATTTTTTGTTTTGTTTATTTATTTCTTCGTTGATTTCTCATTCTTTTTTCTTTCTTTCTTTCTTTCTTAGATTTTTTGTTTTGTTTATTTATTTCTTCGTTGACTTCTCATTCTTTTTTCTTTCTTTCTTTCTTTCTTTCTTAGATTTTTTGTTTTGTTTATTTATTTCTTCGTTGATTTCTCATTCTTTTTTCTTTCTTTCTGTTGTGGTAGGATCCACCTAATCTGCATAGGTGACTACCAACTATATAAATAATGGTTGGTACCGGAAGACGAGGAGGTGGAATCACGAGATCCAACTAGAGACACTGATCGACTGCGACTAGTCAACACATTCTCCAGGAACGTCTTCCCAGAAATATACAGAAATACTATATGTACTTATTGTGTACACTTTCTTGTTATAATACATTCTTGTTCTAAGTACATTTTGTGTTGCATTATTATTCCATGCATTAGGCGAGATTCAACAATGAGTCAAGACTCAATACTTTCTTTCTTTCTTTCTTTCTTTCTTAGATTTTTTGTTTTGTTTATTTATTTCTTCGTTGATTTCTCATTCTTTTTTCTTTCTTTCTTTCTTAGATTTTTCGTTTTGTTTATTTATTTCTTCGTTGATTTCTCATTCTTTTTTCTTTCTTTCTTTCTTTCTTAGATTTTTTGTTTTGTTTATTTATTTCTTCGTTGATTTCTCATTCTTCTTTCTTTCTTTCTTAGATTTCTTTATTTTGTTTGTTTCTTCGTAGATTTTTCTTTTCTTCTTTTTCTTTCTTTCTTTGTTTCCTTTATTTCTTTCTTCGTAGATTTTTCTTTTATTCCTTCCTTCCTTCCTTCCATCCTTCCTTCCTTCCTTCCTCTTTTCTTAAATTTCTTATTTTTTGTATGTTTGTTTCTTCGTAGATGTTTTTTCCTTTATTAGATTCCTTTGTTTTGTTTGTTTCTTCGTAGATTCTTTCTTTCTTTCTTTCTTTCCAAAGAAGGGTTGGAAATCATCTTATATCATTTTTATTATAAAAAAATACAAAGAAAAAATGTCATTATAAGTTCTTCTTATTTTTTCTCTAATCATTCACTTCTAAAACTTTCGTACAAATTTTAAAAAATACAAACGAACAACAACAAAATGTGTACTTAAAATCGCCGCAAAAGAAATCATTTACACTAGTAAAATAAATTTCAAAACATTCATTTTATAAGAGGATAAGATAAAATGCAATACGTAGTTTGATAACCTGCTTGCACTTGACATCCTCGTTGTGTATCTCACTCATTGGGCCGGCACTCTTGCTTACAATCATCAGTCAGTTATGTGCCATACACGCTTAGGCGATCATGTATCTTTCGATACATGACTGACGAAGCAGATTTTTTTCCCGCAGTAAGTTGCCATTTCTTTCTGTGGTACTTACAATCATACTTGCTATGTATACTAGTGGCTTCAAACTTTCTGACTAGTAATATGTGGCAAGAATGGCTACTATTGTTACGTGACAACTGTCCACGTCAGATCAAGATATATACCAGCATATAAGCCGGCTTTAAATATTCCACTTTTCAATTATCAAATAACGCAAGATTTTGACAAAGGTCAAATTTTTATGGCCATAAGATTAGGTCAGGGGACTTTAGAAATGACATGGTCTGTGAGGTGACCATATTTAGCTGTGTTGAGTACTTATCGGTAGTTGTTCGTGGAGAAATTACTTACCACCAACACGCTATCGAGCGGTGAAGACATTGATGTTTTTTCCCATCAAGTAAGAGCCAACAGACGGTCTACTGTGGCACTAATAGTTTTAATGACAGTGAAGTGACGATTGAGTCACAATACGCATCAAATCGATCCTTGTTGCATTTGAAGCTGATTAGCCAAATACCCACATCCACGGCGTTATAGCAAAAAGAAAAAGTATATTTGAAATTAAAACAACAATGTATTTACAGTAGGATAATACTGTTGTAACCTAGAAAGAGTTAGTGAATGAGGAATAACCTAAACGGAAGCTGAAATGAAATATTTATGACATTAACAAAATACAATACTCGCCAGCGGCGTGAAGTAGGTAAACCACTGGTTGTGGTGGACTACTTAGACACCAGATTACCCCCACTTACAATAGTGTCCAACGTATTTATGAGGATTGGGTCATATCCATTAGTGTTCATAGGTACATAGGTATATAACAAATACATTTAAAAATATAACATCAGGAACCTTTAAAAGTTAACAATCTTAGCCCAGCTACATTTTTACATCTGATTTAGTGCCATCGAATATTATATATGAATGTCCGAGAAATTTTCATAGAAAATATTCGTCCTCCGACAGGAATTGAACCTGTATCCTATACAGAACCGTCATATAGCCTGACGTGCCTTCAACCATTTTGGCCACAGAGGAGCGTTTGGTTGGCAAGCTCGATTTTACTGTCTTTAAACTACAATCTTCCATGATTCTCTCTCGTACATTCATATCTGCTCATGGCGTATCCAAATGTAAACAAATGACGTCACACATTATGAAATGGACAAAGTCCGACATAATTGTCGGACTTTGTTTAATACTGTTTATTATAAACAGAAATATTTGTATCTATAAAAAGAATGTATAAACAGAAAAATGTCTTAAAATAATTGTCGGACATTGTCCATTTCATAATATATATATATATATATATATATATATATATATATAATATATATATATATGACGTCACACATTATGAAATGGACAAAGTTCGACAATTATTTTAAGACATTTTTAGGTTTATACGTTCTTTTTTTATAGATACAAATATTTAAGTAAATACTCTGTCGTTAATACTGTTTATTATAAACAGAGCATTTACTTAAATATTTGTATCTATAAAAAAAACCATATAAATATAAAAATGTCGTAAATATATATATATATATATATAATGTTTGATTATGAAATACGATACTTTGCCAACGAAAACTCTTCAGCCATTGATTTGCATCCAGAAAACTGAGAAACTAGACGACGGACGACAAACAAAATGGCGAAACGTGAACTTCATATCCTGCTTTACAAGTTGAATTCATATATTTGTGGATCGTCGACGCCAATGTTTACTTGGGATGGGTGTTTATAAAATCAATCCTTTTCTTCCATCTTCACCCTGATACCTCACCCTGGAGCCAAATGACTATTGACCGCTATGCATAAGCAAGCATTAGAAGCAGAAGCTAAGATGGCGTGTTAACTTCTGGCAAAATAAATTTCCATTTTCTAAGAGCACGGAGGTACTCAACTCTTTCACTTCAGTCTTTCTCAGTCATATGGAAATGTTCAAGATACGATTTTTCCCGATCAATCTGATTTCTTTTATCGATATCTGAATCGGAATCAATAGTCGGTTGGTTTTGCAAAAATCATAGAAATTCATTCCTTGTTTCCTGTTTAGGATTGAGTTTTCAGTTCTTTCAAAAGTTTTCTTATTCTCTTTCACTCCCAGAAGCCCCTGAGTCTTAGTGGCATTATCGCCTTACTTGGGACGACTTGATTAAAAACGTCTGGACGAGAGAAGAAATTATAACGACAACAGAACAAATTACGATAGCATTTGATGAAGTCGACTAGAATCTGACCCATTCGATATGACGCCTACTGATTAAACTGACGCAAGACGACGTTATGCTGAGCACTTGCTGAGGAACGAAATAAGATTTTCTGATTTGCGAAAATTCCATGCACTTCTACTAATATTATCCTCCCTTTCTTTCTTTCTTTGTGCCTTCACCTTTTCCTTTCTTTCTTTCTTTCTTTCTTTCTTTCTTTCTTTCTTTCTTTCTTTCTTTCTTTCTTTCTTTGTGCCTTCACCTTTTCCTTTCTTTCTTTCTTTCTTTCTTTCTTTCTTTCTTTCTTTCTTTCTTTCTTTCTTTGTGCCTTCACCTGTTCTTTCCTTTCTTTCTTTCTTTCTTTCTTTGTGCCTTCACCTTTTCCTTTATTTCTTTCTTTCTTTCTTTCTTTCTTTCTTTCTTTCTTTCATTTTTTTTCTTTCTTTCTTTGTGCCTTCACCTTTTCCTTTCTTTCTTTCTTTCTTTCTTTCTTTCTTTCTTTGTGCCTTCACCTTTTCCTATCTTTCTTTCTTTCTTTCTTTCTTTCTTTCTTTCTTTCTTTCTTTCTTTCTTTCTTTGTGCCTTCACCTTTTCCTTTCTTTCTTTCTTTCTTTCTTTCTTTTTTCTTTCTTTCTTTGTGCCTTCACCTTTTCCTTTCTTTCTTTCTTTCTTTTTTCTTTCTTTCTTTGTGCCTTCACCTTTTCCTTTCTTTCTTTCTTTCTTTCTTTCTTTCTTTCTTTCTTTCTTTCTTTCTTTCTTTCTTTGTGCCTTCACCTTTTCCTTTCTTTCTTTCTTTCTTTCTTTCTTTCTTTCTTTCTTTCTTTGTGCCTTCACCTTTTCCTTTCTTTCTTTCTTTCTTTCTTTCTTTCTTTCTTTCTTTCTTTCTTTCTTTCTTTCTTTCTTTGCACTTTTCAGCTCATGGATTTATTCCTTATTTGTTTCTTTTTATTTCTTTCTTTTTTTTCTTTCGCTCTTCACCAGAAGAGCGGATATATTTCAATGAGAAGAGTTATCCTAGAACTAAGTGAACAAATTTTTCTCTAACGTATATATATATATATATATATATATATATATATATATATATATATATATATATATATATATATATATCAGATGGAATGTATTAAATCCGACAAATATTTCAATATATTTTCTGTTTATACGTTATTTTTATAGATGCAATTTATTAGCGGGACAGTTAGCGAGGGACAGTTAAAATAAAATATCCCCCAACAAATTCAGGGACTTCCCAAAATCCTTCTGCCGGCAAAGAGAAGGTTTCCGTAACCCTATACACATAATTCACATGGCTGGTTCCAACAATCATTTGAAGATTTTGGAATCAATCTGTATAGGATTACGGAAACCTTCTCTTTCCCGGCAGAAGGATTTTGTGAAGTCCCTTAATTTGTTGGAGGATATTTTATTTTAACTGTCCCTCGCTAATTATTTACACGCAATTCCCCTCCCCCGTTATAAGTATATATACTTATTGATTTTCCCCCTTTTTTTTGGTCTTCATTTTCGTTACTGTTCTTTTCATTTAATTTATCAATTTTTCCAACGATTTTCTCCTGATGAGATGTTGGACGAAAGGGCCTTAGGGACTATTACCACTAATAAATTCCTTGTTTTTAAAATGGTATATAGATTTTGTACCTCCAAGCATTTCTTTATATATATATATATATATATATATATATATATATATATATATATATATATGAGTGACACCTATTGATAAATTATGCAATTTAAAGTATTTCAAATTGAGTAGACTTTTGTCAATGAGAGTGTTCAATGAATATTTAGAAGCACAATTATTTTTAATAATAATAAAATTTTGAATAAATAAAAATTCAGAATACTTATCTAAACCGTCGAAACATTTTGCTCTGTTAACGCTCTACGTACTCAATAGAAGAATATTGACTATGTGAAAGCGTTAACACAAGGAAAGCTTTAGTCTGTTTACATAAGTATTATGAAGTCTTTTTATTTATTGATGATAATAATAATAATAATAATAATAATATAGGACCTGTAACAATTTTATGGGACTTTGCACACAGAACAATCAAAGCTAATCGCCCAGACATCGGTGATCAGAGACAACAAAAACAAAATGTGCCTACTTATTGGCAGTCCCTGCAGACTGTAATGTATCTTTGAAGATCTTCAAAAAATTATCAAAATACAAGGATCTTGGAATCGAAATCTAAAAAATGTGGTACATGAGGACATCAACATCTCCAGTTGTAGTTAGATCGCTTGAATTGATTGGAAATGATTCCGATAGACTTATTGAAAAGATTCCTAAGGATGCCTTAAAGAAATACAAAAGATTGTACTCACAACTACAGCCCACATCTTATGAAGGGATTTGCGTAAAATATGTGTGATCTTAGGTGTTTTTTTCTCTCCTCAAAAAATGTTCAGTGGAAATGTCATGATGCTATTTCTGAACTTAGATCTCTGGTTGGGATCCGGAAAGAAATGAATATACACAATAATAATAATAATAATAATAATAATAATAATAATAATCATAATAATAATAATAATGAAAGAAACTGGTACGAACACCACCCTGACCCGGTTACGGAGATAGGACCTGTTACAATTCTATGGGACTACACAATACACACTGACAGAACAATCAAAGCCAACCGCCCAGACTTTATTAAAGACCACAAACAAAAGAAAAATGCCTCCTTATTGATATGGCAGTCCCTGCAGATTGCAATGTATCTTTGAAGATATTCGAAAAACTGTCAAAATACAAGGACCTTGAAATAGAAATCTCAAAAATGTGGCACATGGGAACATCAACAATCCCTGTTGTAGTTGCATCCCTTGGACTGGTTGGAAAAGATTCCAGTAGACTAATTGAAGCGATCCCTGGAAGTCCATGCCTCAACGAGATACAAAAAATTCTTCTGACAAGTACAGCCCACACTTTACGAAGGGCTTTATCTATGCAATTATTTTAATTTTTTCTTTTTTCTTTCTTTGCCGTGGAAAGAGTCATGATGCCATTTCTAACCTTAGATCCCTGGGCGGGACCCAGAAAGAAATGTGTAAACGCCAGATATCAAAGGAAATAATAATAATAATAATAATAATAATAATAATAATAATAATAATAATAATAATAATAAACAAAATGAACAACTTTTCCAATATTTTTCAACACACAAGAGAAGATCGCGATTTAAGAAAAGAAAAGAAAAAGCATATTAATTGATAATATTGAACAAAGTAACTAATAATAACAAAACAAAAGTCATTGAAACAAAGCAAGTTCAGTCGACCATTGATGACAATTCCAGAACAACGTAACTATAAACAATTTTTTCTATCCTCTGCCAGCCGCTATGATGGAGAAAGCATTACCTCAAACTGTCGCCAGTGAGACACGCTGCAAGAGCCACTCCGTTTCGCGAGGCTCGTTCCTTAATCGCGACGCAATCACGCCAATCCTCCGAAGGAACGCCATCGAACGAAGTCTCCACTGCCACAGGAGTAAAAAAAAAAATCTATCAGCAAGAGAAGAATATTTAGCTATTTTTTTTTTTTTATCTCTGCGTCTCGGGCGACGAACCCCGGCTCAACCGCGGACCTGATCAAATTACCGGCCGAAAATGTATCCGCACAGGTCGCATCCCAAATTAACGATAATTAAACAATGTTAAACAAGATTTACGGATAATGATAGAGAAAAATGCAAATTACTAACTTCTAGCCAGAATGACACGGAAGATCCATAAGATTTATATTAAACTGTTCGATTAGTTCCTCTTAGTAACTAATCAACTAACTGAAAATTCCAAGATAAACAATATCACCATCCTATTAAGCACGCTTCAGTTGCATGACTTCACACTGCCGGCGTTTCATTCATTTTGACGCGTTCATTACCAGTATAACCGTTTTTCATTACAAGACAAGCTCAGAATGATAAAAGTTTTATACAATTTTATTTTTTTTAACATACAACGTGTAATGACACGTGCGACACCCTGTCTTCATCAGCCGCCGACCAGGGGTGATATCATATATATATTGAAATAGCCAAAGAAAAATTAAACACTCTTAACAGCAACAAACAGTGCATCTATGATAAAATAAAATATATAACTACTCCGGACCAACTGAAGGAATTTACGCATAGATTACCAATAAATTTGAAGCTCAACACCGGTTTAAAATTATAAAAAAAAATGGATTATTTATTACTGTATACAATATACAATAATTGTGGCACAAAAGCCGAAAGGGAAGTGGGGAAAGGCTGGTCTTCGTTAACTATCTTATTCCTAGTTAATCACGATCATGACCCATTCATTCAATACAATTGAACCATTTACCACAAGAACTCATTCCTCGCCATTCAGTCCTACATATACCACAATACTACATACTCACCGGGGACATCCACAAAAACACCCCATGATATAAAAATTTCAAAGTGCCTAAATACAAAAATATATAAAAATTTGATGAAGCCTGAAATGAGTGGGAGGGAATGAACCCCGAAAACGAATTAAAATTGGAACAAAACAAAAACAAAACAGATGCTAGTAAGGCCCGATCACCCCTCAAAATAATCAGAGTAGCCGCTGTATTCTGCTAATAGACAGAATCAAGTAGCACCCTCACTAATGGAATGGGTAGGATAAAAATAAATGACGGAATGGGAAAAATCAAAGTCTGATCCAGCTGAGATGAAAAAGTGGGACAAAAACAAACTGGGGAGATTAGGAATCTCGACATGGATCATAACAAAAGAGAGTGTCGGGAACAGGCCAGGAGCAACACTTATTCACATTAACTAGGAAAACCAAGAGTGTCTAGCTTAACCAGGCCGAGGGATCGCAGGAAACTGCCCCGTTGTGACCAAGTGGACTTAAAAAAGGAACTCAATGTTAGCCCCTTTCACACAAACCAAGCTCGCTACCTTTCGCTGAAATCTGTCGATATCAAACGCTTTCTATCAGTTCTGATCTTCACTTCCAGCTGATGCTGAAAGTATCTGACCAGAGTCTGGTGAGAATAGCGTTCGTATCGCAAGATTCCTCCCATCTGCGACGTCCAAATCACCATTCGCGCCACGGCTAGCAGCGTCAGAAACACCATTCGTTACTCCCCAGAATACGGGGGCGACACATTATCGCACACGTATGCGAGATCGATGAGCACGAGAACATCGGGAGCAATACGAGCCGTCAACTCGCCGACATAATCCCAGAAAGGGCGCACCTGAGGACAGTGGTAGAAGGCGTGTGAAACCGTTTCCTCTAAGCCAAGGTCACACCGATGACAGTCGGGCAAATCCACCCAGTTCCATCTGAAGAACCTGTCATTGAGAGATAGCACGTTCCGAATCAATCGCCAGGTAAACGAAAACTCAGGGTTACTGAGGTAACTCGCCGCTGGCGCAAAAGACCAGAAAGAGCGCAACTTAGCCAACGACAAGCCAAGCCGCTCACAGAGAGAGGATCCTTCGCAACCCCCTCCACTAATTTACGATACAAGACCTTTCGAGACCGTGAAAGGTCACTGGACCGAGGAAAGGCCCTCAAGGCTCTCAAGGCTGCTCGACACTGACAGAGGAAAGTCGACAGTTTCCTGGGCCTACGACGGCGCTTAGCCCAGGAAATGGGATATAAAAATGATAAAAAAACTGAATCCATTTTTCACTCTCGAGTTTGTCGCTGCTTGGAAATCTTCCATGCAAACAAAAACAGACTATCATTATTGTTTTGTCCGAGTATTGGTTAATATATTATAATGCAATTGTCATCTTTGATAATGGCTTATGTAAGCCGAAAGCTTAGATAGGATTAAAAAATAAGTATCAATATGGTGATTTTCTTTCGTTTTTTAATGATAATGTTATTAAGCTTATCAGACGATATAAAAAGAATTTACATAAAATGGACAAAACTTGTCTATATTATTTAATGAAACATGCATCAATGAAAAAATGCTGTCTAAATACACGCAATATATATATATATTAATATATTTTGTTGTTATATTATTTTTATAGATACAAGTATTTAAGTAATTGCTATGTTTATAATAAAGAGGAATCAAGCCTGTATCCTACACGGACAGTCATTTTCTAATGAACATAATTTTTTATCTCCCCTCCCCTTAGCGAGAGAGCCTTTTCATTATGTTGGAAGACAGAATACAGCAGTCACTCTTATTTTTGTGGTGTAGGACGGGTCCTACTAACATCATTCCTTCTTTTTAGAGGTCACCATCTCCCTCTACATCATTTCATTGATAATATATATATATATATATATATATATATATATATATATATATATATATATATATATATATGTTTAAGCTCGTGTTTATTATTTGCGCATACGCGTGTGATAAAGCGTCGCCCCCCCCCTCCGTATTCTGGGGTGTAACAGATGGTGTGTCTGACGCTGAAGGCCATGGCTAGAATGGTGATTTGGACGACGCGGATGGAGAAAATCTTGCGATGTGATCACGATTCTCATAAGGATCTGATCAGATTCTTAGAATGAAGATTAGAACTGATAGAAAGCGGTCGGTATTTCAACGAAAGTTGGGTAATTGTGGCAAGCCTAGTTCAAGTGAACGGAGCTACCCTTGACTTTCTTCTTTTAAGTCTCCCTAAGTCACAACGGGATAGTTTCCCGAAAAGCCCTCCCCTGGTTAATATAGACTTTTCTAAGTGTACCTAGTTAATGAGAGTCAATGTCGCCCCCGGCCTGTTCACGGCTTCGCCATTATGATCCCTGTTGAGATCACAACCTCCCCAGTTTGTTTTGGCCTGATCTTTTTATCTCGACTGGGTCAGTTTCTTAATTTTCTCATGCCCATAATTTTTTTCTTCCCCTCTCTTAGTGAGA
The DNA here is from genome assembly GCA_964036315.1 of Acanthosepion esculentum. Classification (NCBI taxonomy): domain Eukaryota; kingdom Metazoa; phylum Mollusca; class Cephalopoda; order Sepiida; family Sepiidae; genus Acanthosepion; species Acanthosepion esculentum. The sequence continues at coordinate 85,402,030 of OZ038502.1, read as the reverse complement.
GAGCCTTTTGATTTTGTCAGAAGACAGAATGCAGCAGTCACTCTTAATTTTTAATTAGTGGAGGGGTCCTGCTAACGTCATTCATTTTTAGTTTTTCGGGGTCATCACCCCCGACATAATTTCATTGATATAATTTACATATATATTTTTGTATACACAATTGTACATATTGATATTTTAAGTCATGGGGTGTTTTTTTTTTAGTAGGGACCCTGTTTGTGTGTGGAGTATTTTGGTGTATGTAGGAAACGAATAGTAACGGATAGACGTTTATGGCGAATGAGTAAATTGTCATGAATGAATGGGTCGGGAATCTGATTAGCTAGGTATAAGATAGTGTCAACCAACCTTGATTCATCCCCTTCTTTTTTTGGCCTTGTGCCACAATTATTGTATTCAGTCAGTAATGAATCGTAGACAAGCAATATTTGTACAAAGACTTATCATTTTTTGTAGAGTTTTATATTTTTATACTTGAAAATTAAAAAAAAATAACTTGAAGAAGACTTACTGTTGAAATATTGTTTAACATTGTCAAACACTGTTGTGTTTTCTTTTCTTTTTCTTTTCGTAAATCGCGCCCTTCTCTTAACTGTTGTAATAATAATAATAATAATAATAATGATAATAATAATAATAATATTAATAATAATAATAATAATAATAATAATGATAATGATAATAATAATAATGATAATAATAATAATAATAATAATAATAATAATAATGATAATAATAATAATAATAATAATAATAATAACAAATAACAATGGCAAAATAAACCGCTCCATGGCCAATACTCTGCCCGTACCAAACAAGCAGACGTAGACAAAAACCGCACCCATCAGTGGCTACGTAGTGCAGGGTTGAAAGGTGAAACTGAGGGTTTTATAATTGCTGCACAAGACCAATGCTTGTTAACTAGGAATTACAATTCTATGGGACTACACAATATACACTGACAGAACAATCAAAGCCAACCGCCCAGACATTGTTATTAAAGACCACAAACAAAATAAGTGCCTCCTTATTGATATGGCAGTCCCTGCAGACTGCAATGTGTCTTTGAAGATATTCGAAAAACTGTCAAAATACAAGGACCTTGAAATCGAAATCTCAAAAATGTGGCACATGGGAACATCAACAATTCCTGTTGTAGTTGGAGCCCTTGGACTGGTTGGAAAAGATTCCAGTAGGCTGATTGAAGGGATCCCTGGAAGTCCATGCCTCAAAGAGATACAAAAAATTGTTCTGACAAGTACAGCCCACACTTTACGAAGGGCTTTATCTATGTAATTTTTTTTTTTTTTTCAGTGGAAAGTGTCATGATGCCATTTCTAACCTTAGGTCCCTGGGCGGGACCCGGAAAGAAATGTGTAAACGCCAGATATCAAAGGGAATAATAATAATAATAATAATAATAATAATAATATATTGGTTAGAGTTTCAAGAACAATTTGTTAAGGTAAAAAATATCGTTTGCTTTTCCCAAACTGACAATAAATATTGTCTTTATTTAAAGTCGATTGACGTTGTTGTTAATGGCCGGCTGTTTTAATCGAAAATGAAGGCAAAAATTGATTATTCACGTACAACGATTAAATAACCTGCCATATTCGATTTAGATTTGTTTACCATTTTACGAGACGAGCGACGTGTCGAGAATTGAAATAAAACATTTCTCAGAAAGAACGGATTAATTCCGTTTGTCATAACAAAATGGTCGGGAATTTTGTATTTCAGTCACTTTTTGGGATTCTTTTGCAATATTTTACTTCTTGTTTTGTCGGAAAAATATCTATCGTCTTTGTGCAGATCACAAGTTTCTTTCTTTCTTTTTCGCTGCGCGAGTTATCAGGATCTTATTTCAGAAATTTAAAAAATTGAAGAAGACAGACATAATGTCGAAATATTGTCCCTTCTATGTACCTTCAGGGCGTAAGTGCTCATGTCTCTCCACAGAGTATGCATTGTAACAGTGGGGATCACTTATGTCCCAATAAAAAATGGAAAGTACTTGGGAAATAAAAGTGATTTTCACTTTTACAGTGCATTTTTTCATTATTTAATTGTAATACGCAGATAAATATTCGTGAATATGAAAGGATTATGATAAGCAGATATAATGTTTGTAATTTATTCAATCACACACACACACACACACACACACATATATATATATATATATATATATATATATATATATATATATATACATTCTAATAACCACTTCAAGCGTGAACAAACATATAGTGGCGATTTCTATGTCCATACTGTTTCTATCTACAAACATTCTTTCCACAAATATAAACCTTTTATTCCATTAATGGAACTTGTATTAAGACATCATTTTTTTAATGCCAGACTATTATTAATTTTCTTATTTTATCGATAATGTACATGGAAAAGTCTAAAATACATGTTAATGCAATCTGGGATAAATATATGTTTCACGAGCGAAAGAGTGAGTACTCTTCTATAAATACAGGAAATTATATATATATATAATGCTAAATTAAGAAAATACCTTAAAAATCCATGTCGGCTATAATTCATTTCATGAATATTGATATATTCATGCCTTCAGACCGAATATTTTTAAGAAATGAAATCAACCCATTCAGATAGATATACCAGGAAAAAAAAAACAGAAAGGGAAGAAGAGAGAGAGAAAAAGGAAATATTCTAATATATATATATATATATATATATATATATATATATATATATATATATATATATATATATATAAATTTTAAACCATTGGGGAAATAAAATATAATCAATGGACCCTTAAGGTTGGCTGATTTTAATTAAATTAATATTCGCTCTGGTTTTACATTGAGCTCTCTGGATTACATCCTACTTGGGATTATCCATACAGTTTACCAAAATTTTCATTGCCTACCTACCTACCAATATATATATATATATATATATATATATATATATATATCTATATATATATATATATATATACAAACGTAAAAGAACATATAGTGAGATTTCAGCGTTCAAAACATTAATTTAAAACAGGGCTCAATTCAAAAGTAGAGCAATAAATATTTATTTATTATGCACTGTTACATTAGAACATGTACATACCCACGATGCTACTAACTGTATTTCGGAATAAAATATTTTAATAGCATCGTGATTTCCCACCTGAAGAAACTGAAGAAATTTTTTAACATGAAACAAGATGTACAATTTTGTAGTGGGTATGTACATATTCTAATGTAACAGTGCTTAATATATATATATATATATATATATATATTAACAAAAATTGTACGTTAACTTATACAAATTAACGTATGTCAAGGTAAACAGAATTTTGTCAATAAAGCCCTAAAAACACCAATCGAGAGCAATAATTGTTCTATCAAAAATATTGAAAGTTAACGATACTTATCGAAGATCGACTCAAAGCTTCGTTCTTCAGGACCAAAATAAATGTCGAGGTCTTGACGCGCGAATCATCGCAAAATTCTAATTCGATCTTCGATAACTATCGTGAACTTTCAATATATATATATATATATATATATATATATATATATATATATATATATATATATTAAGACATTTTTATGTTTATACATTCTTTTTATAGATACAAATATTTAAGTAAATGCTCTGTTTATAATAAACAGCATGAAACAACATTTACCGGTCTGAATGTCCGAGAAATTTTCATCGAAAATATTCATTCTCCGAAATTCAACCTTGCTAATCGAACGATTCTCTGTTAAAAGCACGTCGGGTTAAATGACGGTTCCGTATAGGATACAGGTTCGATTCCTGTCGGAAGACGAAAATTTTCTATGAAAATTTCTCGGACATTCAGGCCGGTAAATGTTGTTTAATACTGTTTATTATAAAACAGAGCATTTACTTAAATATTTGTATCTATAAAAAGAATGTATAAACATAAAAAATGTCTTAAAATAACTGTCGGACTTTGTCCATTTCATAATATATATATATATATGTAATTGTGTATTTGGGGTGCAATTCCTCTTTTATATAAGTTTAATTAAAAGCAACTGACAAGGTGCCGGGGTTAAGCTTTTTTATTTACTTATTCTTGCAGTCTTATAATTTTCTGTTTTCTGGACATAATTCACGTCGAAATTGTCCGAATGGTCTGTATGTCCAAGCACTTTCACTTATACTTTTAGCCACTATCAAGGATGATTTTATTTTTTAATTTTAACTGAATACGTGTTTTTATGCATGTATCTAGAGTTATAGGACTATTTTTCGAACATGGTCAGTACATACTAGCCATGTTCATAAATAATGTTATTGATATTTAGCCTTTTCTTTTTTTTTAATTAACAATGCTTACATTATTTTTAGCCTCTATTTTCATGTGGATGAGGCTATTTGTATTATCAACGAGCATCTTTGGTAAGACGCCATATATATTTAAATGAGACCTAATTGGGCTACGGTAAGAGAGATGTAATGTGAGTCTTCTTGTTAGGCATGTTGTAGTGTATCCAATGTAATTATTTATGAATTTGGTTTAGTTAAGAGCACAGTTCCTTAAGGGACATGTGAATTCGTAAATAATATTGATTCTCTGTAATTTGGATCTTGTAGGTGAGTTATTATTGGCGATGAGGTTAGCAATTTTAATTGTTTTATAGTAGATAATTAATTTAATTTTCTTGTTTTTCTTGACTGAAGTTTCATAGTTCTTTATAAAATTTCTAAGTGAAGATTCATCTTGCTTTTACATAGTTACCATGAATTATATGTAGTTACAATGCATTTAATATTTATAAAAAATGGTAATGTTATTTTTTTTTATCTCTCTGTTCAGTGGTTAATTTAGAGAAAGTCTAATTTGGTGAGGTATTATGTAATACGGAAAACTGTTATCGACCAGCGTTTGTTTCACGCTGTTAAGTTCTTTAAAGAAAATCGTACGTGTGAGGGGGTGAATTCTCGTGCGCTTTCAAGAGGAAATCTTTTATAACGCCTATTTTATATCTAAGTGGACATTGACTAATAAAAAATTAAGATGGCAAGAGTTTCTACTTGTAGGTTATTTGTATAATGAAATAGTGAATATATTATTACTAGACTTCACAAGAACCACCAAGAATTGTAGTTTATATTTTTGAATTTATTTATTTTTCGACTTAGTTATATATATGTATATATATATATATATATATAATATATATATATATATATATATATATATATATATATATATAATATATATATATATATATATATATATATATATATATATATATATATATATATATATAATAGACATAGACATCAAAAATGCATGGTGAGTCTCAATTTCACGTTTTACGCGGTCTCCTGACCATTTGTATGATAGTTCCTTACAAAGACCACTAGAGAATTAAGGGAGGCCGGGGAAGGAGGAAATAGACTCTTCCCAATTGTTCTGTTTAGATTTAATGCTGCAGGTTTGCTTATTTTATTCTTTTAAACTCATATATAAACCTGACCAATATTTACTAATAGATTCAAGTATAAGCCCAGCCAATGTTTTTCCTACAGCCTCAAATATAAAACCGACTAATGTTTACATATAAACTTAAGTATGTCTACCTATAGACTCAAGTATAAACCCAACGAATGTCTACCTATTGACTCACGTATAAACCTAACAAATGTTTACCTACAGGCTCAAGTATAAAACCTGTCACTGTTTACGTAAATGTATTCCTATAGACTTAAGTATAAACTCGACAGATGTCTACCTGTAGACTTATCATGAAACCGACCAATGTTTACATATAGACTCAAATATATCTTCCTATAGACTCAAGTATAAACTCAACTAATATTTACGTATAGATTCCAATATAAACTCAACCAATGTTTACGTATAGACTCAAGTATAAACCCAGCCAGTGTTTATTAATATGCGCCAGTATAAACCCGATCATTGTTTACCTGGCTCACATCTTGTTATGGCAGGCACCCGATTTACATACAATATTTACTCTGCATAGTATAGCACAAGACTAAATGAAAGGAAATTTGAAAGGAAGAATGTGCTGCGCCATTCTGGCATACAAAGAAAGAGAATAAAATTTTGCTCTAATTACTTTTATCATATATCAGCTCTTGCTATGTTTTTTTATTATTCTACATGATAGGGTAATCATGATATTTGAGTCGATAAATAGACATACTTGAGTCTATATGTAAACATTTGCCGCCCTTATACTTGAGACAATAGGTAAACATTGGTCGGGTTTGTATGTGAGTCTTTAGGTTTATACTTGTTTTTTGAGAGTGGTCCTACTCCTTTGCAGGTAATGTAGTTGGTACATTATAGATCAAACCAACAGGCAAGTAGAGGAGTACACTATTTACATTATTCGGACTATTGTCCTCATCTTTGTTGCCATATTTATCACAACGTTTCGGCTGTTGTACACTACGGCCTTCTTCAGGTGGTTGGAATGTCGAACTGAACCCTTTATTTCGCTCATGCCATGTCTAATAGATGCCAGTTATCAGTTATCTCCTGTTAATTCACCTCTCCAAGTTCTTCACTGCCTTAACCAGGTAAGTAACAACTCCTATCACGGGATGTAACCAACGCCTTTATACACTGTGCCATGTGTCCTTAAGGACATCTGTGTATGAATTTCTGGGATTTATAAACTTAATGTCATCAGCAACAATTTTACCAGTGCTCATATTGGAATTTTCGTTGTTATTATTGATTTTCTCTGGCAATACTTATTACTGGTACCTATATTGTATTCATTTCTATGCTTAGTCGGCTCAGGAGATTTTTGTGGCCTAGCATATGTGCTGATTCCTTAAGTTTACGAATTTTCCAATGGTGTTCTTTGTCTATGATTTCAACCTGATCCCACAGAGGGCGGCGATCTCCCTTTTCTCTCTATATAGGGTCAGCCACACCTGATTTTTCCACTTCCCCTCATGTTACATCTTTTAGGTTTTCTTGAAGCTTTACCTGTCTCCCCTTTATATTTCTTTATATGGCAACAAAGATGAGGACAATAGTCCGAATAATGTAAATAGTGTACATAATACGACATCTCAGAAATATAGACAGATACTGAAAGGCCGAAACGTTGTGATAAATATGGCGACAAAGATAAGGACAATAGTCCGAATAATGTAAATAGTGTACATAATACGACATCTCAGAAATATAGACAGATACTGAAAGGCCGAAACGTTGTAATAAATATGGCGACAAAGATGAGGACAATAGTCCGAATAATGTAAATAGTGTACATAATATCTCATCTCAGAAATATAGACAGATACTGAAAGGCCGAAACGTTGTGATAAATATGGTGACAAAGATGAGGACAATAGTCCGAATAATGTAAATAGTGTACATAATATCTCATCTCAGAAATATAGACAGATACTGAAAGGCCGAAACGTTGTGATAAATATGGCGACAGAGATGAGGACAATAGTCCGTATAATGTAAATAGTGTACATAATACCTCATCTCAGAAATATAGACAGATACTGAAAGGCCGAAACGTTGTGATAAGTATGGCGACAGAGATGAGGACAATAGTCCGAATAATGTAAATAGTGTACATAATACCTCATCTCAGACATATAGACAGATACTGAAGGGCCGAAACGTTGTAATAAATATGGCGACAGAGATGAGGACAATAGTCCGAATAATGTAAATGGTGGAAATAATACCTCATCTGAGAAATATAGACAGATACTGAAAGGCCGAAACGTTGTAATAAATATGGCTACAGAGATGAGGACAATAGTCCGAATAATGTAAATGGTGTATATAATACCTCATCTCCCGAAATATAGACAGATACTGAAGTAGAGTAGTAGTATATATTTCTGATTCCTATTTCCTTCCTCTTACATCCGTTGCTTTATAATCTCAACTCGGTCGTTATAAGGTTGTTATTAAAAAAGAAAAGAAAAAAAGATGATACCAAAAAGAAAAAAGAAGAATAGTACAAGATAAAAAAATGAAAGAAAGAAAAAAAATGAGATCGATAGAAAGAAATTCTATCGACCTCATTGTTTTCTTTCTTTCTTTTCTTTTCTTTGTGTAAAAACTAACATACAAGGGAAAATGGCTCTGAGGCAGAGGCATATGTTCTCGATCCTGACTCGTTTCATTTTTTCTTTTCCCAACGCCCATTAAATAAATAGACGTAAAATCAAATCCAAGCAAAACGAAAAGAACGATTAACCTTTGCTTAACATACCAAATACCCAGCCACCTGCACCTGAAAAAGAAACAGAAATCTATATAAAAACAAACAAACCACCACTCAAATACTTCCCCGTTTTGTCCACATTTATCGCCCAGCTTCCCCCCGCCATTTTTATTTCAGCAATTGTTAATGAACGCCTTGTTAACATGTGATTATATGTTGTTACGGAGCGGGGCGAACATAGACATTAATAGCTTCGATTCTGTGCATTCTGATTGGCTGATGTCGGCAGATATTATACTGCATAATTATCCGCAAATTATGAGTCTGTAATCAGAAGAATTTCCCAACCTTGCCACCCGCCCGCCCGCTGACATCACCGTGTAACCGTTTGAAGTCATTGAAAGAGGCAGTTGTATTATATAACAGCCGACATTGAAACATTGCAGACATATTTTTTGACAGCCATAATTTCAGGTTAAACTCTGAGCTCATAGACTTTTGACGTTATCATTTTATCAGCTTTAGTCAAGAGATAGATAGATAGATAGATAGATAGATAGATAGATAGATACGTCTCGTTATTTTTTGTTAATATTGTGAGGTACATATTCGATTTGTGCAAATTGTGTAACCTGCGTGAAGTAAGCTGTGGAGATTTGCGTTAGCGTGTCAGATCGATAAAACGTGAATATTTAGAGAAATAAGACGCTAAATTATAATTATTTTGTGGAAGGATTTCTTTACTGGAGACTTTGGAATGAAACAAACTGACCCAAGGGTATAAAATCATTAATATATTTTTATTTATTTCCTTTAGAGTGAGTCCTTTGGTATTCGGTGTAGCAAAATGTTCGTTTATAAGGCGGATATTAGTGGCAGTCTGGAGAAAGTCCAGTAGTATAGTTTTGAAGTAGGACCGTGCGAGGGGTAGTAGTAATATTAGAAATAGGTCAGCGTCAATCTACTGTGTTTTTCTCGGGCCTAAGCTGTGTAGAAATATCATTAGCAGATGACGTCATAACTATTTCTTCACGCATGGCTGGTTTCTCTGTGGGTCTTTTGTCCCTACTTCACCTGCCGTTTTCCCTCTTCTAGCTCAGAATTGTCAGCTTATATGCTTTTGACCATGCTCAGAGATTCTGTCGGGAACTTTGGTTTCAGTTATCACCAAAAGTCTATTTGTGTTAATTTTTTTGATTGGCCAAAATTATTTTCTTTTCTGGCGTTCATGTCTTTTTCGTGTTTCTGTTTTTTTTTATAACGGAAGTTATGCGTAGAGCCTCCCTGATTTTTTGTAGTTTTCAGTCATAAATAGGTAGGCTCTGTTTCAGCGTTTTTCGGCGGGGTTCAGTTTTTTCTTCAAGAAAAGATTTTTTAGAAAAATGAAGATAATAATTGCATTTAAATTTTTGAAGATAAAAGATGACTGGGAAGCAAGAAGCCGGAAGATAGTTCCACAGGCGAGAAGTGCTATGGAAGAAAATGCTAGCATAGAACTTACGGTTATATATCTAGCCATTTCAATTATAAAACGATGAGATCTACTTGCCAGTCTAGCACTGCGCTTGAATTCGCTTGAAATCAAGGTACCAAAGAGGAAAGGCCATCAAAACAATTACCCTGAAAATATTTAGAGAAAAAGCAGAGGGATACCATGTGACCGTGGTGCGAAATTGAATGCAGCCAAGATGACATACCCAACTTGAGTTGAGAAAATTTGCATATATGACATGTCAAAATAAATGGCTGCTAACACTATTTAATGTAACAAAATTCATATTATAAAAACCATTATATATATATATATATATATATATATATACCTCTTTCTCTCTCTCTCTCTCTCTCTCTCTCTCTCTCTCTCTCTCTATATATATATATATATATATATATATATGGCTCGGATCTGGCATTTAGTCTGCAGTCGCTCTCTCACAGACGTGCGTCGCTTCTGTCTGTCTTTTTTTTTACAAATACTTTCATGGTAACTGGTCCGACGAGCTGCTTTCGCTGGTTCCCAAACTTCATGAATTTAAGCGTTCTACTAGGCTGGCATCTCGCTCACATGTTTCATTAAATAATATAGATAAGTGTTGTCTATATATTTTATGTAAGTTTTTTTTCATATAGTCTGATAAGCTTAATAACATTATCATTAAACAATGAAAGAAAATCACAATATTGATACATATTTTTTTTTATTTTTTTTAATCCAATCTAAGCTTTCGGCCGAAATCTTAGATTGGATTAAAAAAAAAAAAAATATGTATCAATATTGTGATTTTCTTTCTTTGCAAATTATTTTTGTTTTTTTTATCAAAAATCTCTAAATATATAGCAGAAGCACGGGACCAGATGTTACAGATGTATTCACAGGAAGGACAAATGATAGACTTATAAATATGTAAGACAGTTTCTGGAAAGAAAAAATGTCTAGCTCAATAAAGTGAACCAACATCCCTAGCAGTCAACTTAACAGTTGATTCAATATAATCTTCCAGCTCATGTCAGCTAGCATACACGCTGTTTCGTCATCCTCAGTCTGTCATTGTGTGCTTATTCGTCTTGAACAACATTTAGAGTATAGGTGCAATTATAGACTATTTATTGCTTGCAAAATTTAAAACCTTTAAAAATATAATGCGATTATGCACAAAGCTATGGAAAATGTACAGGGTTTACGGCTTATAAACTATTTATGTGGTCATTATCAGTTCATATATCAAGTGCAAGGGGAACATCCACGTGTTGTAATGGTTAGCAAGCTTGTCCCGCTAGGTCAATTAAGAATTAACAGTGAGTTCGATCCTCACTGGGTACTCCACGCTTTTGGCCTTGTGTCACATTTAAGCAAGACTTACAAGATCTTGGACACTTCGGCGTGGTATAATGGTGAGTAAGCTTGTCTCGCTAGGTCAATTACGACTGAACAGTGAGTTCGATCTACGCTGTTAGTCTTGTGTCACATTTAAGCTAGGCTTAGAAAATCACTTCGACGTGGTATAATGGTAGCAAGCTTGTCTCATTCGATCAATTACAAATGAATAGTGGGTTCGATTCTCACTGGGTGGCCGACACTTTCAGCCTAGAACCACATCTAAGCTACGCTTGGAAAATCAATTGGGCAATTGGATGTAATGTAAGTGTGGGCAAGCTTGTCTCGCTAGATCAATTACGACTGAGTAGTGAGTTCGATCCTCACTGTGTGCCCCACACATTCGGCCTTGCGACATTTAAGCTAGGCTTAGAAGTTCTTGGACATTTCGACATGGTTAGCAAGCTTGTCTCGTTAGATCAATTATAACTGAATAGTGAGTTTGATCCTCACTTGGTGCTTCACAGTTTTGGCCTTGGCTAAGCTTAATAAATTATTTGGGCACTTCGATGGGGTGTAATGGTTATTAGGCGTGTCTCTCTAGATCACTTATGACTGAGTAGTGAGTTCGATCCTCACTGGGTGTCACATACTTTCGGCCTTATGCCACATCTAAGATACGCTTAGGAAACCGCCACATATCACGTGAAAGTAACGGAGACAATCCGTTATTTTACCAGAAATGATGAACTGATTTTGATCAGATGGAGTAACTGTGGAGATAATCTCCACAGTTACTCCATCTGATCAAAAATAGGAAGGTACGCTAAATATTTTCTTCAAATATCGTTGATCATTGAAGACGATTGAATATTATAGTGAATTATTGGAATTCTGTGTTACTGAGCCGGTTCGCCATTTTTGGACCTGCTATCGAAAAGGCTGTAGAAAAATAGTAAAAGCAAGACACACACGCAACACACACACACATATATATATATATACTTGAAGAAACACTACTTACCTTGGCCATCTAAGTATACACGCACACACACATATATGTGTGTGTATGCGTGTATACTTAGATGGTTAAGGTAAGTAGTGTGTCCTGAAGACTATGCGTGTGTGCGTATACTTAGATGTCTAACGTAAATAGTGTGTCCTCAAGTATATATATATATATATATATATATATATATGTATATACAGTGTAACCCGGATATAAGAGAGTTGTCGGGACCGGAGAAGTGTCTTATATCCGGGTTTCTCTTATATCCGGGTTTGGTCTATTATATATACATTAACACAGGCTCTAATTTGGGACCAGAGAAAATGTATCTTATATCCGGGTTTCTCTTATATCCGGGTCTCTTATATCCGGGTTACAATGTATATATATATATATATATATATATATATATATATATATATATATATATATATATATGTCTGTGTGTGTATACTTAGATGGCCAATATAAGTAGGGGTGTCTTCAGGATATACATATATGTGTGTATGTATGTATACTTAGATGGTCAATGTAAGTAGTGTGTCCTCAAGTATATGTGTGTGCATACTTAGATGGCCAATGTAAGTATTGTGTCATTATATATATATATATATATATATATATATATATATATATATATATATATATATATATATATATGTGTGTGTGTGTGTGTGTGTGTGTGTATATACTTAGATGGCCAACGTAAGTAGCGTGTCTTTAGTATATATGTGTGTGTATGTGCATATACTTAGATGGCATATGTAAGTAGCGTGTCCTCAATTATATGTGCATGTGCATACTTAGATGGCCAATGTAAATCGTGTGTCCTCAAGTATATATTATGTGTGTCCGTGTACTTAGACGTCCAATGTAAGTAGTTTGTCCTCAAGTCGATGGATATGGGTTCGAGAAATAAATAAAGTCTTCTGGACTATTTCGTACAATTTTATCTGATGTCGCTGAAATGGTTTTTTAATGGTTTATTACTTCCGCAGTAAATAAATATCTTTCCAATTTTGTCAAAGTATCAGTGGAATTCGCAGTTTAAGTCCCATATCGTTGAACGAGTGTCTAATGGTAATAATAACGGTAATATTAGCCGTTTCCTTATAAGGAAACGTTCGGCATTCATTGACCGAGCAGCCAGTGCCACACGAATTACGATTTTCTTCACTTTATGGCTATCGAGCTGGGGATCTGTTCCCATAATTCTAACAATAACGGTAATAGCCATATTCTTTTAGAAGGAAACATTCGTCATTCATTAATCGAACTGCTAGTGCTACTATCGGTTGACATTTATAAAACCTTTCTCTTAAAAGACTTTTTCAGGGAAATAAGATTCTTAAGTCCACTATTATCACATTTTCTAGTATTGATGGGAGTTTCCTTCCTAACCCTTTCTTTGAAGTAGTGTGGAAAGTTAACATCTTGACAGTATCATTATTTTGTCTTTACAATCTGTTGTAATTTTATCTCATCCTCATCGTCAAAATGTTGTAACCTAGGGAAGGTTACTGAATAGAATAGAAGCGAAGGTTGGTAATGAATGATAATACTTAGGACAAGAACAACACATATAAGATTCGACAGCGGTGCGTAGAAGTAGTCAACTGCTAGAAGTGAGTCAAGTGAATTCCGCAATGAATCTCTAACTGCAGGATATCTACCAAACATCCCATGCGGTCAGATGTGGCACAAGGCCGAATTTAATGTGGGATATCCGAGCCCGTAGGCTCGGCCGAAAATTCCCCGTAGACCCAGTATAAAACGGGGTCGGGTATCTGTTTCTCGAGACGAGACTCTGCCCTTCGATATAGCCTCGTCTGGTGATCTCTACCCGGAGGCAGAGAGTTTGAACAGCACAGCTGGAGACGAATCCCTAACTGAAGACCAACATACAGTATTTACTACTGTATTTATAGGGACATATCCATTATCGTCCGTAGGTATGCTACAACACAATCCATTTTAATTGTTGGTGCTGTTGAATGTTTTCAATGATATGGTTTCTGTTATATAGTCCTCTGTTTGTTATTCGGCAGTGCACGTCTATGAGTTCTGATGAGGGACAGTCTTTTAGACTTAGAGGATGGCTCGAAGCCATTTTAATCCATTGATCTGAGAAAACGGTTGCCTACAGCTGACAGTTTAGACATCTTTGAACGAGTTTGTCGCCATGCATGACATCTGAATGAAAGTCTCGATTCGACGAGGCCATTTAAGAACGTGACTCAAGTTTCTTGGTTAATCTTTTCCTTTTGTAAAATCTCACGGTGTTGAACAAAACTACTCTCAAGTCCAACGTGTCCTATATTCAATTTCCTCAGGGCTTACGGTCATATCACCTTGAAACATTAAGCAACGTCGAACCGGGTCAGTACCCAGATGGGTGACCGCTTGGGAATACCATGTGCTGCAAGCATTACCATTGGCATTGTATTTGATGACAAGGCAGACAGAAGTTTTGTTTGTGGAAAATTAATATATTAAGATTTCCACGCAAATTGATGACAGTGAAATGATTATAGAGTTTGTGTTTATGCTATTGACTGATGGGTTGTGGCGTAGAGAAGCAATTTTCAGCTTCTTTTCATACATACACCAGCGTAATTATTGATTAAGATACATCTACTGGGTAAAATTATGAACAAATACAACATTGCTACAAGCAAGCAAAATATGTTAAAATGACATTTACGAACGATAGTAACCATCTTCTGAACGATTCTGATTCTTCATCATCTTAATCTACTCCCATCTCTCTCTCTCTCTATCTCTTCCTCTATTTATCTATCTAATCTCATTCTCTTCATATCTATCTATCTATCTATCTATCTATCTATCTATCTATCTATCTATCTATCTATCTATCTATCTATCTCATTCTCTTCATATCTCTCTATCTCATTCTGTCCATATCTATCTATCTATCTATCTATCTATCTATCTATCTATCTATCTATCACAATCTGTTCATATCTATCTATCTATCTATCTATCTATCTATCTCATTCTCTTCATATCTATCTCATTCTGTCCATATCTATCTATCTATCTATCTATCTATCTATCTATCTATCTCATTCTCTTCATATCTATCTCATTCTGTCCATATCTATCTATCTATCTATCTATCTATCTATCTATCTATCTATCTATCTATCTATCTATCTATCTCATTCTCTTCATATCTATCTCATTCTGTCCATATCTATCTCATTCTGTCCATATCTATCTATCTATCTATCTATCTATCTATCTATCTATCTATCTATCTATCTATCTATCTCATTCCCTTTATGTCTATCTCGAGTGGAACCCGGAGCTTTTTGTATCTACATTATGATTTCTCCTTATAAGACACATACTCAACATTATATAAACCCCAAAGAGTTAATATGTCGTTAAATTAATCAACCTAACCAAATCTTTCTTTCTTTCTTTCTTTCTTTCCCCGTAGGTTCTATTTCCTTATTAACTCCGTATTCGTTTCCATTACTCTGGTGGGTATTCAAGCTTACGTAAAAGTCAGTATCTTGAATGAGTGTTCTTCATTTCATCGAGTGTTTTTTTCTCGGGAAGTATTCAACATTGAGATTGGAGTGCAGTGCGGTTTTTATAACCCGCTCAGAAGTCAATACACGTCTGTACTTGTAAAATTTATATTATTATCTGTCTATTAAATACATACGGATTTGTTAAATGCGTCGTAAGCCGTATTGCCTGAAGTGGCCTATTTAGTAGCACTTATAAGACTTATATAAGGACATAGACATAAATTCAGAATGTGATAGAAGAGTGCGCATTATCTCGGAAATAAGAAAATATGAGCCGTTTCATCTGCGCATGCGCAAACGCCTGTGTTCGCGCATGCGTACAAGGCTGTTAGATTAATCCTTCTGTGTAGTGTAGCAAAGTAATGGAACTTTGGCATGGAACTAATCATTTCTACGATTTGACATTTGTGGTTCTCGCCTGGATTTACTTCTGACGATTTTTACACATGCAGGGAGATGGAGACGATGGAAGTGGCGTTAGTGGAAGCCATTTGTAAAAACTGCTGTTCTGTTTATAGAATAAGCCATAAGATGGCGTAGACTTTGTAGAGGAAAGGAAAAAGAAAAGCAAGTGAATGGCAAGAAAAATATTTCGAAGAAAATGTCTATGGAACGAAAATAGAGGAAGAAGATTAAAAAAAGAAAACTATAACATTGAGAAAGAAAATTGGGGAAAATAATAAAAATGCAGTAGAGAGAAAATAGAAAAAAATAAGGAGATAAAATGATTTTCAGGAGAGGATAATGCGAAAGATAAAAAAAGCAAGATGCAATGGAAGAGGGCTGAGGAAATTTAAGAAAAGAGAGAAACGTAAGAGGAGGAGAAGAAAAGGGAAGAATAAAAGCAGAGTTATAGAAGAAGAGGTAGAAGGAGAGAAAAAATAAAGTGAAATTGTATGAGAAAATAGGTAAAAGAAGAAAATACTTATAGAAGAAGAAGAAGAAGAAACAAAAGAAGGAAGAGTAGGTAAGAGATATAAGAGAGGGAGAAGAAAAAGGAAGAAATAAGCAGAGTTATAGAAAAAGGGTTAAGAAAGAAGAAAAAAGTGAAATTATACGAGAAAAATAAGTAAAAAAAAGAATTATAGAAGAAGAAGAAGAAGACGAAGAATATGCAGAGTTATAGGCGGAGATGCAGAAGGAAGAAGAAAAAAGCAGACTTATGGGAGAAAAAAAGAAGTAAAATTATACTGACATATGAAAAATAGGCGAAAGAAGAAGAAAAGACTTATAGAATAAGAAGAAGATGAAAGAAAGAATAAACATGCAGTATTATAAGAGAAAAGAGGGAAGAAAGAAAAATTATAAGAGCAAATAAAAAACGAAACAAACTCATAGAAGAAGAAAAAGATGAAAAAGAAAAGGAAGAATAAATCGGATTATAGAGAAGGAGAAGAAGAAAAGAAAGATGTAAAATTATATGAGAAAAATAATAAGAAAAGTCTTACAGAAGAAGAAGGAGAAGAGAAAGAAGAAGAAAAAGAAGAATAAGCTGAGTTATAGGAGAAGAGAAAGAAGAAAAGAAGGTAAAAATACTTATAAAAGAAAAGAAGAAGAAGAAAGAAAGCAGCAGAGCAATAAGAGAAGAGAGAGAAGAAAAGGAAGAAGAAAGAAGTAATGTTATAGGAGAAAATGAGAAGACGAAGAAAATGAATTGTAGAAAGAAAGAAAAAGAGATAAAGAATACAAACTGAAGGACTGTAAAATCTCCATAGAAGAAAACATTTCGAACTGATCTTATAAATAATAGTAAGAAAAATAGTTAAAAAACATTGGCAAATTTAATTGAATTTTAATTTTTTTAAAAATTAAATTCAATGGTCGCGGTATACAAGACTTCAAATAGCTCTAATTTTTCTATGGCTGTAAGCTACAAAACTCAGACCCGGTCTGTCTTGTCTTGAAGTCAGACTGCTACGCTTGTCCGAACTTGCTTTTGTGTGTCCACATCAATTCTTAGTTTGTGAGCTTTTTGCCATATTACTGTTGCTTTGCCTTATTACTGTTAATTTGCCTTATTACTGTTGCTTTGCCTTATTACTGTTGCTTTGCCTTATTACTGTTAATTTGCCTTGCATATATTGTTTGCCTTAGTTCTGGATTGTATTCACACTTCATGGCAGCCACAAGGCATTTTATATCCGTATCTGTCTATATTTCTGAGATGAGGTATTATGTACACTATTTACATTGCTCAGACTATGATCCTTATCCTTGTTGCCATATTTATCACAACGTTTCAGCTGTTGTACTCTCCGGACTTCTTCAGGTGGTTGGAATGTCGAACTGAACCCTTTATTTCGCTCACTGGGGTAGACTGTTCTAGTTCCACGTGTCATGTCTTATGGATGTCACTTGTCAGTTATCTACTGTTAATTCCCCTCTGAAAGTTCTCCACCGCCTTAACCAGGTATTGAACTCACACTCTTTGGGTCCTGACACTGTACCATGTGTTCTTCAGGACTCAAGGACACATGGCACAGTGGCTAAAGGCGTTGGTTAGTCCCAGTCTGTCTTGTCTTGATGTTGGAATGCTACGTTCATTTATCCAAATTTGCTCTTGAGTATCAACCCCAATCCTTAGTTTGTGAACTTTTTGCCACATTACGATTTCTCTGCCTCATTAATGTTTATTTGCCTTGCATATATTGTTTGTCTTATACTATTTATTATCTTGTTCTTTTTCTTGTTATTGTCAAACTTTTTCAATTCTGTTTGTTGGGCAGTTCTACCATTTATTTTACATTTAACCATAGCCACTCACTCTACAGTAGTAATTTGAGCAGAAGATGACGAAGAAAAAGAAAACATGATACATCTAAAGAGAACCACATACGAGAAATAAGGGAGGAAATGTTACAATCTTTGTGTACCATTATGTACTAGTGAGCCAACCCAAATGACTTGACTCACTTTATAATTCCCCAAAAGAAGGTTAACCAATCAGGAGACGCAAAATATTCAATCCGTCGTGTATAAAGGCGGCCATTTTGTTTGCTCTCTCCGAATGTCCAATGCCAACCGGTTCACCGCAGTTTACTGTTTTTTCGTTTGAATACGGTTTGAGACAACTTTAAAGAATAACTCAGTGATAAGTGTTTATTTTGTTACTTTTTCAGTTTCCAACATTGTTTTTGAAGTTTCTTGGTTTTCACTTTTTCGTTTTAGTATATATTGTAATATTTTACATTTACCTTTCATTTACCTTTTTGTTGTATTTATTACCCTCCCCCTATTTTGATTTGCATTTGCTCTTTGGTTGAATTGTTTATTGCCTTGGTTGTCCCGTTCTTGTTCTATTTTATTTTGTTTGAAATGAAAAAAAGTAATATTTATAAAAGGAGCAAGAAAAAGAGATAAATTACGTCGACCGTGGTTGTGTTTTAGTCTACGCCATGGTCGACACAAACAATAAAAAAGTGCCTGATACACCGGTGGCAAATCCGGTGTCGCCAGCAAAATCGGCCTGGTCTCAAGATAGGCCGTTAAAGAAAGATGGGGAATTTTATGCCAGTCAGAGGAAAAAACTGGAAAGCAGTTTCAACGGCAACGAATTCCTCACGATAAAGGACGCCTTTGATGCCGTTAAAGTAAGAACGATTTCTCTGCTTACTTCAGACGTGAAGAGTCATAAATTAATGGGGGTAAGCAGAGAATGCATGGAGGAGGCTTTAAAATCTTTAAACATTTGTCCAAAGATTTTGGCCAGAAGGACCAATGCTCTTTGGGATCTCCTTCTCCAGACTGAAGATCAGGCCCGAAGATTAGCGGGAAGTGTTCTTAACACAAAAACATTACGGTTACAAACCGAATATATGGGCACCCGCAGAACGAAAATTACCGTCCACGGAGTACCGATAGACATTTCAGAAGATCGGATGGGGGCTTTCTTCTCTAAATATGGGGAAGTTAGCGAAGTGAAGGCCATCTGCAGTAAGTCAGGAATAGACACTGGGGATATGGAAGTTCAAATTACCCTAGACAAGGAAAACTTCCAAGATATCCCAAACATTTTGCTCTGCCGAACGAGAAGAATGCTGGTGGTGGTTGAAGGGAGGAAACCATGTTGTTGGGTGTGCGGACAGCCGGGCCATATGGCAAAGGCGTGCCCCACCAAGAAGGTGCCAGCACAAAAAGAACCGACTCCAGTAACGACAGCAGCAGCGACAGCAGCGACCGCTACCAAAACCGCCGAAACTGGCAAGAGTTCGAGTGACGGCTGGAAGGAAGTGGTGGCAAAGGGACGAAAATCCCAAACAAGCCTCCCGTCCCCCCCAAAGGAGGCTTCTCCCAAAAAGCAGACTGACAAAGAGAGTCGGAAGAAAGAAGAAAACAAGAAGCAACATCAACCAAAGGAACCCGAAGTCGAGATGGAGGTAGAAGAACTACCTACAATGCGGTCCTCCTCTTTGAAGAGGAACAGGGAAGAGGACGACGAAGAAGTCCCCACAAAAAAGCACACAGCAGAAAAAAGAACGGGGAGGAGCCGGGAAAAATCCAAATGCGCATCCACCCCGGCGTCTCCAGAAAGGAATATTGTTTTACCTGTTCCTAGGAGTCTCCCCCCATCACTCTCACGTTTGCCACTCCCTCCTTCCACTCCCACTCCCACTCCCACTCCCACACAATCATCCACCCCCATGTCATCGGATGCGTCCCCTACCCAGCATACACCCACTCTCCCGTCCATTCCCTCCCCACCAGACCCAGATAGGGTTAAGAAAAAAAAGAAGAGGCTCTTTAAAAGAGCAGAAGATATATGTAGGGTGGATAAGACGGAGCTGGAAAAAAACTGTTCCTCCAGGAAAAAATCCCTTCTAGGTCCACTCTTTAAACTCTCTTCCATTGACAACATGTCGGTGGAAGACCCCCAGAACTTTCCGGGGGCCCCAGGTGTGATTGCCCTCATCAGGGATGCGGGGAAGCATTTAAAAGTATGGGCCCATATGTTCGAGGCCAAAGAAGCATTCCCAAATTTAAGAATAGCGGAATTTGGGTCTCCTGACCTCACCAAGATGCACGGCTTCTGTGCAGGGAGGGTCCCGGTACGTCTCCACCCCTCACTATACAGGGCCTTAAAATTAACGTACCCTACGGACGTCGGCGGGATTGTCTCGGAAGGACGGATGACGTCGGAGCTGGGCACGGGAAGCCTGGGACAAACCGTCGGGGTCCTGTCACCCGCAGATTTCCGCCCCGTATGTGCTTAGGTTGTTGCAGTAACTGTCGTTTTTTATTTTTGCAGGCCTAGAAAATGGAAATAAAGATAGCCAGTTTGAATGCGAAGGGCTTGAGAGATCGGGGTAAGGCTGCCCGCCTGCTTCGGGATCTCTTGTCCTTCGGCGTGGATGTTGCCGCGATCGAAGAGACCCACTTTGTTTGCACTTCCGATGCGTGTGTGCTGGAGGATGACTTTGTCATCTATTCAGCATATGGGGACCGATGTGCCAGAGGAGTTTCTTTGTTGGTCAGACGTACTCTCGATGCGAAGGTGGACCTTGTGCATACCGATGCCGAGGGCCGGTTAATCGTGGCCGATATTGCCGTGAAAAGTGGTTCGTTTCGGGTCGTTGCGGTTTATGCGCCCAACGACTGGGAGGAGCGGGGTTCCTTTTTTCGGCGGTTGGGGCCGTTCCTAGTTGATTCATCGCGCCTAGTTTTAATGGGGGACTGGAATGCCATCCTGAACCCCAAGTTAGACAGGGGGCGGGGCGCTAGCGGGAGTAGGGGTGATCGTAGCCTGGTCAATCTGATCGACGATTATGGTCTCGTCGATAGATACCGGGTCGATCATCCCAAGGGGAAAATGTGGACGTGGGCTCGTAGCTGGCCGTCTGTCAATGTAGTTAGCTACATTGACAGAATGTTAGTTCGTAGAGCCGACATAGACTTGTTAGATTGTCCCACGTTCCACTGGGTAGGCTACACGGATCACAAACTCGTTTGTGCCCGTGTGGCGTTAGAACATAGGCCTAGAATGGCTGGCTACTGGAAGTTCAATCTGTCTTTACTGGACAGGCGGGACTTCCAGAGGCAGCTAACTAGTGTAGTGCAGCGGGAGCTAGTGGGGGCGGTTATCGGGAATAAGTGGTGGGAGCGACTTAAGGATAGAATTAGGTCTTTCACCACTGATTTCAGCAAACGGCTCGCCCTAGATAGAGCTGAAAAGGTGAAGACGCTTAAGGCTAATTTTTCCCGGGCGGAGGCTGGGGGGGATCCCCTAGAGATAGCCCTAGCTAGGGAGGCCCTGCAGCGTTCGAATAGCGAGCGCTACATGGGTCAGGTAATTAGGCATAGGCTAAGTAAGATGTCTTCTGAAGCTGTGAACCTGGGCGCAGATCTGCGTCGGGAAGAAGTCCGTCGAGGTGGTGATCGTTACATTCGTCAAGTCGAAACCCCGGAGGGGCGTACTCTGCGGTCGACTGACGACATGTGCGAGGCGTTTCGGCGGCATTTCGAGAGCCGCTTTACCAAGGAGCCTGGTCTCCGTGAGGAGGAGTTTCGCAGCTATTTGGCTGACTTTCCTCGGCTTGAGCCGACTGAAGCAGCTAGCTGCGAGGGAGAGATCACGGAGGGCGAAGTCTACGAGGCATTGAAGAAGGTCGGCAGAGGCAAGTCGCCCGGTCTGGATGGTTTGCCTTATGAATTGTACTTGAGGCTGTCGCACATCTTTGTTCCGATTTTGACTGCAGTGTTCAACAACTGGTTTCGGTCGGGGTCCATCCCCAACCGCATTTCCAGGGGTGTGATCACTCTGTTGAAAAAGGGCAAGGGTGTTGGGGGTAAACTAGACGATTACAGGCCCATAACTCTGCTAAACACAGAGTTAAAGATTATGGCCAAGATCCTGCAGGAGCGTTTGCAGTCAGTTGCCGAGTCTCTGTTGGGACCCGAGCAGACTTGTTCTGTGAGGGGCCGAACAATTCAGAGCAACCTGCATTTGATCCGCACGATCCTAGAGGGAGTAAAAGACGACGAGGAAGCCGCGCTGATCAATTTGGATCAGTCCAAGGCATTTGATAGGGTCGACCATCGCTACCTTGCTACTGTCCTGCAGGCCGCCGGATTCGCACCCGACTTCTGCCGCTGGATTAGCCTCCTGTATCGCTCCCCCAGTGCTGTGGTACAGGTGAACGGAAAGTTGTCGGGCGCTTTTGTTCTGTCGAGGTCGGTTCGTCAGGGTTGTCCGCTGTCGCCTCTCCTTTATGCTTTGGCGTTGGAGCCTCTCCTTCGCCGGCTGAAGGACGAGACGTGCAGTCCGGCCCTACGCGGGATCGCCGTTCCTGGAGGGTCTCGAGCCAGGGTTTCCGCGTACGCCGATGACGTATCTGCTTTCGTGTCGTCCCGGGGCGACATTGAAGCGGTACAGAAGGCGCTTGATCGGTACGAGAAGGTGACAGGGGCCAAGATAAACCGCGACAAGTCGTCCGGCTTGCGGTTAGGTGCCTGGAAGGGGCGTGATCTTCCAGGCCGCTTCGGTTGGACGGACGGTCCTGTCCGCATTCTTGGAGTGTGGTTTGGACCCGACCTCCAGCTGGAGAAGAATTGGTCAGAAGTACTAGCAAAGATCGGTTCTGCCGGCAAGACTTGGAACCGACGGAGGTTGTCTGTGAAGGGCAGGGCGGACGTGTGTGTTACATACATTTTCCCCCTGGTTCTTTATCGATTGTCAGTACTTCCTCTCTGTAAGGCCCACAGGAAGGCGCTCGAGCGATCGCTATCCTCCATTTTATGGAGGGGACGCGGTAACAGGGTCGACAGACGAGTCTGCACTAAACGTCCGTGTCATGGGGGGCTGGGAATGCCACACTTGCTGAGTCACATCCGTGCCTCACGGTTGGCTTTCCTACGCCGCGCATTGACTAGAGGAGATCCGATTCTGGAGGGGATTGTTAGGGACGCGTTCCCTGGCCTTACTATCAGTCCCCCCATCTCGAGGGTTGAGCGCCGTCGTAAACCCCGGGATCAATCGCTTTTCCTCCGCGAGTGTCGGTTCGCCTTGAAGGCTATTCCGCGGTCCAGTGACCTGTCACAGCCTAGGAAAGTCTTCTATAGGGGATTAGTGGAGGGGCGCGCGAAGGATTCCCTACGTGATACGCTCTGCTTTTCGGAAGAGGAGTATCGCTCCTACTGGTCTTGGGCGCCAGCGGCGGATTATCTCAGTAACCCTGAGTTTTCGCTTACCTGGCGATTGGCTCGGAATCGGCTGCCTCTCAACGACAAGGCTTTCATATGGGGCTTGGCGGATTTGCCAGACTGTGAACGGTGTGGTCTTGGTTTAGAAGAAACGGCTTCGCACGCCTTCTACCATTGCCCCCGGGTCCGCCCCTTATGGGACCATGTCGGCGAGCTGACGGCTCGTCTCGCTCCCGAAGAACTCGTGTCCATTGATCGCGCATACGCGTGTGACAATGTGTCGCCCCCGTATTCCGGGGTGAAACGAATGGTGTTTCTGACGCTGCTAGCCACGGCTCGAATGGTGATATGGACGACGCGCATGCAGGAAGTCTTGCGAGGCAATCGTCTTTCGCATCAGGATCTAATCCGATTCTTTGAGCATCAGCTCAAGATGAAGATTAGAACTGATAGGAAACGATTGCATTCGACAGTCTTCAACGAAAGGTGGGTAAAAGAGGCGAGCTTGGTTCGTTTGGACGGGGCTAGCCTTGATTTTCTTTTCTAGGTCAATCTAAAGTCACATCGGGGTGGTTTCCTGTGGAACCCTCCCCTTGGTTAGGTTAGACAAGCTTAAGTGTACCTAGTTAATGTGAGTAAGTGTTGTTCCCGGCCTGTTTCCCGGCTATCTTTTTAGTTATGATCCAAGTCGAGATTCCCAACCTCCCCAGTTTGTTTTGGCCCCTCCTTTCATCTCGACTAGGTCAGCCTTTTATTTCCCCATGTCCGGGTTATTTTATCTTTTTCCCACTCCCTTAGCGAGAGTGTTTCTTGATTCTGTCCTCTGGGCAGAATACAGCGGCCTCTCTATTTTGAGGGTTGGACGGGCCCTACTAACACGAATTATGTTTAGTTTAAATATTCGTTGAGTTTTTAGTTTGTTATTGGGTTCATCTCCCTCCCTACTTTCATCTTTTCAGTATTAGAATTTTAATGTATGTTATTATCATCAAAATTTTTATGGTGTGGGGCGCGTTTTTGTAGGTTCCCCTGGTGTGGATGTGGTATTATGGTGGATGAAGGTTTGAATGGCGACGGATGAGTTCTTGTGGTGAATGGGTAAATTGTAATGTATGAATGGGTCGCGAATCTGATTAGCTAGGTATAGGATAGTAAGTTATGACCAGCCTTTACCCCTCCCCTTTTCGGCCTTGTGCCACATTTGTTGTATTCCAACAAAAAATAAAATGTCCAATGCCAACCGGTTCACCGCAGTTTACTGTTTTTTCGTTTGAATACGGTTTGAGACAACTTTAAAGAATAACTCAGTGATAAGTGTTTATTTTGTTACTTTTTCAGTTTCCAACATTGTTTTTGAAGTTTCTTGGTTTTCACTTTTTCGTTTTAGTATATATTGTAATATTTTACATTTACCTTTCATTTACCTTTTTGTTGTATTTATTACCCTCCCCCTATTTTGATTTGCATTTGCTCTTTGGTTGAATTGTTTATTGCCTTGGTTGTCCCGTTCTTGTTCTATTTTATTTTGTTTGAAATGAAAAAAAGTAATATTTATAAAAGGAGCAAGAAAAAGAGATAAATTACGTCGACCGTGGTTGTGTTTTAGTCTACGCCATGGTCGACACAAACAATAAAAAAGTGCCTGATACACCGGTGGCAAATCCGGTGTCGCCAGCAAAATCGGCCTGGTCTCAAGATAGGCCGTTAAAGAAAGATGGGGAATTTTATGCCAGTCAGAGGAAAAAACTGGAAAGCAGTTTCAACGGCAACGAATTCCTCACGATAAAGGACGCCTTTGATGCCGTTAAAGTAAGAACGATTTCTCTGCTTACTTCAGACGTGAAGAGTCATAAATTAATGGGGGTAAGCAGAGAATGCATGGAGGAGGCTTTAAAATCTTTAAACATTTGTCCAAAGATTTTGGCCAGAAGGACCAATGCTCTTTGGGATCTCCTTCTCCAGACTGAAGATCAGGCCCGAAGATTAGCGGGAAGTGTTCTTAACACAAAAACATTACGGTTACAAACCGAATATATGGGCACCCGCAGAACGAAAATTACCGTCCACGGAGTACCGATAGACATTTCAGAAGATCGGATGGGGGCTTTCTTCTCTAAATATGGGGAAGTTAGCGAAGTGAAGGCCATCTGCAGTAAGTCAGGAATAGACACTGGGGATATGGAAGTTCAAATTACCCTAGACAAGGAAAACTTCCAAGATATCCCAAACATTTTGCTCTGCCGAACGAGAAGAATGCTGGTGGTGGTTGAAGGGAGGAAACCATGTTGTTGGGTGTGCGGACAGCCGGGCCATATGGCAAAGGCGTGCCCCACCAAGAAGGTGCCAGCACAAAAAGAACCGACTCCAGTAACGACAGCAGCAGCGACAGCAGCGACCGCTACCAAAACCGCCGAAACTGGCAAGAGTTCGAGTGACGGCTGGAAGGAAGTGGTGGCAAAGGGACGAAAATCCCAAACAAGCCTCCCGTCCCCCCCAAAGGAGGCTTCTCCCAAAAAGCAGACTGACAAAGAGAGTCGGAAGAAAGAAGAAAACAAGAAGCAACATCAACCAAAGGAACCCGAAGTCGAGATGGAGGTAGAAGAACTACCTACAATGCGGTCCTCCTCTTTGAAGAGGAACAGGGAAGAGGACGACGAAGAAGTCCCCACAAAAAAGCACACAGCAGAAAAAAGAACGGGGAGGAGCCGGGAAAAATCCAAATGCGCATCCACCCCGGCGTCTCCAGAAAGGAATATTGTTTTACCTGTTCCTAGGAGTCTCCCCCCATCACTCTCACGTTTGCCACTCCCTCCTTCCACTCCCACTCCCACTCCCACTCCCACACAATCATCCACCCCCATGTCATCGGATGCGTCCCCTACCCAGCATACACCCACTCTCCCGTCCATTCCCTCCCCACCAGACCCAGATAGGGTTAAGAAAAAAAAGAAGAGGCTCTTTAAAAGAGCAGAAGATATATGTAGGGTGGATAAGACGGAGCTGGAAAAAAACTGTTCCTCCAGGAAAAAATCCCTTCTAGGTCCACTCTTTAAACTCTCTTCCATTGACAACATGTCGGTGGAAGACCCCCAGAACTTTCCGGGGGCCCCAGGTGTGATTGCCCTCATCAGGGATGCGGGGAAGCATTTAAAAGTATGGGCCCATATGTTCGAGGCCAAAGAAGCATTCCCAAATTTAAGAATAGCGGAATTTGGGTCTCCTGACCTCACCAAGATGCACGGCTTCTGTGCAGGGAGGGTCCCGGTACGTCTCCACCCCTCACTATACAGGGCCTTAAAATTAACGTACCCTACGGACGTCGGCGGGATTGTCTCGGAAGGACGGATGACGTCGGAGCTGGGCACGGGAAGCCTGGGACAAACCGTCGGGGTCCTGTCACCCGCAGATTTCCGCCCCGTATGTGCTTAGGTTGTTGCAGTAACTGTCGTTTTTTATTTTTGCAGGCCTAGAAAATGGAAATAAAGATAGCCAGTTTGAATGCGAAGGGCTTGAGAGATCGGGGTAAGGCTGCCCGCCTGCTTCGGGATCTCTTGTCCTTCGGCGTGGATGTTGCCGCGATCGAAGAGACCCACTTTGTTTGCACTTCCGATGCGTGTGTGCTGGAGGATGACTTTGTCATCTATTCAGCATATGGGGACCGATGTGCCAGAGGAGTTTCTTTGTTGGTCAGACGTACTCTCGATGCGAAGGTGGACCTTGTGCATACCGATGCCGAGGGCCGGTTAATCGTGGCCGATATTGCCGTGAAAAGTGGTTCGTTTCGGGTCGTTGCGGTTTATGCGCCCAACGACTGGGAGGAGCGGGGTTCCTTTTTTCGGCGGTTGGGGCCGTTCCTAGTTGATTCATCGCGCCTAGTTTTAATGGGGGACTGGAATGCCATCCTGAACCCCAAGTTAGACAGGGGGCGGGGCGCTAGCGGGAGTAGGGGTGATCGTAGCCTGGTCAATCTGATCGACGATTATGGTCTCGTCGATAGATACCGGGTCGATCATCCCAAGGGGAAAATGTGGACGTGGGCTCGTAGCTGGCCGTCTGTCAATGTAGTTAGCTACATTGACAGAATGTTAGTTCGTAGAGCCGACATAGACTTGTTAGATTGTCCCACGTTCCACTGGGTAGGCTACACGGATCACAAACTCGTTTGTGCCCGTGTGGCGTTAGAACATAGGCCTAGAATGGCTGGCTACTGGAAGTTCAATCTGTCTTTACTGGACAGGCGGGACTTCCAGAGGCAGCTAACTAGTGTAGTGCAGCGGGAGCTAGTGGGGGCGGTTATCGGGAATAAGTGGTGGGAGCGACTTAAGGATAGAATTAGGTCTTTCACCACTGATTTCAGCAAACGGCTCGCCCTAGATAGAGCTGAAAAGGTGAAGACGCTTAAGGCTAATTTTTCCCGGGCGGAGGCTGGGGGGGATCCCCTAGAGATAGCCCTAGCTAGGGAGGCCCTGCAGCGTTCGAATAGCGAGCGCTACATGGGTCAGGTAATTAGGCATAGGCTAAGTAAGATGTCTTCTGAAGCTGTGAACCTGGGCGCAGATCTGCGTCGGGAAGAAGTCCGTCGAGGTGGTGATCGTTACATTCGTCAAGTCGAAACCCCGGAGGGGCGTACTCTGCGGTCGACTGACGACATGTGCGAGGCGTTTCGGCGGCATTTCGAGAGCCGCTTTACCAAGGAGCCTGGTCTCCGTGAGGAGGAGTTTCGCAGCTATTTGGCTGACTTTCCTCGGCTTGAGCCGACTGAAGCAGCTAGCTGCGAGGGAGAGATCACGGAGGGCGAAGTCTACGAGGCATTGAAGAAGGTCGGCAGAGGCAAGTCGCCCGGTCTGGATGGTTTGCCTTATGAATTGTACTTGAGGCTGTCGCACATCTTTGTTCCGATTTTGACTGCAGTGTTCAACAACTGGTTTCGGTCGGGGTCCATCCCCAACCGCATTTCCAGGGGTGTGATCACTCTGTTGAAAAAGGGCAAGGGTGTTGGGGGTAAACTAGACGATTACAGGCCCATAACTCTGCTAAACACAGAGTTAAAGATTATGGCCAAGATCCTGCAGGAGCGTTTGCAGTCAGTTGCCGAGTCTCTGTTGGGACCCGAGCAGACTTGTTCTGTGAGGGGCCGAACAATTCAGAGCAACCTGCATTTGATCCGCACGATCCTAGAGGGAGTAAAAGACGACGAGGAAGCCGCGCTGATCAATTTGGATCAGTCCAAGGCATTTGATAGGGTCGACCATCGCTACCTTGCTACTGTCCTGCAGGCCGCCGGATTCGCACCCGACTTCTGCCGCTGGATTAGCCTCCTGTATCGCTCCCCCAGTGCTGTGGTACAGGTGAACGGAAAGTTGTCGGGCGCTTTTGTTCTGTCGAGGTCGGTTCGTCAGGGTTGTCCGCTGTCGCCTCTCCTTTATGCTTTGGCGTTGGAGCCTCTCCTTCGCCGGCTGAAGGACGAGACGTGCAGTCCGGCCCTACG
This sequence comes from Acanthosepion esculentum, assembly GCA_964036315.1. Taxonomy (NCBI): domain Eukaryota; kingdom Metazoa; phylum Mollusca; class Cephalopoda; order Sepiida; family Sepiidae; genus Acanthosepion; species Acanthosepion esculentum. Next base: position 85,372,818 of record OZ038502.1, on the reverse strand, counting down.
CGGGATCGCCGTTCCTGGAGGGTCTCGAGCCAGGGTTTCCGCGTACGCCGATGACGTATCTGCTTTCGTGTCGTCCCGGGGCGACATTGAAGCGGTACAGAAGGCGCTTGATCGGTACGAGAAGGTGACAGGGGCCAAGATAAACCGCGACAAGTCGTCCGGCTTGCGGTTAGGTGCCTGGAAGGGGCGTGATCTTCCAGGCCGCTTCGGTTGGACGGACGGTCCTGTCCGCATTCTTGGAGTGTGGTTTGGACCCGACCTCCAGCTGGAGAAGAATTGGTCAGAAGTACTAGCAAAGATCGGTTCTGCCGGCAAGACTTGGAACCGACGGAGGTTGTCTGTGAAGGGCAGGGCGGACGTGTGTGTTACATACATTTTCCCCCTGGTTCTTTATCGATTGTCAGTACTTCCTCTCTGTAAGGCCCACAGGAAGGCGCTCGAGCGATCGCTATCCTCCATTTTATGGAGGGGACGCGGTAACAGGGTCGACAGACGAGTCTGCACTAAACGTCCGTGTCATGGGGGGCTGGGAATGCCACACTTGCTGAGTCACATCCGTGCCTCACGGTTGGCTTTCCTACGCCGCGCATTGACTAGAGGAGATCCAATTCTGGAGGGGATTGTTAGGGACGCGTTCCCTGGCCTTACTATCAGTCCCCCCATCTCGAGGGTTGAGCGCCGTCGTAAACCCCGGGATCAATCGCTTTTCCTCCGCGAGTGTCGGTTCGCCTTGAAGGCTATTCCGCGGTCCAGTGACCTGTCACAGCCTAGGAAAGTCTTCTATAGGGGATTAGTGGAGGGGCGCGCGAAGGATTCCCTACGTGATACGCTCTGCTTTTCGGAAGAGGAGTATCGCTCCTACTGGTCTTGGGCGCCAGCGGCGGATTATCTCAGTAACCCTGAGTTTTCGCTTACCTGGCGATTGGCTCGGAATCGGCTGCCTCTCAACGACAAGGCTTTCATATGGGGCTTGGCGGATTTGCCAGACTGTGAACGGTGTGGTCTTGGTTTAGAAGAAACGGCTTCGCACGCCTTCTACCATTGCCCCCGGGTCCGCCCCTTATGGGACCATGTCGGCGAGCTGACGGCTCGTCTCGCTCCCGAAGAACTCGTGTCCATTGATCGCGCATACGCGTGTGACAATGTGTCGCCCCCGTATTCCGGGGTGAAACGAATGGTGTTTCTGACGCTGCTAGCCACGGCTCGAATGGTGATATGGACGACGCGCATGCAGGAAGTCTTGCGAGGCAATCGTCTTTCGCATCAGGATCTAATCCGATTCTTTGAGCATCAGCTCAAGATGAAGATTAGAACTGATAGGAAACGATTGCATTCGACAGTCTTCAACGAAAGGTGGGTAAAAGAGGCGAGCTTGGTTCGTTTGGACGGGGCTAGCCTTGATTTTCTTTTCTAGGTCAATCTAAAGTCACATCGGGGTGGTTTCCTGTGGAACCCTCCCCTTGGTTAGGTTAGACAAGCTTAAGTGTACCTAGTTAATGTGAGTAAGTGTTGTTCCCGGCCTGTTTCCCGGCTATCTTTTTAGTTATGATCCAAGTCGAGATTCCCAACCTCCCCAGTTTGTTTTGGCCCCACCTTTCATCTCGACTAGGTCAGCCTTTTATTTCCCCATGTCCGGGTTATTTTATCTTTTCCCCACTCCCTTAGCGAGAGTGTTTCTTGATTCTGTCCTCTGGGCAGAATACAGCGGCCTCTCTATTTTGAGGGTTGGACGGGCCCTACTAACACGAATTATGTTTAGTTTAAATATTCGTTGAGTTTTTAGTTTGTTATTGGGTTCATCTCCCTCCCTACTTTCATCTTTTCAGTATTAGAATTTTAATGTATGTTATTATCATCAAAATTTTTATGGTGTGGGGCGCGTTTTTGTAGGTTCCCCTGGTGTGGATGTGGTATTATGGTGGATGAAGGTTTGAATGGCGACGGATGAGTTCTTGTGGTGAATGGGTAAATTGTAATGTATGAATGGGTCGCGAATCTGATTAGCTAGGTATAGGATAGTAAGTTATGACCAGCCTTTACCCCTCCCCTTTTCGGCCTTGTGCCACATTTGTTGTATTCCAACAAAAAATAAAATGTCCAATGCCAACCGGTTCACCGCAGTTTGTTGATTACTGTTTACTAATTACTGTTTGAATACGGTGTGAGACAACTTTAAAGAATAACTCAGTGATAAGTGTTTATTTTGTTACTTTTTCAGTTGCCAACATTGTTTTTTGAAGTTTCTTGGTTTTCACTTTTTCGTTTTAGTATATATTGTAATATTTTACATTTACCTTTCATTTGCCTTTTTGTTGTATTTATTACCCTCCCCCTATTTTGATTTGCATTTGCTCTTTGGTTGAATTGTTTATTGCCTTGTTTGTCCCGTTCTCGTTCTATTTTATTTTGTTTGAAATGATATAAAGTATTATTTATCAAAGGAGTAAGGAAAAATAACTTACGTCGACCGTGGCTGTGTTTTAGTCTACGCCATGGTCGACACAAACAGTGGAAAAGTGCCTGATACACCGGTGGTAAAGCCGGTGTCGCCAGCAAAATCGGCCTGGTCTCAAGATAGGCCGCTAAAGAAAGATGGGGAATTCTATGCCAGTCAGAGGAAAAAACTGGAAAGCAGTTTCAACGGCAACGAATTCCTCACGATAAAGGACGCCTTCGACGCCGTTAAAGTAAGAACGATTTCTCTGCTTACTTCAGACGTGAAGAGCCATAAATTAATGGGGGTAAGCAGAGAATGCATGGAGGAGGCTCTAAAATCATTGAACATTTGTCCAAAGATTTTGGCCAGAAGGACCAATGCTCTTTGGGATCTCCTTCTCCAGACTGAAGATCAGGCCCGAAGATTAGCGGGAAGTGTTCTAAACACAAAAAATTTACGGTTACAAACCGAGTATATGGGCACCCGCAGAACAAAAATAACTGTCCACGGAGTGCCGATTGACATATCAGAAGATCGGATGGGGGCTTTCTTCTCTAAATATGGGGAAGTTAGCGAAGTGAAGGCCATCTGCAGTAAGTCAGGAATAGACACTGGGGATATGGAAGTTCAAATTACCCTAGACAAGGAAAACTTCCAAGATATCCCAAACATTTTGCTCTGCCGAACGAGAAGAATGCTGGTGGTGGTTGAAGGGAGGAAACCATGTTGTTGGGTGTGCGGACAGCCGGGCCATATGGCAAAGGCGTGCCCCACCAAGAAGGTGCCAGCACAAAAAGAACCGACTCCAGTAACGACAGCAGCAGCGACAGCAGCGACCGCTACCAAAACCGCCGAAACTGGAAAGACTTCGAGTGACGGCTGGAAGGAAGTGGTTGCAAAGGGGCGAAAATCCCAAACAAGCCTCCCGTCCCCCCCAAAGGAGGCTTCTCCCAAAAAGCAGACTGACAAAGAGAGTCGGAAGAAAGAAGAAAACAAGAAGCAACATCAACCAAAGGAACCCGAAGTCGAGATGGAGGTAGAAGAACTACCTACAATGCGGTCCTCCTCTTTGAAGAGGAACAGGGAAGAGGACGACGAAGAAGTCCCCACAAAAAAGCACACAGCAGAAAAAAGAACGGGGAGGAGCCGGGAAAAATCCAAATGCGCATCCACCCCGGCGTCTCCAGAAAGGAATATTGTTTTACCTGTTCCTAGGAGTCTCCCCCCATCACTCTCACGTTTGCCACTCCCTCCTTCCACTCCCACTCCCACTCCCACTCCCACACAATCATCCACCCCCATGTCATCGGATGCGTCCCCTACCCAGCATACACCCACTCTCCCGTCCATTCCCTCCCCACCAGACCCAGATAGGGTTAAGAAAAAAAAGAAGAGGCTCTTTAAAAGAGCAGAAGATATATGTAGGGTGGATAAGACGGAGCTGGAAAAAAACTGTTCCTCCAGGAAAAAATCCCTTCTAGGTCCACTCTTTAAACTCTCTTCCATTGACAACATGTCGGTGGAAGACCCCCAGAACTTTCCGGGGGCCCCAGGTGTGATTGCCCTCATCAGGGATGCGGGGAAGCATTTAAAAGTATGGGCCCATATGTTCGAGGCCAAAGAAGCATTCCCAAATTTAAGAATAGCGGAATTTGGGTCTCCTGACCTCACCAAGATGCACGGCTTCTGTGCAGGGAGGGTCCCGGTACGTCTCCACCCCTCACTATACAGGGCCTTAAAATTAACGTACCCTACGGACGTCGGCGGGATTGTCTCGGAAGGACGGATGACGTCGGAGCTGGGCACGGGAAGCCTGGGACAAACCGTCGGGGTCCTGTCACCCGCAGATTTCCGCCCCGTATGTGCTTAGGTTGTTGCAGTAACTGTCGTTTTTTATTTTTGCAGGCCTAGGAAATGGAAATAAAGATAGCCAGTTTGAATGCGAAGGGCTTGAGAGATCGGGGTAAGGCTGCCCGCCTGCTTCGGGATCTCTTGTCCTTCGGCGTGGATGTTGCCGCGATCGAAGAGACCCACTTTGTTTGCACTTCCGATGCGTGTGTGCTGGAGGATGACTTTGTCATCTATTCAGCATATGGGGACCGATGTGCCAGAGGAGTTTCTTTGTTGGTCAGACGTACTCTCGATGCGAAGGTGGACCTTGTGCATACCGATGCCGAGGGCCGGTTAATCGTGGCCGATATTGCCGTGAAAAGTGGTTCGTTTCGGGTCGTTGCGGTTTATGCGCCCAACGACTGGGAGGAGCGGGGTTCCTTTTTTCGGCGGTTGGGGCCGTTCCTAGTTGATTCATCGCGCCTAGTTTTAATGGGGGACTGGAATGCCATCCTGAACCCCAAGTTAGACAGGGGGCGGGGCGCTAGCGGGAGTAGGGGTGATCGTAGCCTGGTCAATCTGATCGACGATTATGGTCTCGTCGATAGATACCGGGTCGATCATCCCAAGGGGAAAATGTGGACGTGGGCTCGTAGCTGGCCGTCTGTCAATGTAGTTAGCTACATTGACAGAATGTTAGTTCGTAGAGCCGACATAGACTTGTTAGATTGTCCCACGTTCCACTGGGTAGGCTACACGGATCACAAACTCGTTTGTGCCCGTGTGGCGTTAGAACATAGGCCTAGAATGGCTGGCTACTGGAAGTTCAATCTGTCTTTACTGGACAGGCGGGACTTCCAGAGGCAGCTAACTAGTGTAGTGCAGCGGGAGCTAGTGGGGGCGGTTATCGGGAATAAGTGGTGGGAGCGACTTAAGGATAGAATTAGGTCTTTCACCACTGATTTCAGTAAACGGCTCGCCCTAGATAGAGCTGAAAAGGTGAAGACGCTTAAGGCTAATTTTTCCCGGGCGGAGGCTGGGGGGGATCCCCTAGAGATAGCCCTAGCTAGGGAGGCCCTGCAGCGTTCGAATAGCGAGCGCTACATGGGTCAGGTAATTAGGCATAGGCTAAGTAAGATGTCTTCTGAAGCTGTGAACCTGGGCGCAGATCTGCGTCGGGAAGAAGTCCGTCGAGGTGGTGATCGTTACATTCGTCAAGTCGAAACCCCGGAGGGGCGTACTCTGCGGTCGACTGACGACATGTGCGAGGCGTTTCGGCGGCATTTCGAGAGCCGCTTTACCAAGGAGCCTGGTCTCCGTGAGGAGGAGTTTCGCAGCTATTTGGCTGACTTTCCTCGGCTTGAGCCGACTGAAGCAGCTAGCTGCGAGGGAGAGATCACGGAGGGCGAAGTCTACGAGGCATTGAAGAAGGTCGGCAGAGGCAAGTCGCCCGGTCTGGATGGTTTGCCTTATGAATTGTACTTGAGGCTGTCGCACATCTTTGTTCCGATTTTGACTGCAGTGTTCAACAACTGGTTTCGGTCGGGGTCCATCCCCAACCGCATTTCCAGGGGTGTGATCACTCTGTTGAAAAAGGGCAAGGGTGTTGGGGGTAAACTAGACGATTACAGGCCCATAACTCTGCTAAACACAGAGTTAAAGATTATGGCCAAGATCCTGCAGGAGCGTTTGCAGTCAGTTGCCGAGTCTCTGTTGGGACCCGAGCAGACTTGTTCTGTGAGGGGCCGAACAATTCAGAGCAACCTGCATTTGATCCGCACGATCCTAGAGGGAGTAAAAGACGACGAGGAAGCCGCGCTGATCAATTTGGATCAGTCCAAGGCATTTGATAGGGTCGACCATCGCTACCTTGCTACTGTCCTGCAGGCCGCCGGATTCGCACCCGACTTCTGCCGCTGGATTAGCCTCCTGTATCGCTCCCCCAGTGCTGTGGTACAGGTGAACGGAAAGTTGTCGGGCGCTTTTGTTCTGTCGAGGTCGGTTCGTCAGGGTTGTCCGCTGTCGCCTCTCCTTTATGCTTTGGCGTTGGAGCCTCTCCTTCGCCGGCTGAAGGACGAGACGTGCAGTCCGGCCCTACGCGGGATCGCCGTTCCTGGAGGGTCTCGAGCCAGGGTTTCCGCGTACGCCGATGACGTATCTGCTTTCGTGTCGTCCCGGGGCGACATTGAAGCGGTACAGAAGGCGCTTGATCGGTACGAGAAGGTGACAGGGGCCAAGATAAACCGCGACAAGTCGTCCGGCTTGCGGTTAGGTGCCTGGAAGGGGCGTGATCTTCCAGGCCGCTTCGGTTGGACGGACGGTCCTGTCCGCATTCTTGGAGTGTGGTTTGGACCCGACCTCCAGCTGGAGAAGAATTGGTCAGAAGTACTAGCAAAGATCGGTTCTGCCGGCAAGACTTGGAACCGACGGAGGTTGTCTGTGAAGGGCAGGGCGGACGTGTGTGTTACATACATTTTCCCCCTGGTTCTTTATCGATTGTCAGTACTTCCTCTCTGTAAGGCCCACAGGAAGGCGCTCGAGCGATCGCTATCCTCCATTTTATGGAGGGGACGCGGTAACAGGGTCGACAGACGAGTCTGCACTAAACGTCCGTGTCATGGGGGGCTGGGAATGCCACACTTGCTGAGTCACATCCGTGCCTCACGGTTGGCTTTCCTACGCCGCGCATTGACTAGAGGAGATCCGATTCTGGAGGGGATTGTTAGGGACGCGTTCCCTGGCCTTACTATCAGTCCCCCCATCTCGAGGGTTGAGCGCCGTCGTAAACCCCGGGATCAATCGCTTTTCCTCCGCGAGTGTCGGTTCGCCTTGAAGGCTATTCCGCGGTCCAGTGACCTGTCACAGCCTAGGAAAGTCTTCTATAGGGGATTAGTGGAGGGGCGCGCGAAGGATTCCCTACGTGATACGCTCTGCTTTTCGGAAGAGGAGTATCGCTCCTACTGGTCTTGGGCGCCAGCGGCGGATTATCTCAGTAACCCTGAGTTTTCGCTTACCTGGCGATTGGCTCGGAATCGGCTGCCTCTCAACGACAAGGCTTTCATATGGGGCTTGGCGGATTTGCCAGACTGTGAACGGTGTGGTCTTGGTTTAGAGGAAACGGCTTCGCACGCCTTCTACCATTGCCCCCGGGTCCGCCCCTTATGGGACCATGTCGGCGAGCTGACGGCTCGTCTCGCTCCCGAAGAACTCGTGTCCATTGATCGCGCATACGCGTGTGACAATGTGTCGCCCCCGTATTCCGGGGTGAAACGAATGGTGTTTCTGACGCTGCTAGCCACGGCTCGAATGGTGATATGGACGACGCGCATGCAGGAAGTCTTGCGAGGCAATCGTCTTTCGCATCAGGATCTAATCCGATTCTTTGAGCATCAGCTCAAGATGAAGATTAGAACTGATAGGAAACGATTGCATTCGACAGTCTTCAACGAAAGGTGGGTAAAAGAGGCGAGCTTGGTTCGTTTGGACGGGGCTAGCCTTGATTTTCTTTTCTAGGTCAATCTAAAGTCACATCGGGGTGGTTTCCTGTGGAACCCTCCCCTTGGTTAGGTTAGACAAGCTTAAGTGTACCTAGTTAATGTGAGTAAGTGTTGTTCCCGGCCTGTTTCCCGGCTATCTTTTTAGTTATGATCCAAGTCGAGATTCCCAACCTCCCCAGTTTGTTTTGGCCCCACCTTTCATCTCGACTAGGTCAGCCTTTTATTTCCCCATGTCCGGGTTATTTTATCTTTTTCCCACTCCCTTAGCGAGAGTGTTTCTTGATTCTGTCCTCTGGGCAGAATACAGCGGCCTCTCTATTTTGAGGGTTGGACGGGCCCTACTAACACGAATTATGTTTAGTTTAAATATTCGTTGAGTTTTTAGATTGTTATTGGGTTCATCTCCCTCCCTACTTTCATCTTTTCATTATTAGAATTTTAATGTATGTTATTATCATCAAAATTTTTATGGTGTGGGGCGCGTTTTTGTAGGTTCCCCTGGTGTGGATGTGGTATTATGGTGGATGAAGGTTTGAATGGCGACGGATGAGTTCTTGTGGTGAATGGGTTAATTGTAATGTATGAATGGGTCGCGAATCTGATTAGCTAGGTATAGGATAGTAAGTTATGACCAGCCTTTACCCTTCCCCTTTTCGGCCTTGTGCCACATTTGTTGTATTCCAACAAAAAATAAAATGTCCAATGCCAACCGGTTCACCGCAGTTTGTTGATTACTGTTTACTAATTACTGTTTGAATACGGTGTGAGACAACTTTAAAGAATAACTCAGTGATAAGTGTTTATTTTGTTACTTTTTCAGTTGCCAACATTGTTTTTTGAAGTTTCTTGGTTTTCACTTTTTCGTTTTAGTATATATTGTAATATTTTACATTTACCTTTCATTTGCCTTTTTGTTGTATTTATTACCCTCCCCCTATTTTGATTTGCATTTGCTCTTTGGTTGAATTGTTTATTGCCTTGTTTGTCCCGTTCTCGTTCTATTTTATTTTGTTTGAAATGATATAAAGTATTATTTATCAAAGGAGTAAGGAAAAATAACTTACGTCGACCGTGGCTGTGTTTTAGTCTACGCCATGGTCGACACAAACAGTGGAAAAGTGCCTGATACACCGGTGGTAAAGCCGGTGTCGCCAGCAAAATCGGCCTGGTCTCAAGATAGGCCGCTAAAGAAAGATGGGGAATTCTATGCCAGTCAGAGGAAAAAACTGGAAAGCAGTTTCAACGGCAACGAATTCCTCACGATAAAGGACGCCTTCGACGCCGTTAAAGTAAGAACGATTTCTCTGCTTACTTCAGACGTGAAGAGCCATAAATTAATGGGGGTAAGCAGAGAATGCATGGAGGAGGCTCTAAAATCATTGAACATTTGTCCAAAGATTTTGGCCAGAAGGACCAATGCTCTTTGGGATCTCCTTCTCCAGACTGAAGATCAGGCCCGAAGATTAGCGGGAAGTGTTCTAAACACAAAAAATTTACGGTTACAAACCGAGTATATGGGCACCCGCAGAACAAAAATAACTGTCCACGGAGTGCCGATTGACATATCAGAAGATCGGATGGGGGCTTTCTTCTCTAAATATGGGGAAGTTAGCGAAGTGAAGGCCATCTGCAGTAAGTCAGGAATAGACACTGGGGATATGGAAGTTCAAATTACCCTAGACAAGGAAAACTTCCAAGATATCCCAAACATTTTGCTCTGCCGAACGAGAAGAATGCTGGTGGTGGTTGAAGGGAGGAAACCATGTTGTTGGGTGTGCGGACAGCCGGGCCATATGGCAAAGGCGTGCCCCACCAAGAAGGTGCCAGCACAAAAAGAACCGACTCCAGTAACGACAGCAGCAGCGACAGCAGCGACCGCTACCAAAACCGCCGAAACTGGAAAGACTTCGAGTGACGGCTGGAAGGAAGTGGTTGCAAAGGGGCGAAAATCCCAAACAAGCCTCCCGTCCCCCCCAAAGGAGGCTTCTCCCAAAAAGCAGACTGACAAAGAGAGTCGGAAGAAAGAAGAAAACAAGAAGCAACATCAACCAAAGGAACCCGAAGTCGAGATGGAGGTAGAAGAACTACCTACAATGCGGTCCTCCTCTTTGAAGAGGAACAGGGAAGAGGACGACGAAGAAGTCCCCACAAAAAAGCACACAGCAGAAAAAAGAACGGGGAGGAGCCGGGAAAAATCCAAATGCGCATCCACCCCGGCGTCTCCAGAAAGGAATATTGTTTTACCTGTTCCTAGGAGTCTCCCCCCATCACTCTCACGTTTGCCACTCCCTCCTTCCACTCCCACTCCCACTCCCACTCCCACACAATCATCCACCCCCATGTCATCGGATGCGTCCCCTACCCAGCATACACCCACTCTCCCGTCCATTCCCTCCCCACCAGACCCAGATAGGGTTAAGAAAAAAAAGAAGAGGCTCTTTAAAAGAGCAGAAGATATATGTAGGGTGGATAAGACGGAGCTGGAAAAAAACTGTTCCTCCAGGAAAAAATCCCTTCTAGGTCCACTCTTTAAACTCTCTTCCATTGACAACATGTCGGTGGAAGACCCCCAGAACTTTCCGGGGGCCCCAGGTGTGATTGCCCTCATCAGGGATGCGGGGAAGCATTTAAAAGTATGGGCCCATATGTTCGAGGCCAAAGAAGCATTCCCAAATTTAAGAATAGCGGAATTTGGGTCTCCTGACCTCACCAAGATGCACGGCTTCTGTGCAGGGAGGGTCCCGGTACGTCTCCACCCCTCACTATACAGGGCCTTAAAATTAACGTACCCTACGGACGTCGGCGGGATTGTCTCGGAAGGACGGATGACGTCGGAGCTGGGCACGGGAAGCCTGGGACAAACCGTCGGGGTCCTGTCACCCGCAGATTTCCGCCCCGTATGTGCTTAGGTTGTTGCAGTAACTGTCGTTTTTTATTTTTGCAGGCCTAGGAAATGGAAATAAAGATAGCCAGTTTGAATGCGAAGGGCTTGAGAGATCGGGGTAAGGCTGCCCGCCTGCTTCGGGATCTCTTGTCCTTCGGCGTGGATGTTGCCGCGATCGAAGAGACCCACTTTGTTTGCACTTCCGATGCGTGTGTGCTGGAGGATGACTTTGTCATCTATTCAGCATATGGGGACCGATGTGCCAGAGGAGTTTCTTTGTTGGTCAAACGTACTCTCGATGCGAAGGTGGACCTTGTGCATACCGATGCCGAGGGCCGGTTAATCGTGGCCGATATTGCCGTGAAAAGTGGTTCGTTTCGGGTCGTTGCGGTTTATGCGCCCAACGACTGGGAGGAGCGGGGTTCCTTTTTTCGGCGGTTGGGGCCGTTCCTAGTTGATTCATCGCGCCTAGTTTTAATGGGGGACTGGAATGCCATCCTGAACCCCAAGTTAGACAGGGGGCGGGGCGCTAGCGGGAGTAGGGGCGATCGTAGCCTGGTCAATCTGATCGACGATTATGGTCTCGTCGATAGATACCGGGTCGATCATCCCAAGGGGGAAATGTGGACGTGGGCTCGTAGCTGGCCGTCTGTCAATGTAGTTAGCTACATTGACAGAATGTTAGTTCGTAGAGCCGACATAGACTTGTTAGATTGTCCCACGTTCCACTGGGTAGGCTACACGGATCACAAACTCGTTTGTGCCCGTGTGGCGTTAGAACATAGGCCTAGAATGGCTGGCTACTGGAAGTTCAATCTGTCTTTACTGGACAGGCGGGACTTCCAGAGGCAGCTAACTAGTGTAGTGCAGCGGGAGCTAGTGGGGGCGGTTATCGGGAATAAGTGGTGGGAGCGACTTAAGGATAGAATTAGGTCTTTCACCACTGATTTCAGCAAACGGCTCGCCCTAGATAGAGCTGAAAAGGTGAAGACGCTTAAGGCTAATTTTTCCCGGGCGGAGGCTGGGGGGGATCCCCTAGAGATAGCCCTAGCTAGGGAGGCCCTGCAGCGTTCGAATAGCGAGCGCTACATGGGTCAGGTAATTAGGCATAGGCTAAGTAAGATGTCTTCTGAAGCTGTGAACCTGGGCGCAGATCTGCGTCGGGAAGAAGTCCGTCGAGGTGGTGATCGTTACATTCGTCAAGTCGAAACCCCGGAGGGGCGTACTCTGCGGTCGACTGACGACATGTGCGAGGCGTTTCGGCGGCATTTCGAGAACCGCTTTACCAAGGAGCCTGGTCTCCGTGAGGAGGAGTTTCGCAGCTATTTGGCTGACTTTCCTCGGCTTGAGCCGACTGAAGCAGCTAGCTGCGAGGGAGAGATCACGGAGGGCGAAGTCTACGAGGCATTGAAGAAGGTCGGCAGAGGCAAGTCGCCCGGTCTGGATGGTTTGCCTTATGAATTGTACTTGAGGCTGTCGCACATCTTTGTTCCGATTTTGACTGCAGTGTTCAACAACTGGTTTCGGTCGGGGTCCATCCCCAACCGCATTTCCAGGGGTGTGATCACTCTGTTGAAAAAGGGCAAGGGTGTTGGGGGTAAACTAGACGATTACAGGCCCATAACTCTGCTAAACACAGAGTTAAAGATTATGGCCAAGATCCTGCAGGAGCGTTTGCAGTCAGTTGCCGAGTCTCTGTTGGGACCCGAGCAGACTTGTTCTGTGAGGGGCCGAACAATTCAGAGCAACCTGCATTTGATCCGCACGATCCTAGAGGGAGTAAAAGACGACGAGGAAGCCGCGCTGATCAATTTGGATCAGTCCAAGGCATTTGATAGGGTCGACCATCGCTACCTTGCTACTGTCCTGCAGGCCGCCGGATTCGCACCCGACTTCTGCCGCTGGATTAGCCTCCTGTATCGCTCCCCCAGTGCTGTGGTACAGGTGAACGGAAAGTTGTCGGGCGCTTTTGTTCTGTCGAGGTCGGTTCGTCAGGGTTGTCCGCTGTCGCCTCTCCTTTATGCTTTGGCGTTGGAGCCTCTCCTTCGCCGGCTGAAGGACGAGACGTGCAGTCCGGCCCTACGCGGGATCGCCGTTCCTGGAGGGTCTCGAGCCAGGGTTTCCGCGTACGCCGATGACGTATCTGCTTTCGTGTCGTCCCGGGGCGACATTGAAGCGGTACAGAAGGCGCTTGATCGGTACGAGAAGGTGACAGGGGCCAAGATAAACCGCGACAAGTCGTCCGGCTTGCGGTTAGGTGCCTGGAAGGGGCGTGATCTTCCAGGCCGCTTCAGTTGGACGGACGGTCCTGTCCGCATTCTTGGAGTGTGGTTTGGACCCGACCTCCAGCTGGAGAAGAATTGGTCAGAAGTACTAGCAAAGATCGGTTCTGCCGGCAAGACTTGGAACCGACGGAGGTTGTCTGTGAAGGGCAGGGCGGACGTGTGTGTTACATACATTTTCCCCCTGGTTCTTTATCGATTGTCAGTACTTCCTCTCTGTAAGGCCCACAGGAAGGCGCTCGAGCGATCGCTATCCTCCATTTTATGGAGGGGACGCGGTAACAGGGTCGACAGACGAGTCTGCACTAAACGTCCGTGTCATGGGGGGCTGGGAATGCCACACTTGCTGAGTCACATCCGTGCCTCACGGTTGGCTTTCCTACGCCGCGCATTGACTAGAGGAGATCCGATTCTGGAGGGGATTGTTAGGGACGCGTTCCCTGGCCTTACTATCAGTCCCCCCATCTCGAGGGTTGAGCGCCGTCGTAAACCCCGGGATCAATCGCTTTTCCTCCGCGAGTGTCGGTTCGCCTTGAAGGCTATTCCGCGGTCCAGTGACCTGTCACAGCCTAGGAAAGTCTTCTATAGGGGATTAGTGGAGGGGCGCGCGAAGGATTCCCTACGTGATACGCTCTGCTTTTCGGAAGAGGAGTATCGCTCCTACTGGTCTTGGGCGCCAGCGGCGGATTATCTCAGTAACCCTGAGTTTTCGCTTACCTGGCGATTGGCTCGGAATCGGCTGCCTCTCAACGACAAGGCTTTCATATGGGGCTTGGCGGATTTGCCAGACTGTGAACGGTGTGGTCTTGGTTTAGAAGAAACGGCTTCGCACGCCTTCTACCATTGCCCCCGGGTCCGCCCCTTATGGGACCATGTCGGCGAGCTGACGGCTCGTCTCGCTCCCGAAGAACTCGTGTCCATTGATCGCGCATACGCGTGTGACAATGTGTCGCCCCCGTATTCCGGGGTGAAACGAATGGTGTTTCTGACGCTGCTAGCCACGGCTCGAATGGTGATATGGACGACGCGCATGCAGGAAGTCTTGCGAGGCAATCGTCTTTCGCATCAGGATCTAATCCGATTCTTTGAGCATCAGCTCAAGATGAAGATTAGAACTGATAGGAAACGATTGCATTCGACAGTCTTCAACGAAAGGTGGGTAAAAGAGGCGAGCTTGGTTCGTTTGGACGGGGCTAGCCTTGATTTTCTTTTCTAGGTCAATCTAAAGTCACATCGGGGTGGTTTCCTGTGGAACCCTCCCCTTGGTTAGGTTAGACAAGCTTAAGTGTACCTAGTTAATGTGAGTAAGTGTTGTTCCCGGCCTGTTTCCCGGCTATCTTTTTAGTTATGATCCAAGTCGAGATTCCCAACCTCCCCAGTTTGTTTTGGCCCCACCTTTCATCTCGACTAGGTCAGCCTTTTATTTCCCCATGTCCGGGTTATTTTATCTTTTTCCCACTCCCTTAGCGAGAGTGTTTCTTGATTCTGTCCTCTGGGCAGAATACAGCGGCCTCTCTATTTTGAGGGTTGGACGGGCCCTACTAACACGAATTATGTTTAGTTTAAACATTCGTTGAGTTTTTAGTTTGTTATTGGGTTCATCTCCCTCCCTACTTTCATCTTTTCATTATTAGAATTTTAATGTATGTTATTATCATCAAAATTTTTATGGTGTGGGGCGCGTTTTTGTAGGTTCCCCTGGTGTGGATGTGGTATTATGGTGGATGAAGGTTTGAATGGCGACGGATGAGTTCTTGTGGTGAATGGGTAAATTGTAATGTATGAATGGGTCGCGAATCTGATTAGCTAGGTATAGGATAGTAAGTTATGACCAGCCTTTACCCCTCCCCTTTTCGGCCTTGTGCCACATTTGTTGTATTCCAACAAAAAATAAAATGTCCAATGCCAACCGGTTAACCGCAGTTTGTCGATTACTGTGTTATTATTGCGATTTCAGACAACTTTGAAGATCAACTCAGTGATAAGTGTTTATTTTGTTACTTTTTCAGTTTCCAACATTGTTTTTGAAGTTTCTTGGTTTTCACGTTTTCGTTTTAGTATATATTGTAATATTTTACATTTACCTTTCATTTGCCTTTTTGTTGTATTTATTACCCTCCCCCTATTTTGATTTGCATTTGCTCTTTGGTTGAATTGTTTATTGCCTTGGTTTGTCCCGTTCTTGTTCTATTTTATTTTGTTTGAAATGATAAAAAGTACTTTTTATAAAAGGAGCAAGAAAAAGAGATAATTTACGTCGACCGTGGTTGTGTTTTAGTCTACGCCATGGTCGACACAAACAATAAAAAAGTGCCTGATACACCGGTGGCAAATCCGGTGTCGCCAGCAAAATCGGCCTGGTCTCAAGATAGGCCGCTAAAAAAAGATGGGGAATTCTATGCCAGTCAGAGGAAAAAACTGGAAAGCAGTTTCAACGGCAATGAATTCCTTACGATAAAGGACGCCTTCGATGCCGTGAAAGTACGAACGATTTCTCTTCTTACTTCAGACGTGAAGAGCCATAAATTAATGGGGGTAAGCAGAGAATGCATGGAGGAGGCTCTAAAATCATTGAACATTTGTCCAAAGATTTTGGCCAGAAGGACCAATGCTCTTTGGGATCTCCTTCTCCAGACTGAAGATCAGGCAAAAAGATTAGCGGGAAGTGTTCTAAACACAAAAAATTTACGGTTACAAACCGAATATATGGGCACCCGCAGAACGAAAATTACCGTCCACGGAGTACCGATAGACATTTCAGAAGATCGGATGGGGGCTTTCTTCTCTAAATATGGGGAAGTTAGCGAAGCGAAGGCCATCTGCAGTAAGTCAGGAATAGACACTGGGGATATGGAAGTTCAAATTACCCTAGACAAGGAAAACTTCCAAGATATCCCAAACATTTTGCTCTGCCGAACGAGAAGAATGCTGGTGGTGGTTGAAGGGAGGAAACCATGTTGTTGGGTGTGCGGACAGCCGGGCCATATGGCAAAGGCGTGCCCCACCAAGAAGGTGCCAGCACAAAAAGAACCGACTCCAGTAACGACAGCAGCAGCGACAGCAGCGACCGCTACCAAAACCGCCGAAACTGGAAAGACTTCGAGTGACGGCTGGAAGGAAGTGGTTGCAAAGGGGCGAAAATCCCAAACAAGCCTCCCGTCCCCCCCAAAGGAGGCTTCTCCCAAAAAGCAGACTGAGAAACAAAATCGGAAGAAAGAAGAAAACAAGAAGCAACATCAACCAAAGGAACCCGAAGTCGAGATGGAGGTAGAAGAACTACCTACAATGCGGTCCTCCTCTTTGAAGAGGAACAGGGAAGAGGACGACGAAGAAGTCCCGACAAAAAAACATACAGCAGAAAAAAGACCAGGGAGGAGCCGGGAAAAATCCAAATGCGCATCCACCCCGGCGTCTCCAGAGAGATATATTGCTGTACCTATTCCTAGGAGTCTCCCCCCATCACTCTCACGTTTGCCACTCCCTCCTCCCACTCCCACTCCCACTCCCACACAATCATCCACCCCCATGTCATCGGATGCGTCCCCTACCCAGCATACACCCACTCTCCCGTCCATTCCCTCCCCACCAGACCCAGATAGGGTTAAGAAAAAAAAGAAGAGGCTCTTTAAAAGAGCAGAAGATATATGTAGGGTGGATAAGACGGAGCTGGAAAAAAACTGTTCTTCCAGGAAAAAATCCCTTCTAGGTCCACTCCATAAACTCACCTCCATTGACAACATGTCGGTGGAAGACCCCCAGAATTTCCCAGGGGCCCCAGGTGTGATTGCCCTCATCAGGGATGCGGGGAAACATTTAAAAGTTTGGGCCCATATGTTTGAGGCCAAAGAAGCATACCCAAATTTGAGAATGGCGGAGTTTGGGTCTCCTGATCTCACCAAGATGCACGGCTTCTGTGCAGGGAGGGTCCCGGTACGTCTCCACCCCTCACTATACAGGGCCTTAAAATTAACGTACCCTACGGACGTCGGCGGGATTGTCTCGGAAGGACGGATGACGTCGGAGCTGGGCACGGGAAGCCTGGGACAAACCGTCGGGGTCCTGTCACCCGCAGATTTCCGCCCCGTATGTGCTTAGGTTGTTGCAGTAACTGTCGTTTTTTATTTTTGCAGGCCTAGGAAATGGAAATAAAGATAGCCAGTTTGAATGCGAAGGGCTTGAGAGATCGGGGTAAGGCTGCCCGCCTGCTTCGGGATCTCTTGTCCTTCGGCGTGGATGTTGCCGCGATCGAAGAGACCCACTTTGTTTGCACTTCCGATGCGTGTGTGCTGGAGGATGACTTTGTCATCTATTCAGCATATGGGGACCGATGTGCCAGAGGAGTTTCTTTGTTGGTCAGACGTACTCTCGATGCGAAGGTGGACCTTGTGCATACCGATGCCGAGGGCCGGTTAATCGTGGCCGATATTGCCGTGAAAAGTGGTTCGTTTCGGGTCGTTGCGGTTTATGCGCCCAACGACTGGGAGGAGCGGGGTTCCTTTTTTCGGCGGTTGGGGCCGTTCCTAGTTGATTCATCGCGCCTAGTTTTAATGGGGGACTGGAATGCCATCCTGAACCCCAAGTTAGACAGGGGGCGGGGCGCTAGCGGGAGTAGGGGCGATCGTAGCCTGGTCAATCTGATCGACGATTATGGTCTCGTCGATAGATACCGGGTCGATCATCCCAAGGGGAAAATGTGGACGTGGGCTCGTAGCTGGCCGTCTGTCAATGTAGTTAGCTACATTGACAGAATGTTAGTTCGTAGAGCCGACATAGACTTGTTAGATTGTCCCACGTTCCACTGGGTAGGCTACACGGATCACAAACTCGTTTGTGCCCGTGTGGCGTTAGAACATAGGCCTAGAATGGCTGGCTACTGGAAGTTCAATCTGTCTTTACTGGACAGGCGGGACTTCCAGAGGCAGCTAACTAGTGTAGTGCAGCGGGAGCTAGTGGGGGCGGTTATCGGGAATAAGTGGTGGGAGCGACTTAAGGATAGAATTAGGTCTTTCACCACTGATTTCAGCAAACGGCTCGCCCTAGATAGAGCTGAAAAGGTGAAGACGCTTAAGGCTAATTTTTCCCGGGCGGAGGCTGGGGGGGATCCCCTAGAGATAGCCCTAGCTAGGGAGGCCCTGCAGCGTTCGAATAGCGAGCGCTACATGGGTCAGGTAATTAGGCATAGGCTAAGTAAGATGTCTTCTGAAGCTGTGAACCTGGGCGCAGATCTGCGTCGGGAAGAAGTCCGTCGAGGTGGTGATCGTTACATTCGTCAAGTCGAAACCCCGGAGGGGCGTACTCTGCGGTCGACTGACGACATGTGCGAGGCGTTTCGGCGGCATTTCGAGAGCCGCTTTACCAAGGAGCCTGGTCTCCGTGAGGAGGAGTTTCGCAGCTATTTGGCTGACTTTCCTCGGCTTGAGCCGACTGAAGCAGCTAGCTGCGAGGGAGAGATCACGGAGGGCGAAGTCTACGAGGCATTGAAGAAGGTCGGCAGAGGCAAGTCGCCCGGTCTGGATGGTTTGCCTTATGAATTGTACTTGAGGCTGTCGCACATCTTTGTTCCGATTTTGACTGCAGTGTTCAACAACTGGTTTCGGTCGGGGTCCATCCCCAACCGCATTTCCAGGGGTGTGATCACTCTGTTGAAAAAGGGCAAGGGTGTTGGGGGTAAACTAGACGATTACAGGCCCATAACTCTGCTAAACACAGAGTTAAAGATTATGGCCAAGATCCTGCAGGAGCGTTTGCAGTCAGTTGCCGAGTCTCTGTTGGGACCCGAGCAGACTTGTTCTGTGAGGGGCCGAACAATTCAGAGCAACCTGCATTTGATCCGCACGATCCTAGAGGGAGTAAAAGACGACGAGGAAGCCGCGCTGATCAATTTGGATCAGTCCAAGGCATTTGATAGGGTCGACCATCGCTACCTTGCTACTGTCCTGCAGGCCGCCGGATTCGCACCCGACTTCTGCCGCTGGATTAGCCTCCTGTATCGCTCCCCCAGTGCTGTGGTACAGGTGAACGGAAAGTTGTCGGGCGCTTTTGTTCTGTCGAGGTCGGTTCGTCAGGGTTGTCCGCTGTCGCCTCTCCTTTATGCTTTGGCGTTGGAGCCTCTCCTTCGCCGGCTGAAGGACGAGACGTGCAGTCCGGCCCTACGCGGGATCGCCGTTCCTGGAGGGTCTCGAGCCAGGGTTTCCGCGTACGCCGATGACGTATCTGCTTTCGTGTCGTCCCGGGGCGACATTGAAGCGGTACAGAAGGCGCTTGATCGGTACGAGAA
Source organism: Acanthosepion esculentum (assembly GCA_964036315.1). NCBI lineage: Eukaryota > Metazoa > Mollusca > Cephalopoda > Sepiida > Sepiidae > Acanthosepion > Acanthosepion esculentum. The sequence continues at coordinate 85,353,611 of OZ038502.1, read as the reverse complement.
GGTGACAGGGGCCAAGATAAACCGCGACAAGTCGTCCGGCTTGCGGTTAGGTGCCTGGAAGGGGCGTGATCTTCCAGGCCGCTTCGGTTGGACGGACGGTCCTGTCCGCATTCTTGGAGTGTGGTTTGGACCCGACCTCCAGCTGGAGAAGAATTGGTCAGAAGTACTAGCAAAGATCGGTTCTGCCGGCAAGACTTGGAACCGACGGAGGTTGTCTGTGAAGGGCAGGGCGGACGTGTGTGTTACATACATTTTCCCCCTGGTTCTTTATCGATTGTCAGTACTTCCTCTCTGTAAGGCCCACAGGAAGGCGCTCGAGCGATCGCTATCCTCCATTTTATGGAGGGGACGCGGTAACAGGGTCGACAGACGAGTCTGCACTAAACGTCCGTGTCATGGGGGGCTGGGAATGCCACACTTGCTGAGTCACATCCGTGCCTCACGGTTGGCTTTCCTACGCCGCGCATTGACTAGAGGAGATCCGATTCTGGAGGGGATTGTTAGGGACGCGTTCCCTGGCCTTACTATCAGTCCCCCCATCTCGAGGGTTGAGCGCCGTCGTAAACCCCGGGATCAATCGCTTTTCCTCCGCGAGTGTCGGTTCGCCTTGAAGGCTATTCCGCGGTCCAGTGACCTGTCACAGCCTAGGAAAGTCTTCTATAGGGGATTAGTGGAGGGGCGCGCGAAGGATTCCCTACGTGATACGCTCTGCTTTTCGGAAGAGGAGTATCGCTCCTACTGGTCTTGGGCGCCAGCGGCGGATTATCTCAGTAACCCTGAGTTTTCGCTTACCTGGCGATTGGCTCGGAATCGGCTGCCTCTCAACGACAAGGCTTTCATATGGGGCTTGGCGGATTTGCCAGACTGTGAACGGTGTGGTCTTGGTTTAGAAGAAACGGCTTCGCACGCCTTCTACCATTGCCCCCGGGTCCGCCCCTTATGGGACCATGTCGGCGAGCTGACGGCTCGTCTCGCTCCCGAAGAACTCGTGTCCATTGATCGCGCATACGCGTGTGACAATGTGTCGCCCCCGTATTCCGGGGTGAAACGAATGGTGTTTCTGACGCTGCTAGCCACGGCTCGAATGGTGATATGGACGACGCGCATGCAGGAAGTCTTGCGAGGCAATCGTCTTTCGCATCAGGATCTAATCCGATTCTTTGAGCATCAGCTCAAGATGAAGATTAGAACTGATAGGAAACGATTGCATTCGACAGTCTTCAACGAAAGGTGGGTAAAAGAGGCGAGCTTGGTTCGTTTGGACGGGGCTAGCCTTGATTTTCTTTTCTAGGTCAATCTAAAGTCACATCGGGGTGGTTTCCTGTGGAACCCTCCCCTTGGTTAGGTTAGACAAGCTTAAGTGTACCTAGTTAATGTGAGTAAGTGTTGTTCCCGGCCTGTTTCCCGGCTATCCTTTTAGTTATGATCCAAGTCGAGATTCCCAACCTCCCCAGTTTGTTTTGGCCCCACCTTTCATCTCGACTAGGTCAGCCTTTTATTTCCCCATGTCCGGGTTATTTTATCTCTTTCCCACTCCCTTAGCGAGAGTGTCTCTTGATTCTGTCCTCTGGGCAGAATACAGCGGCCTCTCTATTTTGAGGGTTGGACGGGCCCTACTAACACGAATTATGTTTAGTTTAAATATTCGTTGAGTTTTTAGTTTGTTATTGGGTTCATCTCCCTCCCCAGTTTCATCTTTTCATTATTAGAATTTTAATGTATGTTATTATCATCAAAATTTTTATGGTGTGGGGCGCGTTTTTGTAGGTTCCCCTGGTGTGGATGTGGTATTATGGTGGATGAAGGTTTGAATGGCGACGGATGAGTTCTTGTGGTGAATGGGTAAATTGTAATGTATGAATGGGTCGCGAATCTGATTAGCTAGGTATAGGATAGTAAGTTATGACCAGCCTTTACCCCTCCCCTTTTCGGCCTTGTGCCACATTTGTTGTATTCCAACAAAAAATAAAATGTCCAATGCCAACCGGTTCACCGCAGTTTGTTGATTACTGTTTTTCGTGGTTTACTAATTACTGTTTGAATACGGTGTGAGACAACTTTGAAGAATAACTCAGTGATAAGTGTTTATTTTGTTACTTTTTCAGTTTCCAACATTGTTTTTGAAGTTTCTTGGTTTTCACTTTTTCGTTTTAGTATATATTGGAATATTTTACATTTACCTTTCATTTGCCTTTTTGTTGTATTTATTACCCTCCCCCTATTTTGATTTGCATTTGCTCTTTGGTTGAATTGTTTATTGCCTTGGTTGTCCCGTTCTTGTTCTATTTTATTTTGTTTGAAATGATAAAAAGTATTGATTATAAAAGGAGCAAGAAAAAGAGATAAATTACGTCGACCGTGGTTGTGTTTTAGTCTACGCCATGGTCGACACAAACAATAAAAAAGTGCCTGATACACCGGTGGCAAATCCGGTGTCGCCAGCAAAATCGGCCTGGTCTCAAGATAGGCCGCTAAAGAAAGATGGGGAATTCTATGCCAGTCAGAGGAAAAAACTGGAAAGCAGTTTCAACGGCAATGAATTCCTCACGATAAAGGACGCCTTTGATGCAGTGAAAGTGAGAACTATTTCTCTGCTTACTTCAGACGTGAAGAGCCATAAATTAATGGGGGTAAGCAGAGAATGCATGGAGGAGGCTTTAAAATCCTTAAATATCTGTCCAAAGATTTTGGCCAGAAGGACCAATGCTCTTTGGGATCTCCTTCTCCAGACTGAAGATCAGGCCCGAAGATTAGCGGGAAGTGTTCTAAACACAAAAAATTTACGGTTACAAACCGAATATATGGGCACCCGCAGAACGAAAATTACCGTCCACGGAGTACCGATAGACATTTCAGAAGATCGGATGGGGGCTTTCTTCTCTAAATATGGGGAAGTTAGCGAAGCGAAGGCCATCTGCAGTAAGTCAGGAATAGACACTGGGGATATGGAAGTTCAAATTACCCTAGACAAGGAAAACTTCCAAGATATCCCAAACATTTTGCTCTGCCGAACGAGAAGAATGCTGGTGGTGGTTGAAGGGAGGAAACCATGTTGTTGGGTGTGCGGACAGCCGGGCCATATGGCAAAGGCGTGCCCCACCAAGAAGGTGCCAGCACAAAAAGAACCGACTCCAGTAACGACAGCAGCAGCGACAGCAGCGACCGCTACCAAAACCGCCGAAACTGGAAAGACTTCGAGTGACGGCTGGAAGGAAGTGGTTGCAAAGGGGCGAAAATCCCAAACAAGCCTCCCGTCCCCCCCAAAGGAGGCTTCTCCCAAAAAGCAGACTGAGAAACAAAATCGGAAGAAAGAAGAAAACAAGAAGCAACATCAACCAAAGGAACCCGAAGTCGAGATGGAGGTAGAAGAACTACCTACAATGCGGTCCTCCTCTTTGAAGAGGAACAGGGAAGAGGACGACGAAGAAGTCCCCACAAAAAAGCACACAGCAGAAAAAAGAACGGGGAGGAGCCGGGAAAAATCCAAATGCGCATCCACCCCGGCGTCTCCAGAAAGGAATATTGTTTTACCTGTTCCTAGGAGTCTCCCCCCATCACTCTCACGTTTGCCACTCCCTCCTTCCACTCCCACTCCCACTCCCACACAATCATCCACCCCCATGTCATCGGATGCGTCCCCTACCCAGCATACACCCACTCTCCCGTCCATTCCCTCCCCACCAGACCCAGATAGGGTTAAGAAAAAAAAGAAGAGGCTCTTTAAAAGAGCAGAAGATATATGTAGGGTGGATAAGACGGAGCTGGAAAAAAACTGTTCCTCCAGGAAAAAATCCCTTCTAGGTCCACTCTTTAAACTCTCTTCCATTGACAACATGTCGGTGGAAGACCCCCAGAACTTTCCGGGGGCCCCAGGTGTGATTGCCCTCATCAGGGATGCGGGGAAGCATTTAAAAGTATGGGCCCATATGTTCGAGGCCAAAGAAGCATTCCCAAATTTAAGAATAGCGGAATTTGGGTCTCCTGACCTCACCAAGATGCACGGCTTCTGTGCAGGGAGGGTCCCGGTACGTCTCCACCCCTCACTATACAGGGCCTTAAAATTAACGTACCCTACGGACGTCGGCGGGATTGTCTCGGAAGGACGGATGACGTCGGAGCTGGGCACGGGAAGCCTGGGACAAACCGTCGGGGTCCTGTCACCCGCAGATTTCCGCCCCGTATGTGCTTAGGTTGTTGCAGTAACTGTCGTTTTTTATTTTTGCAGGCCTAGGAAATGGAAATAAAGATAGCCAGTTTGAATGCGAAGGGCTTGAGAGATCGGGGTAAGGCTGCCCGCCTGCTTCGGGATCTCTTGTCCTTCGGCGTGGATGTTGCCGCGATCGAAGAGACCCACTTTGTTTGCACTTCCGATGCGTGTGTGCTGGAGGATGACTTTGTCATCTATTCAGCATATGGGGACCGATGTGCCAGAGGAGTTTCTTTGTTGGTCAGACGTACTCTCGATGCGAAGGTGGACCTTGTGCATACCGATGCCGAGGGCCGGTTAATCGTGGCCGATATTGCCGTGAAAAGTGGTTCGTTTCGGGTCGTTGCGGTTTATGCGCCCAACGACTGGGAGGAGCGGGGTTCCTTTTTTCGGCGGTTGGGGCCGTTCCTAGTTGATTCATCGCGCCTAGTTTTAATGGGGGACTGGAATGCCATCCTGAACCCCAAGTTAGACAGGGGGCGGGGCGCTAGCGGGAGTAGGGGCGATCGTAGCCTGGTCAATCTGATCGACGATTATGGTCTCGTCGATAGATACCGGGTCGATCATCCCAAGGGGAAAATGTGGACGTGGGCTCGTAGCTGGCCGTCTGTCAATGTAGTTAGCTACATTGACAGAATGTTAGTTCGTAGAGCCGACATAGACTTGTTAGATTGTCCCACGTTCCACTGGGTAGGCTACACGGATCACAAACTCGTTTGTGCCCGTGTGGCGTTAGAACATAGGCCTAGAATGGCTGGCTACTGGAAGTTCAATCTGTCTTTACTGGACAGGCGGGACTTCCAGAGGCAGCTAACTAGTGTAGTGCAGCGGGAGCTAGTGGGGGCGGTTATCGGGAATAAGTGGTGGGAGCGACTTAAGGATAGAATTAGGTCTTTCACCACTGATTTCAGCAAACGGCTCGCCCTAGATAGAGCTGAAAAGGTGAAGACGCTTAAGGCTAATTTTTCCCGGGCGGAGGCTGGGGGGGATCCCCTAGAGATAGCCCTAGCTAGGGAGGCCCTGCAGCGTTCGAATAGCGAGCGCTACATGGGTCAGGTAATTAGGCATAGGCTAAGTAAGATGTCTTCTGAAGCTGTGAACCTGGGCGCAGATCTGCGTCGGGAAGAAGTCCGTCGAGGTGGTGATCGTTACATTCGTCAAGTCGAAACCCCGGAGGGGCGTACTCTGCGGTCGACTGACGACATGTGCGAGGCGTTTCGGCGGCATTTCGAGAGCCGCTTTACCAAGGAGCCTGGTCTCCGTGAGGAGGAGTTTCGCAGCTATTTGGCTGACTTTCCTCGGCTTGAGCCGACTGAAGCAGCTAGCTGCGAGGGAGAGATCACGGAGGGCGAAGTCTACGAGGCATTGAAGAAGGTCGGCAGAGGCAAGTCGCCCGGTCTGGATGGTTTGCCTTATGAATTGTACTTGAGGCTGTCGCACATCTTTGTTCCGATTTTGACTGCAGTGTTCAACAACTGGTTTCGGTCGGGGTCCATCCCCAACCGCATTTCCAGGGGTGTGATCACTCTGTTGAAAAAGGGCAAGGGTGTTGGGGGTAAACTAGACGATTACAGGCCCATAACTCTGCTAAACACAGAGTTAAAGATTATGGCCAAGATCCTGCAGGAGCGTTTGCAGTCAGTTGCCGAGTCTCTGTTGGGACCCGAGCAGACTTGTTCTGTGAGGGGCCGAACAATTCAGAGCAACCTGCATTTGATCCGCACGATCCTAGAGGGAGTAAAAGACGACGAGGAAGCCGCGCTGATCAATTTGGATCAGTCCAAGGCATTTGATAGGGTCGACCATCGCTACCTTGCTACTGTCCTGCAGGCCGCCGGATTCGCACCCGACTTCTGCCGCTGGATTAGCCTCCTGTATCGCTCCCCCAGTGCTGTGGTACAGGTGAACGGAAAGTTGTCGGGCGCTTTTGTTCTGTCGAGGTCGGTTCGTCAGGGTTGTCCGCTGTCGCCTCTCCTTTATGCTTTGGCGTTGGAGCCTCTCCTTCGCCGGCTGAAGGACGAGACGTGCAGTCCGGCCCTACGCGGGATCGCCGTTCCTGGAGGGTCTCGAGCCAGGGTTTCCGCGTACGCCGATGACGTATCTGCTTTCGTGTCGTCCCGGGGCGACATTGAAGCGGTACAGAAGGCGCTTGATCGGTACGAGAAGGTGACAGGGGCCAAGATAAACCGCGACAAGTCGTCCGGCTTGCGGTTAGGTGCCTGGAAGGGGCGTGATCTTCCAGGCCGCTTCGGTTGGACGGACGGTCCTGTCCGCATTCTTGGAGTGTGGTTTGGACCCGACCTCCAGCTGGAGAAGAATTGGTCAGAAGTACTAGCAAAGATCGGTTCTGCCGGCAAGACTTGGAACCGACGGAGGTTGTCTGTGAAGGGCAGGGCGGACGTGTGTGTTACATACATTTTCCCCCTGGTTCTTTATCGATTGTCAGTACTTCCTCTCTGTAAGGCCCACAGGAAGGCGCTCGAGCGATCGCTATCCTCCATTTTATGGAGGGAACGCGGTAACAGGGTCGACAGACGAGTCTGCACTAAACGTCCGTGTCATGGGGGGCTGGGAATGCCACACTTGCTGAGTCACATCCGTGCCTCACGGTTGGCTTTCCTACGCCGCGCATTGACTAGAGGAGATCCGATTCTGGAGGGGATTGTTAGGGACGCGTTCCCTGGCCTTACTATCAGTCCCCCCATCTCGAGGGTTGAGCGCCGTCGTAAACCCCGGGATCAATCGCTTTTCCTCCGCGAGTGTCGGTTCGCCTTGAAGGCTATTCCGCGGTCCAGTGACCTGTCACAGCCTAGGAAAGTCTTCTATAGGGGATTAGTGGAGGGGCGCGCGAAGGATTCCCTACGTGATACGCTCTGCTTTTCGGAAGAGGAGTATCGCTCCTACTGGTCTTGGGCGCCAGCGGCGGATTATCTCAGTAACCCTGAGTTTTCGCTTACCTGGCGATTGGCTCGGAATCGGCTGCCTCTCAACGACAAGGCTTTCATATGGGGCTTGGCGGATTTGCCAGACTGTGAACGGTGTGGTCTTGGTTTAGAAGAAACGGCTTCGCACGCCTTCTACCATTGCCCCCGGGTCCGCCCCTTATGGGACCATGTCGGCGAGCTGACGGCTCGTCTCGCTCCCGAAGAACTCGTGTCCATTGATCGCGCATACGCGTGTGACAATGTGTCGCCCCCGTATTCCGGGGTGAAACGAATGGTGTTTCTGACGCTGCTAGCCACGGCTCGAATGGTGATATGGACGACGCGCATGCAGGAAGTCTTGCGAGGCAATCGTCTTTCGCATCAGGATCTAATCCGATTCTTTGAGCATCAGCTCAAGATGAAGATTAGAACTGATAGGAAACGATTGCATTCGACAGTCTTCAACGAAAGGTGGGTAAAAGAGGCGAGCTTGGTTCGTTTGGACGGGGCTAGCCTTGATTTTCTTTTCTAGGTCAATCTAAAGTCACATCGGGGTGGTTTCCTGTGGAACCCTCCCCTTGGTTAGGTTAGACAAGCTTAAGTGTACCTAGTTAATGTGAGTAAGTGTTGTTCCCGGCCTGTTTCCCGGCTATCTTTTTAGTTATGATCCAAGTCGAGATTCCCAACCTCCCCAGTTTGTTTTGGCCCCACCTTTCATCTCGACTAGGTCAGCCTTTTATTTCCCCATGTCCGGGTTATTTTATCTTTTTCCCACTCCCTTAGCGAGAGTGTTTCTTGATTCTGTCGTCTGGGCAGAATACAGCGGCCTCTCTATTTTGAGGGTTGGACGGGCCCTACTAACACGAATTATGTTTAGTTTAAACATTCGTTGAGTTTTTAGTTTGTTATTGGGTTCATCTCCCTCCCTACTTTCATCTTTTCATTATTAGAATTTTAATGTATGTTATTATCATCAAAATTTTTATGGTGTGGGGCGCGTTTTTGTAGGTTCCCCTGGTGTGGATGTGGTATTATGGTGGATGAAGGTTTGAATGGCAACGGATGAGTTCTTGTGGTGAATGGGTTAATTGTAATGTATGAATGGGTCGCGAATCTGATTAGCTAGGTATAGGATAGTAAGTTATGACCAGCCTCTACCCCTCCCCTTTTCGGCCTTGTGCCACATTTGTTGTATTCCAACAAAAAATAAAATGTCCAATGCCAACCGGTTCACCGCAGTTTGTTGATTACTGTTTTTCGTGGTTTACTAATTACTGTTTGAATACGGTGTGAGACAACTTTGAAGAATAACTCAGTGATAAGTGTTTATTTTGTTACTTTTTCAGTTTCCAACATTGTTTTTGAAGTTTCTTGGTTTTCACTTTTTCGTTTTAGTATATATTGGAATATTTTACATTTACCTTTCATTTGCCTTTTTGTTGTATTTATTACCCTCCCCCTATTTTGATTTGCATTTGCTCTTTGGTTGAATTGTTTATTGCCTTGGTTGTCCCGTTCTTGTTCTATTTTATTTTGTTTGAAATGATAAAAAGTATTGATTATAAAAGGAGCAAGAAAAAGAGATAAATTACGTCGACCGTGGTTGTGTTTTAGTCTACGCCATGGTCGACACAAACAATAAAAAAGTGCCTGATACACCGGTGGCAAATCCGGTGTCGCCAGCAAAATCGGCCTGGTCTCAAGATAGGCCGCTAAAGAAAGATGGGGAATTCTATGCCAGTCAGAGGAAAAAACTGGAAAGCAGTTTCAACGGCAATGAATTCCTCACGATAAAGGACGCCTTTGATGCAGTGAAAGTGAGAACTATTTCTCTGCTTACTTCAGACGTGAAGAGCCATAAATTAATGGGGGTAAGCAGAGAATGCATGGAGGAGGCTTTAAAATCCTTAAATATCTGTCCAAAGATTTTGGCCAGAAGGACCAATGCTCTTTGGGATCTCCTTCTCCAGACTGAAGACCAGGCCCGAAGATTAGCGGGAAGTGTTCTAAACACAAAAAATGTACGGTTGCAAACCGAGTATATGGGCACCCGCAGAACGAAAATAACCGTCCACGGAGTACCGATAGACATATCAGAAGATCGGATGGGGGCTTTCTTCTCTAAATATGGGGAAGTGAGCGAAGTGAAGGCCATCTGTAGTAAGTCAGGAATTGACACCGGCGATATGGAAGTTCAAATTACCCTAGACAAGGAAAACTTCCAAGATATCCCAAACATTTTGCTCTGCCGAACGAGAAGGATGCTGGTGGTGGTTGAAGGGAGGAAACCATGTTGTTGGGTGTGCGGACAGCCGGGCCATATGGCAAAGGCGTGCCCCACCAAGAAGGTGCCAGCACAAAAAGAACCGACTCCAGTAACGACAGCAGCAGCGACAGCAGCGACCGCTACCAAAACCGCCGAAACTGGAAAGACTTCGAGTGACGGCTGGAAGGAAGTGGTTGCAAAGGGGCGAAAATCCCAAACAAGCCTCCCGTCCCCCCCAAAGGAGGCTTCTCCCAAAAAGCAGACTGACAAAGAGAGTCGGAAGAAAGAAGATAAAAAGAAGCAATATCAGCAACCCGAAGTCGAGATGGAGGTGGAAGAACTACCTACAATGCGGTCCTCCTCTTTGAAGAGGAACAGGGAAGAGGACGAAGAAGAAGTCCCGACAAAAAAACATACAGCAGAAAAAAGACCAGGGAGGAGCCGGGAAAAATCCAAATGCGCATCCACCCCGGCGTCTCCAGAGAGATATATTGCTGTACCTATTCCTAGGAGTCTCCCCCCATCACTCTCACGTTTGCCACTCCCTCCTCCCACTCCCACTCCCACTCCCACACAATCATCCACCCCCATGTCATCGGATGCGTCCCCTACCCAGCATACACCCACTCTCCCGTCCATTCCCTCCCCACCAGACCCAGATAGGGTTAAGAAAAAAAAGAAGAGGCTCTTTAAAAGAGCAGAAGATATATGTAGGGTGGATAAGACGGAGCTGGAAAAAAACTGTTCTTCCAGGAAAAAATCCCTTCTAGGTCCACTCCATAAACTCACCTCCATTGACAACATGTCGGTGGAAGACCCCCAGAACTTTCCGGGGGCCCCAGGTGTGATTGCCCTCATCAGGGATGCGGGGAAGCATTTAAAAGTATGGGCCCATATGTTCGAGGCCAAAGAAGCATTCCCAAATTTAAGAATAGCGGAATTTGGGTCTCCTGACCTCACCAAGATGCACGGCTTCTGTGCAGGGAGGGTCCCGGTACGTCTCCACCCCTCACTATACAGGGCCTTAAAATTAACGTACCCTACGGACGTCGGCGGGATTGTCTCGGAAGGACGGATGACGTCGGAGCTGGGCACGGGAAGCCTGGGACAAACCGTCGGGGTCCTGTCACCCGCAGATTTCCGCCCCGTATGTGCTTAGGTTGTTGCAGTAACTGTCGTTTTTTATTTTTGCAGGCCTAGGAAATGGAAATAAAGATAGCCAGTTTGAATGCGAAGGGCTTGAGAGATCGGGGTAAGGCTGCCCGCCTGCTTCGGGATCTCTTGTCCTTCGGCGTGGATGTTGCCGCGATCGAAGAGACCCACTTTGTTTGCACTTCCGATGCGTGTGTGCTGGAGGATGACTTTGTCATCTATTCAGCATATGGGGACCGATGTGCCAGAGGAGTTTCTTTGTTGGTCAGACGTACTCTCGATGCGAAGGTGGACCTTGTGCATACCGATGCCGAGGGCCGGTTAATCGTGGCCGATATTGCCGTGAAAAGTGGTTCGTTTCGGGTCGTTGCGGTTTATGCGCCCAACGACTGGGAGGAGCGGGGTTCCTTTTTTCGGCGGTTGGGGCCGTTCCTAGTTGATTCATCGCGCCTAGTTTTAATGGGGGACTGGAATGCCATCCTGAACCCCAAGTTAGACAGGGGGCGGGGCGCTAGCGGGAGTAGGGGTGATCGTAGCCTGGTCAATCTGATCGACGATTATGGTCTCGTCGATAGATACCGGGTCGATCATCCCAAGGGGAAAATGTGGACGTGGGCTCGTAGCTGGCCGTCTGTCAATGTAGTTAGCTACATTGACAGAATGTTAGTTCGTAGAGCCGACATAGACTTGTTAGATTGTCCCACGTTCCACTGGGTAGGCTACACGGATCACAAACTCGTTTGTGCCCGTGTGGCGTTAGAACATAGGCCTAGAATGGCTGGCTACTGGAAGTTCAATCTGTCTTTACTGGACAGGCGGGACTTCCAGAGGCAGCTAACTAGTGTAGTGCAGCGGGAGCTAGTGGGGGCGGTTATCGGGAATAAGTGGTGGGAGCGACTTAAGGATAGAATTAGGTCTTTCACCACTGATTTCAGCAAACGGCTCGCCCTAGATAGAGCTGAAAAGGTGAAGACGCTTAAGGCTAATTTTTCCCGGGCGGAGGCTGGGGGGGATCCCCTAGAGATAGCCCTAGCTAGGGAGGCCCTGCAGCGTTCGAATAGCGAGCGCTACATGGGTCAGGTAATTAGGCATAGGCTAAGTAAGATGTCTTCTGAAGCTGTGAACCTGGGCGCAGATCTGCGTCGGGAAGAAGTCCGTCGAGGTGGTGATCGTTACATTCGTCAAGTCGAAACCCCGGAGGGGCGTACTCTGCGGTCGACTGACGACATGTGCGAGGCGTTTCGGCGGCATTTCGAGAGCCGCTTTATTAAGGAGCCTGGTCTCCGTGAGGAGGAGTTTCGCAGCTATTTGGCTGACTTTCCTCGGCTTGAGCCGATTGAAGCAGCTAGCTGCGAGGGAGAGATCACGGAGGGCGAAGTCTACGAGGCATTGAAGAAGGTCGGCAGAGGCAAGTCGCCCGGTCTGGATGGTTTGCCTTATGAATTGTACTTGAGGCTGTCGCACATCTTTGTTCCGATTTTGACTGCAGTGTTCAACAACTGGTTTCGGTCGGGGTCCATCCCCAACCGCATTTCCAGGGGTGTGATCACTCTGTTGAAAAAGGGCAAGGGTGTTGGGGGTAAACTAGACGATTACAGGCCCATAACTCTGCTAAACACAGAGTTAAAGATTATGGCCAAGATCCTGCAGGAGCGTTTGCAGTCAGTTGCCGAGTCTCTGTTGGGACCCGAGCAGACTTGTTCTGTGAGGGGCCGAACAATTCAGAGCAACCTGCATTTGATCCGCACGATCCTAGAGGGAGTAAAAGACGACGAGGAAGCCGCGCTGATCAATTTGGATCAGTCCAAGGCATTTGATAGGGTCGACCATCGCTACCTTGCTACTGTCCTGCAGGCCGCCGGATTCGCACCCGACTTCTGCCGCTGGATTAGCCTCCTGTATCGCTCCCCCAGTGCTGTGGTACAGGTGAACGGAAAGTTGTCGGGCGCTTTTGTTCTGTCGAGGTCGGTTCGTCAGGGTTGTCCGCTGTCGCCTCTCCTTTATGCTTTGGCGTTGGAGCCTCTCCTTCGCCGGCTGAAGGACGAGACGTGCAGTCCGGCCCTACGCGGGATCGCCGTTCCTGGAGGGTCTCGAGCCAGGGTTTCCGCGTACGCCGATGACGTATCTGCTTTCGTGTCGTCCCGGGGCGACATTGAAGCGGTACAGAAGGCGCTTGATCGGTACGAGAAGGTGACAGGGGCCAAGATAAACCGCGACAAGTCGTCCGGCTTGCGGTTAGGTGCCTGGAAGGGGCGTGATCTTCCAGGCCGCTTCGGTTGGACGGACGGTCCTGTCCGCATTCTTGGAGTGTGGTTTGGACCCGACCTCCAGCTGGAGAAGAATTGGTCAGAAGTACTAGCAAAGATCGGTTCTGCCGGCAAGACTTGGAACCGACGGAGGTTGTCTGTGAAGGGCAGGGCGGACGTGTGTGTTACATACATTTTCCCCCTGGTTCTTTATCGATTGTCAGTACTTCCTCTCTGTAAGGCCCACAGGAAGGCGCTCGAGCGATCGCTATCCTCCATTTTATGGAGGGGACGCGGTAACAGGGTCGACAGACGAGTCTGCACTAAACGTCCGTGTCATGGGGGGCTGGGAATGCCACACTTGCTGAGTCACATCCGTGCCTCACGGTTGGCTTTCCTACGCCGCGCATTGACTAGAGGAGATCCGATTCTGGAGGGGATTGTTAGGGACGCGTTCCCTGGCCTTACTATCAGTCCCCCCATCTCGAGGGTTGAGCGCCGTCGTAAACCCCGGGATCAATCGCTTTTCCTCCGCGAGTGTCGGTTCGCCTTGAAGGCTATTCCGCGGTCCAGTGACCTGTCACAGCCTAGGAAAGTCTTCTATAGGGGATTAGTGGAGGGGCGCGCGAAGGATTCCCTACGTGATACGCTCTGCTTTTCGGAAGAGGAGTATCGCTCCTACTGGTCTTGGGCGCCAGCGGCGGATTATCTCAGTAACCCTGAGTTTTCGCTTACCTGGCGATTGGCTCGGAATCGGCTGCCTCTCAACGACAAGGCTTTCATATGGGGCTTGGCGGATTTGCCAGACTGTGAACGGTGTGGTCTTGGTTTAGAAGAAACGGCTTCGCACGCCTTCTACCATTGCCCCCGGGTCCGCCCCTTATGGGACCATGTCGGCGAGCTGACGGCTCGTCTCGCTCCCGAAGAACTCGTGTCCATTGATCGCGCATACGCGTGTGACAATGTGTCGCCCCCGTATTCCGGGGTGAAACGAATGGTGTTTCTGACGCTGCTAGCCACGGCTCGAATGGTGATATGGACGACGCGCATGCAGGAAGTCTTGCGAGGCAATCGTCTTTCGCATCAGGATCTAATCCGATTCTTTGAGCATCAGCTCAAGATGAAGATTAGAACTGATAGGAAACGATTGCATTCGACAGTCTTCAACGAAAGGTGGGTAAAAGAGGCGAGCTTGGTTCGTTTGGACGGGGCTAGCCTTGATTTTCTTTTCTAGGTCAATCTAAAGTCACATCGGGGTGGTTTCCTGTGGAACCCTCCCCTTGGTTAGGTTAGACAAGCTTAAGTGTACCTAGTTAATGTGAGTAAGTGTTGTTCCCGGCCTGTTTCCCGGCTATCTTTTTAGTTATGATCCAAGTCGAGATTCCCAACCTCCCCAGTTTGTTTTGGCCCCACCTTTCATCTCGACTAGGTCAGCCTTTTATTTCCCCATGTCCGGGTTATTTTATCTCTTTCCCACTCCCTTAGCGAGAGTGTTTCTTGATTCTGTCCTCTGGGCAGAATACAGCGGCCTCTCCATTTTGAGGGTTGGACGGGCCCTACTAACACAAATTATGTTTAGTTTAAATATTCTTTGAGTTTTTAGTTTGTTATTGGGTTCATCTCCCTCCCCACTTTCATCTTTTCATTATTAGAATTTTAATGTATGTTATTATCATCAAAATTTTTATGGTGTGGGGCGCGTTTTTGTAGGTTCCCCTGGTGTGGATGTGGTATTATGGTGGATGAATGTTTGAATGGCGACGGATGAGTTCTTGTGGTGAATGGGTAAATTGTAATGTATGAATGGGTCGCGAATCTGATTAGCTAGGTATAGGATAGTAAGTTATGACCAGCCTTTACCCCTCCCCTTTTGGGCCTTGTGCCACATTTGTTGTATTCCAACAAAAAATAAAATGTCCAATGCCAACCGGTTCACCGCAGTTTGTTGATTACTGTTTTTCGTGGTTTACTAATTACTGTTTGAATACGGTGTGAGACAACTTTGAAGAATAACTCAGTGATAAGTGTTTATTTTGTTACTTTTTCAGTTTCCAACATTGTTTTTGAAGTTTCTTGGTTTTCACTTTTTCGTTTTAGTATATATTGGAATATTTTACATTTACCTTTCATTTGCCTTTTTGTTGTATTTATTACCCTCCCCCTATTTTGATTTGCATTTGCTCTTTGGTTGAATTGTTTATTGCCTTGGTTGTCCCGTTCTTGTTCTATTTTATTTTGTTTGAAATGATAAAAAGTATTGATTATAAAAGGAGCAAGAAAAAGAGATAAATTACGTCGACCGTGGTTGTGTTTTAGTCTACGCCATGGTCGACACAAACAATAAAAAAGTGCCTGATACACCGGTGGCAAATCCGGTGTCGCCAGCAAAATCGGCCTGGTCTCAAGATAGGCCGCTAAAGAAAGATGGGGAATTCTATGCCAGTCAGAGGAAAAAACTGGAAAGCAGTTTCAACGGCAATGAATTCCTCACGATAAAGGACGCCTTTGATGCAGTGAAAGTGAGAACTATTTCTCTGCTTACTTCAGACGTGAAGAGCCATAAATTAATGGGGGTAAGCAGAGAATGCATGGAGGAGGCTTTAAAATCCTTAAATATCTGTCCAAAGATTTTGGCCAGAAGGACCAATGCTCTTTGGGATCTCCTTCTCCAGACTGAAGACCAGGCCCGAAGATTAGCGGGAAGTGTTCTAAACACAAAAAATGTACGGTTGCAAACCGAGTATATGGGCACCCGCAGAACGAAAATAACCGTCCACGGAGTACCGATAGACATATCAGAAGATCGGATGGGGGCTTTCTTCTCTAAATATGGGGAAGTGAGCGAAGTGAAGGCCATCTGTAGTAAGTCAGGAATTGACACCGGCGATATGGAAGTTCAAATTACCCTAGACAAGGAAAACTTCCAAGATATCCCAAACATTTTGCTCTGCCGAACGAGAAGGATGCTGGTGGTGGTTGAAGGGAGGAAACCATGTTGTTGGGTGTGCGGACAGCCGGGCCATATGGCAAAGGCGTGCCCCACCAAGAAGGTGCCAGCACAAAAAGAACCGACTCCAGTAACGACAGCAGCAGCGACAGCAGCGACCGCTACCAAAACCGCCGAAACTGGAAAGACTTCGAGTGACGGCTGGAAGGAAGTGGTTGCAAAGGGGCGAAAATCCCAAACAAGCCTCCCGTCCCCCCCAAAGGAGGCTTCTCCCAAAAAGCAGACTGACAAAGAGAGTCGGAAGAAAGAAGATAAAAAGAAGCAATATCAGCAACCCGAAGTCGAGATGGAGGTGGAAGAACTACCTACAATGCGGTCCTCCTCTTTGAAGAGGAACAGGGAAGAGGACGAAGAAGAAGTCCCGACAAAAAAACATACAGCAGAAAAAAGACCAGGGAGGAGCCGGGAAAAATCCAAATGCGCATCCACCCCGGCGTCTCCAGAGAGATATATTGCTGTACCTATTCCTAGGAGTCTCCCCCCATCACTCTCACGTTTGCCACTCCCTCCTCCCACTCCCACTCCCACACAATCATCCACCCCCATGTCATCGGATGCGTCCCCTACCCAGCATACACCCACTCTTCCGTCCATTCCCTCCCCACCAGACCCAGATAGGGTTAAGAAAAAAAAGAAGAGGCTCTTTAAAAGAGCAGAAGATATATGTAGGGTGGATAAGACGGAGCTGGAAAAAAACTGTTCCTCCAGGAAAAAATCCCTTCTAGGTCCACTCTTTAAACTCTCTTCCATTGACAACATGTCGGTGGAAGACCCCCAGAACTTTCCGGGGGCCCCAGGTGTGATTGCCCTCATCAGGGATGCGGGGAAGCATTTAAAAGTATGGGCCCATATGTTCGAGGCCAAAGAAGCATTCCCAAATTTAAGAATAGCGGAATTTGGGTCTCCTGACCTCACCAAGATGCACGGCTTCTGTGCAGGGAGGGTCCCGGTACGTCTCCACCCCTCACTATACAGGGCCTTAAAATTAACATACCCTACGGACGTCGGCGGGATTGTCTCGGAAGGACGGATGACGTCGGAGCTGGGCACGGGAAGCCTGGGACAAACCGTCGGGGTCTTGTCACCCGCAGATTTCCGCCCCGTATGTGCTTAGGTTGTTGCAGTAACTGTCGTTTTTTATTTTTGCAGGCCTAGGAAATGGAAATAAAGATAGCCAGTTTGAATGCGAAGGGCTTGAGAGATCGGGGTAAGGCTGCCCGCCTGCTTCGGGATCTCTTGTCCTTCGGCGTGGATGTTGCCGCGATCGAAGAGACCCACTTTGTTTGCACTTCCGATGCGTGTGTGCTGGAGGATGACTTTGTCATCTATTCAGCATATGGGGACCGATGTGCCAGAGGAGTTTCTTTGTTGGTCAGACGTACTCTCGATGCGAAGGTGGACCTTGTGCATACCGATGCCGAGGGCCGGTTAATCGTGGCCGATATTGCCGTGAAAAGTGGTTCGTTTCGGGTCGTTGCGGTTTATGCGCCCAACGACTGGGAGGAGCGGGGTTCCTTTTTTCGGCGGTTGGGGCCGTTCCTAGTTGATTCATCGCGCCTAGTTTTAATGGGGGACTGGAATGCCATCCTGAACCCCAAGTTAGACAGGGGGCGGGGCGCTAGCGGGAGTAGGGGCGATCGTAGCCTGGTCAATCTGATCGACGATTATGGTCTCGTCGATAGATACCGGGTCGATCATCCCAAGGGGAAAATGTGGACGTGGGCTCGTAGCTGGCCGTCTGTCAATGTAGTGAGCTACATTGACAGAATGTTAGTTCGTAGAGCCGACATAGACCTGTTAGATTGTCCCACGTTCCACTGGGTAGGCTACACGGATCACAAACTCGTTTGTGCCCGTGTGGCGTTAGAACATAGGCCTAGAATGGCTGGCTACTGGAAGTTCAATCTGTCTTTACTGGACAGGCGGGACTTCCAGAGGCAGCTAACTAGTGTAGTGCAGCGGGAGCTAGTGGGGGCGGTTATCGGGAATAAGTGGTGGGAGCGACTTAAGGATAGAATTAGGTCTTTCACCACTGATTTCAGCAAACGGCTCGCCCTAGATAGAGCTGAAAAGGTGAAGACGCTTAAGGCTAATTTTTCCCGGGCGGAGGCTGGGGGGGATCCCCTAGAGATAGCCCTAGCTAGGGAGGCCCTGCAGCGTTCGAATAGCGAGCGCTACATGGGTCAGGTAATTAGGCATAGGCTAAGTAAGATGTCTTCTGAAGCTGTGAACCTGGGCGCAGATCTGCGTCGGGAAGAAGTCCGTCGAGGTGGTGATCGTTACATTCGTCAAGTCGAAACCCCGGAGGGGCGTACTCTGCGGTCGACTGACGACATGTGCGAGGCGTTTCGGCGGCATTTCGAGAGCCGCTTTACCAAGGAGCCTGGTCTCCGTGAGGAGGAGTTTCGCAGCTATTTGGCTGACTTTCCTCGGCTTGAGCCGACTGAAGCAGCTAGCTGCGAGGGAGAGATCACGGAGGGCGAAGTCTACGAGGCATTGAAGAAGGTCGGCAGAGGCAAGTCGCCCGGTCTGGATGGTTTGCCTTATGAATTGTACTTGAGGCTGTCGCACATCTTTGTTCCGATTTTGACTGCAGTGTTCAACAACTGGTTTCGGTCGGGGTCCATCCCCAACCGCATTTCCAGGGGTGTGATCACTCTGTTGAAAAAGGGCAAGGGTGTTGGGGGTAAACTAGACGATTACAGGCCCATAACTCTGCTAAACACAGAGTTAAAGATTATGGCCAAGATCCTGCAGGAGCGTTTGCAGTCAGTTGCCGAGTCTCTGTTGGGACCCGAGCAGACTTGTTCTGTGAGGGGCCGAACAATTCAGAGCAACCTGCATTTGATCCGCACGATCCTAGAGGGAGTAAAAGACGACGAGGAAGCCGCGCTGATAAATTTGGATCAGTCCAAGGCATTTGATAGGGTCGACCATCGCTACCTTGCTACTGTCCTGCAGGCCGCCGGATTCGCACCCGACTTCTGCCGCTGGATTAGCCTCCTGTATCGCTCCCCCAGTGCTGTGGTACAGGTGAACGGAAAGTTGTCGGGCGCTTTTGTTCTGTCGAGGTCGGTTCGTCAGGGTTGTCCGCTGTCGCCTCTCCTTTATGCTTTGGCGTTGGAGCCTCTCCTTCGCCGGCTGAAGGACGAGACGTGCAGTCCGGCCCTACGCGGGATCGCCGTTCCTGGAGGGTCTCGAGCCAGGGTTTCCGCGTACGCCGATGACGTATCTGCTTTCGTGTCGTCCCGGGGCGACATTGAAGCGGTACAGAAGGCGCTTGATCGGTACGAGAAGGTGACAGGGGCCAAGATAAACCGCGACAAGTCGTCCGGCTTGCGGTTAGGTGCCTGGAAGGGGCGTGATCTTCCAGGCCGCTTCGGTTGGACGGACGGTCCTGTCCGCATTCTTGGAGTGTGGTTTGGACCCGACCTCCAGCTGGAGAAGAATTGGTCAGAAGTACTAGCAAAGATCGGTTCTGCCGGCAAGACTTGGAACCGACGGAGGTTGTCTGTGAAGGGCAGGGCGGACGTGTGTGTTACATACATTTTCCCCCTGGTTCTTTATCGATTGTCAGTACTTCCTCTCTGTAAGGCCCACAGGAAGGCGCTCGAGCGATCGCTATCCTCCATTTTATGGAGGGGACGCGGTAACAGGGTCGACAGACGAGTCTGCACTAAACGTCCGTGTCATGGGGGGCTGGGAATGCCACACTTGCTGAGTCACATCCGTGCCTCACGGTTGGCTTTCCTACGCCGCGCATTGACTAGAGGAGATCCGATTCTGGAGGGGATTGTTAGGGACGCGTTCCCTGGCCTTACTATCAGTCCCCCCATCTCGAGGGTTGAGCGCCGTCGTAAACCCCGGGATCAATCGCTTTTCCTCCGCGAGTGTCGGTTCGCCTTGAAGGCTATTCCGCGGTCCAGTGACCTGTCACAGCCTAGGAAAGTCTTCTATAGGGGATTAGTGGAGGGGCGCGCGAAGGATTCCCTACGTGATACGCTCTGCTTTTCGGAAGAGGAGTATCGCTCCTACTGGTCTTGGGCGCCAGCGGCGGATTATCTCAGTAACCCTGAGTTTTCGCTTACCTGGCGATTGGCTCGGAATCGGCTGCCTCTCAACGACAAGGCTTTCATATGGGGCTTGGCGGATTTGCCAGACTGTGAACGGTGTGGTCTTGGTTTAGAAGAAACGGCTTCGCACGCCTTCTACCATTGCCCCCGGGTCCGCCCCTTATGGGACCATGTCGGCGAGCTGACGGCTCGTCTCGCTCCCGAAGAACTCGTGTCCATTGATCGCGCATACGCGTGTGACAATGTGTCGCCCCCGTATTCCGGGGTGAAACGAATGGTGTTTCTGACGCTGCTAGCCACGGCTCGAATGGTGATATGGACGACGCGCATGCAGGAAGTCTTGCGAGGCAATCGTCTTTCGCATCAGGATCTAATCCGATTCTTTGAGCATCAGCTCAAGATGAAGATTAGAACTGATAGGAAACGATTGCATTCGACAGTCTTCAACGAAAGGTGGGTAAAAGAGGCGAGCTTGGTTCGTTTGGACGGGGCTAGCCTTGATTTTCTTTTCTAGGTCAATCTAAAGTCACATCGGGGTGGTTTCCTGTGGAACCCTCCCCTTGGTTAGGTTAGACAAGCTTAAGTGTACCTAGTTAATGTGAGTAAGTGTTGTTCCCGGCCTGTTTCCCGGCTATCCTTTTAGTTATGATCCAAGTCGAGATTCCCAACCTCCCCAGTTTGTTTTGGCCCCACCTTTCATCTCGACTAGGTCAGCCTTTTATTTCCCCATGTCCGGGTTATTTTATCTCTTTCCCACTCCCTTAGCGAGAGTGTTTCTTGATTCTGTCCTCTGGGCAGAATACAGCGGCCTCTCTATTTTGAGGGTTGGACGGGCCCTACTAACACGAATTATGTTTAGTTTAAATATTCGTTGAGTTTTTAGTTTGTTATTGGGTTCATCTCCCTCCCCACTTTCATCTTTTCATTATTAGAATTTTAATGTATGTTATTATCATCAAAATTTTTATGGTGTGGGGCGCGTTTTTGTAGGTTCCCCTGGTGTGGATGTGGTATTATGGTGGATGAAGGTTTGAATGGCGACGGATGAGTTCTTGTGGTGAATGGGTTAATTGTAATGTATGAAAGGGTCGCGAATCTGATTAGCTAGGTATAGGATAGTAAGTTATGACCAGCCTTTACCCCTCCCCTTTTCGGCCTTGTGCCACATTTGTTGTATTCCAACAAAAAATAAAATGTCCAATGCCAACCGGTTCACCGCAGTTTACTGTTTTTTCGTTTGAATACGGTGTGAGACAACTTTAAAGAATAACTCAGTGATAAGTGTTTATTTTGTTACTTTTTCAGTTTCAAACATTGTTTTTGAAGTTTCTTGGTTTTCACTTTTTCGTTTTAGTATATATTGTAATATTTTACATTTACCTTTCATTTGCCTTTTTGTTGTATTTATTACCCTCCCCCTATTTTGATTTGCATTTGCTCTTTGGTTGAATTGTTTATTGCCTTGGTTGTCCCGTTCTTGTTCTATTTTATTTTGTTTGAAATGAAAAAAAGTAATATTTATAAAAGGAGCAAGAAAAAGAGATAAATTACGTCGACCGTGGTTGTGTTTTAGTCTACGCCATGGTCGACACAAACAATAAAAAAGTGCCTGATACACCGGTGGCAAATCCGGTGTCGCCAGCAAAATCGGCCTGGTCTCAAGATAGGCCGTTAAAGAAAGATGGGGAATTTTATGCCAGTCAGAGGAAAAAACTGGAAAGCAGTTTCAACGGCAATGAATTCCTCACGATAAAGGACGCCTTCGACGCCGTTAAAGTAAGAACGATTTCTCTGCTTACTTCAGACGTGAAGAGCCATAAATTAATGGGGGTAAGCAGAGAATGCATGGAGGAGGCTCTAAAATCATTGAACATTTGTCCAAAGATTTTGGCCAGAAGGACCAATGCTCTTTGGGATCTCCTTCTCCAGACTGAAGATCAGGCCCGAAGATTAGCGGGAAGTGTTCTAAACACAAAAAATTTACGGTTACAAACCGAGTATATGGGCACCCGCAGAACAAAAATAACTGTCCACGGAGTGCCGATTGACATATCAGAAGATCGGATGGGGGCTTTCTTCTCTAAATATGGGGAAGTTAGCGAAGTGAAGGCCATCTGCAGTAAGTCAGGAATAGACACTGGGGATATGGAAGTCCAAATTACCCTGGACAAGGAAAACTTCCAAGATATCCCAAACATTTTGCTCTGCCGAACGAGAAGAATGCTGGTGGTGGTGGAAGGGAGGAAACCATGTTGTTGGGTGTGCGGACAGCCGGGCCATATGGCAAAGGCGTGCCCCACCAAGAAGGTGCCAGCACAAAAAGAATCTACTCCAGTAACGACAGCAGCAGCAACAGCAGCGACCGCTACCAAAACCGCCGAAACTGGAAAGACTTCGAGTGACGGCTGGAAGGAAGTGGTTGCAAAGGGACGAAAATCCCAAACAAGCCTCCCGTCCCCCCCAAAGGAGGCTTCTCCCAAAAAGCAGACTGAGAAACAAAATCGGAAGAAAGAAGAAAACAAGAAGCAACATCAACCAAAGGAACCCGAAGTCGAGATGGAGGTGGAAGAACTACCTACAATGCGGTCCTCCTCTTTGAAGAGGAACAGGGAAGAGGACGACGAAGAAGTCCCCACAAAAAAGCACACAGCAGAAAAAAGAACGGGGAGGAGCCGGGAAAAATCCAAATGCGCATCCACCCCGGCGTCTCCAGAAAGGAATATTGTTTTACCTGTTCCTAGGAGTCTCCCCCCATCACTCTCACGTTTGCCACTCCCTACTCCCACTCCCACTCCCACTCCCACTCCCACACAATCATCCACCCCCATGTCATCGGATGCGTCCCCTACCCAGCATACACCCACTCTCCCGTCCATTCCCTCCCCACCAGACCCAGATAGGGTTAAGAAAAAAAAGAAGAGACTCTTTAAAAGAGCAGAAGATATATGTAGGGTGGATAAGACGGAGCTGGAAAAAAACTGTTCTTCCAGGAAAAAATCCCTTCTAGGTCCACTCCATAAACTCACCTCCATTGACAACATGTCGGTGGAAGACCCCCAGAATTTCCCAGGGGCCCCAGGTGTGATTGCCCTCATCAGGGATGCGGGGAAACATTTAAAGGTTTGGGCCCATATGTTTGAGGCCAAAGAAGCATTCCCAAATTTGAGAATGGCGGAGTTTGGGTCTCCTGATCTCACCAAGATGCACGGCTTCTGTGCAGGGAGGGTCCCGGTACGTCTCCACCCCTCACTAGACAGGGCCTTAAAATTAACGTACCCTACGGACGTCGGCGGGATTGTCTCGGAAGGACGGATGACGTCGGAGCTGGGCACGGGAAGCCTGGGACAAACCGTCGGGGTCCTGTCACCCGCAGATTTCCGCCCCGTATGTGCTTAGGTTGTTGCAGTAACTGTCGTTTTTTATTTTTGCAGGCCTAGGAAATGGAAATAAAGATAGCCAGTTTGAATGCGAAGGGCTTGAGAGATCGGGGTAAGGCTGCCCGCCTGCTTCGGGATCTCTTGTCCTTCGGCGTGGATGTTGCCGCGATCGAAGAGACCCACTTTGTTTGCACTTCCGATGCGTGTGTGCTGGAGGATGACTTTGTCATCTATTCAGCATATGGGGACCGATGTGCCAGAGGAGTTTCTTTGTTGGTCAGACGTACTCTCGATGCGAAGGTGGACCTTGTGCATACCGATGCCGAGGGCCGGTTAATCGTGGCCGATATTGCCGTGAAAAGTGGTTCGTTTCGGGTCGTTGCGGTTTATGCGCCCAACGACTGGGAGGAGCGGGGTTCCTTTTTTCGGCGGTTGGGGCCGTTCCTAGTTGATTCATCGCGCCTAGTTTTAATGGGGGACTGGAATGCCATCCTGAACCCCAAGTTAGACAGGGGGCGGGGCGCTAGCGGGAGTAGGGGTGATCGTAGCCTGGTCAATCTGATCGACGATTATGGTCTCGTCGATAGATACCGGGTCGATCATCCCAAGGGGAAAATGTGGACGTGGGCTCGTAGCTGGCCGTCTGTCAATGTAGTTAGCTACATTGACAGAATGTTAGTTCGTAGAGCCGACATAGACTTGTTAGATTGTCCCACGTTCCACTGGGTAGGCTACACGGATCACAAACTCGTTTGTGCCCGTGTGGCGTTAGAACATAGGCCTAGAATGGCTGGCTACTGGAAGTTCAATCTGTCTTTACTGGACAGGCGGGACTTCCAGAGGCAGCTAACTAGTGTAGTGCAGCGGGAGCTAGTGGGGGCGGTTATCGGGAATAAGTGGTGGGAGCGACTTAAGGATAGAATTAGGTCTTTCACCACTGATTTCAGCAAGCGGCTCGCCCTAGATAGAGCTGAAAAGGTGAAGACGCTTAAGGCTAATTTTTCCCGGGCGGAGGCTGGGGGGGATCCCCTAGAGATAGCCCTAGCTAGGGAGGCCCTGCAGCGTTCGAATAGCGAGCGCTACATGGGTCAGGTAATTAGGCATAGGCTAAGTAAGATGTCTTCTGAAGCTGTGAACCTGGGCGCAGATCTGCGTCGGGAAGAAGTCCGTCGAGGTGGTGATCGTTACATTCGTCAAGTCGAAACCCCGGAGGGGCGTACTCTGCGGTCGACTGACGACATGTGCGAGGCGTTTCGGCGGCATTTCGAGAGCCGCTTTACCAAGGAGCCTGGTCTCCGTGAGGAGGAGTTTCGCAGCTATTTGGCTGACTTTCCTCGGCTTGAGCCGACTGAAGCAGCTAGCTGCGAGGGAGAGATCACGGAGGGCGAAGTCTACGAGGCATTGAAGAAGGTCGGCAGAGGCAAGTCGCCCGGTCTGGATGGTTTGCCTTATGAATTGTACTTGAGGCTGTCGCACATCTTTGTTCCGATTTTGACTGCAGTGTTCAACAACTGGTTTCGGTCGGGGTCCATCCCCAACCGCATTTCCAGGGGTGTGATCACTCTGTTGAAAAAGGGCAAGGGTGTTGGGGGTAAACTAGACGATTACAGGCCCATAACTCTGCTAAACACAGAGTTAAAGATTATGGCCAAGATCCTGCAGGAGCGTTTGCAGTCAGTTGCCGAGTCTCTGTTGGGACCCGAGCAGACTTGTTCTGTGAGGGGCCGAACAATTCAGAGCAACCTGCATTTGATCCGCACGATCCTAGAGGGAGTAAAAGACGACGAGGAAGCCGCGCTGATCAATTTGGATCAGTCCAAGGCATTTGATAGGGTCGACCATAGCTACCTTGCTACTGTCCTGCAGGCCGCCGGATTCGCACCCGACTTCTGCCGCTGGATTAGCCTCCTGTATCGCTCCCCCAGTGCTGTGGTACAGGTGAACGGAAAGTTGTCGGGCGCTTTTGTTCTGTCGAGGTCGGTTCGTCAGGGTTGTCCGCTGTCGCCTCTCCTTTATGCTTTGGCGTTGGAGCCTCTCCTTCGCCGGCTGAAGGACGAGACGTGCAGTCCGGCCCTACGCGGGATCGCCGTTCCTGGAGGGTCTCGAGCCAGGGTTTCCGCGTACGCCGATGACGTATCTGCTTTCGTGTCGTCCCGGGGCGACATTGAAGTGGTACAGAAGGCGCTTGATCGGTACGAGAAGGTGACAGGGGCCAAGATAAACCGCGACAAGTCGTCCGGCTTGCGGTTAGGTGCCTGGAAGGGGCGTGATCTTCCAGGCCGCTTCGGTTGGACGGACGGTCCTGTCCGCATTCTTGGAGTGTGGTTTGGACCCGACCTCCAGCTGGAGAAGAATTGGTCAGAAGTACTAGCAAAGATCGGTTCTGCCGGCAAGACTTGGAACCGACGGAGGTTGTCTGTGAAGGGCAGGGCGGACGTGTGTGTTACATACATTTTCCCCCTGGTTCTTTATCGATTGTCAGTACTTCCTCTCTGTAAGGCCCACAGGAAGGCGCTCGAGCGATCGCTATCCTCCATTTTATGGAGGGGACGCGGTAACAGGGTCGACAGACGAGTCTGCACTAAACGTCCGTGTCATGGGGGGCTGGGAATGCCACACTTGCTGAGTCACATCCGTGCCTCACGGTTGGCTTTCCTACGCCGCGCATTGACTAGAGGAGATCCGATTCTGGAGGGGATTGTTAGGGACGCGTTCCCTGGCCTTACTATCAGTCCCCCCATCTCGAGGGTTGAGCGCCGTCGTAAACCCCGGGATCAATCGCTTTTCCTCCGCGAGTGTCGGTTCGCCTTGAAGGCTATTCCGCGGTCCAGTGACCTGTCACAGCCTAGGAAAGTCTTCTATAGGGGATTAGTGGAGGGGCGCGCGAAGGATTCCCTACGTGATACGCTCTGCTTTTCGGAAGAGGAGTATCGCTCCTACTGGTCTTGGGCGCCAGCGGCGGATTATCTCAGTAACCCTGAGTTTTCGCTTACCTGGCGATTGGCTCGGAATCGGCTGCCTCTCAACGACAAGGCTTTCATATGGGGCTTGGCGGATTTGCCAGACTGTGAACGGTGTGGTCTTGGTTTAGAGGAAACGGCTTCGCACGCCTTCTACCATTGCCCCCGGGTCCGCCCCTTATGGGACCATGTCGGCGAGCTGACGGCTCGTCTCGCTCCCGAAGAACTCGTGTCCATTGATCGCGCATACGCGTGTGACAATGTGTCGCCCCCGTATTCCGGGGTGAAACGAATGGTGTTTCTGACGCTGCTAGCCACGGCTCGAATGGTGATATGGACGACGCGCATGCAGGAAGTCTTGCGAGGCAATCGTCTTTCGCATCAGGATCTAATCCGATTCTTTGAGCATCAGCTCAAGATGAAGATTAGAACTGATAGGAAACGATTGCATTCGACAGTCTTCAACGAAAGGTGGGTAAAAGAGGCGAGCTTGGTTCGTTTGGACGGGGCTAGCCTTGATTTTCTTTTCTAGGTCAATCTAAAGTCACATCGGGGTGGTTTCCTGTGGAACCCTCCCCTTGGTTAGGTTAGACAAGCTTAAGTGTACCTAGTTAATGTGAGTAAGTGTTGTTCCCGGCCTGTTTCCCGGCTATCCTTTTAGTTATGATCCAAGTCGAGATTCCCAACCTCCCCAGTTTGTTTTGGCCCCACCTTTCATCTCGACTAGGTCAGCCTTTTATTTCCCCATGTCCGGGTTATTTTATCTCTTTCCCACTCCCTTAGCGAGAGTGTTTCTTGATTCTGTCCTCTGGGCAGAATACAGCGGCCTCTCTATTTTGAGGGTTGGACGGGCCCTACTAACACGAATTATGTTTAGTTTAAATATTCGTTGAGTTTTTAGTTTGTTATTGGGTTCATCTCCCTCCCCACTTTCATCTTTTCATTATTAGAATTTTAATGTATGTTATTATCATCAAAATTTTTATGGTGTGGGGCGCGTTTTTGTAGGTTCCCCTGGTGTGGATGTGGTATTATGGTGGATGAAGGTTTGAATGGCGACGGATGAGTTCTTGTGGTGAATGGGTTAATTGTAATGTATGAAAGGGTCGCGAATCTGATTAGCTAGGTATAGGATAGTAAGTTATGACCAGCCTTTACCCCTCCCCTTTTCGGCCTTGTGCCACATTTGTTGTATTCCAACAAAAAATAAAATGTCCAATGCCAACCGGTTCACCGCAGTTTACTGTTTTTTCGTTTGAATACGGTGTGAGACAACTTTAAAGAATAACTCAGTGATAAGTGTTTATTTTGTTACTTTTTCAGTTTCCAACATTGTTTTTGAAGTTTCTTGGTTTTCACTTTTTCGTTATAGTATATATTGGAATATTTTACATTTACCTTTCATTTGCCTTTTTGTTGTATTTATTACCCTCCCCCTATTTTGATTTGCATTTGCTCTTTGGTTGAATTGTTTATTGCCTTGGTTGTCCCGTTCTTGTTCTATTTTATTTTGTTTGAAATGAAAAAAAGTAATATTTATAAAAGGAGCAAGAAAAAGAGATAAATTACGTCGACCGTGGTTGTGTTTTAGTCTACGCCATGGTCGACACAAACAATAAAAAAGTGCCTGATACACCGGTGCCAAATCCGGTGTCGCCAGCAAAATCGGCCTGGTCTCAAGATAGGCCGCTAAAGAAAGATGGGGAATTCTATGCCAGTCAGAGGAAAAAACTGGAAAGCAGTTTCAACGGCAACGAATTCCTCACGATAAAGGACGCCTTCGACGCCGTTAAAGTAAGAACGATTTCTCTGCTTACTTCAGACGTGAAGAGCCATAAATTAATGGGGGTAAGCAGAGAATGCATGGAGGAGGCTCTAAAATCATTGAACATTTGTCCAAAGATTTTGGCCAGAAGGACCAATGCTCTTTGGGATCTCCTTCTCCAGACTGAAGATCAGGCCCGAAGATTAGCGGGAAGTGTTCTTAACACAAAAACATTACGGTTACAAACCGAGTATATGGGCACCCGCCGAACGAAAATAACCGTCCACGGAGTACCGATAGACATCTCAGAAGATCGGATGGGGGCTTTCTTCTCTAAATATGGGGAAGTTAGCGAAGTGAAGGCCATCTGCAGTAAGTCAGGAATAGACACTGGGGATATGGAAGTTCAAATTACCCTAGACAAGGAAAACTTCCAAGATATCCCAAACATTTTGCTCTGCCGAACGAGAAGAATGCTGGTGGTGGTTGAAGGGAGGAAACCATGTTGTTGGGTGTGCGGACAGCCGGGCCATATGGCAAAGGCGTGCCCCACCAAGAAGGTGCCAGCACAAAAAGAACCGACTCAAGTAACGACAGCAGCAGCGACAGCAGCGACCGCTACCAAAACCGCCGAAACTGGAAAGACTTCGAGTGACGGCTGGAAGGAAGTGGTTGCAAAGGGGCGAAAATCCCAAACAAGCCTCCCGTCCCCCCCAAAGGAGGCTTCTCCCAAAAAGCAGACTGACAAAGAGAGTCGGAAGAAAGAAGAAAACAAGAAGCAGCATCTACCAAAGCAACCCGAAGTCGAGATGGAGGTGGAAGAACTACCTACAATGCGGTCCTCCTCTTTGAAGAGGAACAGGGAAGAGGACGAAGAAGAAGTCCCGACAAAAAAACATACAGCAGAAAAAAGACCAGGGAGGAGCCGGGAAAAATCCAAATGCGCATCCACCCCGGCGTCTCCAGAGAGATATATTGCTGTACCTATTCCTAGGAGTCTCCCCCCATCACTCTCACGTTTGCCACTCCCTCCTCCCACTCCCACTCCCACTCCCACACAATCATCCACCCCCATGTCATCGGATGCGTCCCCTACCCAGCATACACCCACTCTCCCGTCCATTCCCTCCCCACCAGACCCAGATAGGGTTAAGAAAAAAAAGAAGAGGCTCTTTAAAAGAGCAGAAGATATATGTAGGGTGGATAAGACGTAGCTGGAAAAAAACTGTTCCTCCAGGAAAAAATCCCTTCTAGGTCCACTCTTTAAACTCTCTTCCATTGACAACATGTCGGTGGAAGACCCCCAGAACTTTCCGGGGGCCCCAGGTGTGATTGCCCTCATCAGGGATGCGGGGAAGCATTTAAAAGTATGGGCCCATATGTTCGAGGCCAAAGAAGCATTCCCAAATTTAAGAATAGCGGAATTTGGGTCTCCTGACCTCACCAAGATGCACGGCTTCTGTGCAGGGAGGGTCCCGGTACGTCTCCACCCCTCACTATACAGGGCCTTAAAATTAACATACCCTACGGACGTCGGCGGGATTGTCTCGGAAGGACGGATGACGTCGGAGCTGGGCACGGGAAGCCTGGGACAAACCGTCGGGGTCTTGTCACCCGCAGATTTCCGCCCCGTATGTGCTTAGGTTGTTGCAGTAACTGTCGTTTTTTATTTTTGCAGGCCTAGGAAATGGAAATAAAGATAGCCAGTTTGAATGCGAAGGGCTTGAGAGATCGGGGTAAGGCTGCCCGCCTGCTTCGGGATCTCTTGTACTTCGGCGTGGATGTTGCCGCGATCGAAGAGACCCACTTTGTTTGCACTTCCGATGCGTGTGTGCTGGAGGATGACTTTGTCATCTATTCAGCATATGTGGACCGATGTGCCAGAGGAGTTTCTTTGTTGGTCAGACGTACTCTCGATGCGAAGGTGGACCTTGTGCATACCGATGCCGAGGGCCGGTTAATCGTGGCCGATATTGCCGTGAAAAGTGGTTCGTTTCGGGTCGTTGCGGTTTATGCGCCCAACGACTGGGAGGAGCGGGGTTCCTTTTTTCGGCGGTTGGGGCCGTTCCTAGTTGATTCATCGCGCCTAGTTTTAATGGGGGACTGGAATGCCATCCTGAACCCCAAGTTAGACAGGGGGCGGGGCGCTAGCGGGAGTAGGGGCGATCGTAGCCTGGTCAATCTGATCGACGATTATGGTCTCGTCGATAGATACCGGGTCGTTCATCCCAAGGGGAAAATGTGGACGTGGGCTCGTAGCTGGCCGTCTGTCAATGTAGTTAGCTACATTGACAGAATGTTAGTTCGTAGAGCCGACATAGACTTGTTAGATTGTCCCACGTTCCACTGGGTAGGCTACACGGATCACAAACTCGTTTGTGCCCGTGTGGCGTTAGAACATAGGCCTAGAATGGCTGGCTACTGGAAGTTCAATCTGTCTTTACTGGACAGGCGGGACTTCCAGAGGCAGCTAACTAGTGTAGTGCAGCGGGAGCTAGTGGGGGCGGTTATCGGGAATAAGTGGTGGGAGCGACTTAAGGATAGAATTAGGTCTTTCACCACTGATTTCAGCAAACGGCTCGCCCTAGATAGAGCTGAAAAGGTGAAGACGCTTAAGGCTAATTTTTCCCGGGCGGAGGCTGGGGGGGATCCCCTAGAGATAGCCCTAGCTAGGGAGGCCCTGCAGCGTTCGAATAGCGAGCGCTACATGGGTCAGGTAATTAGGCATAGGCTAAGTAAGATGTCTTCTGAAGCTGTGAACCTGGGCGCAGATCTGCGTCGGGAAGAAGTCCGTCGAGGTGGTGATCGTTACATTCGTCAAGTCGAAACCCCGGAGGGGCGTACTCTGCGGTCGACTGACGACATGTGCGAGGCGTTTCGGCGGCATTTCGAGAGCCGCTTTACCAAGGAGCCTGGTCTCCGTGAGGAGGAGTTTCGCAGCTATTTGGCTGACTTTCCTCGGCTTGAGCCGACTGAAGCAGCTAGCTGCGAGGGAGAGATCACGGAGGGCGAAGTCTACGAGGCATTGAAGAAGGTCGGCAGAGGCAAGTCGCCCGGTCTGGATGGTTTGCCTTATGAATTGTACTTGAGGCTGTCGCACATCTTTGTTCCGATTTTGACTGCAGTGTTCAACAACTGGTTTCGGTCGGGGTCCATCCCCAACCGCATTTCCAGGGGTGTGATCACTCTGTTGAAAAAGGGCAAGGGTGTTGGGGGTAAACTAGACGATTACAGGCCCATAACTCTGCTAAACACAGAGTTAAAGATTATGGCCAAGATCCTGCAGGAGCGTTTGCAGTCAGTTGCCGAGTCTCTGTTGGGACCCGAGCAGACTTGTTCTGTGAGGGGCCGAACAATTCAGAGCAACCTGCATTTGATCCGCACGATCCTAGAGGGAGTAAAAGACGACGAGGAAGCCGCGCTGATAAATTTGGATCAGTCCAAGGCATTTGATAGGGTCGACCATCGCTACCTTGCTACTGTCCTGCAGGCCGCCGGATTCGCACCCGACTTCTGCCGCTGGATTAGCCTCCTGTATCGCTCCCCCAGTGCTGTGGTACAGGTGAACGGAAAGTTGTCGGGCGCTTTTGTTCTGTCGAGGTCGGTTCGTCAGGGTTGTCCGCTGTCGCCTCTCCTTTATGCTTTGGCGTTGGAGCCTCTCCTTCGCCGGCTGAAGGACGAGACGTGCAGTCCGGCCCTACGCGGGATCGCCGTTCCTGGAGGGTCTCGAGCCAGGGTTTCCGCGTACGCCGATGACGTATCTGCTTTCGTGTCGTCCCGGGGCGACATTGAAGCGGTACAGAAGGCGCTTGATCGGTACGAGAAGGTGACAGGGGCCAAGATAAACCGCGACAAGTCGTCCGGCTTGCGGTTAGGTGCCTGGAAGGGGCGTGATCTTCCAGGCCGCTTCGGTTGGACGGACGGTCCTGTCCGCATTCTTGGAGTGTGGTTTGGACCCGACCTCCAGCTGGAGAAGAATTGGTCAGAAGTACTAGCAAAGATCGGTTCTGCCGGCAAGACTTGGAACCGACGGAGGTTGTCTGTGAAGGGCAGGGCGGACGTGTGTGTTACATACATTTTCCCCCTGGTTCTTTATCGATTGTCAGTACTTCCTCTCTGTAAGGCCCACAGGAAGGCGCTCGAGCGATCGCTATCCTCCATTTTATGGAGGGGACGCGGTAACAGGGTCGACAGACGAGTCTGCACTAAACGTCCGTGTCATGGGGGGCTGGGAATGCCACACTTGCTGAGTCACATCCGTGCCTCACGGTTGGCTTTCCTACGCCGCGCATTGACTAGAGGAGATCCGATTCTGGAGGGGATTGTTAGGGACGCGTTCCCTGGCCTTACTATCAGTCCCCCCATCTCGAGGGTTGAGCGCCGTCGTAAACCCCGGGATCAATCGCTTTTCCTCCGCGAGTGTCGGTTCGCCTTGAAGGCTATTCCGCGGTCCAGTGACCTGTCACAGCCTAGGAAAGTCTTCTATAGGGGATTAGTGGAGGGGCGCGCGAAGGATTCCCTACGTGATACGCTCTGCTTTTCGGAAGGGGAGTATCGCTCCTACTGGTCTTGGGTGCCAGCGGCGGATTATCTCAGTAACCCTGAGTTTTCGCTTACCTGGCGATTGGCTCGGAATCGGCTGCCTCTCAACGACAAGGCTTTCATATGGGGCTTGGCGGATTTGCCAGACTGTGAACGGTGTGGTCTTGGTTTAGAAGAAACGGCTTCGCACGCCTTCTACCATTGCCCCCGGGTCCGCCCCTTATGGGACCATGTCGGCGAGCTGACGGCTCGTCTCGCTCCCGAAGAACTCGTGTCCATTGATCGCGCATACGCGTGTGACAATGTGTCGCCCCCGTATTCCGGGGTGAAACGAATGGTGTTTCTGACGCTGCTAGCCACGGCTCGAATGGTGATATGGACGACGCGCATGCAGGAAGTCTTGCGAGGCAATCGTCTTTCGCATCAGGATCTAATCCGATTCTTTGAGCATCAGCTCAAGATGAAGATTAGAACTGATAGGAAACGATTGCATTCGACAGTCTTCAACGAAAGGTGGGTAAAAGAGGCGAGCTTGGTTCGTTTGGACGGGGCTAGCCTTGATTTTCTTTTCTAGGTCAATCTAAAGTCACATCGGGGTGGTTTCCTGTGGAACCCTCCCCTTGGTTAGGTTAGACAAGCTTAAGTGTACCTAGTTAATGTGAGTAAGTGTTGTTCCCGGCCTGTTTCCCGGCTATCTTTTTAGTTATGATCCAAGTCGAGATTCCCAACCTCCCCAGTTTGTTTTGGCCCCACCTTTCATCTCGACTAGGTCAGCCTTTTATTTCCCCATGTCCGGGTTATTTTATCTCTTTCCCACTCCCTTAGCGAGAGTGTTTCTTGATTCTGTCCTCTGGGCAGAATACAGCGGCCTCTCTATTTTGAGGGTTGGACGGGCCCTACTAACACGAATTATGTTTAGTTTAAATATTCGTTAAGTTTTTAGTTTGTTATTGGGTTCATCTCCCTCCCCACTTTCATCTTTTCATTATTAGAATTTTAATGTATGTTATTATCATCAAAATTTTTATGGTGTGGGGCGCGTTTTTGTAGGTTCCCCTGGTGTGGATGTGGTATTATGGTGGATGAAAGTTTGAATGGCGACGGATGAGTTCTTGTGGTGAATGGGTAAATTGTAATGTATGAATGGGTCGCGAATCTGATTAGCTAGGTATAGGATAGTAAGTTATGACCAGCCTTTACCCCTCCCCTTTTCGGCCTTGTGCCACATTTGTTGTATTCCAACAAAAAATAAAATGTCCAATGCCAACCGGTTCACCGCAGTTTACTGTTTTTTCGTTTGAATACGGTGTGAGACAACTTTAAAGAATAACTCAGTGATAAGTGTTTATTTTGTTACTTTTTCAGTTTCCAACATTGTTTTTGAAGTTTCTTCGTTTTGACGTTTTCGTTTTAGTATATATTGTAATATTTTACATTTACCTTTCATTTGCCTTTTCGTTGTATTTATTACCCTCCCCCTATTTTGATTTGCATTTGCTCTTTGGTTGAATTGTTTATTGCCTTGGTTGTCCCGTTCTTGTTCTATTTTATTTTGTTTGAAATGAAAAAAAGTAATATTTATAAAAGGAGCAAGAAAAAGAGATAAATTACGTCGACCGTGGTTGTGTTTTAGTCTACGCCATGGTCGACACAAACAATAAAAAAGTGCCTGATACACCGGTGCCAAATCCGGTGTCGCCAGCAAAATCGGCCTGGTCTCAAGATAGGCCGCTAAAGAAAGATGGGGAATTCTATGCCAGTCAGAGGAAAAAACTGGAAAGCAGTTTCAACGGCAATGAATTCCTCACGATAAAGGACGCCTTTGATGCAGTGAAAGTGAGAACTATTTCTCTGCTTACTTCAGACGTGAAGAGCCATAAATTAATGGGGGTAAGCAGAGAGTGTATGGAGGAGGCGCTAAAATCATTAAACATTTGTCCAAAGATTTTGGCCAGAAGGACCAATGCTCTTTGGGATCTCCTTCTCCAGACTGAAGATCAGGCCCGAAGATTAGCGGGAAGTGTTCTAAACACAAAAAATTTACGGTTACAAACCGAATATATGGGCACCCGCAGAACGAAAATAACCGTCCACGGAGTACCGATAGACATTTCAGAAGATCGGATGGGGGCTTTCTTCTCTAAATATGGGGAAGTTAGCGAAGCGAAGGCCATCTGCAGTAAGTCAGGAATAGACACTGGGGATATGGAAGTTCAAATTACCCTAGACAAGGAAAACTTCCAAGATATCCCAAACATTTTGCTCTGCCGAACGAGAAGAATGCTGGTGGTGGTTGAAGGGAGGAAACCATGTTGTTGGGTGTGCGGACAGCCGGGCCATATGGCAAAGGCGTGCCCCACCAAGAAGGTGCCAGCACAAAAAGAACCGACTCCAGTAACGACAGCAGCAGCGACAGCAGCGACCGCTACCAAAACCGCCGAAACTGGCAAGAGTTCGAGTGACGGCTGGAAGGAAGTGGTTGCAAAGGGGCGAAAATCCCAAACAAGCCTCCCGTCCCCCCCAAAGGAGGCTTCTCCCAAAAAGCAGACTGAGAAACAAAAT
Organism: Acanthosepion esculentum; assembly: GCA_964036315.1. Classification (NCBI taxonomy): domain Eukaryota; kingdom Metazoa; phylum Mollusca; class Cephalopoda; order Sepiida; family Sepiidae; genus Acanthosepion; species Acanthosepion esculentum. The sequence continues at coordinate 85,318,530 of OZ038502.1, read as the reverse complement.
CGGAAGAAAGAAGAAAACAAGAAGCAACATCAACCAAAGGAACCCGAAGTCGAGATGGAGGTAGAAGAACTACCTACAATGCGGTACTCCTCTTTGAAGAGGAACAGGGAAGAGGACGACGAAGAAGTCCCCACAAAAAAGCACACAGCAGAAAAAAGAACGGGGAGGAGCCTGGGAAATATCCAAATGCGCATCCACCCCGGCGTCTCCAGAAAGGAATATTGTTTTACCTGTTCCTAGGAGTCTCCCCCCATCACTCTCACGTTTGCCACTCCCTCCTCCCACTCCCACTCCCACTCCCACACAATCATCCACCCCCATGTCATCGGATGCGTCCCCTACCCAGCATACACCCACTCTCCCGTCCATTCCCTCCCCACCAGACCCAGATAGGGTTAAGAAAAAAAAGAAGAGACTCTTTAAAAGAGCCGAAGATATATGCCGGGTGGATAAGACGGAGCTGGAAAAAAACTGTTCCTCCAGGAAAAAATCCCTTCTAGGTCCACTCCATAAACTCACCTCCATTGACAACATGTCGGTGGAAGACCCCCAGAATTTCCCAGGGGCCCCAGGTGTGATTGCCCTCATCAGGGATGCGGGGAAACATTTAAAGGTTTGGGCCCATATGTTTGAGGCCAAAGAAGCATTCCCAAATTTGAGAATGGCGGAGTTTGGGTCTCCTGATCTCACCAAGATGCACGGCTTCTGTGCAGGGAGGGTCCCGGTACGTCTCCACCCCTCACTATACAGGGCCTTAAAATTAACGTACCCTACGGACGTCGGCGGGATTGTCTCGGAAGGACGGATGACGTCGGAGCTGGGCACGGGAAGCCTGGGACAAACCGTCGGGGTCCTGTCACCCGCAGATTTCCGCCCCGTATGTGCTTAGGTTGTTGCAGTAACTGTCGTTTTTTATTTTTGCAGGCCTAGGAAATGGAAATAAAGATAGCCAGTTTGAATGCGAAGGGCTTGAGAGATCGGGGTAAGGCTGCCCGCCTGCTTCGGGATCTCTTGTCCTTCGGCGTGGATGTTGCCGCGATCGAAGAGACCCACTTTGTTTGCACTTCCGATGCGTGTGTGCTGGAGGATGACTTTGTCATCTATTCAGCATATGGGGACCGATGTGCCAGAGGAGTTTCTTTGTTGGTCAGACGTACTCTCGATGCGAAGGTGGACCTTGTGCATACCGATGCCGAGGGCCGGTTAATCGTGGCCGATATTGCCGTGAAAAGTGGTTCGTTTCGGGTCGTTGCGGTTTATGCGCCCAACGACTGGGAGGAGCGGGGTTCCTTTTTTCGGCGGTTGGGGCCGTTCCTAGTTGATTCATCGCGCCTAGTTTTAATGGGGGACTGGAATGCCATCCTGAACCCCAAGTTAGACAGGGGGCGGGGCGCTAGCGGGAGTAGGGGTGATCGTAGCCTGGTCAATCTGATCGACGATTATGGTCTCGTCGATAGATACCGGGTCGATCATCCCAAGGGGAAAATGTGGACGTGGGCTCGTAGCTGGCCGTCTGTCAATGTAGTTAGCTACATTGACAGAATGTTAGTTCGTAGAGCCGACATAGACTTGTTAGATTGTCCCACGTTCCACTGGGTAGGCTACACGGATCACAAACTCGTTTGTGCCCGTGTGGCGTTAGAACATAGGCCTAGAATGGCTGGCTACTGGAAGTTCAATCTGTCTTTACTGGACAGGCGGGACTTCCAGAGGCAGCTAACTAGTGTAGTGCAGCGGGAGCTAGTGGGGGCGGTTATCGGGAATAAGTGGTGGGAGCGACTTAAGGATAGAATTAGGTCTTTCACCACTGATTTCAGCAAACGGCTCGCCCTAGATAGAGCTGAAAAGGTGAAGACGCTTAAGGCTAATTTTTCCCGGGCGGAGGCTGGGGGGGATCCCCTAGAGATAGCCCTAGCTAGGGAGGCCCTGCAGCGTTCGAATAGCGAGCGCTACATGGGTCAGGTAATTAGGCATAGGCTAAGTAAGATGTCTTCTGAAGCTGTGAACCTGGGCGCAGATCTGCGTCGGGAAGAAGTCCGTCGAGGTGGTGATCGTTACATTCGTCAAGTCGAAACCCCGGAGGGGCGTACTCTGCGGTCGACTGACGACATGTGCGAGGCGTTTCGGCGGCATTTCGAGAGCCGCTTTACCAAGGAGCCTGGTCTCCGTGAGGAGGAGTTTCGCAGCTATTTGGCTGACTTTCCTCGGCTTGAGCCGACTGAAGCAGCTAGCTGCGAGGGAGAGATCACGGAGGGCGAAGTCTACGAGGCATTGAAGAAGGTCGGCAGAGGCAAGTCGCCCGGTCTGGATGGTTTGCCTTATGAATTGTACTTGAGGCTATCGCACATCTTTGTTCCGATTTTGACTGCAGTGTTCAACAACTGGTTTCGGTCGGGGTCCATCCCCAACCGCATTTCCAGGGGTGTGATCACTCTGTTGAAAAAGGGCAAGGGTGTTGGGGGTAAACTAGACGATTACAGGCCCATAACTCTGCTAAACACAGAGTTAAAGATTATGGCCAAGATCCTGCAGGAGCGTTTGCAGTCAGTTGCCGAGTCTCTGTTGGGACCCGAGCAGACTTGTTCTGTGAGGGGCCGAACAATTCAGAGCAACCTGCATTTGATCCGCACGATCCTAGAGGGAGTAAAAGACGACGAGGAAGCCGCGCTGATCAATTTGGATCAGTCCAAGGCATTTGATAGGGTCGACCATCGCTACCTTGCTACTGTCCTGCAGGCCGCCGGATTCGCACCCGACTTCTGCCGCTGGATTAGCCTCCTGTATCGCTCCCCCAGTGCTGTGGTACAGGTGAACGGAAAGTTGTCGGGCGCTTTTGTTCTGTCGAGGTCGGTTCGTCAGGGTTGTCCGCTGTCGCCTCTCCTTTATGCTTTGGCGTTGGAGCCTCTCCTTCGCCGGCTGAAGGACGAGACGTGCAGTCCGGCCCTACGCGGGATCGCCGTTCCTGGAGGGTCTCGAGCCAGGGTTTCCGCGTACGCCGATGACGTATCTGCTTTCGTGTCGTCCCGGGGCGACATTGAAGCGGTACAGAAGGCGCTTGATCGGTACGAGAAGGTGACAGGGGCCAAGATAAACCGCGACAAGTCGTCCGGCTTGCGGTTAGGTGCCTGGAAGGGGCGTGATCTTCCAGGCCGCTTCGGTTGGACGGACGGTCCTGTCCGCATTCTTGGAGTGTGGTTTGGACCCGACCTCCAGCTGGAGAAGAATTGGTCAGAAGTACTAGCAAAGATCGGTTCTGCCGGCAAGACTTGGAACCGACGGAGGTTGTCTGTGAAGGGCAGGGCGGACGTGTGTGTTACATACATTTTCCCCCTGGTTCTTTATCGATTGTCAGTACTTCCTCTCTGTAAGACCCACAGGAAGGCGCTCGAGCGATCGCTATCCTCCATTTTATGGAGGGGACGCGGTAACAGGGTCGACAGACGAGTCTGCACTAAACGTCCGTGTCATGGGGGGCTGGGAATGCCACACTTGCTGAGTCACATCCGTGCCTCACGGTTGGCTTTCCTACGCCGCGCATTGACTAGAGGAGATCCGATTCTGGAGGGGATTGTTAGGGACGCGTTCCCTGGCCTTACTATCAGTCCCCCCATCTCGAGGGTTGAGCGCCGTCGTAAACCCCGGGATCAATCGCTTTTCCTCCGCGAGTGTCGGTTCGCCTTGAAGGCTATTCCGCGGTCCAGTGACCTGTCACAGCCTAGGAAAGTCTTCTATAGGGGATTAGTGGAGGGGCGCGCGAAGGATTCCCTACGTGATACGCTCTGCTTTTCGGAAGAGGAGTATCGCTCCTACTGGTCTTGGGCGCCAGCGGCGGATTATCTCAGTAACCCTGAGTTTTCGCTTACCTGGCGATTGGCTCGGAATCGGCTGCCTCTCAACGACAAGGCTTTCATATGGGGCTTGGCGGATTTGCCAGACTGTGAACGGTGTGGTCTTGGTTTAGAAGAAACGGCTTCGCACGCCTTCTACCATTGCCCCCGGGTCCGCCCCTTATGGGACCATGTCGGCGAGCTGACGGCTCGTCTCGCTCCCGAAGAACTCGTGTCCATTGATCGCGCATACGCGTGTGACAATGTGTCGCCCCCGTATTCCGGGGTGAAACGAATGGTGTTTCTGACGCTGCTAGCCACGGCTCGAATGGTGATATGGACGACGCGCATGCAGGAAGTCTTGCGAGGCAATCGTCTTTCGCATCAGGATCTAATCCGATTCTTTGAGCATCAGCTCAAGATGAAGATTAGAACTGATAGGAAACGATTGCATTCGACAGTCTTCAACGAAAGGTGGGTAAAAGAGGCGAGCTTGGTTCGTTTGGACGGGGCTAGCCTTGATTTTCTTTTCTAGGTCAATCTAAAGTCACATCGGGGTGGTTTCCTGTGGAACCCTCCCCTTGGTTAGGTTAGACAAGCTTAAGTGTACCTAGTTAATGTGAGTAAGTGTTGTTCCCGGCCTGTTTCCCGGCTATCTTTTTAGTTATGATCCAAGTCGAGATTCCCAACCTCCCCAGTTTGTTTTGGCCCCACCTTTCATCTCGACTAGGTCAGCCTTTTATTTCCCCATGTCCGGGTTATTTTATCTTTTTCCCACTCCCTTAGCGAGAGTGTTTCTTGATTCTGTCCTCTGGGCAGAATACAGCGGCCTCTCTATTTTGAGGGTTGGACGGGCCCTACTAACACGAATTATGTTTAGTTTAAATATTCGTTGAGTTTTTAGTTTGTTATTGGGTTCATCTCCTTCCCTACTTTCATCTTTTCATTATTAGAATTTTAATGTATGTTATTATCATCAAAATTTTTATGGTGTGGGGCGCGTTTTTGTAGGTTCCCCTGGTGTGGATGTGGTATTATGGTGGATGAAGGTTTGAATGGCGACGGATGAGTTCTTGTGGTGAATGGGTTAATTGTAATGTATGAATGGGTCGCGAATCTGATTAGCTAGGTATAGGATAGTAAGTTATGACCAGCCTTTACCCTTCCCCTTTTCGGCCTTGTGCCACATTTGTTGTATTCCAACAAAAAATAAAATGTCCAATGCCAACCGGTTCACCGCAGTTTACTGTTTTTTCGTTTGAATACGGTGTGAGACAACTTTAAAGAATAACTCAGTGATAAGTGTTTATTTTGTTACTTTTTCAGTTTCCAACATTGTTTTTGAAGTTTCTTAGTTTTGACTTTTTTCGTTTTAGTATATATTGTAATATTTTACATTTACCTTTCATTTGCCTTTTTGTTGTATTTATTACCCTCCCCCTATTTTGATTTGCATTTGCTCTTTGGTTGAATTGTTTATTGCCTTGGTTTGTCCCGTTCTTGTTCCATTTTATTTTGTTTGAAATGATATAAAGTATTATTTATAAAAGGAGTAAGAAAAAATAACTTACGTCGACCGTGGCTGTGTTTTAGTCTACGCCATGGTCGACACAAACAATAAAAAAGTGCCTGATACACCGGTGGTAAAGCCGGTGTCGCCAGCAAAATCGGCCTGGTCTCAAGATAGGCCGCTAAAGAAAGATGGGGAATTCTATGCCAGTCAGAGGAAAAAACTGGAAAGTAGTTTCAATGGCAACGAATTCCTCACGATAAAGGACGCCTTTGATGCCGTTAAAGTAAGAACGATTTCTCTGCTTACTTCAGACGTGAAGAGTCATAAATTAATGGGGGTAAGCAGAGAATGCATGGAGGAGGCTTTAAAATCTTTAAACATTTGTCCAAAGATTTTGGCCAGAAGGACCAATGCTCTTTGGGATCTCCTTCTCCAGACTGAAGATCAGGCCCGAAGATTAGCGGGAAGTGTTCTTAACACAAAAAATGTACGGTTACAAACCGAGTATATGGGCACCCGCAGAACGAAAATTACCGTCCACGGAGTACCGATAGACATTTCAGAAGACCGGATGGGGGCTTTCTTCTCTAAATATGGGGAAGTTAGCGAAGTGAAGGCCATCTGCAGTAAGTCAGGAATAGACACTGGGGATATGGAAGTTCAAATTACCCTAGACAAGGAAAACTTCCAAGATATCCCAAACATTTTGCTCTGCCGAAAGAGAAGAATGCTGGTGGTGGTTGAAGGGAGGAAACCATGTTGTTGGGTGTGCGGACAGCCGGGCCATATGGCAAAGGCGTGCCCCACCAAGAAGGTGCCAGCACAAAAAGAACCGACTCCAGTAACGACAGCAGCAGCGACAGCAGCGACCGCTACCAAAACCGCCGAAACTGGAAAGACTTCGAGTGACGGCTGGAAGGAAGTGGTTGCAAAGGGGCGAAAATCCCAAACAAGCCTCCCGTCCCCCCCAAAGGAGGCTTCTCCCAAAAAGCAGACTGAGAAACAAAATCGGAAGAAAGAAGAAAACAAGAAGCAACATCAACCAAAGGAACCCGAAGTCGAGATGGAGGTAGAAGAACTACCTACAATGCGGTCCTCCTCTTTGAAGAGGAACAGGGAAGAGGACGACGAAGAAGTCCCCACAAAAAAGCACACAGCAGAAAAAAGAACGGGGAGGAGCCGGGAAAAATCCAAATGCGCATCCACCCCGGCGTCTCCAGAAAGGAATATTGTTTTACCTGTTCCTAGGAGTCTCCCCCCATCACTCTCACGTTTGCCACTCCCTCCTCCCACTCCCACTCCCACTCCCACACAATCATCCACCCCCATGTCATCGGATGCGTCCCCTACCCAGCATACACCCACTCTCCCGTCCATTCCCTCCCCACCAGACCCAGATAGGGTTAAGAAAAAAAAGAAGAGGATCTTTAAAAGAGCCGAAGATATATGTAGGGTGGATAAGACGGAGCTGGAAAAAAACTGTTCCTCCAGGAAAAAATCCCTTCTAGGTCCACTCTTTAAACTCTCTTCCATTGACAACATGTCGGTGGAAGACCCCCAGAACTTTCCGGGGGCCCCAGGTGTGATTGCCCTCATCAGGGATGCGGGGAAGCATTTAAAAGTATGGGCCCATATGTTCGAGGCCAAAGAAGCATTCCCAAATTTAAGAATGGCGGAATTTGGGTCTCCTGACCTCACCAAGATGCACGGCTTCTGTGCAGGGAGGGTCCCGGTACGTCTCCACCCCTCACTATACAGGGCCTTAAAATTAACATACCCTACGGACGTCGGCGGGATTGTCTCGGAAGGACGGATGACGTCGGAGCTGGGCACGGGAAGCCTGGGACAAACCGTCGGAGTCTTGTCACCCGCAGATTTCCGCCCCGTATGTGCTTAGGTTGTTGCAGTAACTGTCGTTTTTTATTTTTGCAGGCCTAGGAAATGGAAATAAAGATAGCCAGTTTGAATGCGAAGGGCTTGAGAGATCGGGGTAAGGCTGCCCGCCTGCTTCGGGATCTCTTGTCCTTCGGCGTGGATGTTGCCGCGATCGAAGAGACCCACTTTGTTTGCACTTCCGATGCGTGTGTGCTGGAGGATGACTTTGTCATCTATTCAGCATATGGGGACCGATGTGCCAGAGGAGTTTCTTTGTTGGTCAGACGTACTCTCGATGCGAAGGTGGACCTTGTGCATACCGATGCCGAGGGCCGGTTAATCGTGGCCGATATTGCCGTGAAAAGTGGTTCGTTTCGGGTCGTTGCGGTTTATGCGCCCAACGACTGGGAGGAGCGGGGTTCCTTTTTTCGGCGGTTGGGGCCGTTCCTAGTTGATTCATCGCGCCTAGTTTTAATGGGGGACTGGAATGCCATCCTGAACCCCAAGTTAGACAGGGGGCGGGGCGCTAGCGGGAGTAGGGGCGATCGTAGCCTGGTCAATCTGATCGACGATTATGGTCTCGTCGATAGATACCGGGTCGATCATCCCAAGGGGAAAATGTGGACGTGGGCTCGTAGCTGGCCGTCTGTCAATGTAGTTAGCTACATTGACAGAATGTTAGTTCGTAGAGCCGACATAGACTTGTTAGATTGTCCCACGTTCCACTGGGTAGGCTACACGGATCACAAACTCGTTTGTGCCCGTGTGGCGTTAGAACATAGGCCTAGAATGGCTGGCTACTGGAAGTTCAATCTGTCTTTACTGGACAGGCGGGACTTCCAGAGGCAGCTAACTAGTGTAGTGCAGCGGGAGCTAGTGGGGGCGGTTATCGGGAATAAGTGGTGGGAGCGACTTAAGGATAGAATTAGGTCTTTCACCACTGATTTCAGCAAACGGCTCGCCCTAGATAGAGCTGAAAAGGTGAAGACGCTTAAGGCTAATTTTTCCCGGGCGGAGGCTGGGGGGGATCCCCTAGAGATAGCCCTAGCTAGGGAGGCCCTGCAGCGTTCGAATAGCGAGCGCTACATGGGTCAGGTAATTAGGCATAGGCTAAGTAAGATGTCTTCTGAAGCTGTGAACCTGGGCGCAGATCTGCGTCGGGAAGAAGTCCGTCGAGGTGGTGATCGTTACATTCGTCAAGTCGAAACCCCGGAGGGGCGTACTCTGCGGTCGACTGACGACATGTGCGAGGCGTTTCGGCGGCATTTCGAGAGCCGCTTTACCAAGGAGCCTGGTCTCCGTGAGGAGGAGTTTCGCAGCTATTTGGCTGACTTTCCTCGGCTTGAGCCGACTGAAGCAGCTAGCTGCGAGGGAGAGATCACGGAGGGCGAAGTCTACGAGGCATTGAAGAAGGTCGGCAGAGGCAAGTCGCCCGGTCTGGATGGTTTGCCTTATGAATTGTACTTGAGGCTGTCGCACATCTTTGTTCCGATTTTGACTGCAGTGTTCAACAACTGGTTTCGGTCGGGGTCCATCCCCAACCGCATTTCCAGGGGTGTGATCACTCTGTTGAAAAAGGGCAAGGGTGTTGGGGGTAAACTAGACGATTACAGGCCCATAACTCTGCTAAACACAGAGTTAAAGATTATGGCCAAGATCCTGCAGGAGCGTTTGCAGTCAGTTGCCGAGTCTCTGTTGGGACCCGAGCAGACTTGTTCTGTGAGGGGCCGAACAATTCAGAGCAACCTGCATTTGATCCGCACGATCCTAGAGGGAGTAAAAGACGACGAGGAAGCCGCGCTGATCAATTTGGATCAGTCCAAGGCTTTTGATAGGGTCGACCATCGCTACCTTGCTACTGTCCTGCAGGCCGCCGGATTCGCACCCGACTTCTGCCGCTGGATTAGCCTCCTGTATCGCTCCCCCAGTGCTGTGGTACAGGTGAACGGAAAGTTGTCGGGCGCTTTTGTTCTGTCGAGGTCGGTTCGTCAGGGTTGTCCGCTGTCGCCTCTCCTTTATGCTTTGGCGTTGGAGCCTCTCCTTCGCCGGCTGAAGGACGAGACGTGCAGTCCGGCCCTACGCGGGATCGCCGTTCCTGGAGGGTCTCGAGCCAGGGTTTCCGCGTACGCCGATGACGTATCTGCTTTCGTGTCGTCCCGGGGCGACATTGAAGCGGTACAGAAGGCGCTTGATCGGTACGAGAAGGTGACAGGGGCCAAGATAAACCGCGACAAGTCGTCCGGCTTGCGGTTAGGTGCCTGGAAGGGGCGTGATCTTCCAGGCCGCTTCGGTTGGACGGACGGTCCTGTCCGCATTCTTGGAGTGTGGTTTGGACCCGACCTCCAGCTGGAGAAGAATTGGTCAGAAGTACTAGCAAAGATCGGTTCTGCCGGCAAGACTTGGAACCGACGGAGGTTGTCTGTGAAGGGCAGGGCGGACGTGTGTGTTACATACATTTTCCCCCTGGTTCTTTATCGATTGTCAGTACTTCCTCTCTGTAAGGCCCACAGGAAGGCGCTCGAGCGATCGCTATCCTCCATTTTATGGAGGGGACGCGGTAACAGGGTCGACAGACGAGTCTGCACTAAACGTCCGTGTCATGGGGGGCTGGGAATGCCACACTTGCTGAGTCACATCCGTGCCTCACGGTTGGCTTTCCTACGCCGCGCATTGACTAGAGGAGATCCGATTCTGGAGGGGATTGTTAGGGACGCGTTCCCTGGCCTTACTATCAGTCCCCCCATCTCGAGGGTTGAGCGCCGTCGTAAACCCCGGGATCAATCGCTTTTCCTCCGCGAGTGTCGGTTAGCCTTGAAGGCTATTCCGCGGTCCAGTGACCTGTCACAGCCTAGGAAAGTCTTCTATAGGGGATTAGTGGAGGGGCGCGCGAAGGATTCCCTACGTGATACGCTCTGCTTTTCGGAAGAGGAGTATCGCTCCTACTGGTCTTGGGCGCCAGCGGCGGATTATCTCAGTAACCCTGAGTTTTCGCTTACCTGGCGATTGGCTCGGAATCGGCTGCCTCTCAACGACAAGGCTTTCATATGGGGCTTGGCGGATTTGCCAGACTGTGAACGGTGTGGTCTTGGTTTAGAAGAAACGGCTTCGCACGCCTTCTACCATTGCCCCCGGGTCCGCCCCTTATGGGACCATGTCGGCGAGCTGACGGCTCGTCTCGCTCCCGAAGAACTCGTGTCCATTGATCGCGCATACGCGTGTGACAATGTGTCGCCCCCGTATTCCGGGGTGAAACGAATGGTGTTTCTGACGCTGCTAGCCACGGCTCGAATGGTGATATGGACGACGCGCATGCAGGAAGTCTTGCGAGGCAATCGTCTTTCGCATCAGGATCTAATCCGATTCTTTGAGCATCAGCTCAAGATGAAGATTAGAACTGATAGGAAACGATTGCATTCGACAGTCTTCAACGAAAGGTGGGTAAAAGAGGCGAGCTTGGTTCGTTTGGACGGGGCTAGCCTTGATTTTCTTTTCTAGGTCAATCTAAAGTCACATCGGGGTGGTTTCCTGTGGAACCCTCCCCTTGGTTAGGTTAGACAAGCTTAAGTGTACCTAGTTAATGTGAGTAAGTGTTGTTCCCGGCCTGTTTCCCGGCTATCTTTTTAGTTATGATCCAAGTCGAGATTCCCAACCTCCCCAGTTTGTTTTGGCCCCACCTTTCATCTCGACTAGGTCAGCCTTTTATTTCCCCATGTCCGGGTTATTTTATCTCTTTCCCACTCCCTTAGCGAGAGTGTCTCTTGATTCTGTCCTCTGGGCAGAATACAGCGGCCTCTCTATTTTGAGGGTTGGACGGGCCCTACTAACACGAATTATGTTTAGTTTAAATATTCGTTGAGTTTTAGTTTGTTATTGGGTTCATCTCCCTCCCCACTTTCATCTTTTCATTATTAGAATTTTAATGTATGTTATTATCATCAAAATTTTTATGGTGTGGGGCGCGTTTTTGTAGGTTCCCCTGGTGTGGATGTGGTATTATGGTGGATGAAGGTTTGAATGGCGACGGATGAGTTCTTGTGGTGAATGGGTTAATTGTAATGTATGAATGGGTCGCGAATCTGATTAGCTAGGTATAGGATAGTAAGTTATGACCAGCCTTTACCCTTCCCCTTTTCGGCCTTGTGCCACATTTGTTGTATTCCAACAAAAAATAAAATGTCCAATGCCAACCGGTTCACCGTAGTTTGTTGATTACTGTTTACTAATTACTGTTTGAATACGGTGTGAGACAACTTTAAAGAATAACTCAGTGATAAGTGTTTATTTTGTTACTTTTTCAGTTGCCAACATTGTTTTTTGAAGTTTCTTGGTTTTCACTTTTTCGTTTTAGTATATATTGGAATATTTTACATTTACCTTTCATTTGCCTTTTTGTTGTATTTATTACCCTCCCCCTATTTTGATTTGCATTTGCTCTTTGGTTGAATTGTTTATTGCCTTGGTTGTCCCGTTCTTGTTCTATTTTATTTTGTTTGAAATGAAAAAAAGTACTTTTTATAAAAGGAGCAAGAAAAAGAGATAAATTACGTCGACCGTGGTTGTTTTTAGTCTACGCCATGGTCGACACAAACAATAAAAAAGTGCCTGATACACCGGTGGCAAATCCGGTGTCGCCAGCAAAATCGGCCTGGTCTCAAGATAGGCCGCTAAAGAAAGATGGGGAATTCTATGCCAGTCAGAGGAAAAAACTGGAAAGCAGTTTCAACGGCAATGAATTCCTCACGATAAAGGACGCCTTTGATGCAGTGAAAGTGAGAACTATTTCTCTGCTTACTTCAGACGTGAAGAGCCACAAATTAATGGGGGTAAGCAGAGAATGTATGGAGGAGGCGCTAAAATCATTAAACATTTGTCCAAAGATTTTGGCCAGAAGGACCAATGCTCTTTGGGATCTCCTTCTCCAGACTGAAGATCAGGCCCGAAGATTAGCGGGAAGTGTTCTAAACACAAAAAATTTACGGTTACAAACCGAATATATGGGCACCTGCAGAACGAAAATTACCGTCCACGGAGTACCGATAGACATTTCAGAAGATCGGATGGGGGCTTTCTTCTCTAAATATGGGGAAGTTAGCGAAGTGAAGGCCATCTGCAGTAAGTCAGGAATAGACACTGGGGATATGGAAGTTCAAATTACCCTAGACAAGGAAAACTTCCAAGATATCCCAAACATTTTGCTCTGCCGAACGAGAAGAATGCTGGTGGTGGTTGAAGGGAGGAAACCATGTTGTTGGGTGTGCGGACAGCCGGGCCATATGGCAAAGGCGTGCCCCACCAAGAAGGTGCCAGCACAAAAAGAACCGACTCCAGTAACGACAGCAGCAGCGACAGCAGCGACCGCTACCAAAACCGCCGAAACTGGAAAGACTTCGAGTGACGGCTGGAAGGAAGTGGTTGCAAAGGGACGAAAATCCCAAACAAGCCTCCCGTCCCCCCCAAAGGAGGCTTCTCCCAAAAAGCAGACTGACAAAGAGAGTCGGAAGAAAGAAGAAAACAAGAAGCAGCATCTACCAAAGCAACCCGAAGTCGAGATGGAGGTAGAAGAACTACCTGCAATGCGGTCCTCCTCTTTGAAGAGGAACAGGGAAGAGGACGACGAAGAAGTCCCCACAAAAAAGCACACAGCAGAAAAAAGAACGGGGAGGAGCCGGGAAAAATCCAAATGCGCATCCACCCCGGCGTCTCCAGAAAGGAATATTGTTTTACCTGTTCCTAGGAGTCTCCCCCCATCACTCTCACGTTTGCCACTCCCTCCTCCCACTCCCACTCCCACTCCCACACAATCATCCACCCCCATGTCATCGGATGCGTCCCCTACCCAGCATACACCCACTCTCCCGTCCATTCCCTCCCCACCAGACCCAGATAGGGTTAAGAAAAAAAAGAAGAGACTCTTTAAAAGAGCAGAAGATATATGTAGGGTGGATAAGACGGAGCTGGAAAAAAACTGTTCTTCCAGGAAAAAATCCCTTCTAGGTCCACTCTTTAAACTCTCTTACATTGACAACATGTCGGTGGAAGACCCCCAGAACTTTCCGGGGGCCCCAGGTGTGATTGCCCTCATCAGGGATGCGGGGAAGCATTTAAAAGTATGGGCCCATATGTTCGAGGCCAAAGAAGCATTCCCAAATTTAAGAATAGCGGAATTTGGGTCTCCTGACCTCACCAAGATGCACGGCTTCTGTGCAGGGAGGGTCCCGGTACGTCTCCACCCCTCACTATACAGGGCCTTAAAATTAACATACCCTACGGACGTCGGCGGGATTGTCTCGGAAGGACGGATGACGTCGGAGCTGGGCACGGGAAGCCTGGGACAAACCGTCGGGGTCTTGTCACCCGCAGATTTCCGCCCCGTATGTGCTTAGGTTGTTGCAGTAACTGTCGTTTTTTATTTTTTGCAGGCCTAGGAAATGGAAATAAAGATAGCCAGTTTGAATGCGAAGGGCTTGAGAGATCGGGGTAAGGCTGCCCGCCTGCTTCGGGATCTCTTGTCCTTCGGCGTGGATGTTGCCGCGATCGAAGAGACCCACTTTGTTTGCACTTCCGATGCGTGTGTGCTGGAGGATGACTTTGTCATCTATTCAGCATATGGGGACCGATGTGCCAGAGGAGTTTCTTTGTTGGTCAGACGTACTCTCGATGCGAAGGTGGACCTTGTGCATACCGATGCCGAGGGCCGGTTAATCGTGGCCGATATTGCCGTGAAAAGTGGTTCGTTTCGGGTCGTTGCGGTTTATGCGCCCAACGACTGGGAGGAGCGGGGTTCCTTTTTTCGGCGGTTGGGGCCGTTCCTAGTTGATTCATCGCGCCTAGTTTTAATGGGGGACTGGAATGCCATCCTGAACCCCAAGTTAGACAGGGGGCGGGGCGCTAGCGGGAGTAGGGGCGATCGTAGCCTGGTCAATCTGATCGACGATTATGGTCTCGTCGATAGATACCGGGTCGATCATCCCAAGGGGAAAATGTGGACGTGGGCTCGTAGCTGGCCGTCTGTCAATGTAGTTAGCTACATTGACAGAATGTTAGTTCGTAGAGCCGACATAGACTTGTTAGATTGTCCCACGTTCCACTGGGTAGGCTACACGGATCACAAACTCGTTTGTGCCCGTGTGGCGTTAGAACATAGGCCTAGAATGGCTGGCTACTGGAAGTTCAATCTGTCTTTACTGGACAGGCGGGACTTCCAGAGGCAGCTAACTAGTGTAGTGCAGCGGGAGCTAGTGGGGGCGGTTATCGGGAATAAGTGGTGGGAGCGACTTAAGGATAGAATTAGGTCTTTCACCACTGATTTCAGCAAACGGCTCGCCCTAGATAGAGCTGAAAAGGTGAAGACGCTTAAGGCTAATTTTTCCCGGGCGGAGGCTGGGGGGGATCCCCTAGAGATAGCCCTAGCTAGGGAGGCCCTGCAGCGTTCGAATAGCGAGCGCTACATGGGTCAGGTAATTAGGCATAGGCTAAGTAAGATGTCTTCTGAAGCTGTGAACCTGGGCGCAGATCTGCGTCGGGAAGAAGTCCGTCGAGGTGGTGATCGTTACATTCGTCAAGTCAAAACCCCGGAGGGGCGTACTCTGCGGTCGACTGACGACATGTGCGAGGCGTTTCGGCGGCATTTCGAGAGCCGCTTTACCAAGGAGCCTGGTCTCCGTGAGGAGGAGTTTCGCAGCTATTTGGCTGACTTTCCTCGGCTTGAGCCGACTGAAGCAGCTAGCTGCGAGGGAGAGATCACGGAGGGCGAAGTCTACGAGGCATTGAAGAAGGTCGGCAGAGGCAAGTCGCCCGGTCTGGATGGTTTGCCTTATGAATTGTACTTGAGGCTGTCGCACATCTTTGTTCCGATTTTGACTGCAGTGTTCAACAACTGGTTTCGGTCGGGGTCCATCCCCAACCGCATTTCCAGGGGTGTGATCACTCTGTTGAAAAAGGGCAAGGGTGTTGGGGGTAAACTAGACGATTACAGGCCCATAACTCTGCTAAACACAGAGTTAAAGATTATGGCCAAGATCCTGCAGGAGCGTTTGCAGTCAGTTGCCGAGTCTCTGTTGGGACCCGAGCAGACTTGTTCTGTGAGGGGCCGAACAATTCAGAGCAACCTGCATTTGATCCGCACGATCCTAGAGGGAGTAAAAGACGACGAGGAAGCCGCGCTGATCAATTTGGATCAGTCCAAGGCATTTGATAGGGTCGACCATCGCTACCTTGCTACTGTCCTGCAGGCCGCCGGATTCGCACCCGACTTCTGCCGCTGGATTAGCCTCCTGTATCGCTCCCCCAGTGCTGTGGTACAGGTGAACGGAAAGTTGTCGGGCGCTTTTGTTCTGTCGATGTCGGTTCGTCAGGGTTGTCCGCTGTCGCCTCTCCTTTATGCTTTGGCGTTGGAGCCTCTCCTTCGCCGGCTGAAGGACGAGACGTGCAGTCCGGCCCTACGCGGGATCGCCGTTCCTGGAGGGTCTCGAGCCAGGGTTTCCGCGTACGCCGATGACGTATCTGCTTTCGTGTCGTCCCGGGGCGACATTGAAGCGGTACAGAAGGCGCTTGATCGGTACGAGAAGGTGACAGGGGCCAAGATAAACCGCGACAAGTCGTCCGGCTTGCGGTTAGGTGCCTGGAATGGGCGTGATCTTCCAGGCCGCTTCGGTTGGACGGACGGTCCTGTCCGCATTCTTGGAGTGTGGTTTGGACCCGACCTCCAGCTGGAGAAGAATTGGTCAGAAGTACTAGCAAAGATCGGTTCTGCCGGCAAGACTTGGAACCGACGGAGGTTGTCTGTGAAGGGCAGGGCGGACGTGTGTGTTACATACATTTTCCCCCTGGTTCTTTATCGATTGTCAGTACTTCCTCTCTGTAAGGCCCACAGGAAGGCGCTCGAGCGATCGCTATCCTCCATTTTATGGAGGGGACGCGGTAACAGGGTCGACAGACGAGTCTGCACTAAACGTCCGTGTCATGGGGGGCTGGGAATGCCACACTTGCTGAGTCACATCCGTGCCTCACGGTTGGCTTTCCTACGCCGCGCATTGACTAGAGGAGATCCGATTCTGGAGGGGATTGTTAGGGACGCGTTCCCTGGCCTTACTATCAGTCCCCCCATCTCGAGGGTTGAGCGCCGTCGTAAACCCCGGGATCAATCGCTTTTCCTCCGCGAGTGTCGGTTCGCCTTGAAGGCTATTCCGCGGTCCAGTGACCTGTCACAGCCTAGGAAAGTCTTCTATAGGGGATTAGTGGAGGGGCGCGCGAAGGATTCCCTACGTGATACGCTCTGCTTTTCGGAAGAGGAGTATCGCTCCTACTGGTCTTGGGCGCCAGCGGCGGATTATCTCAGTAACCCTGAGTTTTCGCTTACCTGGCGATTGGCTCGGAATCGGCTGCCTCTCAACGACAAGGCTTTCATATGGGGCTTGGCGGATTTGCCAGACTGTGAACGGTGTGGTCTTGGTTTAGAAGAAACGGCTTCGCACG
The DNA here is from genome assembly GCA_964036315.1 of Acanthosepion esculentum. Lineage (NCBI taxonomy): Eukaryota > Metazoa > Mollusca > Cephalopoda > Sepiida > Sepiidae > Acanthosepion > Acanthosepion esculentum. The sequence goes on along the minus strand of OZ038502.1, from coordinate 85,301,841 downwards.
CCTTCTACCATTGCCCCCGGGTCCGCCCCTTATGGGACCATGTCGGCGAGCTGACGGCTCGTCTCGCTCCCGAAGAACTCGTGTCCATTGATCGCGCATACGCGTGTGACAATGTGTCGCCCCCGTATTCCGGGGTGAAACGAATGGTGTTTCTGACGCTGCTAGCCACGGCTCGAATGGTGATATGGACGACGCGCATGCAGGAAGTCTTGCGAGGCAATCGTCTTTCGCATCAGGATCTAATCCGATTCTTTGAGCATCAGCTCAAGATGAAGATTAGAACTGATAGGAAACGATTGCATTCGACAGTCTTCAACGAAAGGTGGGTAAAAGAGGCGAGCTTGGTTCGTTTGGACGGGGCTAGCCTTGATTTTCTTTTCTAGGTCAATCTAAAGTCACATCGGGGTGGTTTCCTGTGGAACCCTCCCCTTGGTTAGGTTAGACAAGCTTAAGTGTACCTAGTTAATGTGAGTAAGTGTTGTTCCCGGCCTGTTTCCCGGCTATCTTTTTAGTTATGATCCAAGTCGAGATTCCCAACCTCCCCAGTTTGTTTTGGCCCCACCTTTCATCTCGACTAGGTCAGCCTTTTATTTCCCCATGTCCGGGTTATTTTATCTCTTTCCCACTCCCTTAGCGAGAGTGTCTCTTGATTCTGTCCTCTGGGCAGAATACAGCGGCCTCTCTATTTTGAGGGTTGGACGGGCCCTACTAACACGAATTATGTTTAGTTTAAATATTCGTTGAGTTTTAGTTTGTTATTGGGTTCATCTCCCTCCCCACTTTCATCTTTTCATTATTAGAATTTTAATGTATGTTATTATCATCAAAATTTTTATGGTGTGGGGCGCGTTTTTGTAGGTTCCCCTGGTGTGGATGTGGTATTATGGTGGATGAAGGTTTGAATGGCGACGGATGAGTTCTTGTGGTGAATGGGTTAATTGTAATGTATGAATGGGTCGCGAATCTGATTAGCTAGGTATAGGATAGTAAGTTATGACCAGCCTCTACCCCTCCCCTTTCGGCCTTGTGCCACATTTGTTGTATTCCAACAAAAAATAAAATGTCCAATGCCAACCTGTCAAGAGAATGAACAGAAGGAAAATCTACTGAACTACGCTCTGCTACTTTATCGGGATATCCACTGCTAACCTGAACTACGCTTCCCTACTATCTTCGAAATATTCACTGCCAACCTCTGGATTCTATACTCAAAGACTACCGTCATCATGAACAACAGGAAATAATAGCAGTCTCTGCAGATTTATTCAAACTCTACAGCGACGATCTCCTAAGGGAACTGGAGAGCCTACCAGGATTTATCATCGGTGGAGCTAATTTTAATATAACATGCGCAGATGGCACTGTGTTGATAGTCGACTCGGGGAGAAAACTCTAGTACTTCCTAGACAGGGTGGTAGAAGAAAGCGTGAAAAAGGGACTAACCATCGACTGCAAGAAGGCAGAATGTCTGGTCATCAGCAGGAGAATAAAATAATGCAGCAAGATGGTCAAATATCTGGGAAGCGTTTTAACAGAGGATGGAAAATGCAACACCGAGATCCGAACGCACACTGGCTCAGCGAAAGAAGCATTCCAAAAGCTAAGCAAGGTGCAGAGGAACGGAAACAAATTCTGTCTGTCTGTCTGTCTGTCTGTTTGTCTATTTATCTTGGTTTGTTTATATCTATCTATCTATCTATCTATCTATCTATCTATCTATCTATCTATCTATCTATCTATCTAATTCAGCTGATATCTATCTATCTATCTATCTATCTATCTATCTATCTAATTCAGCTGATTTTCTATCTATCTATCTATCTATCTATCTATCTATCTAATTCAGCTCATTTTCTATCTATCTATCTATATATCTATCTATCTATCTATCTATCTATCTAATTCAGCTGATTTTCTATCTATCTATCTATCTATCTATCTATCTATCTATCTATCTATCTATCTAATTCAGCTCATTTTCTATCTATCTATCTATCTATCTATCTATCTATCTATCAGCTGATATCTATCTATCTATCTATCTATCTATCTATCTATCTATCTATCTATCTACCTATCTATCTAATTCAGCTGATTTTCTATCTATCTATCTATCTATCTATCTATCTATCTATCTATCTATCTATCTATCTATCTATCTATCTATCTAATTCAGCTGATTTTCTATCTATCTATCTATCTATCTATCTATCTATCTATCTATCTATCTATCTATTTATCTAATTCAGCTGATATCTATCTATCTATCTATCTATCTATCTATCTATCTATCTATCTATCTATCTATCTAATTCAGCTGATTTTCTATCTATCTATCTATCTATCTATCTATCTATCTATCTATCTATCTATCTAATTCAGCTCATTTTCTATCTATCTATCTATATATCTATCTATCTATCTATCTATCTAATTCAGCTGATTTTCTATCTATCTATCTATCTATCTATCTATCTATCTATCTAATTCAGCTCATTTTCTATCTATCTATCTATCTATCTATCTATCTATCTATCTATCTATCTATCTATCTATCTATCAGCTGATATCTATCTATCTATCTATCTATCTATCTATCTATCTATCTATCTATCTATCTACCTATCTATCTAATTCAGCTGATTTTCTATCTATCTATCTATCTATCTATCTATCTATCTATCTATCTATCTATCTATCTAATTCAGCTGATTTTCTATCTATCTATCTATCTATCTATCTATCTATCTATCTATCTATCTATCTATCTATCTATCTAATTCAGCTGATATCTATCTATCTATCTATCTATCTATCTATCTATCTATCTATCTATCTATCTAATTCAACTGATTTTCTATCTATCTATCTATCTATCTATCTATCTATCTATCTAATTCCGCTGATTTTCTATCTATCTATCTATCTATCTATCTATCTATCTATCTATCTATCTATCTATCTATCTATCTATCTATCGTCAAAAACTAAGAAAAGATTGTTTGATTGTTGTGATACCCATCCTTTTATATGGCAGTGAATGTTGAATGGGGAAAAAGCTAGAGGCAACCAGTGTTTCTACAGAAGCACACTGAAGCAGAGGATTACAGTCACAGCTTATGCGGATATGTGTGGAAGATAACGATTAACCCTAGACTTGAACAGGTTAAGATTGTAGTAAACGCGAATCACCCACTTGGCAGTCGGCTCCACAAGGCAGTAATTCGTGGGAAGAAGCTGTTTGAGTGGAACTTAGATCTCACCAAATGAATACGAAGAGAATGAGGGTGGGTTTGCTACAACAGGAGTGGCATGGTGGGCCTTAAAAGTAAAGGTTTGTACTGGTGGAACTAAGGAGTGTAGTTCATCTGAATACTCTCCATGGAAATAGCGACAGGGAAGCGAGAGGCTTGCGATGTCTCGTCTGTGGTACTGGGGTTGTAGGGTGGAAAATAATTTGTCACCTACAAGGACACGGAGACGCTTTTGGGCTCTCAATATCGGAAAGTGAAGAGTATGCAGCTCCTGCCCATATATGGCATCAGTACTTCGTTTTCGGCTGGATCTGGCTCTTGTAGAGGATAGCAAGAGGAGCCAGGTACTTCCTGGATCGGAACAGGAGGCGACCATTTTTCCCACCATCTTTAGCGATAGATCGTATGTACGAGTTCCACTTGAGATCTGGGCTGAGTTTTAGGCCCAACAAGCTCTCAAGGCACGGGGACTCCCTGACGGAACATCCGTTCATCGCGATTGGTGAAATTTCTGGGCCCGATCGGCGATGATGGGAGATTACTAGTTTGGTTTTTGAGTTACTGAATGGAACCAGCCACTTTTCCCGCCACTAAGCTGTTAGAGTTAGTCTAGAGGAGAGATTAGCTGCCAAGTAACATTTTTTCTTTTTAATACTCACTAGGGACAAGTAATTATTTTTATTCGTGAATTATTTTATTAATAACTTGTTTTTAGTCATGCTGAAGAAGTATTGTTTGTCAGGATCCTAAAGGCAAATAAAGAAAATGTCTATGTGCCTTTTCAAGTTAATATATTTGTTCTGTGGTATCAAGTCTTTGTTCTGTGGTATCAAGTCTTTAGTCATCCACACACACACACACACACACACACACACACACACACACACACACACACACACACACACACACATATATATATATATATATTTAAATTGTGTGTATTTAGGCAGCATTTTTTCATTCATACATGTTTCATTAAATAATATAGACAAATGTTGTCTATTTATTTTATGTAAGTTCTTTTCATATCGTCTGATAAAATGCTGCCTAAATACACACAATTTAAATTACATGAGCCAGCAGCCCACAATATATATATATATATATATATATATATATATATATATATATATATCTATATATATATATATATATATATATATCAGAGTGTAGAAGAACGAACAGTAGGATCTCCGCGTTCAAAACATTAATTTAAAAACAGTGCTCAATACAAAAAGTAGAGACGTAAGTATTTCTTTCTTTCTTATGCAGTCTTACATTAGAACATGCACATATCCACTACAAGATTGTACAATTTTGTTTCAACGTCAGAAAAAGGAAAACCCTTTTTTTAAACGCTTCATCAGGTGGGGAATCATGATGTTACTAAAATCTTTTATTCAGAAATACAGTGATGAAAATTTCCAAAGAACCTAAGTGGGTGAGATTTGCTTCGGTAGTCTTGATGGTCCCATTATTTTGTCTTCGAGTTATATGCGATATCGGTTTCAGCCTTTGCCGTTGTTCAAAGTCCTCAAGTGATGTGGTTTCTGTTACTTGGTTTGGTTTGGTTTATTTTTGTTTCACGGCATATCAACCTCAACTTTTTTTAGGATAGGTTCGTATGAGTACAATATGTATTTTTTGTAAGAAATCAGTTTGTAGATCAGGCTTCATTGACGTACTTTTGTAAAGTGAGTTTTTGTTGAGTATCAAATGTATTGCCATTAACATTTTCCCCAAAAATGTATTGCTGATATTTTTACTATAAAAAAAACTATTTTTAAATTTTCATAGTGTTTTGACCCCAGTTTGGGAGTTAACTATTTGCCCATAGTTGTGGCTCTAAATGGTGCGACCACCCCGAGTCAGGATGGAAGTCGGAACAACAGCAATTAAGAGGCTGTTCCACGGTCCCCAAAAGCTCCCGATCAGAGGACTCGATGCCGGATGTAGTTTATCGTCATATCCAAGACGCCTCATTGGGAGAGTCTTACCTCTCTGCAGAGGTGCAGTCGGTGTATTCTGAAGCCTCAGCCGACAGGGCGGTATGTTACTTAGTACAGATCTTTGTGATTTTGTAGCTCCAGTCTACGAGGTTCGATGAAGGATGTTTGTTGCTAAGACCAACAGGTTTCATTCGCATAAAAACAGTTTTGATCAATGATCTGAGAAGGCTGTTGTATACATTTGACAGTTTAGACATTTTTAGGGGTCATAAAATATTACTATTGCTAACAGGAGAATAGGACCAAGATCGAAAAGAAAGAGGCGATGTTATCAGGACTGTGGGATTTGAAAAGAAGCGGAAAAGGAAACGAGAAAAAAAAATGGCTGTTATCTTGGGAAATGCCGGTTCGTCTGTGGGCGTTGCAATTTCTCAATAAGGAATGGAAAAACGCCAAGAGATAACTTCCAGAATCGGACAAATTTCCTTGTTTGCAAATGATTTCCATCTTCCACCAAACAGTACATTGTAAATCATTTGTAGCCACTCAATGTCATTGTGTTCGACAGATGCGGCCAATAAAGCAACGGGCGGAGGAAATGAAAAACTGGCGAGAGAAAGAAAGAGAGAGCTGCTAATCTCGATTTTGAACATTATTCTCTCATAAATATAGCAAATATTAAGCAATATATATATATATATATATATATATATATATATATATATATATATATATATATATATATATTTTTATGTTTATACATTCTTTTTATAGATACAAATATTTCAGTAAATGCTCTGTTTTATAATAAACAGTATTAATAACATTAATACTGTTTATAACATTTAGCTTATATAACTGTATATATAGTGATGCGAATGATTTTTTATTTTCCAAATACGATCAGAACTTTTTGGCCGTGTTCATTGTTGATATTATTAAGTGTTGGCTTTTTCTTTTTCATAATTAATGCTTACATTATTTTTAGCGGTTATACACACACACACACACACACACACACACACACACACACACACACACACAGAGACACACATACACACACACAGACACACACACACACACACACACACAGACAAAGACACACACACAGACACACACACACGCACAGACACAGACACACAGACACACACACGCGCACAGACCCACACACACACACATATATATATATTATAATGGATTATAATAAAAACATTTTTTATCAATGATATTTCAGTGAATTCATCTTACATTTGATTTAACAGATCGAATATTGATCTAAATCCGAGAGAATGATAGGATTAGGAACAAATCGTTGCGGTGTAATGTATATCGGCTCGAAATGAGAAACCGAAGAGCCGAGTTCGAATTCAGGTTGGTTCGTTATATTCACTTAAATATATCCCAGCTATTGGTAAAATAACAGGGCAGACTGGGTCATGTGGCCTTGAGTGACAACCAGCCTACCGCCTACAGAAAGAAACGACAACGTACTGCCAAAAAATATTTTGCCTAGTCAGTCCTGAATCGAAAGAGACATTGTCGTCCAAGCGTGTATCACGTATGACACTTAATTGAAAGAGTCAACAGTGGTTGAGGTGAGGAAATTGTGGAGAGACATGATCGCCCTAGGAGTATCACGTATGGCTCTTAATTCTAAGAGTCAGCAGTGATTGAGATGAGGAAGTTGTGAAGAGACATGATCGCCCAAGAGATTATCATGTATGGCACTTAACTGACACGGTCAACAGTTATTTAGGATAGGAAGTTGTGGAGAAATCTGATCGCTTAACCGTTTATCACGTATGCCATTTAACTGAACGAGTCAAGGTGATGATCTGTGGAGAGACACGATCGCCTAAGTGTCTATGACGTACGGCACTTAACTGAAAGAGTCAACAGTGACTGAGGTGATGTAGTTGTGGAGAGATATGATCGCCCAGTCTTCTATCACGTATGCCACTTAACCGGCTGATTGACTTATCAATCTAACATGTTTCACTTTTATTAAAGCTTCATCAGAGAATGAGATATGGAGAATAAAGAAGAAAAACATTTTGGTATTTTTATTCTTGTGTGTTTGATTTTCATTGGTTCTGAGAGAATTGGAGATCCTATCGGGATTCAGCATTGGCGGCCACAATCTTACCAACATAAAATACACAGATGGCACAGTACCGATATCAGACACGGAAAAGAAACTACAAAACCCCCTACAGAAGGTAGCGAGGGAGATCGAGAAACCATATACTACAAAAAGACAGAATGCAAAAGGATGAGCCCGAAATACGATTTGCAGGTCGGGGACACTAAAATCAAACATGTGCAGAAGTTTAAATAGTTGGAAAATCTTTTGACAGAGGACGGTAGGTGTGATGCTTAGATCCGAAGATGGATTGAGATGGCCAAGGATGTATTCCAAAAGCTAGGCAGAGTACTGCGAGACAGGAGGATTTCTTTGGTGATAAAGAAAAGAGCTGCTACGTGTCATCTGTCCTCCTATACGGCAACGAATGTTGGACGGTCTCCTCAAAGCTGAAGAGGCAGCGGAGATGCGGTTCTACAGAAGGATGCTAAGGATATCATCTAGCGAGCGTGTGGGCAATGACGAGGTCTTGGAAAGGATGCAAACAAAGAGGAAGCTTATACTTAACACACGGAAAGGGCAGATGAATTCCTGGGACACGTAATGAGAAAGGAGGGCTTGGAGAATCTGATACTCACAGGTCGAAAGGAGGGAAAACGAGACGAGGGAAATCAACGCATGACATACCTGGCTTAAGCAAGTGGATGGCAGAACGTGGTCTGGAGGAGTTGGCAGAGGTACGAAACTTATTGAGAGTCACAAGGGATAGGGGGAAGTGGAGAGCCATGATCGCCTACGTCTTGATAGGACAAGCTACATAAAAAGAAAAAAATCAGCTTTCACATTATATTACATCACCAAAATTGATTGAATCCATCTTAAAAAATCTAACGTATGACTTGCATTATTTACATTATTAGGACTCTTATCCTCACCTTCATTGCCATATTCACAACGTTTCGGCCATTGTACGCCCCGGCCTTCTTCAGGTGATTGGATTTCCGAACCGAACCCTCTATCTTTCTGTATCTCTGAGATGAGGTATTATGATTAGTTGCATTATTTACATTATTTGGGCTGTTGTTCTCATCTTCATTGCCATATTCAGAACGTTTCAGCCGTTGTACGCTCCGGCCTTCTTCAGGTGATTGGAATTTCGAACCGAACCGTTTATCTCGTCCTTGTTCTAGTTCCACTTGCCATGTCTCAGCTATTTCTCCTTTAACTCAATTCTTCAAGTTTTGGTTCACAACTCACAACTCTTTGGGTCTAGTCACTGGATCTAACCAACGCCATTATCCACTGGGCCATGTGTCCTTGAGGACATCTGTGTATGGATTTTTGGTACTTATAAACCTAATGTCTCAGCGACCATTTTTACCAGTGCTCATATTGCAATTTTTATTATTATTATTGCATTTTTTACCAGAGCTTATTTTGCAATTTTTTGTTGTTGTTGACAGATGCCCCCAAGAACTCATGGCCCAGTGGATAAAGACGTTGGTTAGATCCAGTGACTAGCCCCAAAGAGTTGTGAGTTCAATACCAGGCCACAGCAGAGGTGAACCAAAAACTTAGTGAGATGAGTTAAAGGGAAAAAAATGAGACATCCGGAAGCGGCATGGCACGTGGAACTAGAACAATCTAACCCGGTGGACGAAATAAAGGGTTCGGTTCGAAATTCGAATCACCTGAATAAGGCTGGACCGTGCAATAAATATGGCAATGAAGATGAGGATAACAGTCCGAATAATGTAAATAATGCAAGTCATCATAATACCTCATCTCAGAGATATTGACACAAATCTAACGTATGTTTATCTAAAACAACGTAAGAACGTTCTCAAATGAACAGGCGAGAAACCACCAAACAACGTCTCCCCCCCACGTACACACGAATATGCATTATCATCTGAATCCCACACAGATAAAATTGAATTTTTATATACTTACATACATAAAGTAATATTTACGGCTTTTCAGTTAGGCCTGGAATCCGTTAATTTCTTGGAACTTCGAAAGGACGTGTTGTCTCTCCTTTAATTCGGAACGCCATGAATTATGCTAACGTTTGTTTAACAAGTCGAATGCACGTGAAACCTGATGAACCAATGAAAGTCAAACTCACAAAAATAAAAATATCAGAATTTCGTAGTCTCTGATGAAGCTTTAATAAAAGTGAAACATGTTAGATTGACAAATGTTTCCTATTTATTTTTTATATAAGAAATTCTTCAATGATCCGTGTCGTCAGAAATTTCCTAACCTTTCACCGGAGTTCTAAGAAATGTTCGGCTCTTTTATTACTCCCCCCCACTTCATATTCTGCGATCCATTTACACATACTTGTTAGGTAGATTACACGCTATTTACACTATTAATATTGTCCTCATCTTTGTTGTTGTTATCACATGTCCCCGCCCCCCGGCCTTCATCAGAGAATTCCGAAGTGAATCCTTTATTTAATCCGTTCTCGTTCCTAGGGATATCGTATCTAGTTCTTATTTTTCAGTTCTGCTCTTTTATTACCCAACCTGTTTCCACTGAGTCTATGTATATGCAACCCGGCCCAGAGATTGAACTCACAATTGGGGTAATTCCATATCAAATCATCTAGACCATGTCACCCTTACCTCACAGATTTTCTGCAAATTTTAACCACTGGTAGGTAACATTAAAACAAGACAATACTGAAAATTTCAGCCGTTATGTCCAAGCGGTTCAGAAAATATGCAATTTTAAAGATTTCGCGTGAAACGAGATTCGCGAGAAAAAACGTGGTACTACAAAATCCGTTTTTCAGCAATAAAATTCTATCCAGACATGCTAGAGCCATGAAAACTTGCACAGGGAAATTTTTGAGGGCGAGTAATCCAAAAATGACATCAAGAAACATCTAGAAATTAACCATTTTGGAGCTATACAACAATTTCAGTAAATTTTGGCATGTGGGAAATATCACGAAAAAAATGATGTAGCACTATAGGTAAATAATAATTCCTTTTTTTTTATTGTGTTCCCTGTTATATACCGTTCCTAAGAAACACAAATGAGTATGTCCCAATCCTCATAAATACGTTGGTCACTATTGTAAATGGAGGGTAATATGCTAAGTAGTTCACCACTAGCAGTGATTTACCTACTTCACGCCGCTGGCGAGTATTATATTTTGATGATGTCATAAAGATTACCATTTCATTTCCAACCTCTTTTTTAGTTAATCCTCATTCAGTAACCCTTTCTAAGTTACAACACTATCTATTATATACCGTACTTATGAACACTAATGGTTATGTCCCAATCCTCATAAATACGTTGGACACTATTGAAACTGGGGGTAATATGCTGTCTAAGTAGTCCACCACTAGCAGTGGTTTACCTATTTCACGCCGCTGGTGAGTATTGTATTTTGATGCTGTTATAAAGATTACCATTTCATTTCCAACCTCCGTTTTGGTTATTCCTTATTCAGTAACCCTTTCTAGGTTACAACTCTATCTATCTATCTATCTATCTATCTATCTATCTATCTATCTATCTATCTATCTATCTATCACTGTTCATATCTATCTCAGTCTGTTCATATCTATCTCACGATGTTCATACCTATCTATCTCACGATGTTCAAATCTATCTATCTATCTATCTATTATATACTATAATGAACATTAATGGATATATTCAAATCCTTATAAATATGTTGGACACTATTGTAAGTGGGAGTAATATGCTGTCTAAGTAGTGTACCACTAGCAGTGGTTTACCTACTTCACGCCGCTGGCGAGTATTGTATTTTGTTGATGTTATAAAGATTACCATTTCATTTCCAATCTCCATTTTGGTTATTCCTCACCCAGTAACTCTTTCGAGGTTACAACATTCCCCATACTACAATCATGAATGCAATCGAAAATGAAGTCTTGTTCTCTCATCGTTGGCCCATAATTAACAATCGAAAATGGGCATTTTTTTCCGGCCATTGGTATATGGACGTTATACTTAATCTCCAGAATACACTCCAAGGAAGTCCACTAACGATGGATTTCTCAGTAAGACAAGATGGATGAGTGACTAAAGTAAATGTTTCATGCCTTTAGGTTTTTTTAAGGCTTTTATTAGGTCAAGTGGTCATAAAATACTAAACAGTACAACAGTAGAGAAACAAAAACAATCTCACGAGAAATATTCACATATAGAAAAATAATCCATGTCCTCAAAGTTTCAATTGTTTCTTTTTTAATTCGAATTACAAACATCCTTTTTGCCTCGCGTTTTCTTAAATCTTCCTCGTTACCCACATGTTCAGTCCATGGTATTCACAGCAGAAAACATGCGAGGAACAACAGAAAGTCTTTATTGCAGAATCTCAGACAACCTAAACGACTACAAATACCAGTAAATCCCGACTTTTCTATTTTCGATAATATAAAAAGATCGCGAGGTACCTATTTAAGTTATTATCGATATAGAAATCCATACGTTTTGATTACTGTACATCTATTGATTCTAATTTCACGTCCATTATTCCGGTGGTTTTTGGTAAATCTTTCTTTTTCAGGTCATTGCAACTCTTTTCTTTCTTAATATATTCCTCTCATCAGTGTCAGCGTTCATTTCATCTTTGAAGGCTTAATCTCCGTAAATGCAATTTGAAAAGAAAATTATCCAGTGGAAAATTGGAGATTTTCTAATAATATCCATAGGAATGCTAGAATTTGGGGGTCAGTTTCAGCATGGCTACCTTTTGTTCCCTTTACCTCATCTATCTATCTATCTATCTATCTATCTATCTATCTATCTATCTATCTATCTATCTATCTAAATCAGCTGATTTTCTATCTATCTATCTATCTATCTATCTATCTATCTATCTATCTATCTATCTAATTCAGCTGATTTTCTATCTATCTATCTATCTATCTATCTATCTATCTATCTATCTATCTAATTCAGCTGATTTTCTATCTATCTATCTATCTATCTATCTATCTATCTAATTCAGCTGATATCTATCTATCTATCTATGTCATTCTGCTCATTATCCATATCATTATGTTCATTATCTATCTATCTATCTATCTATCTATCTATCTATCTATCTATCTATGTCATTATGCTCATTATCTATCTATCTATCTATCTATCTATCTATCTATCTATCTATCTATCTATCTATCTAATTCAGCTGATTTTCTATCTATCTATCTATCTATCTATCTATCTATCTATCTATCACTGTTCATATCTATCTCAGTCTGTTCATACATATCTATCTCACGGTGTTCAAATCTATCTATCTATCTATCTATCTATCTATCTATCTATCTATCTATCTATCTATCTATCTATGTAATTGAATCACAAGATGAAACAAAAAATCATGCCTTTCGCCCATCTAAAAGACTTCTTTCAACTAATAATAACTTCATTGATGAGTTCGTATATATATATATATATGTATAGTTTACGAAAAACTAGGTCATCCGTATGAGTAGACCCAAGGAGGATAAAATCCAGAGAGCTCCATGTAAATCAGAGCTAATAATTTAAATAAAAACAGATCACTTTAAGTTTCCATATAATAAATTATTTAAACATTCAAACTTATATCAAACATTATAATATTTATGAACTCTCAAAGTAAAGCAAAACAACAGCGTTTATTTCATTCCAAAGAAAGTTAATGACATTTTCTATCATAACTTCTTTCTCTCTTTTTCTTTTTATGCCTTTTTCTCCTCTCCCGCTTCCATATCAATATATAACTTCCGTTAAGTTAACCGATTTAATGTGTCAATGTCTGGATTTCCTCAAACAATTTAAATTTGAAAGAATAGAAATGTTACATCTAACTCAATCATGCCTCTCTCCCACATCACTTCCTCACTTCATTAATTTACATATGCTTAGTACTGCCCGTCATAAATGTGTAAATTATTTTTAATTTTTCGTTTCAACCTTTGGAAGTAAAATCTGATGATCCGCGGTCCTTTAAAAGGGCTGTGGTGAAATAAGTTATTATATGGAACCTTAAAGTGGTCTGTTTTCATATATATATATATATATATATATATATATATATATATATATATATATATATAAACGGAGCCAATAAAAGAAATATAAAGAACTATACTCAAATACTTATATTCTCGTGATTTTCATGCGGGCTCCCAATTTGTTATAGAGCTGAATCTTAATGCAGCGCACGCGACAAGATACGCAAATCTATCTTTAGGTAACGTTTATGTGGTTTGCACAAACCGAATAAAGATCATATAGTCGAAAGTACTTGGACAAAAATAACAAAATATATTAAGATCGGGAAGTTTATCCACAACTTCGAGCACAATAGGCAACACCTTATTCGAAAATTGGAAGAATATAATAAAAAATTACACAGTCAGACCATTGTCAGTTCTTTTTAATCAAACTTGTTTGGATATATATCTATATATATATGTTTCATTGGAGACGACTGTCAGGCTATTGCGATTAATCCTTTTATTCAATTTTTCTTCGATTCGTACAAATATTTTCTTTTCTGCGTGTGAAAACTGTCCAAATGCTCGGAAAATTAAAAAAAAAATCAATTCCTATCGCTAAAAATGCGCATATATAAAAACGTTATATCCAGCTATATATATATATATATATATATATATATATATATATATATATATATATTGAAAAACTACTTGGTAATGGCTGATAGAATAACCGAACGCGCTAAGATATACAGGACATTTAGACAGTTTTGGTCTGTTTATTTTTTAATAATAATACCTTCGATAGGGAGTCCTGCTTTTAAGTAATATTAATATGACGAGTGCCAAACTTTAATTTCTGGAAATTTCATTAAGTAAGGAGGGTGTAACAAATGGGAAAAAAGTATTTCTACCAAGATTTTCTAAAAAAAAAATTTTAATAATTTAATTCATTTGTGAATAAGTCCTGACAGTTTCACGAAAACCCGACAATTATTTAATTTTCGCAAGAATTTCCAAATCAATGTGTTTTTCCCGGCAAAATAAAGCTAAATTTTCCTATACTAATCTTTGGTACCTCCTGAAAAAAGAAAAACAAGATTTTTATTCAAAATTCCGAATGATTGAACAATTTAATAAAATAATAAAAAAAACCTTTGGTTTTTTCCTCTTAATAATAACATAAACATTTTGACGATAAAGATTTGTTTTTATCAAGTTTTCTTTGTTATCATGCTATGCTTAACAGCGAATTATTGTAGGTACGCACTTTTATGTACGTCTCGTATACTTTTATACACAGGTACATCAATAAGTACATAGAGTAATGATGAAAAAGGCATTTATTTTATTAAAAAATATTTATCTTTTAACATAATCTCTTTCCTTGTCAATGCACCTAACATAAGGCAACACTTCCGATTAATCATTTATACCAAATATTATACAGCAAAGGTTTCAGTCAAAAATTTAACAATTAATTTTTGTCAGGTTACAGAATTATTGATCCGCTTCCGTGTATATATATATCTTTGTGTATATTTTGGTGAATCTGGAAATAATTTTAGATTTCGCATAAACAACCATAAACTAACCATACGTCAAAACAATCCTTATTCCCCCATGAACATTTTAATCAACCAGGACACACATTAGAAAACTGTAAATGTGTATTGATAGATTCTGATTTCAGTTCCACATACACACAGAAAAAAAGAAAAATACTGGATTTTAAAATTAAATACATATAAACTAGGGTTAAATAAAGACTTGGGTATTTTAAATCTTTATAAATATTTCAATAGTTAAACAAAAAATTTTTGTTAGATATAGTTAAAAATTTTTTTAAACAACATCTAAAATATTACTACAGTTAGATTTACGTTAGAAATATTCAAACACAGTTGCATTACATATCACGTGACGTCCGCGTCTCGCGACGGACGCTACTTAATGTAAACTTTTGAAAACAGCCATTTCTGATGAAAGATCGGGGCCGATCTGAAATATCAAATATATATATATATATATATATATAAAAATATAAATAAATACTTTCACAAAAAAAACATTCAATTTTTTTTTAATTTGCAACTTTTCAGTTGTCTTTTTCTATATTATATACATATTAAGAAAGTATACGTGGCTTCTCATTATGCTATATATATATATATATATATATATATATATATATATATATATATATATATATATATATATATAACCCGGATATAAGAGAGTTGTCGGGACCGGATAAGAAGTCTCTTATATCCGGGTTTCTCTTATATCCGGGTTTAGTCTATTACATATTCATTAACACAGGCTCTAACTTGGGACCAGAGAAAATCTCTCTTATATCCGGGTTTATCTTATATCAGGGTCTCTTATATCCGGGTTACACTGTATATATATATATATATATATATATATATATATATATATATATTATATGTGCAGTACTTAGTGGATAATCACAACTGTCAATAATACACAAGCAGTTAGCGTTGAAAATACAAACATCATCATCATCACCATGTCCACAAACAGAACCCAAGATCAATGAGAGTGTGTGTACGCGCCTACATGTATGGTGTGTATGTGCGTGTGAGAAAGTGTACGTTTGTCTGATGGCGCACATGGCCGATCTGAGAGGCGTCAAGACCACCCCCCACCTGTTCCTTGTTGAGAGAACATCGCGACATATGTAAACGCTGTCGTATATATATATGCAGTAAAGTTTGCATCAGTTGTTGACAATCTGTTCACAGAATCATATATGCAGCACGAAAGAAAAATGAAAGAGGAGCAGGTTTAATTAGATAACTACCGGAGGAAGTGCATTATTTGGGGGATACTGGCAACTGTTATTTCTTCTGGCCAAAGTGAAAAGGAAGACGTTCAGTATGGTGGACATAGTTATATATTATCCCACATTAGAAAGCGTCGAAGAACACAAATTTTATAACGTATTAGAAAATGCCAAATAGCTGAATCCTCAGGAAAGAAAGAAAAAGAAAAAAAAGATGTAGATGATAGTGAAATTCTTCACGTTATGGAAGAGAGTAAATAACGTTAAGAATTATTGCAGAATACAAGAAGTTAAACAAAGACATTAGAAATAAGTATAAGTAAGTAAAAAGTGAGTGCGGTTTAATGAGAAATGTGATATTGAAATTTTGCAGAACATATATATATATATATATATATATATATATATATATATATATATATAACTTCTTCCCTTTAAGACAAGTATCGTCCACCCTCCCCTGACCCCTATCTCGTGCCTTTCGTCAGACTGAAACATTGAAATGGATAAATTCTGTATTAGTTTTTCTACAGTGTTTTTTTTAGCTTTCACAGTTAAATTTCTATTTCTGACACAAACTCAGTCCATACCTGGGTTGATAAGACAAGCGACCGATATCTTCCCCATATGAGATGATTGTGGATTTTAATGTTTATTAATTATTTGCTCTGTAATAATAAATATATTGAGCTCTTTTTGTGGCTCAGTTTTAATATTATATATTACTAGGATCCACTTGGATGACATACCAACGGATCTGTTACATTTACTATATATATATATATATATATATATATATATATATATATATATGTGTGTGTGTGTGTGTGTGTGTGTGTGTGTGTGTGTGTGTGTGTGTGTGTGTTTGTAATATTTATTGCCTAAGCAATTAAAAGAAATACGACTTCCGGAGTAAAAAGTAAAATGCCCGTAAAAAATATCTCAAAATAGGTCACGTGTCTAGAGGCCGATCAAAACCAAACGGCTACAGATAAAAAAACAAAAAAACAAAGCAAAGAAAAGACCAAAATGATCACGACGCACATCCGTGCAGACTGGTGCACGCGAACGCGGACAAGGACCCACACAAACACAAAGAATACAAAAGAAAATTTACACCAGTGCTAAATGTGTATGAAAAGAAAAAACTGAAAAAATATAAGCTGTAAATTGCAGATACCCCCTGAATGGTGAAGGAAGAGGTCCCTCTACGAAACTCTGTAGTCGGGTTACTGAAGGTAACATCAATCAGCTAAATGAGAAAATTTACCCACATTAATCATATATATATATATATATATATATATATATATATATATATATATATATATATATGTATATACAGCAGGTATGTAGAAAAAAATGATAAAGAGCATGACAGAAAACATACAGTTCGGCTGAATGTATACAATTTTGCAGGGACAATGCCGAACCAGCACATAGAAGAAAAAGAAGAATCTAGTTGATGAATACACGTTTTAATATCTTCTTGGAATTTATTATCTATTTGATGTTAATAGAATGTTACAATGCAACGTATTTGCTACGTTACAAGGCAGGGTATTTGCAATGTTACCAGGTAACGCATTTGAAACGTTACAAGATAACATATTTATAACGTTATGAATAAACGTATTTGCAACGTTACAAGGCAACGTATTTGAAACTTTCCATAGAAATATATTTGGAACGTTACAAGGCAACGTTTTTCAACATTATTTTGTTAAAAAAAAAGATGTTTTTGCAATCTATATGTAAAGTTAAAATAACGTCATTTTGTTAGGTGGAACCCTTTATTTAGATTTAGTTAGAGAACGCCAACAGAAAGAAGAATAAGGAAAAAATATTTTTTAATATAATTTATTTTATTTTAAGACATTTTTATGTTTATACATTCTTTTTTATAGATACAAATATTTAAGTAAATGCTCTGTTTATAATAAACAGTATTAACGACATTTACCGGCCTGAATGTCCGAGAAATTGTCGTAGAAAATATGCGTCCTCAGTAAAATCGACCTTGCTAATCGAAAGCTCCTCTGTGGCGAAATCGGTAAAAGCACGTCAGGCTATATGACGGTTCCGTATAGGATACAGGTTCGATTCCTGTCGGAAGACGCATATTTTCTATGGCAATTTTCCGGACATTCAGGCCGGTAAATGTTGTTAATACTGTTTATTATAAACAGAGCATTGACTTCAATATTTGTATCTATAAAAAAGAATGTATAAACATATAAATGTCTTAAAATAATTGTCGGACTTTGTCCATTTCATAATTTATTTTATCTATGAGATGATTTTTAGAACTACCAGGATTTATTATTGTAGGTGTAAGCTTGGCAACATACTCTACGTAGACGACTCTGTGTTGATGGCAGATTCTTAAAGAAAACTGAAAAGATTATCAGACAGCGTAGTTGAGGAAACTAAGAAGAAGCCATCAACCTAAAGAATTCAGTATATATGGTCGTCAGCAAAAGGGGAACAATCAAAGTTGAGAGTTACATATTGGGGACATGAAAATCAATCAGATGCAAAAATATAATTATCTTGGTAGTATAGTAATCAACGACGAGAAGTGTGATATATAAATTTGAAAGCGCATCGGAATAGCATATGATGCCTTTTAGAAACTGAGAAAAGTATTAAGAGATTGAAATATATTCTTAGAAACAAAGAAAAGACTACTAGATAAGGTGGTGAATACTGAACAACTGAAGCGACAGAGAGGTGGGTCTACTGACGAACGTTGAGAATACAATGGACAGAGCATGTGAACAATGGAAAGACTTTTAAGAAGAGTGGGATTTACAAAGAAACGTTTGCAAGCAATCAGAAAGAGACAGCTTAAAATTTGGGTCACATTATGAGAAAATAAGGCTCGGAAAATTTAGCACTCTCAAGGTGCATTGAAAATAAAACGTTAGTATTTTACTTGACGTGCTTGAATGTCAGAACAGGGGCCATAAAAACAAAAAACAAACATGGCAAATAAGTTAGAATTATAGAAAAAAAAACAGGAAGTTGTCGAGAGCCATAATCGTCTATAACCTTAGTCAGCAGTTTTAGAGAATTTATAAAAACGAAGATACTTACCAAACTTGTTCTAACACGGTAAGTGATCTGTAAAGCTTCCCGAAGCTGGTTTCCTGAAAATTAAAAGTAAAAAGATTAAATTAATCTCTTGAGGCAAAACTTTTGTGGCAGTTCTAAAAAAAAAAAAGGTATGATGTTGATATTTTACATGACTTGTGTCATGTTTGTTAAATGCATAGATAAAACGATTTTGAAATTTAGGATATGATAGTATCTATATTCTCGTAGTTTTTAAAAATTAATATTAAAATGAATAAACTGGCAATTATCAAAGTGTGAAAAGCATTCTTGGTATATGTGTTACTATTTTGTCGAATTTATACAAAAACACGGACCGCCACCAAAAAGAGAAGAGAAAAAACCGACAAAAAAAAACAAAACAAAACAACAAAAATCCCTCAAAAAACAGAGCGTGTTAATATAAAGCATCTTTTTTGGAAATTCTGCTATTGAAGCACGGTGACAACAAAACTCCTCACAACTCAAAATTTTCCGAAAAAAAAAAATCGCTGAGTAAATGATGGCGCTTTTCTGGAGATATACAATCTTATTTTCAATCCCACATTTCCCTGAGCTGTTTTTCAACTTATGTGATGTTCTCAGTATACCCATTAATACAGAAATTACTCCAAAAATCATGTTCTATAGCTTTTTCAACTCCCAAGCCATATCCTGGTATTTTTCAATATTTCAGTTGTCGTTATTATTATTATTATTATTATTATTATTATTATGCAGTTATTATTATTATTAGTTTTATCCCGTGAAAATTTCACGGTTTTCCTATTTTAATATTGTGATGAATTTTAAAATTTAAGTTAAGGATTAAATAAGCTCATAGCGAGTTCTACGACAATAAAATATTTATAGAAATTTCCCTATCGCATCGTTAAATATTTGAGCTTGAAAATTAAAAAAAAATATTGCAATAACAATCATAAATATGAATACTGGTTATTATCTTAAGAAGTAAGGGGGTACAAATGA
>OZ038502.1:85254173-85279173 GCA_964036315.1 Acanthosepion esculentum | reverse complement strand
GATAGATTAACAGATCGAACTAAATAGATAGATAGATAGATAAAGAATAGACAGACAGATTAAGAATAAACATAGATAGATAGATAGAAACAGACAATAACTAATGAATTAGATAGATAGAAAAATAAATAAATAAAAACAGTGTAGACATGGAAATCAACACTGTTATGCTAATAACGTTTCGGCCGTTGTAACATTCGGCCTTCTTCAGCTGATTGTCGTATTCGTTGACCTTCACAAAATTTGAACCCATGGCAATAGATTACTTCCATTCTATCTTTCAGATAACTCGTATCAATATTAATTCACTGTAATCCATTCCCTATTGTGTTGTTTGTCTGTTTCTTCTACTTAAGTAGAGTTAAGATTTTTTCCGTACTGACGGACCCAGAGATAGAACTCACGACTGCTAAGAAACCAGATATGCTTTAGCCAACGCGTTAAGCTACTGGTGTCCTGGTAGCCGTAAGTTCAATTCCTGGGTCGGGTAGTGCGAAAAAGTAATATATCCTGTTTCAGTGAAAGAAACAGAATTGGGACAGAGAGGTGAATAGTTTTGGGTTAATTAATTAGTAGGATTTGTATCTCTAAAATCATTATTATCCCCCAAAAAGCAAAAACAATTATTACAATCAAAAAATATTTTCTGGCTTTAAATAACCTGCAAAGGTGTTGATAAGCCGTAAAAGACGAGTCAATCAAAGGAAAATCTGTAAAAGTAATTCTAGAAGAAACAAAGAAAAGGTGGTGTTGTTTTTGGGCTTATCGTCCCCATCACCATCTGTACACACATCAGACGTATTTTTTGCTAAATCTACAACAGTGCTAATATCCATAAAGTTCGTGTGCACTTTAAAAAATTTATAACTTTATTTGTATTTGCGATATAAATAATTTGTAAAAAGGATTAGAAAGAAGTAAATCTATATTTTTTAAGGTTTTCCTGAAATTTAATTTAAGTTTCCACATGTCCTCCATCATTAGCAATACAAAGGGTAATACGATTTTGCAGTTCACGGAAAACATTTGCCAACTGATTTACAGTAATGCCTGAAATCACATTAGTTATTTTAACTATACTTAAAACTAGGTACATTAAACTTTATAACATTTTTACAGATTATTTCTATCGCAAATACAAATAAAGTTATAATAATTTTTTTTAAAGAGCACACGAACTTTATGGACACCCTGTATATACAATAATTCTTTACGCAATGTTGAGGTTTAGCGGTGAAAGAAAAAAATCGCTGAGATGCTAAGAGGCGGGAAATATTGACTTTTTTTATTGAACGAAGGAACAGAGAATTAATGAAATCTTATCTAATCTCTCTGCGGCTTTTCAGCAGACGACGAATTCACGAGAATTGTCAGGATAAAGAACGCGTGAATTATCTACAAATATCGACTTCACTGAAAATAGATTCCATTTTCAAAAAGGAGTTAAATTAATTTTATTTTTCTTCAATGAAGAACAAACGATGAATAACCGAATACCGTTAATAATAATAATGACATGTTAGATACAGCAAACGAGCACAATATGGCGTCCTCGGTATTTGGCGTCTGGTTGTTGTCTTAAAGCGGCTTACAGCCATCTCACGTTCAGAGAGGATGCTTATAGCCAGCGAACCCAGCGAACCCAGCGAAAGAACGTTGAAAGAAAAACAAAAAACAAAAAACAAAAAACAAAAAACAAAACAAAACAAAACAACAACAACAGAAAAAAAAACAAACAAAAAAAAAAAACAGAAGATAACGATTGACATTAGATTTAAGTTTTTAAAGATCAAAGTTTCCTGCGAAGCTAATAGCCGGAAGAAAGTTCTACAAGCAACAGAAGAAACTGTTAGCATAGAACTTACGGCTACTTCGAGACATTTCGACTGTAAAATAATGAGACCTTGCCGCAAATCTAGTTTTCTTCCTCTTCTTTTATGTGCTGTGTCCCTTCAGGACGGAACGATCATGGCTCTCTACATCTTCCTGTCTCTTGTACCTTTTAATAAGATTTCTCTTTTCGCTATATTTGCCAAACCCTGTTCTGCCATCCATTTGCTCAAGCCCATCAAATATGTTACGCGCCGCTTTCTTCTGTCACTTTCCCTCAATCTGTCCTGTGAGTTCGGGTTTTCCAAACCCTCCTTCCTCATTACGCGCCCCAGAAATTTCTACTGCCTGTTCCTGATATTAAGTATAAATTTCCTTTTTGTTTCCATTCTCTCCAAAACCGCGTTGTTGCCCCCATGTTCGGCACATGATGTCCTCAACATCCTTCTGTAGAACCACAGTTCTGTTGCTTCAAGTCTCCTCTTCAACTTTGGTGGGATTGCCCAGAATTCGCTGCTATACAGGAGGGCACTGCGCTTAAATTCATAAAGTCTAGGTAACGTAGAGGAAAGTTCGTCAGAACAATTAGCATGGAAATATTTATAGAAAAGGCACAAGGAAGCCACCATAAGGCATTGGAAAAGTCACTAAAAGCGAGATGCCAGACCAGGACCAATAAAATTGCAAATTCTTTTTTGGATTTTATCAAGAATAATATTTTTTTTGATATCCAGTGAAAGAATGTTGAAACACTGGTTCCCGTACGATCACCGAAGTTAAGCAACGTCGAGCCTGGTCAGTGCCTAAATGGGTGACTACTTGGAAATACCAGATGCTGTAAGCGTGTATGTGTAATGAATAATGTCTTATAACTTAAAACTATTTTCTGACTTATATAACCTGCAAAGGGTTGATAAACCGTTAAAAAACGAATCAGTCAATAGACCAAGTGTCTTAAGGCAAGACATTTGATTCAGGTGTGTTTGCCCTCGGGAGATTGTAACTCTTCTGCAGCATCTCTCCATTGCACTAACTTGTTTACAGGATTTGGTGTTCCCAAGCTGTTTCCTAAACTCGGCACTGCTTAACTTCTGTGGTCAAACATGAACCAGTGTTTTTAGCGGGATTTCACTGTAGTCCCACTAAAACAGGGGGGTTGGGTATATCTCTATACACATGTGGGGGACAAGATTGCAAGATTGGGATACTTTTGTAGCGTTACTAAATTTTGTATTTCGTCTGTTACTTATGACTTTAAAAAAAAATACTTTTAAATAAGCTGGTTGATTTTACGACATGGCAGTTCTTTTTAGGTTATTTCATGTTGAATTTGTTACCAGCATTCATTAGGGATCGAACCTGCTACTCGGTATTAATGGCCAACCAGACTAGCCTCGTTAAACAATACCTCAGGCCAAGGTGTCTTTTATAAGTAAGTCTAATTGGAGCCACGCACTAGAGGAAAGAATTCAACATTCGTGCTTTCAGATGTAGCCCATTTCGAAAAACATGAAACCCGACTCTGGGTCATATTTTTCCTCCCTGGGAGAGCAAATACATCCTAATATGGCATGTATGAGACTTAAAAAAGATAACAAATGAATACAAAAAATTATCTCAGAAAGAGTATAAAAGGGCGCGATTGGGTAGGAACGGTGATCCGATGAGAACTACAAATGATGCAAATCTGTTTATACAAACCAATGTTTTTTTTGTTGTTTTTTTTCTAGATGTTCACTCAAGAACCACTCAATGTAAAGGGTTATTAAATTAGTTTTTTGTCTGTACGTAAGAGTGTGATACTATGTGACACTGGTGAAAATGAAAAGAAAGGGTTAATTTAGAATATGACTTGGAACAGACAACGAGCGTTAAAAGCACGACATGACATATAGATTTATGTTAGCTTGCAAAAAAGTGCAAGTGATGAGACCATGTCTTTTGATAACCAGGAAGAAAGGAGGAATCAATTGAGTATAATATTTGATAATTTGGGGGACAAAGGCAGAATCAAGAGGCTGGCCCATGCTTGTCTGTCAGCAGGAAGAAATGGCTTCATCAACCCTAGGATTTTATCCTGCGTTGAAAGAATTCAGCTAGGAAATAGACCTGTGGGGTTCACTGGTAGCATTATTGAAAATTAAAAAGATAAGTAGAATTAATGACTAAAAGTTGAGACTGCCTTTCTACCCACGCAGTTTGAAAGTCGGAGTCGTCAAAGAAACATGTGAGGTGTCGACCTTAGAGGAGATACCAAAAGAGACGGAGAAATTATCTCCGCCCATTTGTAAGTAATGGTGCGAGGCATAGATAAGAGAAGGAATTAGTTATACGGGAGAGCCAATACCCGCAACCACTACCAGTAGGAAGAGGGGATCTCCCAAATTTGGAGAGATAATTAATATTGCAAACCAGAAAACAAAGAAAATTTGTTGTAATCGTTACAGAAACTTGGGGAAACCCCAGATTCCCAAACACCGTCAGCCCCTCCCCACCCCGCTCCGATTTTGAATCAAAGTCAATGTAAGCGGAGCGCTCGAGTGACCCAGGCAGATGCATTTGGAATCAGAGTTGCAGACAGAAGACGAGACAGCGGCGAAGGAGATGTTGAAACCCACGTGACCTACTGCCGGGAAAATTCTCGACTTTGAGCCCTGTTCCAAGAAAGTCGCACCGATAGGCAAAAGTGTCACTAAAAGATTTTAGTCGGAAGATTTAATTTTTGCTATACCAAGAACTACATAAAACCAAATCGAAAATTGACCCGAAGACCTTTTCATTTTTATTACGTTTGCAAAAAGACATTTTTTATTTTTTTTCCCTCATAGCACAGCTGGCCGTAGTTTGAATCAGCGCTACGATACTGGCAATTAATCGATCCCTAAGAGCTCTGTGATCAAGAAACACAGTGTGAGCGGAGCAGGGTGTTGACTGAAGTGGACAGCGACTAACGACCGTTGAACTGCGACAGTATCGAACAGCGTAGAATTGATTGTGCAATCAATTCGTCGTCATACGACCCTGAGGTTCACGACATCTTCTGGTATAGGCGGCGTATGGCAAGGATCTGAACGTCTGGTCACGGCTGACCCAGAATCGACCAAAGGGTTAAGTGTTATAAGAGTAGGAAGTAAGTTCAGATTATGAGGATATTTAGGATATATAACGGAAGAGGTTAAGATTTGCACTCTTCATGACAGCATTTTCCCCCGAGAGTCTGTTCCATAAAGTAGCGACTCTTGGAAAGAATCTGTTCGAAAAGCTCTAAATACTTTGCATTTTTCCTTCTCTGAAACGTGCTTTTTCAGAGTATATTTGTAGTGCGTTGCTTCGTTTTCATCATAAAAGTCAGTAATGTTGCCACAAAAATTCTTACTTTTCTGGCAAAATCTCAGAAATTATAAAGACTTGGATTGTGTAATTTTTGCAAAATCATACTTCCTTGGATCTGCTATTGGCATGCAAAAAATAAGTTCTTCAGCTGTCTTAACTTACAAATTATTACAAATATAGAATTTTTATTCACTTGCTTACTATTACGTTTGCGCGATTCTTATGAAAGCATCAGTTTCTTCGTTTAGACGGCAGAGACCCACAGATGCTCACCCGGTAACAGGATGCCGTGTCACCTCATTTGAGATAAAGAAAATTCTATACATGATTTTGTCATGAATTTTCCTTTTGATTACACACACTCACGCACCCTTAAATATATATATATATATTTTTAATCATTTCACCCAAAAAAGACAATAAAGCCACTAAGATGCAAGGGGTTAATGATTGTTAGAGACCATGAGAAAAAGAAGAAAAATACTATTATAGAGAGAGAATAATAAAAGAGCAAAAATTAAGAAGACAGAAGATAACGATCGACATTACATTTAAATTTTTGAACATCAAAGATGACTGGGAAGCGAGAAGCCGGAAGAGAGTTCCACTGTTAGCATAAAATTTACGGTTACATCTAGCCATTTCGACTGTAAAATGATAAGATCTTCCTTGATTCTGCTACTGGTGTGCAAAAAAAAAAAAAAGTTCTTTCAGTTGTTTTAACTTACAAGTTATTACAAATACAAGGTGTCCATAAAGTTCGTGTGCACTTTAAAAAAATTATAACTTTATTTGTATTTGCGATAGAAATAATATGTAAAAAGTATTAGAAAGAAGTAAATCTATATTTTTTAAGGTTTTATTGAAATTTTATTTATGTTTCCACATGTCCTCCATCATTAGCAATACAAAGGGTAATATGATTTTGCAGTTCACGGAAAACGTTTGCCAACTGATTTACAGTAATGCCAGAAATCACATTAGTTATTTTAGCTATACTTAAAACTAGGTGCATTAAACTTTATAACATTTTTTACAGATTACTTTTATCGCAAATACAAATAAAGTTATAAATTTTTTAAAGAGCACACGAACTTTATGGACACCCTGTATAGTATTTTTATTCGCTTGCTTACTACTACGTTTTCGCGTTTCCTATGAAAGGATCCGTTTTTTCGTTTAGACGACAGAGGCCCGTAGATGTTCACTTGAACGCCAAAAGGAATGATAGGTGAAGGCTGGTCTTCAATCTGTCTTATCATAAACTTAGCTAGCCACAATTATTGACCCAAACATACCACAGTATTACTTACACCAAAACAACACTTTTTTTTACTTACTATTCTTACTACAGACACCATAATGCCTCGGAGTCTCTATGAAGTCCTAACTAGTTCCCATATGTATAATTTGCCTGAGTGGGGGGAGTAAAAATAACAACATTAAAAAAAATGAAACTCCAATGAATATTTACAATGATTACAATTTTATATACAAGAACCTAAACAAAATAGTGTAAGTAATACCCCCCTCCCCCATCACCACAATCCTTGATCGTTGCAGACACATCAGTTAACTGGACAAAATTAATGCGGAGCTTAAATAATTCAAACAATCATTCGCTCAAGCAGTCACTCTGATGTAATGGAATAACCAAGTCACCCCCATGAATGATTGCACTATAGGTAGTAAGTACCTATAAAATCGACCGTCTACGAGAGACTCGGGAAAAGGAGGAAGTGAGCGAGACGGCGCAAGCACTTCCGACCTTCCAATTAGTGGCACTCACTACTAGATTGACCTGTGTGTATATCTGTACCGTATTTCATATTGTACTCGTTGTTTACAATAAACCTTTCTTTTAGTATCCACCTGGTGTTATGTGTTTATTCCCTTAGCACGGAATATAACACACTCAAATGCACACTCATTCAAACACAACAACAAATAGGGAAAGCCTACTCGAAAAGACGAAAGGCGTCCCGCATTCACCGGAGAACTGATATTTCTGGTCCCCTAAATGGGGAGAGGAAAGTAATATTTATTTTGAATAATAAAAAATGTGGTACAAGGCTGAAACGGTAGATAGGGAAAGGCTGGACTTCAATCTGTATTATCTTAAACTTAGCTAGCCACGATTACTGACACAAACATACCACAGTATTCCAAAGCAACACATTCTTACTTAACACTTACTACAGTCACCATAATACCTCAAGTCTCTATGAAGTCCTATCTAATTCCCATGTGTACGATTACTCCGTGTAGGGGGGAGTAAAATAACAACATTAAACAAATAAAACTCCAATGAATATTTACGATGATTACGATCCCAGGCTTCATGAATTTAAGCGTTCTACTAGGCTGGCATCTCGCTCACACCCTTTCACTGTCGAAACTGTTAAATGTAGCCGTCTCTTCTACTTCAATAGCTTCATGTCTCGCACCTCTCGCCTGTGGAACTTCCTCCCCTTTTCCTGTTTCCCTGATAGCTATAATTTCCCAACTATTCAAATGTAATGTCAATTGACGTCTCCAGATGCCTTGATCTATCCCCTTGGGATGAAACGCTTATCTATCCCCTTGGGGTGATATATATATATATATATATATATATATATATATATATATATATAGTAAAGTCACAGAGAAGTTAGCTTAATGCGGTGGGAAAGTGATTGAAGCCGAGATGTCAGGTCAGGACCAATGACATTGCAGATTCTTCTTTTGATTTTATTAAGAATCTCTAAATATATAGCTGGAGCATCAGACCTATGTGATGTGGCAATATTCTAATCCTCGACGAATGGTAGACTTGTAAATATATAAGATAGATTCGAATGGGAAAATTGGTCTAGCACCACACAGTGAACCAACATTCTTAGTAGCAGACCGACCAGTTGATTCTATATAATCAAAACATTAGCCCGAGAAAGCACAGGTCACTCCCCTAGAGGTTAGCATTAGCCATAGTAATGGAAAGCAGAAAGTGTCCTCTCTGTGTTTTGGATACTTTAAGATTAACAAGCCATTTCTTGTTTCATTCATTTGAATTGTGCATTTTTAAATTAAAATTTGTTCGAAAATAATTTTGTATAAAAAAAAAACTTTTATATTCATAACACGGTCGTTGCATAAATTACATTTATATTATTGATGGTAAGTCACATCCGTCTTGCAGTATTAAACTTCTGGAATTTTTTTTTCACTCAGCGCCATATTTTTTTTTCACTGAGCGCCATATTTACATATTTTCTTCGTTCAACTTTGTCGATGTCTCTAGTATTCATTTGATCGTTCGCACGATTCGATTAAAAGTTTTATTTTATTTTATTGATAAATGTATGTAACCGTTTTTACATTACCTCGTGTGACTCTTCTGTGAACCATATTGTTACAGAAATTTAATCTAACTTTGCTAAACTGCCAATGGTTTATTCTTTGCCGACTTACTTTCACGCCTAAGGCCATTTTTACATCTTTGGAGATTTATTTTTAGTGAAAACGTAAGGACTGGTCAAAGACTTTCATTGCTGTTTGATATTGATCAGTTTAGTCCAAAGCATTCTACACATTTTATATCCTTTAAAAAGTGATGGTCGTTTGTGGTATAACAGAAAATGTAATTTTCTAAAGTAATCGATTTTTATTTATTTAACCGACAGATTTTATCACTTTGAATGTTATTTATTTAATGGATACTTGTATTTGCCGGAGTGCGCATATTTTTATTTAATAAGATTTCTTGAATATTGAGGCTGGTATACGAATATAAATAAATATACAGTTTAATAAATAAAAATCTATTACTTCTTGAAAAAATTGCTTTGTTTATGTTTAGATGCAAAACTGAGCAGATAAGAAGAATTTTGAGAAGTCAAATGAATACGAGAGACATCGACAAAGTTGAATGGAGAAATACGTAAATATGGCGTTCAGTGAAAATATGTAAATATGGCGATCAGTGAAAAAAAACTGTTGCAGAAGTTTAATACTGCAAGACGGATATGACTTACCATCAAAAATATAAAAGTAATCTATGTAACGAGCGTGTTATGCATATAACAGTTTCTTTTATACAAAATTATTTTCGAACAAATTTATATTTAAAAACGCACAATTCAAATGAATGAAACAAGAAGTGGCTTGTTAATCATAACGCATCCAAAACTACTGTCTGTTAATCGTGAGAGGACACTTTCTGCTTTCCATTAGTATGGCTAATGCTAACCTCTTGGAGAGTGACTCGTTGTGCTTTCTCGGGCTAATGTTTTCCGCTGACATGAAATGGAAAGCTTATATAGACTGCTACAAAGAATGTAGGTTACTGTATAGCGCCAGACAATTTTTCCCCATTCGAATTTATCTTATATATTTACGGTATTTACTCGATCCCCCCCATTAGGGCGAGAGTGACACAAGGTCTTTTTAAAGTGGGAACCCGAGCGCGTACACCCAGGCCAGGGACAAAAATTGCCCACAGCCCCCGGTGCAATGGGGAATGCGCGGCCTCGGGCTGATGTTCCTCAGGGCTGGGCACCGCTCAGTAAAACTTTCTCAGTTGCCCCTCTGTCCTTTGACAGAGAAGCCCCTGAGCGCACTCTGCCCAAAGACAGAGGCGCAACTGAGAGATGATGAGCCTGCGTTAGAAACTCCTCCAAGGAGGAATTTATACGCTTTATTATCATATACATTTACAAGTCGACCATTCGTCGATGAGTAAAATATTTCCATACCACATATGGTCTTGTACTCCTCTTATGTACGAGAGGAGTATCGCTTAAAGGCACTATTCAACTTCTGACCGGCTAAGTTCCCAGTAGCTCAGATCACGTCAGATCTAACGGCGGTACACTCTGTCTAGGGAGACGCATATTCGATTCATGCTGGCGGACGCATATTTTTCTTTCATAAGATCTCTTGAATATTGAGTCCGGTAGAAGAAAATAAATAAATATATTGGTTTGTTTTACGGTATATCAACCTCAATGGGTTATTTAATGCCGACAAGATTTTTATTGCTGGTAATATTTTTTTTTTAAATATTGCTGGCAATATTTTTTTTTCAAAAATGTATTGCTGGTAAATTTTTTTCCAAAAAGGTATTATTGGTATTAAAACCTATTTTTATACTTTCATATTGTTTTGACCCTTTTGGGGGTTGGTAACTATTTACTCATAGCTGAGACCCTGACAGGTGTTACCACGCCGGGTCAGGGTGGACCTGGGAACACCAGCAATTAAGAGGTTGTTTCACGCTCTTCAAAACCTTTTGATCAAAGGCCTTGCTGTCGGATGTAGTTTATCGTCTTACCTAGGACACCTTAGTATCACTAAATCTTTATTATCTCCTTCCAAATTGTTTCAATCTAAAATATTTTCTGCTTTTAAATAGCCTATAAATCGTTGATAAGCCTTAGAAAACGAATCAAGCGATCAATCTTTATGGTTTAAATTATCGGCATATTTTGCACCTCAGCCTCTAACATGAATAGAATGTTCTATAAAAAAACATACTTCTTTGAGTTAAAAAGGAAACATTAATTTATTATCTGAACGATATTGAAGAAATAAAATAAAGCGGTTTTGGGATATGATGAGAAGGATTACAATCTCCATTAGTAGAATCTTTCGAGAAATGTTGAAAAAAGAAAAAAAGAAGGTATCTGTCTATATGGCACAGTGGATAAAGGCGTTGGTTAGATCCAGTAGCAGGACCCAAATAGTGTGAGTTCAATACCCGGTTAAGGCAGTGGAGAACTTGGAGAGGGGAATTAACAAGAGATAACTGATAGCTGACATCCATTAAACATGTCACGTGGAACTAGAACAGTCTACACCAGTAAGCGAAATAAAAGGTTCAGTTCGATATTCCAACCACCTGAAGAAGGCCGGAGCGTACAACGGCCGAAACGTTGTAATAAATATGGCGAAAAAGATGAGGACAATAGTCCGAATAATGTAAATAGTGAAAAGAAGGAAAGAAAAAAAAAAGAACCAAGGAACTGTTCAGATTAAAGTATCATTGAAATTGAAAAGAATAATAAGAGAGGGTGCTTATGCAGTTAGGAGAGTACGAACTCCAGTGAATGAACGTTAAAACACCGATATCTGTAATATCATCGAAGTTAAGCAACGTCGAGCTTGGTCAATACCTAGGTGAGTGATCACTTGTGAATACCAGGTGCTGTAGGCTTGAAATGGCTGATGGTGTAATTGATAACGGCTGGGAATTGTTAATCAGAGATCCGAGTTCCAATTCTCATTGGGTCCGTTATATTCACTTACGTGAGAATAACCTTATGAAAGGTATGAATCCACCTGTTCTTCCTCCAGCTATGGGTTAATTAGTCACTAAAACATGAAGCTCTAAAAAAAAAAATTCTTACAATCTAAAAATATTTTCTGGCTTTAAATAACCTGTAAAGGGTTGATAATCCGTAACAAACGAATCAATCCAGCGAAAGACATCACACACTATTAGTGCGGAAATTCATGTTACTGTGATGGAGAGAGAGTTAGCAAGTGAGAAACTTGCCCGGCAGCGGTGGTGGGAATATGAAGGAAAGGGTTCTTCTGACAATAGTAGGCGCGCTTGGATCCGTTCCCAAAGCAATGGAATGGAGATGACATGAGTTACAAATCCGAGGAAGCGATGAAACTATACAGGTGACAGCGTTGTTGGGTTCTGTAAGGATGCTAAGAAGGGTGCTGGGAACCTGAGGATACTTGCTGTTACTCCTTCTTCACAAATGATCTTGAGACATATGCTGATTTTCTCTGTGGCACACAATATGGGGCACAGTCGTAATTGCCAGACAAATTTGCTATCTATTACACCAGTTTGAGGTGTCCAGATTTTCTAAGCGCAGCTTAGACGTGACACAGAACCAGAAGTGTGACGCACCCAGTGAGGATCGAACTCACTACTCAGTTGTAATGGTTCTAGCGAGAAAAGTTTGCTAACCACTACTCCACGTCGAGATACCCCATCTGGTGCTGCATATGCAAATGTATTAATAATAATCGCCATATTAAAGAAAGTAAAACGTTTTGTTTGATCTTATTTAGCGGCATGTCAGTAATTCAATGGCTGCTACGGCTGTTTAATGCTGAAATCTAAATATTTTGAACACAATTTTATGGCTTTCACCACAGATAAAATATATTGTTGATCATTTTGCTATAAAATGTGTTGTTAATTCTACTATAAAATGAATTGCTGGTCATTTTGCTGCTAAAATGTATTGTTGCTAATTTTTCTATAAATAAGTACTGTTGCTAATTTTACTATAAATAGGTATTTGCGAATTTATATACACGGGGTGTAATAGCAAAATTATCCAAATCGTGTAACAGCAAAATTGTCGAATTGTTAGATTAAGCTCTGAACTGTTGTATCGTAGAAATGATTAAAGATATCTTACTGGAAATTTCTAACACTATTGGAATCTACCTTGAATAATAAGAATATATTTAGCTGTAAGTTGAAATGATGATCCCTCTTGTTCTTGTGACCTCCTGATCCAGTTTTCCTCCCTGGTGCACCCTCTTTTTAAAACTTATTCACCGTTCTCGTGATGGTTCTTGAATGGTCTTTGAAGATGGGAGCCAGAGTATGAATGGTGGTAGCATAACTGAAGGTCTGAATGATCATTTTCCTTTCACCATTTCTCAGTTGCGAAGACATAGTGGAGCTGACACAAAACGATTTTAACCTGTTCTCTTTCTAGCCGAATAACTCAAAGGGTTTATCAGGGATTCTTACGACAAATGGTGTCAAGATAACTAAAAATCTTATCTGAAAACCTGACAAAAAAGAAACTCAATCAGTTTAGTAGTATTTTAGATATTAAACGTTTTGTGGGATGGACAATTATCCCATGCTGTTACACGATTTGGAGAGTTTTACTGTTACACCTGGTATATAGATAAAAATGTATGGCTGGCATTTTTACTATTTTCAAAGTGTTTTTTGTTTGTCTGGGGGCTCACTATTTGCTTATTGCTGGGTCATATTGCCATCAAGGTAGACCTGGGAACAACAATAATTAAGAGGTGGTTCCACGCTCCCTAAAACCTCCAATCTCCCGATCAAAGTCTTTGCTGCCGTTGGTAGTTTATCGTCATACCCAGGACTAAGGCAAAAGGTAAAAAGAGCAAGTGTGTGAAGAGAGATCCCAGAAGGCGACGAGAAAAAGGAAAAAAGCAAACAGCAAGAAAATGTGAATGATGGAAGTTAATGGAAATGGAAGAAAAGTAAAAAGAAGGCAGTAATGTGAAAAAAAAAGAAGGAAGGAAGGAAGGAAGGAACTAAAATGGGAAAGAAAGAACCGATTGTGGTCGTAGGGTCACTGCGCTGTTGAGCACCTGATCAGTTCCCACCTCATATCTGGGTTGAAAGCCGGTGCGGTATCCATTTATGCGTAGTATGTCTTGGGCAAGTAGAACCGGCGGATCCCGTCCCTATTCAAGTGAAACCACATTCGATATCCTCCAACTTGAGGGGTCACCTTAGTCACGGAGACGTGGCAGTTGATTCCCTCAGCGGAGCTGGAGCCTTCGCTTTGGTCGTTGGCTTCAGACTAAGAAGCCCTCCGCCCACCAGTACCGTGTCATAACCGTACTGCATACACAACTATGCAGCCCACTCTACCCAATTGTTCTAGATGGCTTTTGACTCTACAATAACGTTTATCCACACCTTGAAAGGTCTTTTTCTTAAATCTGCTGAACCTCCTCATTAGATAAGACTCGTGGGGGAACCGTTGCTGATGACACGACCCTGCAGCAGTTAGTATTGGGTTACATGGTACCAGCAGCTATTGTAGAGCGACCTGATATAAAATTTAAAAACAAAGCGGCATTATTTTTGGATCGACGTTGGTACTTTGCTGTCGCAAGAGATGGACGTAAATGTTAGTGTTCAACTCAACGGAAGCGGGCTTAGAAATAAAAGACGTAAGTAATCGATAATTTTCTTCTTTCTCATTTTTTATTATATATTCTTTTATTTGTTTTAGATTTTCTTATTTTGCAATGTTCTGCATTGAAAAAATGCAACTGTTCGGCTGTTATAATTTTCCTTGGCGAAATTGCTTCAATTCACGAAATCCTTCTTCGTATATTTAGTTTCGAAATGTTTTTATTTCATTGTCAACTTTCATTTCATTTTTAGTTTTTATTCAGTTGACTTTCTTTCTTTCTTAACATTTCAGTTCATTCCGTCTTTCTTTCTTTCTTTCTTTCTTTCTTTCTTAACATTTCAGTTCATTCCGCCTTTCTTTCTTTCTTTCTTTCTTTCTTTCTTTCTTAACATTTCAGTTCATTCCGCCTTTCTTTCTTTCTTTCTTTCTTTCTTTCTTAACATTTCAGTTCATTCCGCCTTTCTTTCTTTCTTTCTTTCTTTCTTTCTTTCTTAACACTTCAGTTCATTCCGACTTTCTTTCTTTCTTTCTTTCTTGCTTTCTTTCTTTCTTTCTTTCTATCTTTCTTAACATTTCAGTTCATTCCGCATTTCTTTCTTTCTTTCTTTCTTTCTTTCTTTCTTTCTTAACATTTCAGTTCATTCCGCCTTTCTTTCTTTCTTTCTTTCTTTCTTTCTTTCTTAACATTTCAGTTCATTCCGCCTTTCTTTCTTTATTTCTTTCTTTCTTTCTTTCTTTCTTTCTTAACATTTCAGTTCATTCCGCTTTTCTTTCTTTCTTTCTTTCTTTCTTTCTTAACATTTCATTTCATTCCGCCTTTGTTTCTTTCTTTCTTTCTTTCTTAACATTTCAGTTCATTCCGCTTTTCTTTCTTTCTTTCATTCTTTCTTTCTTAACATTTCAGTTCATTCCGCCTTTCTTTCTTTCTTTCTTTCTTTCTTTCTTTCTTTCTTAACATTTCAGTTCATTCCGCCTTTCTTTCTTTCTTTCTTTCTTTCTTTCTTAACATTTCAGTTCATTCCGCTTTTCTTTCTTTCTTTCTTTCTTTCTTTCTTAACATTTCATTTCATTCCGCCTTTCTTTCTTTCTTTCTTTCTTTCTTTCTTTCTTTCTTAACATTTCAGTTCATTCCGCTTTTCTTTCTTTCTTTCATTCTTTCTTTCTTAACATTTCAGTTCATTCCGCCTTTCTTTCTTTCTTTCTTTCTTTCTTTCTTTCTTTCTTAACATTTCAGTTCATTCCGCTTTTCTTTCTTTCTTTCTTTCTTTCTTTCTTAACATTTCAGTTCATTCCGCTTTTCTTTCTTTCTTTCATTCTTTCTTTCTTAACATTTCAGTTCATTCCGCCTTTCTTTCTTTCTTTCTTTCTTAACATTTCAGTTCATTCCGCCTTTCTTTCTTTCTTTCATTCTTTCTTAACATTTCAGTTCATTCCGCCTTTCTTTCTTTATTTCTTTCTTTCTTTCTTTCTTTCTTAACATTTCAGTTCATTCCGCTTTTCTTTCTTTCTTTCTTTCTTTCTTTCTTAACATTTCATTTCATTCCGCCTTTCTTTCTTTCTTTCTTTCTTTCTTTCTTTCTTAACATTTCAGTTCATTCCGCTTTTCTTTCTTTCTTTCATTCTTTCTTTCTTAACATTTCAGTTCATTCCGCCTTTCTTTCTTTCTTTCTTTCTTTCTTTCTTTCTTTCTTTCTTTCTTTCTTTCTTTCTTTCTTTCTTAACATTTCAGTTCATTCCGCCTTTCTTTCTTTCTTTCTTTCTTTCTTTCTTTCTTTCTTAACATTTCAGTTCATTCCGCTTTTCTTTCTTTCTTTCATTCTTTCTTTCTTAACATTTCAGTTCATTCCGCCTTTCTTTCTTTCTTTCTTTCTTTCTTTCTTAACATTTCAGTTCATTCCGCCTTTCTTTCTTTCTTTCTTTCTTTCTTTCTTAACATTTCAGTTCATTCCGCTTTTCTTTCTTTCTTTCTTTCTTTCTTTCTTAACATTTCAGTTCATTCCGCCTTTCTTTCTTTCTTTCTTTCTTTCTTTCTTTCTTTCTTAACATTTCAGTTCATTCCGTCTTTCTTCCTTTCTTTCTTTCTTTCTTTCTTTCTTTCTTTCTTTCTTTCTTTCTTAACACTTCAGTTCATTCTGCCATTTCTTTCTTTCTTTTAATTCCACATTTCTTTCCTTATTTTTTCTGCATTAATCTCTCCTCGTCCTTTTCCTCTTTTTTGTCTTTATTTATGTTCTGCACTGCGTTTTTAACCTCCTGTTCCTTTTCTTAATTCTCCCTCCTTTTTCCTTTGGTATATCTCCCTTCCTCATCCTCCCTCCCTCCCTCCCTCTTTAATAGTCAGCAGCCCCATCATTTTCTCCTCTCTTTCAACCTCCCCTTTTCTGCCTTCAAGCTCTTTCGCATTCCCGTTCTCTTTACTATTTCACGAGACTATTTTGAAAATATCGCCTGCAAACCAAAACCTCATCATTTCCTCCTACATTTCATTTACACATGAAGGATATTTATGGCGGAATAGATAGAAACAGTAGAGAAAGCTGTTCTTTACAAGAGGCATATCTTAGCGGTTAGTGCATTGGACTGTAGACAATATAGGTCACTGGTTAATTTATGGTGATTGGTTGAGGATTCGGGTTGGAGCCATGGAGTAGAAACGATCATGGAGATTATTGATTAGAAAAACAAAACACAACGGCAACAAGAAAAAGAGAAAAAAGAAAAAAAAACCTCCAGAAATAATTTTCATCAACCAGTCTCAGAAAATGGTCGAATGATAGAAATAACGATCCATTTTATGGTCGAAGCAGAGTGGAAGACTGAAGGTCATGAAATATTAGGTTCAACGTATGCTACTTCCACTATGTTTTATTTGTTTATTACTGCTTTCCTATCTATCTATCTATCTATCTATCTATCTATCTATCTATCTATCTATCTATCTATCTATCTATCTCATTCTATACATTATCTATCTATCTCATTCTATACATTATCTATCTCATTCTATACATTATCTATCTATCTCATTCTATACATTATCTATCTATCTATCTATCTATCTATCTATCTATCTATCTATCTATCTATTTCATTCTATACATTATCTATCTATCTATCTGATTCTGTTCATTATCTATCTGTCTGTCTCATTCTGTTCATTATCTATCTGTCTGTCCCATTCTGTTCATTATCTATCTCATTTTGTTCACTATCTATCTGATCATTATCTATCTATCTATCTATCTATCTATCTATCTATCTATCTATCTATCTTATAATGTGGAATTGAATGACAAAATAAAAAACCCTCTTACGTTACGCCTTTTATCTCGACTGTCGATTAGTTGTCCTACGGCCATTGTCTGCGATGGACGTTACTCCAAGGAAATATACGAAAATTGTAATGCTGCGCGAACACACTGGCAAGCCATATCAGTGAGCAAATCAAAGTACTATAGACTGGCCCAGGAACTCTCCTGATGCAAATTCAATCGAGAATCTGTGATCAATCTGCAAGAAACGACGTCGTGGAATGGACATACGAAGTAAAAACAGGTGTACTGGGTCATGTTTCATTGGAAAATATTAAAGGAAAGTAAATAAAAACGGAATTATTCGTTTTGTTTCAATTAATTTGGACAAGAGTGTATTTCTTCTGAGAACTGTTTATGATATCACAGGTAGGTTTTATTAAATATATAAAAATCTATGTGACATTAAGTATTTACTCATTCAGTTATCCGGAATTTTGAATTGCCCAAACATATTTTTTTTCAAACTCTGTCTCAGAGTGTCCGGATAATCGAAGAAGTACTATAATTTAATTAAAAAGATCTTGTCGGTCAGTTTCATTAAAAATATATTTGAATGAATTCTTACTGCAGTATATGCTTTAATTTTCAAAATGATTTTTGATGTGCTGGGTGTGTAGTGATGTCATTGATATTTGATTACTGGGATCATCGGGGTTTTCGGGACTTTCAACATCCGACCCTCTTCCCTGGTTGACCCAGTTAGGTCTGATCGGGTTCCTGATCCACCAATCAACAACTGGATGTGATTTCATATATCCCCATTGTGGATAAAGAAATCAAAACTGCATTTTGATTAGCAGTTTCACACATTGAGCGATTATCAGCTGATCAGCTGCTGATCACTTAAGGCATGAAACTGCCAGTCCCTGTGCAATGTTGATTTTTGTGTCCACACTGTTTATATTTACTGTTGTATTACACTATTGTTTTGTTGGAAGTGTAAAGGCCTTTTATCCCGTTGGATAGTGGAGGTTGCTCGCCAACAGTGTTGTATATCACTTCATGGTAAGATTATGTTACGCCAAGAAATTAGATTTGAAGAAAGTCCAACGTAAATCTTCTTGGATTTTGATAGTAATCCTTGTTCTTTTTTATCATTTCACCCCAATCAAGGCGATAATAGCGTTAAGATGCAAAGCGTTAGTGACAATGAGAAAACGTTACTGAGGACAATATAAAGAACAGGACTGAAGAAGACAGAGATGTTGATTGACATTGCATTTACATTTTATTGCAGTTGACAGAAATGCAAGATGCTGGAAGAGAATTCCACCAGTGAGAAGTGCGAAAGAAGAAACTATTAGAATAGAACTTACGGTTACATATATCAATTTCAACAGTAAAATGATGAGACCTATCTTCCAATCTAGTACTGCGCTTGGAAGTTTGGGAGCTTCTGTAAAACGTTGACCCAAAGAAAAAATAACAGATTCGCGAATACATCTTGGTGTTCAAGTGCATATTTGCCATTGGTGGTCGGTGCTAGGTTGCAGGATCTGATTTTTAATGCCGGTAAGTCGCTCTCGGTGCAACCCAGTCTTCACTTAAGCTAGACCTGGGTAAGTTTCGTAAATAGCTACATGTAGTTATTGCTGTCGCAGACTGAAAAGAATGAGGAAGGCTCGTTTTTATATCTCTTAGTTGGATGAAGGTCGAAGAGCCGGTGGTGGTGGGGGGGAGATGATAACATTATATGGATAATAGGACCGGAAGAGAAAAAGGAGAAGGGAGAAAGCTTAGAGGCAGTAATAAAACACGGATCTTTATAATTTCGTATTCATAAGAAACGTGAATGGATTTCTGTTTTTGGCAGCAAAACGCGCGATAAATTCCGATATCCGTCAGTCCATCAATAGAATCCGTTTCCTCACACACACACACACACACACACACACGCGCACACACACACACATTTAGAAATCGGTTATACATAAATACATACATGCGTAATACATATGTTTATATATATATATATATATATATATATATATATATATATGTATACAAATATGTATAGCTGCATGTATAAATGCATATATATATGTATATATAAACATATGCAATATATGAAAATGTGCTGAAAAATTCTCGGCCCTACTTATTTCTCAAAATACGATTTGATGAATAGACATGACTTTTTTTTTTGTCTGGGCTGAACATTTTTCATTAACTTCTATATATATATATATATATATATATATATATATATATATATATATATATATATATATATAAGCGACCCAGGCTTTAGCTATGTGAATTTTTCACATCCCTTTCAGTAGAATTTATTTCGCTTCTTAGGTAAGTAAAAGATTCGACAGATTTTATTGATTCACTTGAGAGTTTGTACTGAGCCTTGCTGGTTGATGCCAATGAATTCAGTTTTAGAGGCATTGACACAGAATCCAACATTGTTGGCAGCATTTTCTATATGATGTAGGAGAAAATGGATTTAATCTGGAAATCTGATCTACCAGATAACCTCAAACAGATTCTTTCGAGACACTGTGGAAGCGGTGTTAATACATGATGACACTGTTTGGACATTAATGCTAGAGTCTTACACCCGAATGTTGAGCACTATACTTAACAACTCTTAGAAACAACATCCATCTAAATGGAACCTCTGTAGTTTGTAGTGTGATGAGACGACCACACTCTGCACACGTTCCTTCCGATCACTGCTATAAACAACGGAAGTGGGCGAGAACGTTTTAACTTAGTGTGCATGCGTGACACAGTCCAAGGTCAATCTATGCCAATCTATATAATTAGAAATAAGAATAAGTAGCTCCCACAAACATCTGCTTAAAACTACAACACATATCAATTCTGCATTTAATCTCCTTTGAAGTAGTCCCTTTCTGAATTCATACACTTTATCCACCATTGTTTCCATTCCTGAAACTCCTTTTTTGTGATAGTGAGCAACTGCCTGGTCGCATTCTCTTGGATTTCCTTGATGTCTTTAAATCTTGTTCTTTTCAAGTGGGATTTGATTTTTGAAAAAGAAAATGACACAAGGGGCAAGATCTGAGGAATATAGTTCTTTTTGGATCAGGGGAATATTTTACTTGCTTAAAACTGCTGAAGAAGCCATGGTCACTGATGAAAACTCTGTGGTTTGATGAGACGACCACACTCTGCACACTTTCCTTCCAAGCACTGCTATAACCAATGGAAGTGAGCGAGAGCGTTATAACTTAGTGTACATGCGCGACAGAGTTCAAAGTTTACTCTGTGCCAAAATATGTGCACTTTAGCTCCGTTACCATAGCAACGATGGAGTAATGGATAGCGTCTCGGATTGAGGAATGGGAGAGCCGAGTTCGAATTCCAGTCGAATCCATTACATTCACTTACATGCTAATAACCTTGGGAAAGCTATGAATCCTCTTCTTCTCCCCCCAGATATGGGTAAATAGCAGGACAGACCGTGTTCTGTACCATTGGATGGCAACTGGTCTACCGCAGAAAGAAATGGCAAACTTCTGCGGGAAAAAATCTGCCTCGTCAGAAAGATACAGATCACGCATGGCACATAACTGACTGACCATAACAACAGTCCGGATACTTTTAGATCAGACATGGTACATACATAATAATAAGGGAAGACAACTTGTTTCCGAGCACACCTGTCTGCAAGGCACATTTTGCGTTTGTCCGACAACTACAGAGCTTTATACTGGTTTTAATATGCTGAGTGGAACTTAGTTACAGTTTCTTAGAACGCCCGCATAATTTAGCGGGATCAACAACTTGCAAAAGGGAAGTACATATATACATGTTGTTTGCCACATTTTACTTAGATGAGAGCCACTCCATAACTCCTCGTATCACTTGTAATGTCTTCCGTTTCGTTTTGGAGTCCATATCTCCCTAGATTACTTTTGCATTCAAGAGACCAGAAAAACTGGACATTAACGTCAATGGGACGCAGCTAAAGCAAACCAGTGAATTCAAATATCTGGGCTGCATATTTACTGAAAACGGCAAACTAGACAGAGAAATCGAAACCAGATGTCAGAAAGCCAACGCAGTCTGTTACCAACTTGATCCTCTTCTGAACATCCTAGCATTTCCATTAGCACCAAGGCAAATCTCATCAACGCCATTTTCTTACCAACGCTAACATACCAGTGCCATACATGGCCCCTAACAAAAAACCTTGAGAGGAAACTGATCACTTGTTAGATGAAATGCCTGATGAAAGCAGTGAACAAGACCAGGTGAGACAAGATCAGGAATCAGGCAATAAGAGATGTGGTAGGAGCAATACCAATCATGCGACACATCGAACGACAGAGGATCAAGTGGTTCGGACACCTCACTCAATCAACTAGTTCTACTAGCATACACCGTCAGGTACTATGGTTGGAGAGCGAGAGGCAGACCAAGAAGACGTTACAGTGACTCAGTGGCATACTCTTTCAGAGCCCACGAGATATCTCTTCTCCAGATCACTCACCTTGCCGCTGATGGACGACTGTGTCTCCCCGCGACGCCTAACGGTACAAGCGGAAGGAAAAACTAAACTAACTACATTCAACTTATTACGTATCAGACATATATGTCAGCTAAACTCTCTATCCTTGATTTCGGTTGATTGGATCTACATGCCCTACAACATTCTTGTGTACCTCCCCCCCCCATGTGTCTCCTCAGCTCAGATGACAATCTGCAAATCTTGTTGCAAACGACACAGGTATTATCAACAGGACGATGAGTCAGGTTAGCATAGTTTACTTTGGGATAGATTCGTATGAATAGAATGTGTATTCTTTGGTTTAGATTGGTTTGGTTTATTTTGTTTTACGGCATATCAACCTCAATGGGTTATTTAATGCCGACAACATTTTTAAGATAGATTCTTATTGCTGGTATTTTTTTCCCCCAAAATATATTGTTGGTAATATTTTTACAAAAATATGTTGCTGGTAAAATCTTTCTTTTTCAAAAAGGTACTGCTGGTAATAATTTTTCCAAAAAAGTATTGCTGGTATTAAAACCTATTTTTATGATTTCAAAGTGTTTGACCAGTTTTTTTTTGCGGGTTGGGCGGGGGTCTAACTATTTGCTCTTAGCTGGGACTCTAACAGGTGCTACCACACCGTGCCTGAGTGGATCTGGGATCACCAGTAATTAA
This sequence comes from Acanthosepion esculentum, assembly GCA_964036315.1. Taxonomy (NCBI): domain Eukaryota; kingdom Metazoa; phylum Mollusca; class Cephalopoda; order Sepiida; family Sepiidae; genus Acanthosepion; species Acanthosepion esculentum. Next base: position 85,256,623 of record OZ038502.1, on the reverse strand, counting down.
GAGGTGGTTTCACGCTCCTCAAAACCTCCTGATCAGAGGCCTTGCTGCTGGGTGTAGTTTATCGTCATATCCAAGACGCCCCTCCCCTAATTTGTGGAACAGATTTCGGAGAGGTTGCTTCCTCGGTTGCTGTAATTTTAATCTTCAATTCTAAGGACAACTGTTATCTACAAATTCATTCAATAATTCTCTACATTGAGTACCTCTTTGGTCTTATGCTCGGTAGACAACAGCAGAAGAAAAATATCTATCTATCTTAAGCTATTCAATATCTATAACTTTCTTGTAAGTGGTGCGTACAATAGCCCGACAACATATTTCCAGAGATATGTAAAGAGCCCCCCCACCAAGAAGCTGCATACTCAATAAAAGTTATACTCAAATAAGAACGACCAATATTTAAAGTAAATGACTACAGACTCAAATAATAACAACCAATAATTACCTAGCCATAAACTAAGTAAATACTTATATATTCGAATATAAACAACAAATATTTACCTATTTTCGAATTTAAGTAAATGCTTAAAGACTCAAATATAAACGACAAATATTTACATATTCCTGAAAAGACTCTGTGTAGATGAGAACAGAGTTACCTGCCCTTGGCATAGTATATAAAGCGGACCGGTGAACGCGGCCATTAGTATTTTACTGACATACAGTATCGGACGTGACGAACGCACTCGTCACACTTTACAGACTCAATAAAAGCAAGAAATATTTACCTATTCTGAAATGAATTAAATGCTTACTGACTCAAATATTAACAACCAATATGTTTCCCAATCTAGTAAATGGTTACGGACTGAATTATAAACGGCCTGAAACATGTAAATGCTTACGGGCTCAAATATAAGCGACAAATATTTACCTATTCCCGAATCATTTAAATGTTTATAGACTCAAAAACAAACGATTAATATTTACCTATTCTGAATCAAGTTATTACTTATAGACTCAAATATAAGATGAGCAATGCCTGTTTGCCTGCCTATCTATCTATCTATCTATCTATCTATCTATCTATCTATCATTTGATATATTGGTCTTTATAAGGGCGTACATCTATTAATATATATGCCTTGTGTATGTACGTCTATATTTGTAAGACCGTTAATTGGCTGAGTTTTGGTTGAAAATCTAAAATCTGTTAATCAGGCCGCACTCAACAACGCCACATGCATCGTTGCTTTTCTTACGTCATTGCAGATCCGTTGTACTTTGATTACTTGGCTTTGCACTAAGGATATCTCGTGCACTGTTTATATGCTCAAACCATTCCCTTTTCCATAACTGATTCATCGTTTCTTTCCTTTTTTTCTTTCATTCATTCCCAATTTCTTCGTCTAATTATCGCGAACTGCCTTTTTATTTTGCCTTTTACTTTTTGTTTTTCCTTCATTTTTGTTTTTTCTTTTTCTTCCTTTGTCGTTCTTTTATCTTTTTCTTATGTCTTTGTTTTTCGTTCTTTTTACGTCTTTCCTTTTTGTCTCTTTTCATTTGTTTTCCGTTTTATTTTCTCCGCTGTTTGTTTCCTTTGTCTTTCTTTTTCATCTTTGCTTTGCATCTGTTTTCTTGTATTTTACTTACATCTTTCTTTTTCATCTTTTTCATTTAACTTCTATTTTTACGTTTTTTTAAAATTTATTATTTGTTTTTCGTTTTGTTTTTCCCTTTTTGTTTTATTTATTTGTCTTACGTTTTTGTATATTTCTTACGTTTTTTCCCCCCGTTTTTTGACATTCTTTGACATTTTTTCATTTGTCATTCATTTTCGTCTATTTCCGGTGTGTATGATGAAATTTGTTTGGCCATGAAAAATATTGCATCATCCGTGATTGCATAAGATTTTTATCACGCCGAGACACTATTGTCTCGACTGTCGATTAGTTGTCCTACGGCCATTGTCTGCGATGGACGTTACTCCAAAGAAGCGCAAGAAAATTGTAACGCTGCACGAACACACTGGCACGCCTTACCAGTGAGCAAATCAAAACCCGGAAACTCTCCGGATTTAAATCCCATTGAGAATCTGTGGTCAGTATGTAAGGATGACTTCATGGAATGGACATACGAAGTACTAACACGTTCACTGGGTCATGTTCTACTGGAAAAATATGAAAAAATAAATAATAACGGAATTATTCGTTTTGTTTCAATTAATTTGCACAAAGGTTTATTTTATATTTTTTTCCATTCTTTTTCGTCTTTTCTCATTTGTCTTTCTTTTTCATCTTTTTCCATTTGTCTTTCTTTATCGTCTTTTCTCATTTGTCTTTCTTTTTCGTCTATTTCCATTGGTCTTTCTTTTTCATCTTTTCTCATTTGTCTTCCTTTTTCGTCTTTTCTCATTTGTCATTCTTTTTCGTCTTTTCTCATTTGTCTTTCTTTTTCGTCTATTTCCATTGGTCTTTCTTTTTCGTCTTTTCTCATTTGTCTTCCTTTTT
>OZ038502.1:85236673-85249173 GCA_964036315.1 Acanthosepion esculentum | reverse complement strand
TTCTTCTGGTATCCCAATTCTTCTGATTCCTCCGTTATCACAATTCTTCTAGTCGTAGTTCTTCTATTTCCAGTGTCCCTTGATGGACGATCATGGCTCTCCACAACTTTCTGTCCTTTGTAGCTCTTAGCAAATTTGGTCTTGTCGCCATCTCTTTTAATCTCTGTTCTGCCAGCCATTTTTCTTTCGTCATTTCTCACATCATTGTTCAGTCCATGGTATTCTCAGCATCCTTCTGCGGAACTGAATTTCTGTTACTTTGAGTCTCTTCTTCATCTATAAGAAGATTGTTCAGTATTCACTGCCATATAGGAAGACCGATATTACATAACAGTCCATTACATTTTAATTGGTTTGTATTGAGATATTCCTGTTTTTTAATACTTTCCTTAGCTTTTGGAAGGCATCCTTCACTATACCAATGCGCCTTCGGATTTCGGTGTCGTATTTTCCATTCTCTGTTATAACACTTAAAGTGGAAGAGAATTGGAAAGCTTTAGCGAGGAGAGAGGTCAATAAAAGAACAGCATTCAAGAAGACAGAAGACGGCAATTGACACTGCATTTAAATTTTTGAAGTTTTTAGAGAAAGAAAAAATCAGAAGAGATGCGAGAAAAGAAAATATAGAAGGTACGGTTACATCTAGCTATTTCAACAGCAAAACGATGGGACCTAATTGACAATCTAGTAGTATTCATGAGGTCGTGATACCAAGGAGGAAAGTTCATTAAAACAGTTGCCATGAAAATATTTACAGAAAGACATAGAGAAGCCATGTCACGGTGGTAGGAGAGTGATCGGTCAGGACCGATAACATACCAGAACATTCTCTGGATTTCGTCGAGAATCTCTAGATATATTTTAGGAGCTCAAGACCAGACATGGCAGCCATATTCAGTGCATGGACGAATGGTAGATTTATAAGTGTGCAAGATGAATTCTGGCGATTAAATTGTCTAGAACGGCACAATGAACCAATTTCCCTGGCAGCAGACTGATCATTTGGTTGGATGTAATCATTCCGCTTCATGTCAGTGGAAAAGGTTTGACACAATGAATTATTTTCCTGGAGGTTAAAAGAGTGTAGTTTAGTTTTGTAGGCGTTAAAATGAACAAGCCATTTCTTGCTCCAGCTAACAACGGATTGTATGTGACTTTCGAGATCAGTGACCAATTTGATTTTATCAAAACTATCAGAATTATTATTAAGACAAGAGTAAATACAGTGAGCCCCCGCCTATTCGCGTTTCAGCATTTGCGGCTTCACACATTCGCGGATTTTTCTTTAGAACATATGTACTTGTTATTCGCTGAGAAATCCCTCGATTTGTGTATTTTTTCGATAGAATATATTTTAAATATTAAATATATTCTATCGAAAAAATACGTATTATTTTCCTGTTATTTAAGTGACTTAAAACATAACAGTCCATTTTTATGGTAAAAATTGGCAGAATTATAAAAAAACAAACAAACGCAAAAACATGTGTAGTGCTTGGGTTTTGTTCTTTGTTAGGGGCTGCCGGTGGGGTCTTAAAAGTGACTTATGCTAAGTCTTGGGGCATCATCGCAGTTTTGTTTTTAGAAAATGTTTTAAATTTTATATTTTATGTCTTGTTACACATATTTTATACAGTATTTTCAATGGTTGTATCGATCTATACGTAATTAAATCGGTTATTGTACGTATGAAAGAACATTTACGCTAAGTGTGTGGTTACCAATACTATTTTTCAAAAATATTTAAAAAAGGGCCTGAAATGTTTATGAAGTGTTTAGGATTAACGTTTTAAGGCATATAATGAAGAGGTTGACGCTGTTGGCACTATTCAACAGTATAACATCTCAAAATAGGTACTTATAAGCACTTTTAGTAGGTTTACAAGTATTCGCGGATTCTAATTATTCGCGGTCGGTTCTGGCCCTAACGCCCGCGAATACGGGGGACTCACTGTAGTTGTGTCATCTGCATAGATACTAAGTCGGGAAATCCAGTTATCTGTGAGGAAATTGTTCAGTAGTCACTGCCATAAGGAGTGTTGGATTACCGTCCCCTGATGATAATCACAGGCGTCGAGATTTTCATTAACCGCCTCCTGACTATAATTACAGGCGGCACGAGATTCGAAAAAATCCATCTCTTTCTCCTTGACTTTCATAGCGAAAAGACGTATTCTTCTCACCCCCGTCGACATGTAAGTAACCCAGCTACAGACACTGAAGCTTGCTTTGAACTATTCACATTTGATTTTATTTCTCAGTTTTTTCTTTTTGTAAAATATCCTATAAATATATTTGTTAATATTTATTTGTTTAATTTTACCTGGACTCACATGAATACGCCAATAATGTTTTGCGGTTCAAATGTACCAGGAGCATTAAAATCTCATCAAAGGTGTTGATGCTCGCAACAAAGCCTGTAATTATTGTCAGGGGGCGATAATCCAAAATCTCGCTGTCTGTGATTATCATCAGGAGGCGGTAATCGAATAGGAGTGATATTACACAGCAGCAATCTTTGTTTCTAATTTCTTCTTTTGGAAGACACCTTTTGCTGTTCCAGTGTAGCTTCGGATTTCGTTGTCCCATTATCCGTCTTCTATTAAAAGATTACATAGATATTTAGCTATTTTCAATTGATTGATTTTGACAGCTCCAATTCGTAGTTTCCATCTTGGATTGTTCCTCTTGCTGACAATCAGACACTCTGTATTCTTACAAGTGATATTTAGTCCTTTTTTCCACCTTTCCTTTACTAACTTTTCTCACAGTTTTCCTTCTGTGTCTGGTACTACAAATGTATAAATCAGGCACGGGAAACGTTTTTCGAACAGTGAGCCGCACGAGGCTCAGTTCATCGTAAAGTGAGCCGCACTACTAAAATATAATCAAGTTAATTTTTCATTAAAGATACCGAAGACATTTGCAAGACAAAAGAATATGCGCATAAGCATCTGCCTTAGAAATGATGGAAAGGTCGAATTTAAAAAAAAAAGAAGTATATTTATTATATTGAGAAAAATAATTAGTATTAACGTTTCCTGTTTCTGAAGCAAAAAATGTTTTGCACGTATGATCTTCCTTAGTGAAAATCGCTAATCGTTAAAACGCTGACAACGTTACCTTCAACGAAAAGTTACAAAATTCAAGAAACATTGTACTTAATCGTTATTTATGCATGTGGCTATGCATGAGAGAGTATGCGAGTGAACAAGTGAGAATGAAAGGAAACAAAGAATATTTTAATAAGGTTATTTACCTCATGAAATTAGGCGTAACATTCGGAATGCCAATCGAGCTGCATGTGGCCCACAGGCCGCTGTTTGCCTATGACTGGTATAAATAATAAAATTATCGACTACTTAGTACTTGAAGTGGTATTTTTTTTATCGATAATGTTACTAGGACCTGTGGGGTAACAAGATGTAAAAGAGAAAACTTTAGAGCGGACAATAGAGGAAAAGACAAAAAAGAACAGGGTACAAGAAGACTGACGATGGTAATTGATGTTGTATTTACATTTTTGAAAAGAAGTGCGAGAAAAGAAACTGTTAGAGTAGAAGTGGAGGTTGCATTTCAACAGTAAAACGGTGGGACCTAGCTGCCAATCTAGTAGTACGCTTAAAGTTAAAGTACTGGGAGAAAAAGCTCATCAGAACAATTGCCATGAAAATATTTGTAGAAAAGGGAAGCCACGTCACGTCGGTGAGAAAGTGACTGAAGACGAGATGCCAAGTAAAGATCGATTACATAACAAACGCTTCTTTGAATTTTGTCAAGAATCTCGAGATGTACAGCAGGGGCACCAGACCGGATATGTCATCACTATAAACAGATTTACTCCAGTCCTAATGAGCGGTTAGACCTTTAACGAGGCTCCTTGCCTCGAAACGCTATTGCGTCTAAAACTCAATTCAGGCAACAAATGGAATTCGTGCCGTTACTAAAGACGCTTGAAGAATGGCCGGTTTCTTGTATCGTCCTAGAAAATACCCAACCAATGCTGCCAAGCTCTGTCCTTGCAGGAGACTAGTCAGACCAAAAATGGAATATTGCTATCATATATAGACTGGTTCTGCCTACTCAACACTTCCACGTTTTAGTCTAGTTCAAATGCGATGACGCGTCCTTTTGGGTGATGAATTATTTCCCCCGCCGCAACACCTACCCTCTCACTACTCTATCGCTATTGCATTTTCAACCGGACTACAGTCTCACCAATTCAGACCTTCACAGTTGGACCCCCCCCATGCTTTGCTCACAGCGCCAAATCATCCCCATTACCTTTGTATTTTTATGGTAAACAAGGAAGTTCCAATCAGACAGCTTTTCCCCAGGGGTGCTTCCCCAACCACTACAATAATAACAACTTCAAGTCTATGGTCAATCGATATCTATCCCACATATCCTTATAACATGCACTTACAACAACGCCCTTACATCAATCTTACACAGTAAATCTCTATCTTCAGTAGCTCTTGGGGCTTGTATCGGACGAACTTAAGTAAAAAAAAAAGGTTTTGTTGGTAAGAAATAGGAATAGAAAGTAAAACGATCGATATTTGCCCACTCAGTTTTCATGATCTTCCAATGCTGATCGATAATCATTGATTTTTCACGAGAAGACTTCACGAAAACTAACCTGGTTTTGAACGAACTGAATGGATTTCTTCAAAGTTGTTTTTTTGTTTTTTGCAATTCTTCGAAAACGCCACCAATCACCCTCATAATATGACGCCCAGAATACTACTCTCGTCGGAACATTTTCAAGAAGACATCTTGAATACGCGTCTTGCTGCCTCTTGGCGGGAATGGGAGCAGGTGAATTTCCTAGCCAATGGCCAGTTCAATCATATCGGAAATTTTAAAGCTGTGCGAGGCTCCAGTGATTCATCTTTCAACCCGCAGAAAACGACACAAATATCTGTTTGCGATAAATTCGTGTTGTCTGGACGGCAAAGACGCACAGAAATTGTACGAATGTCCGTATTGTAAACTTCCATCAACAGCCGAGTTTAAATTCCAGTCGAGTTCATGACATTCACTTACGTGCAAATACTCTTAGGAAAGGTATGAACCTATCTCTTCTCTTCTCCCCAGTTATGGGCGAATAGCAGGACAGACTTGTCCTTGGGTGGAAACCAGTCTAAGAGAAGGAAAGCTCTGAGTTCAAAACCCTAGAAAAGTCGTTTGGGGACCTTGTTACACACTATGTACACCATTTCTTGAGCAGAACCAACCACACTTTTCGGAAGAGTCAAAAACAAAGAAATGGTGTACATAATGTAGAATATTAAATTTACATCAAAAACCGTAGTTCAAAATATTCATCATGTCGCTAAAGTTGATGTGCAGAGTGGCTTCACTTTTATCAACATGGAAAACGGAATCGGAGATAACGAGTCGAAGCTACTTGCTTTGATCGAATTTACTTGTGTTGAAATTGGGCTAATACCCCTTTTTAAATCAATTCATCGCAAGCAAGGCGATAATGCCACTAAGACGCAAGTGGTTATTGGGATTGAAAGAGAATGAGAAGACTTTAGAAGGAACCAGAAACCCAATCCTAAACAGGAAACAATGGATAAAACTCTATTCCAGTTAAAAAAAAACCCGGAGAGGAGTGTGAACCCGACGATAGGCCATAATTCCCCGCAAGCAAAGTGATAATACCACTAAAACGCAAGGGGCTACGGGGATCGCAAGAGAACGAGAAGACTTTAGAGGGAACCGGAAACTCAATCCTAAATAGGAAACAATGGATAAACCTCTGTTCCATCTAAAAAAAAAAACGGAGAGGTGTGTGAACCCGATGATAGGCCATAATTCCCCCCAAGCAAAGTGATAATACCACCTAAACGCAAGAGGCTACGGGGATCGCAAGAGAACGAGAAGACTTTAGAAGGAACCGGAAACTCAATCCTAAACAGGAAACAGAGGATAAACTTCTATTCCTGTTCAAAAGACCAGAGAGGGATGTGAACCGGACGATAGGTGAATGTATTTTGAGAGAGGCATGAATCTATTTTTCCCTACAGCTTTTGGTAAATATAAAGGTAGGTTGAGTTCTCTAACTTTTGTTGATCGTCAGTGTGAAACACAGAGAAGGGAAGAGCCTTTCTTTCCTGAAAATAATGGCAAACATGAAATAAATTTTTGAGTAATGCAACATATCATATACTAAATCTGCTTGTTCTTTCCCTCCCTGGTTTTCACGTACGTTACACCGCGTCAATACCTCATAAATAATGGATTATTACATTTTGACCGCGAGAAATTTTTCTCGCCGGAGTCGATCCTTCAAGTCTACAAATCAACCATTCGCCTTTGCATGGAGTATTTTTGCCATATATGGTCCGGTGCCCCATCTGTTTGTCTTAAGGTTCTTGATAAGATCCAGAGACGGATAGGCAATGTAATTGGCCCTGATCTGGCATCTCGTCAGCAGTCGCTCTCTCACAGACGTGCCGTCGCCTCTGTCTGTCCTTTTTACAAATTCTTTCATGGTAACTGGTCCGATGAGCTGCTTTCGCTGGTTCCAACACTTTATGAATTTAAGCGTTCTACTAAGCTGGCATCTCGCTCACACCCTTTTACTGTCGAAACTGTTAAATGTAGCCGTCTCTTCTACTCCAATAGCTTCATGTCTCGCACCTTTCGCCTGTGCAACTCCCTCCCCTTTTCCTGTTTCCCTGATAGCTATAATCTCCAACTATTCAAATGTAATGTCAATCGACGTCTCCAGATGCGTTGATCTATCCCCTATCCTTCTCTTCATCCTTTTCTCTATCACTCCTATTTGCTCTCGCTCCAACCCCTTGCGTGCTAGTGGCTTCCCGCCTTGCTTGGGGTGAAACGCTTAAAAAAAAAGAAGTGACGAAAAAGATATATTAGCGACGATGTTTAGTTTAAGAGAGAGCAAAAAGATAGAGGAGGTGGTAACGATATCGTGCATTTAAATTCTGCTCCAAATGAAAACCTTGTCAATTTTATATCTTTTCATTTGTACCCGCTTACACCTTTAAATAATGACCTACATTCATAACTTATTACTTTAATTTCTATATTTGGTTAACTTTGATAAGCACAAATATTTACTAGTGCAATAGTGGTGTACGGATATAGAAAGCGATTATCTCCCTTTGGTCAAGATAAGTCACATGGATCACGGGACGCCCGCTTAGTGATGTCACTTCACACAGTGACGAGAGTGGCTAGTCATTCAGTTTGTTTATAGCAGCCAAACCAAGCGGTTGCTTTTTTAGCCTGGGCCAAACAAGTCGGGCCGAGACTAAATCTGCCCCCCACAAGCAGCTTACGAGCACATGACACCGTTTCCCTTTCGGAATATATCTTTCCCATATATAGAAAAAACTCCGACTCGCAATCCTTAATTTGGAAAAAACTAAGACACATCGTTTCCTCCTTCGCCTGGTACATGGTAGACGAACCCGACCCGTTTGAAACTGGAGTCTTAAATATGGCTTCTCCAGAAACAGAAGAGTTCCCATATTATATGTAAGATCCTTCCTTTTTGTTTCTCCTTACTCTACTTTGCCTTGTAGATATACATGATATATTGTTGTAGCATACCTATATATAATAGTAAATACTGTATGTTGGTCTGTAGTTGGAGATTCGTCTCCAGCTGTGCTGGTCAAACTCTTTGCCTCCAGGTAGACAGGATCCGCCAACGAGGCTATGTTGAAGGGCAGAGTCTCTTCTCGAGAAACAGCTACTCGACCCCGTTTTATACGGGGTCAACGGGGAATTTTTGGCTGAGCCTACGGGCTCGGATACCCCACATTAAATTCGGCCTTGTGCTACATCTGATTGCTTGGGGTGGTTGGTAGATATCCTGCAGTTGGAGATTCATTGTGGAATTCACTTGACTCACTTCTAGCCGTTGACTACTTCTACGCGCCGCTGGCGAATCTTATATGTGTTGTTCATGTCCTAAGTATTATCATTCATTACCAACATTCATTTGATTATTCTATTCAGTAACTTAACCTAGGTTACAACATATATTATTTTCCGTGTGGGACACAGGTAAATATGAATATATAGACTTATATTTGTTTTAGTGGTATAAAAGTCTCTTTGAGAACAAAGCATGTTAATCATTCATTTTCCTTTCAGTTATTCCGTACTGTCCGTGAACTACAGTTTTATTATATCATGGATATAATAATGCCTATAATAGGGGAAATGAAAATGGGAGAATAAATCTTTCTTCCATAGCTCTCTCTCTCGTTATAGAGGTATTTCTGTGGGTATTTTGTAGCCGTGAACTGGCAATTTATTCGCTAAATATTATGAAACGTCAGAAAATGAAAATAGGAAAACTGAAATGTTCACGTGTATTACTATTATATTCACGGCACGGTGGAGTAATGGGTGGAGGCTCGGATTGCGGAATCAGAGAGCCAAGTTCGAATTCTCGTTGAATCCATTACATTCACTTACGTGCTAATACCCTTGGGAAAGGTATTAATCCTCTTCTTCTCCCTCCAGCTATGGGTAAATAGTAAGACAGACTGGGTTCTATAGCCTTGGAGGTCTAGGAGAAGGACAACTCTGAATTCAAAACCTGTATTTGGCCCTTCAAAAATTGTGGTTGGTTTCTTACAAAGCCTTCACCTTCATATATGCTTGTGTCTGGCTGTCGGTTCCTGAGCTGCTTGACCCTAAGACGTTGAATACGACGGGAGAGTTCACCATTAATACCGTAGTATTTACCTACCTACATACGAATGTTGTCGAGCTTAAAAAAAAAAAAAAAAGTAAAAAAAGAAGGCAGATCGGAGATAAAATCTATTTCGTTTCTGATGGTCCTTGGAGCCAAAAAGATCTTCACCTGAGGCGCCTCGTTGTACTTCTAATGAAGTCAAATGAAGGCATCCTCTGTGCAACGACAGTTCCACTTGACATATCATCCTGGCCTCATTGTAAACTATCGCCTTCTTTTGTTTTTGGATATTGCTGCTATTCTGCTCGAGGTGAACATAGTTCGTAATTATAGTTTAGATCAACGATTCCCAACGTGGGGCGCATTACCCACTGGTTGGGGGGCATGGTAATATTTTGGAGGGCAACTGTTCTAGGAGAAGGATAACTCTGAACTCAAAACTTGTATTCGGCCCTTCAAAAATTGTGGTTGGTTTCTTACAAAGCCTTCACCTTCATATGTGCTGGTGTCTGGCTGTCGGTTCCTGAGCTGCTTGACCCTCAGACGTCGAATACGATGGGAGAGTCCACCATTAATACCGTAGTATTTACCTACCTACATACGAATGTTGTCGAGCTTCAAAAAAAAAAAAAAAAGAAAAGAAAAGAAAAATGGCACATCGGAGATAAAGTCTGATGGTCCTTGGAACCAAAAAGATCTTCATCTGAGGCGCCTCGTTGTACTTCTAATGAAGTCATCCTCTGTGCAATGACAGTTCCTTTTGACATATCATCCTTTGCCTCATTGTAAACTATCGCCTTATTTTTCGGATATTGCTGCTATTCTGCTTGAGGTTCGTAATTTGTTGATTTCAAATAAAAACGTGAACATAGTCCGTAATTATAGTTTAGCTCAATGATTCTCAATGTGAGGCGCATGACCCACCGGTGTGGCATGATAATATTTTGGTGTAGGATGTGCATCTTTCGGCTTACTATACCAATGTGAGCTCAAATTTCATTTTGCATTACTATTTCATGATTAAAATGATCAAAGTATATTACAGAATAAGATTCATTCAAATATTTTATATTTCTGCCTTTCAGTTCTCTATAATACGTTTTGAAATTATATATAATTAACTATCTTTTTGTTTTTTAAATTTTTCTCTTTCATGGATGCCATCATCTTTGGAGGCTTGTTTAGAGACCAAGTTAATGGCATCTTAAGCTTCATTCAAGTAAATTGCAGTTAAACTTTGAATATGTAAGAATTAAATATTAGAAGAGGCACCAGAATTTTAGAAATACGAAAGTTCGGCATGGCCCAAAATCAGTTGGGAAACATTGGTTTATCTTCCCCACATATCCCCATAAACTTATTTTATAAGCCTTTACCTCGAGCGGCTTTTCGGCCTTGTACAGAGGGAACATCATTGTAAAAAAAAACAAAAAACGAGAGAATATGGTTAAAAAATAGCGCATAGGTGACTGTGAAGAGTCTTCAGTTACAGATATTATAAGAATGATGGTCTGCTAAAAGAGTTTGGTATAACTATTGTGAACAAGTAAAAAAGGAATCCAGGAACTAAGTTCGAATTCCATCACTGGCGTCTCAACGCAAGCCGTAGTTACAAAACTAGTCTTTCAGATAATCGATCCTCACTGCGTGTTCAAGCTGCTTCGCCATGGGATAATGGTTGCCAAGTGACCCAAGCTAGTCTTGCAAACAATTACTACTACAGTGAGTTAGATCACCCTTTCACTACACGCCTCAAATTGCCAGCTTGTGTCTGAATAAACGATGTCAGAAGTTAAAAGGACGACTGTGGAATTTCCCTGTATCTTGCTAGTAAAATAAAATATGTCGATTGAAACTGGCATTTGGAAATAATGTGTTTAAGATCGATTCATATGTTAACACTTATAGAATCTTGGCTTTAATTGGATTTGTTATTTGACACTAGCTTTGGTATGGAGTTACGTGGTTCATAAAATAACTGATGTGGGACGTTCTCTCTATCAACTGCATGCAAGATGAGTGCGTAGACCACTGCGAGGGCTTCAATACCGAAAAGGAATGAAAAAAGAAGGTACATTTTCAAGGTAGCACTGAGTAAAATTGTGAGTTTGGAATCAAATGTAGATCAAGTATGGATCGGAATTCGATAGAAGGATAAAATAAAGAATAAGAAAAGTGTATGCAGTCTTCCTCGTATGTTTTTTTTAAAATTATAGATGTGTGTCAAGATTATTTACTTAGAAAATACCAGAAGTATCTGGATATTTTTACCTCGAAGTTTTGTTGAATGGTAAAAGATACATTTTATTATTATGGCCTAAAAAAGTAAAAAGGAATTTAAATTTTCCTTGACGCACGTTTTGACGACCTGTTCATGTGACCTGCTTGTCCGATAGTGAGAATGCCACGTGTTTGTGTGTGCGGAGGAGAAAAGTCGGATCGATTCCCATTGGTTTAGAATGAGTGAATTAATGATAATTATAATTGTTATAATTATTTTATTATAATTATTTTTGACTCTATAATTAGTTTTTATTTTTATTTTTTTATCGGCACGACAAAACAACAGTATAGATAGTTTTTTTTTGTTTATATGTTTTTTATGGACATCACGGTATAAGGAGAAATGAAGGTGAAAGAAAGAAAAATAAAAACAAAGAATAAAGAATATACGTAACATTCTTCGTCTTCTTTTTTTCTTTTTTAAAAAAAGAAAAAAGAAGACGAAGAAAAGAAAAGAAAAAAGAAAGACATAAAACAAAAGAAAATAAAACAAAAAAAAACAGAAATAAAAGAAAAAAGAAAGAAACAAAAGTGGGAAAAAAACAAAAAAGAAAAAAGAAAGGAAAAAGACAAGAGAAAGATAAATATAAAACAAACAAAAATGAGTAAAAGAAAAATGAAGAAAAAAATAAGAGAAAGAAAGATTAGAAAGACAAAAAAAACCTAAAAAAATAGTAAAGAAAAAATGAAAGAAATATTAAAAAAAAGCGAAGCAATAAAGAAGAAAATAAAATAAAAATCAAAATAAAAATCTGGAAAATGAAAGAAAAACAACACAAAAAGAAGGAACGAAACTCGGAAAAATAAACTCGGAAAAATAATAAAAATGTATAAAAATAGAAAAAAGAGAAATATGTTTTTCTGTCTTTCAGTGACTTGAGAAAGAAACAAACCATCTTTTTTTTTATCGATTTAAGATAATTTTTCAGACAGGTAACGTCACGAATTATTTTTATCGCCGAGTTAATAGAACACCTGAAAGAAAACGCAGTCTGAAGTGAGCAACAAAACGTTCCACTTCAGAACATTACTTATTTATAGGACGGTTTTGCATCCACGCACATGACATGAAGTTGAGGAAGGAAAGAGTAACAAAGTTCGAATTCTTGCTGAGGTAGTTTATACATTTTGAAAATACATTTCACTTCTTTGGCTGTCACGACTCTCCCCAACTTTCTTTTTGTTTATGATCTGTGAATTACCATAACTTCTGCACGGTTTCGAAGTCTTACGGCCATATCACATTGAATTTGAATCAAGATGGATAAACGCTTTTAGTAAAGTTACTCTTTTACCTGTCTCTCCTAATCCCTGTACTGCTAACTATTTGTGCAAGTTCGTTAGGTACGTTACTGCTTTTTTATGTTCCACTTGTGTTCAGTATTCCCGTGAGTGTTAAATTTTCGAAACCCTCTTTCCTAATTATTTGCACTAGAAATTTCAACTATCTTTTTCTGATGTTAAGTATAATTGTCCTTTTGCCTCCATTTTCTCTCAAGCTTCGTCTTTGTTCACATGTTCAGCG
>OZ038502.1:85219173-85231673 GCA_964036315.1 Acanthosepion esculentum | reverse complement strand
GGCCGAAACGTTGTGATAAACATGGCGACAAAGATGAAGACAATAGTCCAAATAATGTAAATAATGATCTATATATGTTTTAATAATTTTGTTCGATCTATAGGTTTAAACTTTCTTTTGTTTCTTAAAGGACCTGATTATTTCCAACTATAAAAGTGATTTTTTTTTAACTTATAGGGAATGTAGTTTGTCGAGTATCTTATCAAATTAGCTTTCATCTTTCCTAGGAAATGACATCGTCTAGTGTATAACATCGTAACCATTTATCTGACCGTATACGACGTCTGGATACCGTCTACGATCCTAAATCTGCGGGTAATGACCCCTTACATATGGTCGCTTCTTAACTTTCGCTTTTCCCCATACTTTAAACTTAGCGTAGGCTATTCCGATTGGCTGATCTGTGTAGCAACAAAAAAACAAAACAAACCCTGCAATCATCTCCTCTCTTTTCTTTCTTAGTTTTTTTCTTTTTCTTTCTTTTCAATTACGACCGACTAGTGAGCCTTGTACCATATCTAAGTTACGCTTAGTTAATGGCTATAGAAAGAAGACTTTATAATGAATATGAAACATTATGACATTTGATACAAAAAAGGCTTTAAAAACTTCAAATGACGCTAAATGTCTAGCGAGACGGCGGCCTAGTGGATATGATGGTTATCCAAAGAGCGGTTGTATTTAACTCATAGTCTTGAGTTCAATCCCTCTATCGGGTAATAAACATCTATATATTCTGGGTTCAGCAGAAACGAGCAAGAAACGTTATTACATGAACAAAATAATATCAGGAAAATCAACCCCCTGATTAAAACCGGACTGTGCATGGCAGAAACTTTCTTTCTCTCTATAAATATACTATATAACATTCAAGACGAGGACAATTATTCAATGTACAGGGTGTCCCTAATGTCTGGACACATAAAAAATGAACTATATTTTTTAACCTCCACAAATTAAACATGGTTTTGTCAACAAAAAAAAAATTACTTCTTTTTCTGGGGTATACTAAAGGAGAAGGTGTACTCAATGAAACTCACAGATGCAACACACTTGATTAAATGCATATAGAGTGAATATGCTAAAATAGACGGCAATGTGGAGTTATTGCATCGGGTCCACGTGAATCTTGCAAAGCGCATCAACATTTGCATCAGAAATGATGGAAATCATTTTTAATTTGTTAATATTCCAATTGAATAAAATGTTTTTGAAAATTTGATTCCTGGAAAATATGCACTTTCGCCTAAGTGTCCAGACCTGCATAATGAGACCGAAGAATATATCGAAATATTAAATAATAATCTATATATACAGGGCGCGGCAGAAATATCACCCATACATATCACCCAGAAATAGATCACATATAATGGCAAGATATTAGCTAAATGAAGACACCATTAGCACTAATGTCTTACCATTATGTGGGAGGTATTTATGGCAGGTATATGTGGGAGGTATTTCTGCCACACCTCGTATAAAACAATTTGTGAGACGAAAAATTATCCCTAAGGTAAATTCAATTGCATTTAAATTAGTGGTTCTCAATCTTTTTTTTCTTTCTGCAGACCACATTTCCTCTTAATTTTTTGGTGGGCCCTATAATTGCATTTTTTTGGTGGGCCCTATCAATGCATTTAAATTAGTGGTTCTCAATCTTTTTTTACCTACAGACCACATTTCCACTTAATTTTTGTGGTGGGTCCTATAATTGCATTTTTGCTGGGCCCTATAATTGCATTTAAATTAGTGGTTCTCAATCTTTTTAACTACAGACCACTTTTCCTCTTAATTTTTTTAGTGCGCCCTATGATGGCATTTTTTGGTGGGCCACATAATTGCAATTTTTGGTGGGCCCTATAATTGCATTTTTGGTGGGCCCTATAATTGAATTTTTTTGGTGGGCCCTATAATTGCATTTTTTGGTGGGCCCTATAATTGCATTTAAATTAGTGGTTTTCAATCTTTTTTTACCTACAGATCATTTCTCCTCATAATTGTTTTGGTGTGCCCTATAATTGCATTTTTGGTGGGCCCTATAATTACAGGTTTGGTGGGACATACAAATGCATTTAAATTAGTGGTTCTCAATCTTCTTTTTTTTTTTTTACCTACGGACCACTTTTCCTCTTAATTTTTTTGGTGGGTCCTATAATTGCATTTTTTTGGTGGGCTCTATAATTGCATTTTTTGGTGGGCCCTATAAATTCTTTTAAATTAGTGGTTTTCTATTTTTTTACCTACAGAATACTTTTCCTCTTAATTATTTTGGTGAGCCCTATAATTGCATTTAAATTAGTGGTTCATTCTTTTTACCTACAGACCACTTTTCCTTTCAATATTTTTTTTGTGGGCCCTATAATTGCATTTTTTGGTGTGCCCTATAATTGCATTTTTTGGTGGGCTCTATAATTGCATTTAAATTAGTGGTTCTTCTTTTTACCAACAGACCACTTTTCCTCTTAATTTTTTTGGTTGGCCTTATAATTGCATTTTGGGGGGCCATATAATTGCATTTTTGGGGGCCCCTATAATTGCATTTAAATTAGTGGTTCTCGATCTTTTTACCTACAGACCACTTTTCCTCTTAATTTTTTGGGTCCTATAATTGCATTTTTTGGTTTGCCCTATAATTGCATTTAAATTAGGGGTTCTCAATCTTTTTTTTTTACCTACGCACCACTTTTCCTCTTAATTTTTGTGGTGGGTCCTATAATTGCATTTTTGCCGGGCCCTATAATTGCACTTAAATTAGTGATTCTCAATCTTTTTAATTACAGACCACTTTTCCTCTTAATTTTTTTGGTGCGCCCTATGATGGCATTTTTTGGTGGGCCACATAATTGCAATTTTTGGTGGGCCCTATAATAGGATTTTTGGTGGACCCTATAATTGCATTTTTGGTGGACCCTATAATTGCATTTTTTTTGTGGGCCCTATAATTGCATTTAAATTAGTGGTTCCCAATCTTTTTTTTAACGACAGACCACTTTTTCACTTAATTTTTTTGGTTGGTCTTATAATTGCATTTTTTGGTGGGCCCTATAATTGTATTTTTTGGTGGGCTCTATAATTGCATTTAAATTAGTGGTTCTCAATCTTCTTTTTACCAACTGACCACTTTTCCTCGTAATTTCTTTGGTTGGCCTTATAATTGCATTTTGGGGGGTCCTATAATTGCATTTTTGGTGTTCCCTATAATTGCATTTAAATTAGGGGTTCTCAATCTTTTTTTTTACCTACGCACCACTTTTCCTCTTAATTTTTGTGGTGGGTCGTATAATTGCATTTTTGCTGGGCCCTATAATTGCATTTAATTAGTGGTTCTCAATCTTTTCAATTACAGACCACTTTTCCTCTTAATTTTTTTGGTGCGCTTTATGATGGCATTTTTTGGTGGGCCACATAATTGCAATTTTTGGTGGGCCCTATATTTGCATTTTTTTGGTGGGCCCTATAATTGCATTTTTTGGCGGGCCCTATAATTGCATTCTTTTGGTGGGCCCTATAATTGCATTTAAATTAGTGGTTCCCAATCTTTTTTTAACGACAGATAACTTTTCCTCTTAATTTTTTTGGTTTGTCTTATAATTGCATTTTTTGGTGGGCCCTATAATTTCATTTTTGGTGGGCCCTATAATTTCTTTTAAATTAGTGGTTTTCTATTTTTTTACCTACAGAATACTTCTTCTCTTATTTTGGTGGGCCCTATAATTTCATTTAAATTAGTGGTTCAGTCTTTTTACCTACAGGCCACTTTTCCTTTCAATATTTTTTGTGGGCCCTTTAATTGCAATTTTTGGTGTGCCCTATAATTGCATTTTTTGGTGGGCTCTATAATTGCATTTAAATTAGTGGTTCTCAATCTTTTTACCTACAGACCACTTTTCCTTTTAATATTTTGGTGGGTCCTATAATTGCATTTTTTGGTGGGCCTTATAATTGCATTTAAATTAGTGGTTCTCACTCTTTTTTTTACCTACGCACCACTTTTCCTCTTAATTTTTGTGGTGGGTCCTATAATTGCATTTTTGCTGGGCCCTATAATTGCACTTAAATTATAGTGGTTCTCAATCTTTTTAACTACAGACCACTTTTCCTCTTAATTTTTTTGGTGCGCCCTATGATGACATTTTTTGGTGGGCCACATAATTGCAATTTTTGGTGGGCCCTATAATTGGATTTTTTGGTGGACCCTATAATTGCATTTTTTGGTGGACCCTATAATTGCATTTTTTTGTGGGTCCTATAATTGCATTTAAATTAGTGGTTCCCAATCTTTTTTTTAACGACAGACAACTTTTCCTCTTAATTTTTTTGGTTGGTCTTATAATTGCATTTTTTGGTGGGCCCTATAATTGCTTTTAAATTAGTGGTTTTCTATTTTTTTTACCTACAGAATACTTTTCCTCTTAATTATTTTGGTGGGCCCTATAATTGCATTTAAATTAGTGGTTCAGTCTTTTTACCTACAGACCATTTTCCTTTTAATATTTTTTGTGGCCCCTATAATTGCATTTTTTGGTGTGCCCTATAATTGCATTTTTTTATGTGCTCTATAATTACATTTAAATTAGTGGATCTCAATCTTCTTTTAACCAACTGACCACTTTTCCTCTTAATTTTTTTTGGTTGGCCTTATAATTGCATTGGGGGCCCTATAATTGCATTTTGGTGGGCCCTATAATTGCATTTAAATTAGTGGTTCTCAATCTTTTTACCTACGCACCACTTTTCCTCTTAATTTTTGTGGTGGGTCCTATATTTGCATTTTTGCTTGGCCCTATAATTGCATTTAAATTAGTGGTTCTCAATCTTTTTAACTACAGACCACTTTTCCTCTTAATTTTTTGGTGCGCCCTATTATGGAATTTTTTTTGTGGGCCCTATAATTGCATTTTTTTGGTAGGCCCTACAATTGCATTTTTTGGTGGGCTCTATAATTTCATTTTTTTGGTGGGCCCTATAATTGCATTTAAATTAGTGGTTCTCAGTCTTTTTTTTAATGACAGACAACTTTTCCTCTTAATTTTTTTGGTTGGCCTTAAAATTGCATTTTTGGTGGGCCCTATAATTGAATTTTTTGGTGGGCCGTATAATTGCATTTAAATTAGTGGTTTTCAATCTTTTTTTTACCTACAGACCATTTCTCCTCTTAATTGTTTTGGTGTGCCCTATAATTGCATTTTTGGTGGGCCCTATAATTGCATTTTTTTGGTGGGCCCTATAATTGCATTTAAATTAGTGATTCTCAATCTTTTTTTACCTACAGAACACTTTTCCTCTTATTTTTTAGTGGGCCCTATAATTGCATTTTTTGGTGGGCCCTATAATTACAGGTTTGGTGAGCCCTACAAATGCATTTACATTAGTGGTTCTCAATCTTCTTTTTTTTACCTACGGACCACTTTTCCTCTTAATTTTTTTGGTGGGTCCTATAATTGCATTTTTTGGTGGGCTCTATAATTGCATTTTTGGTGGGCCCTATAATTGCTTTTAAATTAGTGGTTCTCTATTTTAACTACAGAATACTTTTCCTCTTAATTATTTTGGTGGGCCCTATAATTGCATTTACATTAGTGGTTCATTCTTTTTACCTACAGACAACTATTACTTTTAATATTTTTTGTAGGCCCTATAATTGAATTTTTGGTGTACCCTATAATTGCATTTTTTGGTGGGCTCTATAATTGCATTTAAATTAGTGGTTCTCAATCTTTTTTTTTACCAACAGACCACTTTTCCTTTTAATTGTTTGGTCGGTCCTATAATTGTATTTTTTGGTGGGCCCTATAATTGTATTTTTGAGTGGGCCTTATAATTGCATTTTTTTGGTGGGCTCTATAATTGTATTTAAATTAGTGGTTCTCAATCCTTTTTTACCAACAGACCATTTTCCTCTTAATTTTTTGGTTAGTCCCATAATTGCATTTAAATTAGTGGTTTTCAATCTTTTTATTTTACCTACGCACCACTTTGTTGTGGTTGATGCTGCTCTGCGAGCTTTTTATATTCGGCTCCATTGATGTCAATGTTAGTCGAAAATCACCCCTTTACACAATGCCGAGTCTATTAAGGGATTTTGATTTTAAGTGACACACACGACTATAACCTGATTCAAAACTCAAAGACTAGTTGGGAACTGTTCCAGTTAGACGGTCGAACTCTCTGCCTTCGGGCAGA
Organism: Acanthosepion esculentum; assembly: GCA_964036315.1. NCBI lineage: Eukaryota > Metazoa > Mollusca > Cephalopoda > Sepiida > Sepiidae > Acanthosepion > Acanthosepion esculentum. Next base: position 85,225,490 of record OZ038502.1, on the reverse strand, counting down.
GAGGAACCCGGACGAGGCTCTGCCGAAGTGCAGAGTCTTGTTCGGGGAGGTAGACTGAACCGACCCCGTTTATGCGGGTTCTACGGGGAATTTTGCCAGCGCCTACGGGCTCGGAAGACTCACGTAAAACTTGGCCTTGTGCCACATCTACCCTCGTGGGGGGGGTAGTAAATACCGACTATAACCTGATTCAATAAGGTAAGATAATGGAAAAGGAATGACGTAGACTTGTGCTTTTCCCCAGAGTAGTGGATATTTTTAGCAGTATCATTCCATTTCCATATATTATGCTTGCCATCTTTGAATTTTACTTGCAATAATTCATCATTCTGTAATTTAATAAGGGTCTCATTTTTTGATGATTTTAGAATTGTTTTTTTCTATTCTTAGTATTTTAATATGGCGTTGATGGCTGTAGAAATTCCAGTTCTCAGTTGTAACAACCGTTCCGAAGAGAAATTGCTCTATGGACCACTAAAATGTAACCTTTGACCCCCAATTTGCTATTTTTTGGGTGTATCCCCAATAATGTTACATGGACCCCCAGGCCCCATATGCATCCCGATTGATAATCACTGATTAACACTAATATAATTCCCTTTTCAAATATTAATACATCGATTTTATTTTTAGATATATCGTTTTCTTCTCCGTACCGTGTTCTTTGAGAAGATTAGGGATCCTGGATCACTAAAACCTTGTTTACCTTGTAACCCTTAGAAATGTTCCCCCCTTTGCTAAGTCCCCCGTCTCCGTTCCGCTATGAATACACACAAGCTCGTCAGGTAGTTAGCCCGCTGCCTTTCCTTATCAGTATTGCCCTTGATTTGTTCTGTGATAAAAAAATACAATATGATCTTAGGCGTCGAATAAATACTCAAAATCCATTTAAGAGACTTGTTTCTAATACTATAGTCTTATAAAATCAACATAAAACATTTGGTAAGTCTTCCAAAAGCTAAACAAAGAAGAAGCAGGTAAATTACGTTAGAAACAAGGAAAAGGCTAAAGTAATATCAATTGCAGTAATATCGTTGTGATGTGATGGATATCGGCTCGGAGTGAGAACTCGGAGAGCCGAGTTCGAATTCCAGTCGAGTTGGTTAGATTTAATTATGTACAAATATTCTTGGGAAAGCTACTGGTTGAATAGGAGCTTCTTTAGTCTTGGTTGACATTCAGTATACAGCAGAAAGAAATGGCAACCTACAGCTGGAAAAATCTTCTGCCTCGTCAGTCATGAATCGAAAGCTACATGATCGACCAAGCGTGTATCACGTATGGCGCTTAAATGACTGAATATTAATGCTCCGATGACAGTTAATATGCGACATTTTCCTCACACATGAAGGGCGGACATGAGGCAAGAAAAAGAGGTGTGGTTCTATAGAAGGACAAGAATAATATCATGGAAGGAGCATGTGGACAACGAGGAAGTTTTGATGTAAATGGAAACAAAATGGGCGCTTACACCCTTGTGCAAATTGATTGAAACAACCGCTTTAGTTTCCTTTCTTTCACCATACGATCAGTATTAGATCCACTGGAGTGACAGGGTGTAATTGATTTCTATTTTTTCCTCATATTAGGTCATTTTTCGGGGTATATGATGAAATTTGTTTGGCCTTGAAAAATATTACGTCAGCTGTGATTGTATCAGATTTTTATTACGCCCAGACACTATTGTCTCGACTGCCATTGTCTGCGATGGACGTTACTCCAAGGAAGCGTACGAAAATTGTAACGCTGGACAAACGCTCTGGCAATGAGTGAGCAAATCAAAGTACTATCGACTGACGCAGAAATTCTGATTTAAATCCAATCGAGAATCTGTCGTCAATCCTCAAGGAACGACTTTGTGGAATGGACATACGAAGTACTAACACGTGCACTGGGCCATGTTTGATTGGAAAAATACGAAAAAGTAAATAATAATGGGATTATTTGTTCTGTTTCAATTACTTTGCACAAAGGTGTAGGCGATCATGGCCATCCACGTCTTCCTGTATAATTAATTTGAACAAGGGTGTGTACTTAGAAACAGAAAGAGTTGAAAAATTCTGGAGTACATAACGAGGAAAAGAGGCGCTTCGAAAAATTTGATACGCATAAAACATAGTGAAGGCAAGAGGAATGGATGGAAACAGTGAGTAACCTGCCTTTGTGTAAATTGGATGACAGAACAGAGAGTGGGAGGGATAGTAAGAGGACGAATCTTGCTTAGAGCTGAATACAAGCCCTATCCTGGCGAATTCTCTCACAGATGAAGGGGAGAGTCCAAGTAACAAAGAGGTGGCTTTACGCAGAGAGGCTAAGAATGCCATGGACGGATCATGCGAGACATGAGACGGAATAAGGAAGTTTTTAAAAAACATCTGAAAGGAGGAGGAGAGGAAAAGCAATGTGATATGAAATGAGAAAAACCTGAGTCGGTGAAAGGTTGGCATAAAGAAGGTCAACGAAGAGAGATATTGTGGAAAGGACAAACAATGTGATGTAAAGGAAGAAAATGAAAGAGAAAGATTAAGAATTTGTAGGAAAAGGAGGAAGTGAGAGAGGGAGAGAAAGAAAGAAAGAAAGAAGGAAATAGGTATTATTAAAAGAATGTATGCTGAAAAGAAAGAGAAAGAATAAAACGATAGACGTCAAAGAAAAGTAAAAGTGGATAAGGAAGAGGAGATAAATAAGGTAAAGTAGGAGGAGAAATAGTTGAATACATTTTCTCCTTCCCTCTCCTTATAACCTTCCCTTCTATTTAAGGACGTATATAAGAGAAAGAGAGAAAGAAAGAGAGAGAGGGGGGGAGAGAATAAAGACGCAATTAAAGAGAAGCAGAATATCGATAAGTAGGAGTAGGTGGGAGAAAATAAGAAGGAATAGGTAGAAATTAAATGAAGTCTGTGAATAAAGATGTGCGTGTGAGATAAAAGGGGGATTGGCTGTGGTGAATAGCAAGGAGAAAGAGAGGAGGAGCAAGTGAAGAAGTTGGAGGAAAAAGGCGACGATAAGGCGTAGGTGGCGATGTGGAAAGCGAGCAAAAGGAGAAGGCAGAAGAGTAAGAGAAAGACGAGAAGGTCTAGAGAAAGGAAACGAAGTTGAAAAGAAGAAGAAGAAGGGGCGTAGTGTAGGACGGCCAGAAAGAGTAGAAAGGGAGGAGAAAAGAAAGGGGGGAGAAGAGAAAGACGACGTGAAAGGAATGTAAAGAAGGAAGGGAAGAAAAGGGAAAAAAGAATAGGAACGAAGAGCGGAAAAGTGGAGAAAAAAGAAAGAGAAAAACTGTATAGAGATGAAATAAGAAGGGAAAAGCAAGAGGAGGAAGAGGTGAGATAGCAGGACGATCAGGTAGGGAAGTAGTGTGACAGAGCGAAAGAGGAATAGAAAGAGAGAAAAGCGAGGACTAAGAAAGGCGAAAAGCGAGGAAGATAAGAGGAGAACGAGAAAGACAAAGGAAGAACAGCGAGGAAGTGTGTGGTGTGTGGGGGGGCGAATAGCAATAAAGACGAGGTAGGGAGACGAGGATTGAAAAGAGATGAGTAGCTGGACGAAGATAGGGAATAGCAAACGAACGAAGGATATCGAGGAAGCGAAAGAAAGCGTAGAAGGAGTGAGACAAAGATACGAAGGAAGAGGAAAGGGAAGAGGGAAAGCAGAAAAAAGAGAAAGAGAGATAGGCGGATGAAAGTGAGAAAGAAAGTGAAAGGCTAAAAGATGAACGATGGAATGAAAGACCGAGAAAGAACGACTATGAAAACGAAGGATCATGAGATGAAAACGTGAATCATTTCCTAATGGACAAAAAAAAAGACAAAAGAATGACTTTTTTTCTTTAAAAAGAAATATCTTTTCTCCATTTCTATAGATCTAAAATAGTATATATATATATATATATATATATATATATATATATATATATATATATATATATATATATATATATATATATACAGGGTGTCCATGAAGTTCGTGTGCACTTTAAAAAATTTATAACTTTATTTTTATTTGCGATAGAAATAATCTGTAAAAAATGTTATAAAATTTAATGTACCTAGTTTTAAGTATAGCTAAAATAACTAATGTGATTTTAAGCATTACTGTAAATCAGTTGGCAAATGTTTTCCGTGAACTGCCAAATCGTATTACCCTTTGTATTGCTAATGATGGAGGACATGTGGAAAGTTAAATAAAATTTCAATAAAACCTTAAAAGATATAGATTTACTTCTTTCTAATACTTTTTACAAATTATTTCTATTGCAAATACAAATAAACTTATAAATTTTAAATTTTTTAAAGTGCATACGAACTTTATGGACACCCTATATATATATATATATATATATATATATATATATATATATATATATATATATATATATATATATCCCGGAGAAACAAGCGCGAAGAAAATTAACCTTCTAGACTTTGTATGTAAAAATATGATATCCATATTTTGGCCCACACATTTCATATTTTCTGGGCAACTAAAATTTTCCAGCGCCATCACAATTCGACTGACGATGGACACTTAATGTGTACGCGTCATAAGCATTAAAAATAACACAAAACGAACCGGAAGCGCCGCCATATTAAAGATTAAGTCATGCAAAAAGAAGCATTCATAGATTCTGCTCATGTTAATAGCTCTTTTTTTCTTGGCTTGATCTATATATACTTGTGAACTGTCGACGCTATTTTAGTAGCGAAATAGATTCAAGGTAACTCGATTTATCAAAAGTTCGACGACCATTAAATGTCTGTAAACAAATATAGGAGAGCACTTCGACGTTAGCAAGTTTCTCTCGCGAGATCAATTACGACTGAATAATGAGTTCGCTTCTCACTGGGTAACCCCCCAACTTTCGCTCTTCTGCCACATCTAAGCTATGCGTAGAAAACTACAACTGATTAGTGAGTTCGATCCTAACTGGGTGCTCTACACTTTTAGCCTTGTGCCGCATCTAAGTTACGCTTAGAAAACTACTAAAATTGAGTTGTGAGTTCGATCTTCACCGGGTGTTCTACATTTTCGAATATTGTAAAACGTAAGATTTAACGTAAGAATATCAATTTGAGAAGAAGGACAGTAGAATAAACGCTCATTTTTTTTCTTTTGCCAATAACGTTTTAATTGTAATATTATTATTATCCGTTTCCTTATAAGGAAACATTCAACGTTTATTTGACCGAGCAACAAGTGATCCTCGAGTGATGCTATTTTTTTACTTCTTGTCCATCGGGCTGGGATCAAAGTGTAGAATCTTGTCCTCTTTATTTCTAATAGTAATGATGATATTAGCCGTTTTCTTATAAGCAAACAATGGCATTCATTGACCGAGCCGCAAATGTTCCTGGAGTGACGCTTTTATTTACTCCTTGGCCATATGATTAGGATCAAAGTGTAGTATCTGTTCCCGGATACTCGCTTAATGATCGCCTTTTGGCTGAGATTCGATCACTGATACATGCCTGGCACAGGGATTCGTCCCTGCGCTGGTAGTATCACGGCTACGTCTAGCTATGACCAGCTTTGACCAGCTCCGCCCAGCTTGGACAAACCACGACCAGCTAAGACAAGCCAAGACCAGCTATGACTAGCTCTGACCAGCTTGGACAAGCTAAGACCAGCTAAGGCCAGCAAAGACCAGCGGCCCGGGTAAAAACACTCGGGTCCCCACGTTAAAAATCGACCTTGTGTCACAACATGACTCAGTGGGGGGGTCAAGTAAATACCAAGTGTAGTATCTGTTCTTTTTATTTCTAATAATAATAGTAATTTACTTATAAAGAAACATTCGGAATTTATTGATCAAGCTGCTAGTACTGCTTTTGGTTCATATTTATAAAAAGTTTGATTAAAACAATTTTTCATGAAAATAGGTTTCTCACGTCCATTAGTTGCTATCGCTCTTTTCAGTGTCGATGGTGGTTTTGTGTGGAAAGTCAACATACTATGTAATTATTTTCTTTTCGGGCGACACACGCTATCCATTTTAGTTGTTGAAAATTCTCACTTGACGTGGTTTCTGTTATCCCGTAATGTATTTTGCTTGTGATTCTGTAGCGCCAGTCCACAAGGTTCGAAAAAGAATGGTCCTCGCTAAGACCTCCAGGCTTCATTTTTTCGTAGCCATTTTTTAAATTATTGATTCGAGAAAGCAGTTGTATGCAGCTGACAGTTTAGATATTCCTGAACATATTTGGCGAATGAATGGCATCCATATGAAAGTCTCGATCTGACAAGATTATTTAAGGATATGACTTGAGTTTTAAGATTAATGTTTTCGTTTTCTATCAGTTTGCGGTGATGGGCGAAATATT
>OZ038502.1:85196673-85214173 GCA_964036315.1 Acanthosepion esculentum | reverse complement strand
TATTAAAAAATCACTATACTAACGTCTTTCTGACATTGGGTCATGTGATAATGAACGAAAATCAGTTCCATTTGCTGTGTTGCGTGTTGTCTCTGAATTTTAGTGATATATAGGCAATTCCTCCGTAGGGACATCAACGCTGCATCACGGACTGAATCCACAACGAAAAATTTTCTTCAGCTTTCTGTAACACTATTTAGAAACGGCAGGTTAATTAACCAATTAATTAACCACAGAAGTTAATTACGGGGATCACTTAAACCGATAGATAGAACGAAAGACATACTGAGCGATAACTTAAACCGATAGATAGAACGAAAGACATACGGAGCGATATTCTTTTTGTTTTGTTATTTTCCCAAAACAAGGGATCGGTGAAAAGATTTTTTGTTTTGTTGTTTTCAAATGCGAATCAAGATAATCATTTTCCTTTCTCGCAGAGGGACAAGATTTAACAACTTAGATGATAAGAAAAAAAAGCCACCCACAAAGCGATGTTATTTTGATAACAGGAACGGCGAAAATTCTGATGGTCATTGTCGTAAAAATTAGTTGATGAATCCCAGAGTTTTTGGGCAGATAGAACATTAACTGTGTCATGATAGCCAAAACTTATATTATCGGGAAAGGATTTAATAGGTCATCTGCCGACCGCACACAGGGCCCGGCCCTGAGTTAAGGAGATGTCGGTTGGACAGGACATCTGTGTTCTGTTGAAATTCGTTTGTGATAACAAAAGCCATGTTATTGGATTTTTTTTAATTAACTCGATTTCGCCAAAATTCTAATTGAAGAATTCCATATGCCGTGACGTTGGATAAAAATTGAGATTATCAGATTCACACTCATTTGACGCCTATTGGCCGAATAGCCAGGCGGAGGTGATCATGTGACGCAGGGGGAGGCCTGCCACCGCCCATTGAGAAGATAGGTATGAGATGTTGCTGCGAGGAAGTGGGAAAACCGTTGACGCCCTCTAAAGTATGGTGAGATACCCATATGAGAGCAGAAGATGGTGGGAATGGAATAAGATTTCCAAATATGGAAAATGATAATTATTTTTGACAGAAAACAAAGAAAATCCTTATTGGGGATTTGAAATCAACGTGGTGGCCACACCACGTCCGACCCACGCCGGGTTTGATCGGCGTCCATATAAGCAAACGTCTTCGGGCGTTTGGCAGAGTAGAGTGAGAGAAGTGAAGTTAGTTTTTGGCAGTGCAGTCCAAGAGCAGTGCAGTTCGCAGAGAGATCCAGTCGAGCCCAAGAGACAAGGGGACTCGGAAGATAACGCCTCGCACAGGTGACCGCACGATTCCATGCCTTCCGACTTAGACTTCTAACCAAGAACAGATTTGTTGAAGTCCGACTTTAGATTTCCCACCAAAGTAAGTTTCCGACTTAGACTTCTAACCAAGAACAAATTATAGAAGTCTGACTTATATTTTCCACCAGAGCCGACTTTATTGAAAAACAATCCAGATATCCAGAAGTAGCTAAGAATGTAAAAGTGTTACAATCCACATTTTTTTCTTCGGGCTGGGAGAGAAAGAGAGAGACGCACTCCTGTAACTCAACAAACCGACATAAAATTAATCACTATTCCTAACCAGTCGCTCGCCTTGAAGTTGTTGTTTGTGCTTTTGTTTTTTTTTGTCTACATTTATTGTGCAGTATCACCTTGACCCGGAGTCGGCTGGCACTACGGCCCGACGTCTGATTGATCTCGTCAACCTAAGATCAAATCACAACGTGGGTAGGTTGAATCGAGATCAAAGCAGTTTCTTCGGTGACCAGGCGTTGGAAGCGAGCCGAGTACGACAAGTTGGTGCTAGAACCCAACAAGACTTCAACCGATGCCCCAGGGTTAGCCCGTCACAAAGGAACGATGTCACATTTGGCGTCGTGACCAAAAAGTCGGGTGTCACATTTCTTCTTACTCGCATTATTATTATTAGTAATAGGTTGTCATACATGAAAAGACGCACTTTATAGGAAATGAATAAAACACTTTTGAAATGTTAAATCAATAATTTATTTAATTGAAATAGGCACTACGTTGATGAATGACTGTTCTTCAACGTACTTTTAAATTCTTCATCCCATCTTTAAAAAAATTGTCATCTTTTGATATGATAAACAAATGTTTTGATTATCTCTTCCTGATTGCAGAATATTTTATTGCGTATGAAAAGCTCAAAATGCTTAAATAAGTGATACACAGTATGAGAGATATCTCGTGAAAATGGAGAATGAAGCAAAATTTCATAATTCAGGCTATGCAGCTTTTGGACAATTGATTGAGAAGCGTGCGGCCATGGGTTGTCGAGCAGCAAAATTGGGCCATCCCTATTTACAAGTCTAGGATGTTTCGTTTTTAAATTTTCATGTATACAATCAATTTCTCCAAATTACGAGGTTGCTGTTATTGTTTCCCCTTGAGGCAAGAATGACTAACCCCTTTGAAAGACCACTATACAGTAACCATTAACTTTTTAGGGTGCCATGGAGGTTTTCGGTATTGTTTTAGTGATTCAGTTGCATTTAACCACTTGCCTTACTATTTTTAAAGAATATCCATTTCTCATCGTATATAATTGTAGTCTATTGCTGCTGGGCTGAAATGAGGCGACGAGCACTTATATATAAAAATATATAAATATCTTTATTGTTCGAGTTGCGGCGAATGGGTGGGGTGAGTTAGAATCAAAGCGGTTAGGATTGCGCACATAGGAATTGACAGAAACATCTTCGGTGAACCCCTAGCCAACCTCTCTGTCCAGATCAAGAATCGGACCGGTTAAATAACCTTTGGACACCTACGCAATATCACATGGCTACGTCTTCTTCCGGTATGTCACCTACGCAACTTCCTCTGGCCACGCCTCTTCTGACATGCGCTCACACAAGCACGCATTTCCTTCCGCTCAGGACACCTGTGCGCCATGTTTAATTTAGCAACCGGATGCATTTTCGGTTTATGCTATCACCAGTTCCGATTTCCGCATACACACTGATGCAGCGGAAAAAGGTCAAAGGTCTTTCCTCAACCGATATCCGACATAATGATTCGAGGCAAAACGGTTCTTTTTCCCAGTTTGTACTCATACAGTAAGATTGCTCGACATTGTTTCATAGTAATCATCTTTAATGGCCTTATGAATAATAATATATTTAAACAAAAATAATCTGGAAAGAAAATGAGTCAGAAATAAGTCAATACTTGTCTATATACTAAGGAGGTTACTTTGTGAGATGACCGGATCAACAACCAACCAAAAAATATGCCATTTCATGAATGACAACCGAATAGAAAGTATCATTTCTTGAAGTAAGCGACAGGGAGAATCATATAGATAGAACGGATCTCAACAGATCAGCCAGCTATCGATCATCTCCATGTGGTGTCCGCTTTCTCAGTTGAAATCACGACACGCCAGGGAATCTGTAAAAGTATTGACTGATTATCTGCGTTTATTTTGGCCGTATATTAAAAACTTAAACAAAGACATGGTTCATAAAACCCCGACTCTGTTCGGGCCGTCAAAGATCTGACCAATTTGGTTGGATTTCTTATGTACGCATTATGTATCTCGCGTTTATAAACTTTATACCAGATGTAGCAGATTAAATTCAGGGTGAGATGGGTAAATTGTCGCCATTTTATAATTTGGATTTCGCGCATGCGCCTTGTTTTTTTATATTTTGTCGACTGCAGAGTATAATAGTGTCAGTTGAGCAGCGTCTATGAGAAAAAGAGCACCATTCACTCCGCCAGAAATTTGGAAATGGCATGCTGCAGTGCTTGACATTCGCTCCGGAATCTCCAATACGAACATTTCAGAGTATTTGGCTGCCAATCTGAGGACAGCGCACAGGATTCGGAAAGAGTTGGATGAGTCTAATGGTGACTACAAAGGTGATTAGAGTGATTATTGATGGCGGCGTTATGCTTTCATTCATCTTCCCACATGGCCTCAGACTGATCTCGAAGGCCTACATGAAGTGTTTTAAGAAGGTAGTGCTACCCCGAGTTAAGAGGGTGGCTTCTGGAAGACCCTATGTCTTGCAAAAGGATTCTGCACCATATTACAAAAGCAGGAGGACCCAGTCATAGCTCTCAAACAATTTCTGCGACCACATCCCCCCTTACATCTGGCCACCTCACTCCTCAGACTGCAACCCCCTTGATTATTATATGTGGGGCGCAGTTGAGCGAGTGACCAACAAAACTCCGTGTAACACCAAAGACGAACTGAAGGCAATGATTATGACAGCATTCACCAACTTAAACAAGGAAACTGTCCAGAAGAGTTGCAGGAGATTCTGAAGTTGGCTGGAGACCGTGGTTGAAGTCAATGGTGATTTTATTGAATTAATTTACTCTTTAATATTTCAAGATATTTTTGTGTAATTTTAGTAAATATATCTGTTAAAATGTGATGTCAGTGTTATTTTCATTTTGCATAATTTAGACGACAGTTTATACATCGCACATTATTATCCCAACAAAGGTTGCCAAATAAAACAACCATTTGCCGAACAGACATTACAGAAGAATTAAGATTACATTTCTCTACGTGTTGTGACTCTTTACAACGTGGAAGAATATGGCCCTCCACAACTTCCTATCCTTTATAGCTCTTAGTAAGATTTGTCATTCCACTATCCCTCTCAATCACTGTTCTGACATCCATTTGCACAAGTAGTTAAGGTAGGTTTCTTCTGTCCTTGCCCTCGATCTGATCCTGTGAGTATCAAATTCTCCAAGCTGTCCTTCTTGATTTTGTGCCCTAGAAATTTCAAGCCGTAGAAAACAAATCGATTATACAATCAGTTAATTCCAGTCAAAATAATGATTGGAAAAATACGTTTTAACGGATGGTAGAAAGGTTTCAATAACTAATTTGGAAATCATTGGAAGTTCAGCAAAGACTTCTCCTTCTTTTATGTGTCGTGTCCCTTCAGGACGTTGGCGATTATGGCTCCCCACAATTTCTTGTCCTCTGTAGACCTTATTAAATTTTGTCTTTTTGTTAAACCTTGTTCTGTCATCCATTTACTCCAGCTCCCAAGGTAGGTTGTACGTTGTCTTCCTTTGACTCTCTTGCCTTCAATCTGTCCTGTGAGTATCAAATTTTCCAAGCCCTCTTTTCTCGTTATGTGCACTAGAAGTTTCAACTGTCTCTTCCTGGTTTTAAGTATAAGTGACCTTTTTGTTTCCATTTTCTCTAGAACCTCTTCGTTTCTCACAAGTTCGGTCCATATACCCTCAGCATCCTTCTGTAGAAATTTCAACTGTCTCTTCCTGATGTTAAGTATAATTGCCCTTTTTGTTTCCATTTTCTCTAAAACGTCGTCGTTACTCATATGTTTGGTCCATGGTATTCTCAGCATCACTTTGTAGAACCACATTTCTTTGTTTCAAGTCTCTATCTTTGAGGAGATCGTCCAGCATTCACTGAAATATAGGAGAACAGATAAAACATCACATTTCAGTACTCTTTTCTTTGTTTTTAACGAAGTTTTTCTGTTTCGTAATACTCTACTTTTGTAAGACATCTTTGGCTATCCCAATGCGCCTTCGGATTTCAGTGTCGCACTTTCTGTCCTCTGCTAAAACATCTCACAGATTATCATGCTTTTGTAGAACCACATTTTAGTTTCCTCATGTCTCTTCTTCATCAGTCTCCTTTCTTGCATTGTTGCTTTGTGGAACAGACTCTCGAGGGGATGCTTTCTTAATCCCTCCAATGTTAGCCTCTTCGAGTCTAGAGTCAGCTGTTATATATCTTTCATATCCTCATAGACCACAATTCTCACAGCCATAAAGTATCCACATTCAGTAACCCTTTACATTGCATTGCTTTTTGAGCCTTGTATTGGGTGAACAATAACGTAAAAAAATAAGCTCAGATAAAAACGCGTGGAAACAAACAGAAAACGAACCTGAATTTAATTTACTAAGCTAAGTAAATAGGAAAGCAGTAAGTGGGCCATGCAGACATGGCGACGAGGGACATATATGCGTTCACGCATGCGTACATACGTGTCCGCTTACAGAAATAAATCGATTTAAATCTCTCGAGGATACACTGATATCAGTGTATCCTCGAGAGATTTAAATCGTGCACGTTTTACTGTATTTTTCATTTCTCTTTGAATTGTTTGTCCTCCATTTTTATTTAATTTAAAAATCGGTTTTTATTTTTCTATTCGCCATTTTTGTTGAAAATTATTTCTCCGTTTCGGTGTTTCCTTTTCTTTGAATTAAAATGAAGCAAGGATTAGGAATTTTCACTATTCGATTCTAAAAGCCGAATATGAGAAATTGTTCGGAAAACGAGTAAAAGAAGATAACTTTAGACTTATGTGTACCGCGGTTTCTGTTATCCGCGCGGATCAGAGGACATAAACAAGTGGCTTCTCTGAATGTTTTGGTGCACAGGTCAAAAAATGATATTTTAGTTCAACTCTATATGCTGTAAACCAACTTTTACTGGATTGTATAATTGTTGATACTCTTAATGGAGGTTAATAATATCACGTTGGTGTCTCCATTTAATGGGGGTTTATATCATTTCACGTCAGGTAAGTCACCAGATAATGGGGGAGCTATGGAAGAAAGTTATATCCCCAGAGTCTGCGTTTTTGCTATTATGGACATTATTATATCCATGATATAATATCTTATTTCACGGAATAGTTGAAAGAAGAGGAGTGACGAACATGCTTTGTTCTCACAGAGAGTTTTATACCGCTAAGTCATACACAAAATTATATACACATATTTATTTTTGCCACACGCAAGGAAAGTATAGCACATGTATGCAACAACAAACAACGTGAAAAGGTTACCAAAAGAGAGTGTCTTACTTGTAATAATTTCGAACGGAAAATTGAGCTGCCAGAGAGTTCTGTTTTTATTGAGAAGTCATATTTAGGACATTCTTTCGGGTTGGATGTATCTTCTATGCCACTAGCGTGGACATATTCCTATGAAAAATGAAACGGTGAGTCATGGGTTTTCCCCAACATAAGGGCAGAGAACTGGAGATAGCTCCTATATCTGGTGAAGATATATTTCCAAAAGAAAACGGCGCCATGGGGTTTTAAGCTGCACCACGTATCAGCTGACCGGGAGATTTAGATTTTTTTCACTTTGAATTTAGCAGTAAGTACTGTCAAGCATCCGTTCAGTATAACGTTCTGGGGATGCTTTTCTTTTCATGGAACTGGTTTCTTAAAACCTATTGAAAAGACCCCCAGGAGCGAACAGTACAAGAGAATTTTAGAGTCTTGTCTGCTCCCTTCTGCTGAAAGGGTGCAAATCGACCCCACCAAGCTCATTTTTATGCAGGATAATGCTCCCTGTCACAAATCAAAATTGCTGAAGGAATACTTTGATGAGAAGCAGGTGAGTGTTATGACATGGCTGCCCCAATCTCCTGACCTCAACCTCATAGAAAACTTATGGAGCATTATAAAGTACAGGCTCTCGAGAAAACCGTTGAGCAACAAAGAGGATTTGATTGTGAATTTCATATCCCAATGGAATTCAATGCTTGGAGATGAGATTTGCCAGAACCTAATCAAGTCAATGTCAAAAAGGGTTGAAAAGGTTATTCAAAATAAAGGAGGACCCATAGATTATTAAATATTTCGAACTATATTACCTATTATAAATAAATTATACCTCTATTATTCTTTATTTAAAGCTGTTCGGTTATGTTTCTATTGATTACTAGTTGCAGGAAATAAGTGAGTCACTTTTTTTGCACAGAGTTTTTCCCTAAATCTCATTTATATCCAAAATTATAATTATCAATAGAATACCTTAGGGTGAGTAAACTTTTTACTAGGTGGTCGGGAAGGGGTCTTTATATTAGTAAGATTAAAAATTAGTTTGAGCCCAAAAACAATAAGCGAAAAAATTTTAAGTAAAGAAATCAGGTGAGTCACTTTTATCGAACAGCACTGTATATGAATAAATATACATATTATCCCTCACTGTTAGCAGTGTTTAATGCACAACGCAATCTTCTGGTGCAAAGAGAGTTAGATCGTTTGTCCAAACGCAAGTCTCTCTTGTGTTCGTAGATGCGGGCTTTTTAGATCACGTGATGTCTCCCCAGATTAAAAAAAAACTTTGCATTGTAAACAATGCTGGGGATAATTTTGATTTCACCAATGCTACCCTAATTAAAAAATGAATATAATTCTTTAAGGAGAAAATACATTGAAAACTTAATAATAACTTTATTACCAACGAGAAGCAGACGCCTAAAACATTACATTACATCGACATCTTTCTTTGAATCCAGTCTTAAAGAATCTAACTTATATCTAATACAAATTATACATGCTTAAAGAGGTCAGCCATAAATTAAAACTATGTGACACCCCACTGTGCGGGTTGACCACACAAAGGTGAAAATATCAGAAATTCCACTAGGCACACACACAATTACGAATACGCATTACCATCCGATGCCCACTTAGGCTTACAAGAATCCTCACAAACTTACATACACATAAAATTATCTACGTAACACGTGTATGACCAATGAGAACTGACACAAACAATTGAAAATACGAGTGTTTCTGTTTTTTTGTCCGCTTTCTCTCAATCTTTGACGAAGCTTTAATAAAAGTAAAACATGTTAGATTCATATACGTTTCCTATTTGTTCTTTATTTTATCATGCATATATATATATATATATATATATATATATATATATATATATATATATATATATATATATATATATATGGTGACTCTAGGTCATCAGTGTTTGTCGGGCTCATTAAAATCTTTGACAAAATATACTATTGGTATAACTTAGATGCTAAAATGATTCGTTTACTCTAAAATATATACGTTTTAAGAATCTCTTTAAGTTCTTTACACTTTAAGTTCAGTGAAACTTCGAATAAAAAATAAAAGTTACAATGTAATCGTGAGTTAAGCTCTCAGAGAAGTGGAAAAGTGCGAGTGTATCCATTAGCAAAAAAGTCTTCAATAAAAATGTTTACTAACCAATGCTGAGCAAAATAAAATTTCTCAAGAAACATCTTAAAATGATTGGTTACGATCTTTTATCATTGATTGAAACATCACATTATATAGATAGTTTTTTGACAACTGATAATAGTATATCATCTTTCATATTTCTGCATTCAATATTTACTTAACACATAATTTCACTGTTTTTGGTAAAGAAATGAAAGCAGAAATGGAATGCACTAGCCAGATATGTTTTGAAAAAATAACATGTGCATCTATCTCGAGTGTGTGTTTGTATATATGTCTATGCGTTAGTGTTTTTTGTATCTTTCTGTGAATTTTTAGTTTAATTTATTGTAAGTTTATGTTCAGTAATGGTGACTGATATCATGTTACCCCAACACTACTCCAGTCACACTCCTCATCCCAATCCTCCAGTTAAGGATGCAAATTTATTTGATTTTCGCCGAATTTAAGTCGGGTTAAATTTAATTTGCCTTTTTTTTTCAATTAACACATTCCGCTAAAAACCTTATACTATACAGAATAAATTATTTAAAATGAACATTTGAAAACAATAAGTTGAAATAATAATGTGTTCTTTGAAAAACAGGACATACAAGTAATTAGAGATTTTTAAACGAGTATTTATAAAATTAAAGCAAGAAATACATTGCCTATTAAGTATGTCTCCAACTAGACTACCCACGTTAATTTTAATTCATTCTTTTATACTTTACTTTCTTTCTTTGTTTTTATTCTTTCTTCTTTCTTTCTTCTTTATTATGAACAATATCAACGCAATATATTTTGGTCAAACTCTTGAGGTACGGAGTTAAAACAATTTTGGATCCCGCTGTGGTTCTACAGAAGGATGCTGAGAATACTATGGACCGAACATGTGAGAATCGACGAAGTTTTAGAGAAAATGGAAACAAAAAGTACACACTTATACTTAGCACTAGGAAGAAACAGTTAAAATTTCTTGGTAATATAATGAGGAAAGAGGGATTGGAAAATTGGATACTCACAGGAAAGATTTAAGGTAAGAAGGACAAAGGAAAACAACGCATAACCTACCTAGCGAACTTGAGTAATTTCATGGCGGGACAAGGTTTAGGAGAGATAATAAAAAGACAAAATTTATTAAGAGCTACAAAGGACGGAAAATTCTGGAGAGCCATGATCGCCTATGTCCTGAATGGACACGGCACATAGAAGAAGAAGAAGAAGCTACAGGCATATTGATGTAACTACGTCTGCAAGAAGTGAAGCAACTTTTTCAATCATTTCATTCTAAGCAAGACGATAAAGTCACTAAGACGCAAGGGAGCTACTGCGTGCGAAATAATCTGAGATAAACGTTATTGAGAAGCGGGAACAATAAATGGAGACAGAATGTGACGATTTACACTGAGTTTAAATTTTTGAAGAAGATCGTAATTAACAGTCGGAATAGAGTTTCAGGCACGGTGGAGTAATGGATAGCGGCTCGGAGAGCCGAGTTCGAATTCCAGACGAATTCATTACATTCACTTACGTGTTAATACCCTTGGGAAAGGTATGGATCCTCTTCTTCTCCCCCCAGCTATGGGTAAATAGCAGGACAGACCGGGTTCTAATGGCAACTGGTCTACTGCAGAAAGAAATGATAACCTACCGTGGGAAAAAAACTGCCTCATCAGTCATGTATCGAAAGATACAAAATCATCTAAGCGTGTATCACGTATGGAACTGACTAAAATTTACATACGTGCTGATAGCCTTGGGAAAAGTATGAATCCTCTTTTTCTCCCCCCAGCTATGGGTAAATAGAAAGACAAACCAGGTTCTATAGCCTTGGATGGCAACTGGTCTACTGCAGAAAGAAATGGCAACCAAGTGCGGGAAAAATCTGCCTCGTTAGTTATATATTGAAAGATACATGATCGCCTAAGCATGGCACATAACTGACTGAGTGAGAAGTGAGAAAGAAGAAACTGTTAGCATAGAACTTACGGTTAGATGTAACCATTTGAACTATAAAATGGCGAGACCTAGCTGCCAATATAGTACTGCGTTTAAATTTGTGAAGTCGAGATACCAAAGATGACTCATCAGAACAGTTACAGGAATATATTTATAGAAAAGACACGAGAATCTAGGTTAGAGTGATGGAGAAGGGAGTGAAGCCGAGATGCCAGGTCACGACCGATAACATTGCTGATTCTTTTGAGGATTCTGTCAAGAATTTCTAGATATATAGCAAGGGCATTAGACCAGTGACAGACTTATAATGATGCAAGATAGATTCTGGCTAGAAGAACTGTCTAGCACGTCAGAATGAATCAAATTTTCTGGCAGCAGACAAAGCAACGGACAAAAGAAGGAGATTATGTTGAAAAATAAATATTTTTGCTTGTTTAATCATTAAGCTACCAGCATGTTCATGTAACTACGTCTACAACAAGAGAAGAAACTGTTTTTCAGAAATTAGTAGACGTAGGTGGAACTTTTGGAGAGAAACAATGATTTTAGTTGTTTTGCTTCTTACTTAAAGTCGTTGCTTACTTTTTAGAACTCACCCGCTGTTCTCTATCTCTACCAGGCATGCAAAACACATGTATAAAGCGGTAAGAAACAAACGAATCAACGGAAACACAAACTATGTAGCCAGAAATAATCACAATGAACGATGCAATTACACAAGAGCGAGCAGGTTGCAAATAAGTAGAGACAACGACGGAGCTGAACGCGCATGCGTACGTACACGTGCAGTAGCAGACGTTACGAGTGCAGTAGTTTCGATTTATCAAAGATTTACACCCTTTTGTCTTAGCGAAATTACATTCTTCTTCGAGTTGGGATTCGCTTTTCCAGGTGAACACCTACACGTGAAATTTCATCTATCTATCTATCTATCTATCTATCTATCTATCTATCTATCTATCTATCTATCTATCTATCTATCTCTGACCATATTTAAATCTAAGTCTATTTATATCTCTCTTTTTACATGTCCCTTTCAGTCGGTTCATTATCTCATTCTACTTCTATCTATCTATCCAAGTCTAAATATATATAAGTCTATTTATATATCTCTCTATATATGTCTATCTCAATCTGTTCATTATCTATCTATCTATCTATCTATCTATCTATCTATCTATCTATCTATCTATCTATCTATCTATCTATCTATCTAAGTCTCTCTCTCTCTCTCTCTGTTATATATATATATATATATATATATATATATATATATATATATATATATATATGTCTATTTATATCTATCTCTCCATATGTCTATCTCATTCTGTTCCTTATCTATCTATCTATGTCTGACCATATTTAAATCTATGTCTATTTATATATCTCTTTTTATATGTCTACCTCTATCTATCTATCTATCTATCTATCTATCTATCTATCTATCTATCTATCTATCTAAGTCAGTTCATGAAATCTGTTCTACAAAGTAACAGTCCGAGAATCTGTCTTAGAGTCTCATTCTCTTTATCAGTGTCATACGAAGTGAATAAGGATGAATCGACTCTGTGTACATGGCTTGGTGTATCTGAGAAGTGAAGGTCTGAACTGGTGAACCAAGGAATGAATTTCATCCAAACATCTGCCAGGAAAATAGCGAGAGGCTTGCAACGTTTCGACTGTAGGAAAGGGGATACAGGGTGGGGAATAATTCATCACCCACAGCCCAGATATACTCCACCTTTGACCTGCTGTATATTTCTTTTGTCAAAAAGGAGCCTGACATTTTTTTAAAGCATATCACCCCAAGCAAGGCTGGAAGCCACTAGTGCGCAGGGGGTTACAGAAGGTTTTGGGGAAGAGCAGATAGGAGTGGTAAAGGAGAGGATGTGGAGAAAGATAGTGGATCGATCAAGGCTAGGTGGTTACAGAAGATTTGGAGTGAGAGCAGATGGGAATGAAAGGTGAAAGGGTGTGGAGAAGGGAAGAGGATAGATCAAGGCAGCTGGAGATGTCGATTGACGTTACACTTAAATAGTTGGAGCTTGTATTTGTCAGGGAAGCAGGAATAAGGAAGGGAGTTCCACAGGCGAGATGTGCGAGACATGAAGCTATTGGCCACCATTTTCCCAGCATCTTTAACGAACGATCGTATATGGAAGTTCCGCTTGAGGTCTGGAGTAAACTTGAGTCCCAAGAGACATCTAAATCAAGGAGGCTCATTGGAAGTACAACCGTTCATATGACCGGAGAAGAATCAGAGTCTGTTCTGTGGTGATGAAATGTCATGTGATAGATATATTTACCAATTGAATAAGAAGTCGACTTTTGTGTATATGGATTGGCGGCTCTTAGCTGTGAATGTCTTGACTGGCGGATCTAAAATGTAGCTCGTCTAAATATATATAAATAACGATAGAGTACTGAAAGGCTAGCATTGTTTTGTCTGTAAGAAAAGGTTGCAGGGTGGAAAATAATTTATCCCTCACAAAGACACGGAAACGCCTTTGAGCTCTGTCAAAACTAGAAAGTGTCAGTTCCAGTCCAGTTATAGCAACCATACTTGATTTACGGTCTGATCTGGTTCTTGTAAAGATAGAACACGAGAAAAGGTATCTGGGGTGGCACAAAGAACCGATCATTTTCCCAAAGTCTTTAGTGAAGGATCGTATATACGAGTTCCACTTGAAGTCTGGTGTGAGCTTGAACCGACGTTCGAGGCAATGGGGCCTCCTTGAGATACAACCGTTCTCCATGAATGGAAAAAAAAACTCAGGGTCTGCTGTGTGATGTGAAACGTTACTACCTTTGTTTTGGAGGTATTGAATGTTACGAACCATTTTCTACTCCACTGAGCTGTGAAAGATCAACAGAGAAATTAGCTGCCAAGTTCAGGTCATCTAGATTATTAGTGATGTCTCTATAAACTGTGGTATCGTCTGCATATATATATTTACTAGTGATCTGAGTATATTCTTTCCCATGGGAATAGAGTTGTGAGAATCGCGATGTTTGTGTGTAGAATAGGGATTATTGGGTGGGACATAATTCATCACCCAAAAGGTCGCTTAGATGCTTTTGAACTCTGTCAACGCGGGAAAGTGAGGATTGAACAACTCTCGTTCAGATATGGCTACACACAATTTTTGGTCTGATTTGACTCTTCTAATGATAGAACATGATACAAGGTGTCACTCTTAGCATTTTCCAGCCTCTTTACTGATGGAACCTATATATGAGTTCCAACTGAAGTCTGGGAGAACTGTAGTCCCAATAGACGTTCAAGAGAAGGAGCGTCACTGGTGGTTAAATCGGGGTCTGCTTTGTGATGATGAAATGGTACTATCTTGGTTTTGCAGGTACAGAATATTACGAACCAGTTTCTCTCTTATTGAGCTGTTCAAGCTAGGTTAGCAGAGATATTAGCTACCAAGCTATGGTCAGCTAGATTTTTGGAGGTTCACCTATAAACCGTGGTATTGTCTGCATAAATATT
Source organism: Acanthosepion esculentum (assembly GCA_964036315.1). Taxonomy (NCBI): domain Eukaryota; kingdom Metazoa; phylum Mollusca; class Cephalopoda; order Sepiida; family Sepiidae; genus Acanthosepion; species Acanthosepion esculentum. Next base: position 85,199,697 of record OZ038502.1, on the reverse strand, counting down.
TACTAATAACATGGGTGGAAAAGTGGAGGTAGCACGCACAGAGAAGATTGAACTACCTATGATTCGCTGAAGACATTTCTTTTAATCATTTCATCACAAGCAAGGCAATAAAACCACTAAGACGCAAGGGGGGTTAATGAGTGTGAGCAAATATAAGAAAAAGAAAAATATTCAAGCGAGAGATCAATAAAAGAACAGGAATTAAGAAGACAGAAGATAACGATTGACATTGTATTTAGATTTGTGTTGTGGTAGGATCCACCTAATTTGCATAGTGGAGTACCGACCATATAAATATGGTTGGTACATGGAAGAGAGGGGAACGAATCAAGAGATTCAACCAGAGACTCTGCCCGACTGCGACTCAGTCAACACATTCGCCAGGAACGGTCTTCCCAGGAATATACAAAAGACTATATGTAAATATTGTGTACACTTTCTTGTTTCAATACATTTTGTTCTAAGTACATTTTGTGTTGCATTATTATTCCATGCATTAGTCAAGTTTCAACAATTTGTGAATTTGACTAGAAAACGAAAAACTGGAAAGGAGTTCCGCAAGCGAGAAGTGCGAGAGACGAAACTGTCAGCATAAAACCTACGGTTACATTTAGACATTTCAACTATAAATTTTGGAGAGTTTGCTGCCAATCAAGTAGTCCGATTGAATTCATGAAGTCTATGTAACACAATTTTCATGAAAATATTTATAGAAATGATCAGAAATAAAAACGAAAGTAAGGTTCAATTGTAACATTTTGAAAAACTAAATGGTCATAAAAATAGAAGATTAATAACTAGAAAACGCCCAGGAATGCATCAACTTGGGACAGGCGGCACTATTAAACATATAACACGAAAAGAACTAAAAAGTCGTTCGACGAGAGGGTGGAAAATATTTAATAAAAATAGAAACAAAATGCCTGGGTGAAGGGTTCAGTTCGACATTCCAACCACCTGAAGAAGGCCGGAGCGTACAACGGCCGAAACGTTGTAATAGATATGGCGACAAAGATGAGGGCAATAGTCCGAATAATGTAAATAATGTCAGTAAATGGGTCAGGTCTCTCTATCAGACATAAGCCCATTCCTACGAATATCGCAACATGTCTACCATGAAAAGGTACTGAGAGGATTTTGGAGGGAGAGGAGGAAAAAAAAAGAGAACGTCAAGTCTCTTATCCACTGGGCCATGTGTCCTTGTAGGCGAAATAAAGGGTTCAGTTCGACATTCTAACCACCTAAAGAAGGCCGGAGCGTACAACGGCCGAAACGTTGTAATAAATATGGCGACAAAGATGAGGGCAATAGTCCGAATAATGTAAATAATGTCAGTAAATGAGTCAGGTCTCTCTATCAGACATAAACCCATTCCTACGAATATCGCAACATGTCTACCATGAAAAGGTAATGAGAACGTCAAGTCTCTTGTCCACTGGGCCATGTGTCCCGGTGAATAAAAGCGTCGGTTGGATCAAGTGATTTGACCCAAAGAGTTGTGAGTTCATTACCTGGCTACTGCAGTGGTGGAAAAAAACTTGCACAGTTGAGTTAGAGGGAGATGACTGATGCACCCGGAAGAGGCATGGCACGTGGAACTAGAACCATCTACCCCGGTGGACGAAATAAGGGTTTCAGTTCGAGATTCCAGTCACCTGAAGAAGGCCGGAGCGTACAACGGTCGAAATGTCGTGAATATGGCAATAAAGATGAAGACAACTGTCTGAACTATGTAAATAATGTAAATAACTCTTATCCCGAGTACTTATTCCGGTGTGAAATTTGAAAGAAATTTACAATTATTAAATGAAATAATAATAATAATAATAATAATAATAATAATAATAATACAGAATTCACTCTGAATTAGTTAAGCATCTCTTATCACAGGGCCTTCTTTAAGACAAGGAATATGGCTTTCGCTTCTTTAGGGCAACTGCTGATATCCTAACGATTATTGCTGAAGGAGTCTATCGGGCTTTTTCTTTGGACATCTTGAAAGCGTTTGACAGGGTTAGGTATACTTGGTTTCTACATAAGGTGAAAGGTTATGGTATTTCGGGACGAATTTCTGAATTGTTTCCTTCTTTTTTTTTTCTCAAATCGTGAAATGAAAATCGTCCTTAACCGCCATTGTTCTTAATGTAGGTGTCCCCCAGGGATCTATGCTTGGGCCTATTCTGTTCTTAATGTTCCTCAAAGACCTTCCTGAAATTAGTTCTCAACTTGATATCTATGCTGATGACATAACCATTTACTCCTGTCTCGATTGTAAGTTTGATCCGTTCGATAAGGAAAAATTGGCAGTTGATCTCAAAAATGATATACAGCCTGTTGTTAACTGGGGCAAGGAATGGCTTGTTAATTTTAACGACTCCCAAACGAAACATGTCTCTATAAATCAAACGAAAGACCTCTTCCTGCCTCTCATCAGTATGGCTAATACTAACGTTCGTGAGAGTTACTCGTTGCTCCTCGAGCTAAAATTTGCGGCTGACATGAAGTGAAAAGATTATATTGAATCCATTGCTAGTTCTGCTGCTAAGAACGTTGGTTGTCTGTGTTGCGCTAGACAGTTTTTCTCTCCTGAATCTATCTTACACCTTGAATATATCTTATCTACGGTTAGAGATCGACCATGCCTTGAATATTGTTGCCATATAGAGTCCTGCGCTCCTGTTGTACATTTAGGGATTCTTGACAGAATCTAAAGACGACTCAGAAATATCAATTATTATCTACTACCCATTTGATTACGCTTGTTTTGTTCTCGCTCCGAAGTAATGTTTCTCTTTTTTTCTTATTCTTTCACACTCACTGTCTTAGTGTTTTAGTGGCCTTACTTCCTAGCATGGGGTGAAATGATTGAAAGAAATTTACAAATCAAGCTTGCATAAAATTTTCCTTTGTGCATCAAACAATTAGGCAAGATAACAATTTCTAAATACAATTCTGTTAGGCTCAAAAAATCAATTATAATTATTATCGACAAAATGTTCAGGTCCTTCGATTCATTCGACTTTC
>OZ038502.1:85131673-85194173 GCA_964036315.1 Acanthosepion esculentum | reverse complement strand
CATTCCTTTTGCTGACAACTATATACTTCTGTCTCTCTTACAACTGAGAGTCGTTTCTTCTCACTTTCTTGGATCACCAATTCTGTGAGAGTTCCTGCAGTTTCCTCTCTGTTCCTGCTTTCCTCTCTGTGGCTGCTATCAATACTGTGTCATCTGCATATAACACACACACACAAACACAAACGCATACATGCGCGCACTGTGGGGTAATAGTTAATCGAATAGATTTTTACGCTATTACTCCCTCGTGCAGGTTTTCTCAATGTGGTGGGTCGCAGCCCCCTTTGTGCAAATGTGAGTAGCGGGGTTTCGAGTGGAGTTGAGTAATAAAAAATAAAAAAATTCTAGATTTATTTGCTGATTACCGTAATATTTCAAATCAAATAATTAAAAACAAATAGAAATAAAACTTTGCAATTGCGCATTTAAAAATGCGAAAGAATCCGCAAATTTAAAACTGAATAATAACGAAACCGAAAAAATTCCGTTATCTTAAAATAATGACACAATATTTCCGACTTTTAATTTTAACAGAACGTGATCCGAAATCCATTTAAGCTGAAACAGAGCGTGTAAAAAATATGTCCCTAAAAGCTGAAGAGAAATTTATGGAATTTTCAAGTAAGTCAACTCGCAGGCTTGAATTTTCGAGAAAAAAAAAAATTAAATGCTTTTTGTTTTGGTTGTTGGAATTGCAAGGTAATATTTGGGAATGATATTAGAAAAATCAAGAAGCTATACTGGGAGTAAACTGACGGAATAAAGATAGTAAATGAATTAAGTAAATATACCAAAATAGAAAGGAGTGTAAGACAAGGATGTGCCTTCTCGCCAGACTTATTCAACATTTACAGTGAAGTGATACTGAGATGATTAGAAATCATGTCAGGATTCATTATTGCCAGCCACAATCTTAACAATATAAGACATGCAGATGACACAGTGTTGATAGCAGACCTAGAAAGGAAACTAGAAGAACTGCTACAAAAGAGCGTGAAGGAAAGCGAGACGAAAGGACTAAACATTAACTGCAAAAAGAAAGACTATATGGTTGTTAGCAAAATGAAAAGTCCAAAAATTACAAATTGCAGATACCAAAATCAAACGAAGTACAACAATTGAAATATGAGGGATGAATTTTAAACGGGGACAGAAAGTGTGACACTGAAATCCGAAGCGGCATTTGGAGAGCAGAAGATATCTTTTAAAAGTTAAGCAGTGCAATAAAAAAATGGAAAGATTTCGTTAGAATCAAAGAAAAGAGCACTATGTAATACCAGTCCTCCAATATGGCAGTGATTTCTGGATAATCTCCCCACAGACAAAGAACAGGATTGAATCAACAAAAACAAAGAAAAGGACACTGAACTGTTATGTAATACCGTTCTTCCTATATGGCTGAGAATGCTGAAAAATCTCACAGATGAAGAAGAGACTTAAAGCAACAGAAATGTGGTTCTGCAGATGGATGCTGAGAGTATCATGGACTGAATATGAACAACGACAAAGTTTCAGAAAAAATGGAAACAAAAAGAATATTTATATTTAATATCAGGAGTAGACAGTTGAAATATTTGGGAGACACAATGAGGAAAAGGGGCTTGGAAAATGTGATACTCGCAGAGCTGATTGAAGAAAAGAGGGTGGGAAGAAAACAACGCATAACATACTTGGTAAGCTTGAGTAAGTGGATGGCGGAAGAGGGTTTAGGAGAAATAACAAACAGACAAAATTTATTAAGAGCCACAAATGACAGGATGTTGTGGAGAGTCATAATCGCTAACGTCCTGAAGTTCTTGTTGATTTCCCAATGTTTTCTGAATTCGAGTGTGAAACCATTCTACCATTCGTCGCAACGTATTTGTGCCATGGACACATGGCACAGTGGATAAAGGTGTTAGTTAGATCCAGTGACAGGACCCAAAGAGTGTGAGTTCAATACCTGGTTAAGGTAGTAGAAAACTTGGAGAAGGGAATTAACAGGAGATAACTGACATCCATTAAACATGACACGTGGAACTAGAACAGTCTACCCCAGTGAGCGAAACAAAGGGTTCAGTTCGAGATTCCAGCCACCTGAAGAAGGCAGGAGCGTACAACGACTGAAACGTAATAAATATGGCGACAAAGATGAGGACAACAGTCCGAATAATGTAAACAATGTATTTGTGCCAATCATTATTTTCGACACTGACTGGAATTAATTGTTTAATTAATTGATTTCTATAAACCGTTTTTAGGTTATTTAAAACCAGAAAATATTTTTCTAAATTGTAAGAATTTCTCTTTGATAATAAGGGTTTAGTAGCAGGCTGGAGAAGAGGTGGATTCATAGCTTTCCCAAGAGTATTTGCGCGTAAGTGAATATAACGAACCCAACTGGAATTGGAACTCGGCTCTCCGATTAATAATTCCGAGACCTTATCTATTACACCATCCGCACATCCAAGCTTACAGCAGTTGCTATTCTCATACGCTCACCTAGCTAGGCACTGACCAAGCTCGACGTTGCTTAACTTCGGTAATCGTACTAGAACCGGTGTTTCAACGTGATATGGCCATAAGTCCGACTGGAATTAAACCAAAATTTTGCATAAATAGAATTGCCTTGAAACCAGCATTCACAAATATTAAGAGTTAATTTGTCGTGAAAGAATAAACAAATATACCGATCTCATTAAAGCTATTTTTTAAAATGTTTTAATAAATGTATATTTAAAAATTGAGAAATGTTAGTTTTTATTTTTCATTTAAAGAAAATGATGATGGTTTTCACAAATTTTGGCACATTTTTGCCTGAGGGGAAAAAAACTATTTAATAGTTTTATATTAACGCCAATTTTGAATTTGATTTTTCTTCGGAGGAAACGTGGTTTTTGAGATTATATAGTATGATTATGATAGTTTTTACATGTGTTTCTTTTAATTTTTTCAAGCAAAACTTTTTCGTATATATTATATTTACAATATTATTTTTTTTGTTTAATATATGAGGTCTGATTAAAAAGCATTGGTGCTATAGTAACAAAGCAATACGCATTAAGGTATAACCTTCTACTTGGCTTCCGTTGTTTATAGCAGTGATCGGAAGGAAAGTGTGTAGAGTGTGGCCGTCTCACCACACCACAGAGATTTAATCAGTGACCATGGCTTCTTCAGCAGTTTTAAGCAAGTAAAATATTCCCCTGACCCAAGAAATTCCTCAGATTTTGCCCCTTGTGACTTTTTCTTTTTCAAAAGTAAACCCCACTTAAAAAGAACAAGATTTAAAGACATCAAGGAAATCCAAGAGAATGCGACCAGGCAGTTGCTCACTATCACAAAAAAAGGAGTTTCAGGAATGGAAACAATGGTGGATAAAGTGTATGAATTCAGAAAGGGACTACTTCAAAGGAGATTAAATGCAGTATTGATATGTGTTGTAGTTTTAAGCAGGTTTTTCTGGGAGCTGCTTATTCTTATTTCTAATTATATAGATTGGCATCGACTGATCTTGAACTCTGTCACGCATGCAAACTAAGTTAAGACGTTCTCGACCACTTCCGTTGTTTATAGCAGTGATCGGAAGGAAAGTGTGTAGAGTGTGGTCGTCTCATCACACTTCAGAGTTTCCATCAGTGACCATGGCTTTTGCAGCAGTTTTTGGTCAAAGACTATATTCCGTAGGTCCGACAACCACCATATTCCCAAGATTTCGCCCCATGACACTTTTTCCTCTTCCAAAATCAAATCCCACTTGAAAGGGATAAAATTTCAAGACGTCCAGGAAATCCAAGCGAATGCAACAAGGCCGCTGCTCGCTACCTCCAAAAAAGGAGTTTCAGGAATGCTTCCAGCAATGGAAACGAACTTGGATATGGTGTGTGGCTTCAGAATAAAGATTAATTCGAAGGAGATTAAATGCCGAATGCGTTGTATTTTTCTTTTTATAGCACCAGTTCCAATAATTTTTGTTTAAATCTCATATCCCTTTTTCAGTACGTAAGCGATCATGGCTCTCCACAGTTTCCTCTACTTTATTATTTGTGCATTGCCATGCATTCTTGGGAAATATAGTGGAGTTGTTTTCTTTTGTCTTCACGGTTTGGAATTCAGAATGTTCCTTCTCTTAGAATGGTTGTCTCCCAAGCTTAGAGGATCCAGACTAGTCTGTTATTTAAACGATAGAAAGAGGGAGGAACACATCCAAGCTTACAGCACCTGGTATTCTCAAGCGGTCACCCATCTCGGTACTGACCAGGCCCGACGTTGCTTAACTCCGGTAATCGTACTAGAACCGGTATTACAACGTGATATGACCGTAAGCCCATTTAAACAACAGAACATCCAAGCTTACAGCACCTGGTATTCTCAAGCGGTCACCCATCTAGGTACTGACCAGCCTCGACGTTGCTTAACTGCAGTCAACGTGCGGGAACCGGTGTTTCACCGTGATATGGCCGTAAAGTCGAACTGAATGTACACAAGTCCAGAAATTAAAAGAATATGATGCACTGCTTTTGTAATTTAGTCCGACTGAAAAGTACCGCATCATTAGTTACCAGAAGCTTAAGCTTCTACGCCAGCGATAAGTGGTTAGAAATGAATGGATCTATTATATGCATAATGTAAAGGTGTTCCTAACGGTCTATATGTAGATATGCATTGAAAATCACAAATAAAAGGATTGTCAGTGCGTTGAAATGAATACATGTGTTACTGAGGGCATAAAGAGATATGATGCAGCTGAAAACTATCACGCTAATGACTTTACTCAAGAAGTGTTTTGACAATCAAAAGAGAAGGAATCTCAGTCGACTGGAATTAATATAAGCGAGACTGACAGTTGAAATTTTGGAATGCGTAACGAGGAAAGCGTGCTAAGAGACTTTAACACTCACAGGGAGTAGGGAAGACATAGGAAGCAAGGGAAGACAGGGACTCACCTACTAAATGCGTATGAGTGAATGGATGACAAAACAAGGACAAAGAAGTTACAAGAAACGACAAGAAGATGTGGCGAGCCATTATCACCCAGATCTATCTATCTATCTATCTATCTATCTATCTATCTATCTATCTATCTATCTATGCTCTAAAAAGAGTACTGAACTGTTATATAATATTAGTCCTGCTATATGGTAGTTAATGCTGGCCAACCACCTTACAGAGGAAGAAGACACTTGAGGCAATAGAAACGTGGTTTCACAGAAGGATGCTCAGAATACCATGGACTGAACATGTGAGCAATGATGAAGTTTTAGAGACAATAGAAGCAAAAAGATCGCTAATATTTAACACCAGGAAGAGGCAACTGAAATGTCTATGGCACATGATAATGAAGGGACGGTTTGGTAAATTTAATACTCACAGGACTCATTTAAGGCAAGAGGGTCAGAGGAAAAGATAGCATAACCTACCTAACGTGTAAGAGGATGCTAGAACAGGGCTTAGTAGAGATAAGAAAAAAGACAAAATTTATTAAGAGTTACAAAGGGCATGAAATTGTGGAGAGCCATGATCGCCAACGTTGTGGAGGGACACGTCACATAGAAGAAGAACCTAAATGGAATTTCGATAACAACAGTCCGAAAAAAATGTAAACATGGCTTTCATTTTGAGGGAGCAAGACAACTCCTGTGTAAAAAAAATACAATGAAATAAAAATTACCCAGCCAGATTCACACAACTTTAGCACCAATCATTACCAATAACCTGATCAATAATTCGAAATTCTATCACTAAACGTCCGTTGCTATGACGCCAGTGTTTCAGAAAATCTATTTGTTGCTTAGTAAATAAACTCTTCTTTGTTGCTTTTGTGATTTATTGTGTTCTCATGAGGCAATGCACTCGACAAGTTGTGACTGAACGAGTCTATTGAGATAATGTCGAGAATAATGGCGGACAGATGTATTTCCGGTTTTGTTTTCTTGAAGGGCTACTTTCAGTGAAGTTGTTTATTATGATTTCTGACGCATTGATATTTTGCAACGCGATATCGATTTGGGGGCATTTCAGATCATTTATACTATTGGCGCAACTTGGTGGAAATATCGGTAGCTTATTTAATTTTGCCGCTCGGACCACGTCAGATTTCCGCTTGTTTTATTATTCTTATTTTCTCAGATTCGTGACTCTCTCTCTCTCTCTCTCTCTCGCTCCCTCACAGACACACACACACACACACACACACACACACACACACACACACACACACATACTCACACGGAAGAATATATATATATATATATATATATATATATATATATATATATATATTGAGATAGATAGATAGATAGAGAGATAGAGAGAGAGAGAGAGAGAGAGAGAGAGAGAGAGAGAGAGAGAGAGAGATAGAGAGATAGAGAATGTGTGTGGAAAGCATTCCCATACACGCACATAGAAACACGCTGAGGAAAACACACAGGGATGAAAACAAAGAATAAATAAATATACAGGGTGTAACGGGTACATTGTCGCCATTTTATATTTTTAATTTCACGCATGCGCATTATTTGTTTTTAATTGCGTTGACTTCACAATATAGTTGGGCACCGTCCGTGAGAAAAAAGCACCATGACGCAATTCACTCCGACAGAAATTTAGAAATGGCATGCTATACCGCTTGGCATTCCCGTGAGAAGCTACAATACGAACATTTCAGAGTGTTTGGGTATCAATCCGAGGACAGCGCAAAGGATTCGGAAACAGTTGCATGAGTCTAATGTCGATTACGAAGGTGTATGAGATGGTTACTAGTGATGGCGACGTTATGCATCCATTCATCTTCCCACAGGGCCTCAGGCTCAACAAGGAGGACTACATTGAGTGCCATGAGAAGGTAGTGCTACCCCGAGTCAAGAGGGTGGCTGCTGGAAGACCCCATGTCTGGCAACTCTGCACCATGCCACACAAGCAGGAGAACCCAGTCACGGCTGTCAGATAATTTCTGCAACCACACCGACCCTTACATCCGGCCCCCTAACTCCCAAGATTGCAAACCCCTTGATTATTGTGGGGCGCAGTTGAGCGAGAGACCAAAAAAAAACTCCTTGTAACACCAAAGATGAACTGAAGTCAAGGATTATGGAAGCATTCACTAACTTAAACAAGGAGACCGCCCAGAAGAGTTGTAGGAATTTCTGAAGTCGTCTGGAGGCTGTGGTTGAAGCCAATGGCGATTTTATTGGATAAATTTACTCTCTAGTATTTAAAGATATTTTTTTCTGTAATTTTGATAAATATGTCTGTTAAAATGAGATGACAGTGTTATTTTCATTTTTGCGTAATTTAGATGGCAGTTTATACATCTTGCCCTGTACGCGCAGAGAAAAAAACACGCAAAAACACGCAAAAACACACGCAAATACGCAGACAAACGCAGTCAAATCGCACTTAAATGCACAAATGCATACATATGGAGAAACAGAGAGAGAGAGAGAGAGAGAGAGAGAGAGAGAGAGAGAGAGAGAGAGAGAGAGAGAGAGAGAAAACGAAATAAACACATACACTCATATACACGCACACACACAGAAGCGCACACTTACACAGAGAAACGCACACAACGCACATAAAGAAAAAATAGAAAGACAGAGAAAACCATAAATCACAACACACATCGACGTATGCGGAGAAAGGCACACAGATAAAAACGAACACATCTTCCCATACAAATCAAATTCAATTTTGAAAAAAAAAATACTGTTTTTAGTTGTGATTCGTCATTTCTCAATATTATTATTGCTTTTTGATCAAACCAGAACGAACTCTTTCGAGTCAGTGAATTCTAAGCTTGGGATGCTGGCTATTGGTGGACCACTGTTAAATGCCGGCAAACGTAAATGAACCCAGAAAAGTGCTCCCGACATAAACATAGATTTAATATAATTTATATAATATATTATTTTATTATTAGAAGTGAATAGTTTATCTACTTCTGTTTTGTTTAATTAGTTGTATTAAAAATAATTTATAAGATTCATAAAATATAATAAATATTTTCTAATATGACACAAAAATAAAGATCGAAAGTTGTTGAATTTATAGTTCTTTGATTCAGTTTCAACACGCGGTTATTTTTTTTAATACATTCGGTTATTTTTTAATACATTCGGTTAATTTTTAATACATTCAGTTATTTTTTTTAATATTTTCGGTTATTTTTTTAATACATTCGGTTATTTTTTAATACATTCGGTTATTTTTTCATACTTTCGTTTATTTTTAACACATTAAGTTATTTTTTAATACATTCGGTTATTTTTTAATATATTAAATTATTTTTTTAAATATTTTCGGTTATTTTTAATACATTCGTTTATTTTTTAATACATTCGGTTATTTTTTTGATATTTTCGGTTATTTTTTAATACATTCGGTTATTTTTTTCATACATTCGGTTATTTTTAATATATTCGGTTATTTTTTTTTAAATACTTTCGGTTATTTTTAATACATTCCGTTATTTTTTTTAATACATTATACATCAGTTGGTATATATTCAGTCAATGAATGACAAATGTTTTTTGTATAGAAACAGTTAATCTCTTCGTTAACAGCATCATTGCAAGAGTACTTTCGTTCGTTTCCGAGAAAATTTTCAACCTTCACTTTTATATAACATGCGAATCTGCCTTTTCTCCTCCCAGCTATGGGTTAATTAGTAGAACTTGTATGAGTAGGTTCTTATTAACTCAAAAAATTATTATAAAAGTAAAAATATTTTATGAATTTAAATAACCTGTAAAAGGTTGATAAACCTTAAAAAATCAATCATTCAATCATTTATTACCTCTGGTGACCTTCGCACGAAAGGTTTTTATTATATTTTTAATCCTAATTCTGAGGTGTACGACCATATCACGTTGAATCGCCGGTTCTCGTACGGTCATCAAAGTTAAACAACGTCGAGTCTGGTCAGTACCTAGATGGGTGACCGCTTGGGAATAGCAGGTGCTGTAAAAGCTTGAATGTGTCGGTGGTGTTGTGACACACAATTGGGAGTTCGCGAGTCGAGTTTCAATTTCAGTCGAGTTCTTTATATTCACTTACACTCAAGTATCGTTGGATAAGGCATGAATCTACCTCTTCTTCCCCCAGCTATGGGTTAATTAGTAGATCTTGTATGGCTAAATCTTAATTATCTAAAAAAACTCATAAAAATAAAAATATTTTATGAATTTAAATAACCTGATAAGCCGTAAAAAATCAATCAATCAGTCATTTATTAATCCTAGTGACTTACGCCAGGTTAAGAATAGACTGTTTCTCTTCTTCAATTTAAGTAATTAAAAGTCACGACATCCTTCTTTCAGGATTAAAACTTAAATTCGCAAAAATTTTAAGACGTGTATTAATTAATGTTATTAGGAAAAAAAGCGTAAAGAAAATGTCTATTTAAAAAAAAATTATTTGACTTTTTTTATTGCTCATTCAATGTCCCGGATGCTTCTTGACTATTGATCACTCAAAAACGAATTTCAATTCTCGACTTTTATCGCGTTTTCTTGTGCGTTCTTGTCCTTGTCAGCTGTATTGACATGACGAAGGGGAAAATTGTTTGCTCAAAGCAAATTAAAAAAGGAGAGAAGTTTCAATATTAAAAAAAAGAAGATAATTTACGGTAAGTAATTATTTTGCAATCTTAGCAGTCAATCCATAATTTACTGGAGAAAGCTGTTCCTAGTCTTATAATTGCCGCCATTTTCTGTGATTAAAATATCTTGGTTTGCCTTCTCCATCGTGAACAACATCCCTGTAGTTAAGGCAATTATAATTTAAACATACACTACTCCTTCTTCGTATTCGTCTTGTTATTTGTTCTCTTATCTTTCAATACTTCTTAAATCATTTTTATTCGTTATGACCCTCAAATGCAATTTCTTTTTAGCTACCTCTTCCAATTCTCTGTCTTTTTCTGTTTCTATTTTCTTTACACGGTCTTTAGATATTTGATCATTTTTTTTATTATTTTATTCTACATAATTTTGGTTTTCTTTCATCCTTTTCTTAATTTAGTCTTATTTTATTTCATTCATTTTGATTTTTTTTTCTATTATTAGTTCTTTCCATTTTTTTCCTTAAGTATTCTCATCCGATACAATTTTCCGACAATCCTTTTTATTTCTTTGCCATTTAAGTGCTGTTCATTTGGTTATTGTTTTATTTCTATTCATTCCTGATCCTCTTCTTTACTTCCACTACGTAGCCTTAGAGTTTGAAGCGAATCCCTCATTTATTGCGAGATTATGGCGACTCCAAGTCTCTATTTCGAAAGTGATGTGTAATTTTCCAAGAAAAAATGGCGGAAAAAGACATTAAAGAAAGAGACAGAAACGGAAAAGAAAACAGCAGATTCTGAAGAATTTTATAAAAAAAATGAAGGAAAACAGAATAATTTTGAAGAAGAAGAAGAAGAAGAAGAAGAAGAAGAAGAAGAAGAAGAAGAAGAAACGAATAAAAAGCTAAAGAGAAAATGAAGAGTGAATAAATGGATGATAGGGCAGAATTTGGGAGAAATAACAGAAAGTCAAAACTTATTAAGAGCTACAAGGGACAGGAAGATGTAGAGGGCCATGATCGCCTACGTCTTGAATGGATACCGCACATAAAAGAAGAAAACTGAGGATTAGACGAAGAAGGAAGAAGCGAATGTATTGCAGAGGTGAATAATAATAATAATAATAATAATAATAATAATAATAATAAGAAGAAGAAGAAGAAGAAGAAGAAGAAGACTTAAAGAAAGGAAATCCTAAGGAAGGAGAAAAAAGAAAACTCAATACAAGGAGGATTCTCTAAAGATGAAGACCAATGAAGAAGGAGAGTCTAAAGAATGAGGAGGAGGAAGAGGAGGTGGAGGAGGAGGAGAAGAAGACATTAAAGAAGAAAAAGAAGAAAAGACTAAAGTAGTATAAAACTCATAAAAAGAAGAAGAATCTGAAGCAGCAGTAACAGAAAAAGAGAAAAAGAAGAAACAGAAGAAGACACAAAAGAAGAAAAAGAAGGAGGCTCCAAAAGGTGGAGAAGAAGACTTTAAAGAAGTAGAAAAAAACAAAGAACATTGTAAAGAAGAAGGAGGCTCTAAAGAAGAAACAGAAGAAACAACGCTAAAGAATTAGAAGACTCTAAAAAGAGAAGAAAAAGAAGAAGAATCTGAAGAAGAAGGAGAAAAGAAGAAAGAGATTTTAAAGAAGACTCTAAAAAAGGAGCTAGAGAAGACCTTAAAGAGAAAGAAGAAAAATAGGAAGAAAAAAGACGCTGAAGAAAAGGTGGAGGAAGAGATCTTAAAAGAAGAATACGAAGAAAACCTTCACGAAAAAAATGATGAGAATACAGAAAACTAGTGAAGAAGACAACGAAGAAGCGATTAAAGAAGAAGAAGACAAGGCAGCATCAAATAAGAACACCATAAGAAGAAGAAGAAGAAGAAGAAGAAGAAGAAAATCGAAAAGGAAGAGTAGACTTTAAAGAAGGCGAACACGCTAAGAAAGGAGAGACTGAGACAAACAAGAAGAAGACTCTAAAATAGATTTTAAAGGTGGAGAAGAAGGCTGTAAAAAAGAAGATTCCAAAGAAGTTGGGGAAAATGATTTCTAAACTGATTTGAAAGGAGGAGAAGACTTTAAAGGAGAAGAGAAAGAAAAAAACTAAAAAGAGAGACCGAAGAAGTTTCTAAAAACGAAGAAAATTCGAAAGGGGAGGAGGAGGAGGAGGAGGAGGAGGAGGAGAAGAAGAAGAAGAAGAAGAAGAAGAAGAAGAAGAAGAAGAAGAAGAAGATGATGATGATGATGATGATGATAAAAAGAAGAAGAAGAACTCTAAAGAATGGTAAGAAAATTCTAAAGAAGTCAAAAGCACTGAAGAAGAATAAAAACCACAATTCTAAAGAAACGGTATTATCTGTGGAAGAAAACAAAAAGAAGAATGATTGTACACTCAATGAACAACTGGCATTCTTTCTCGATAAGAAATAGAAAAGAGAACAGTAAGTTGTGTAAGCTCTAAGAAAGAGACAATGTAATAAAAATTCCAGAAAAATTCTCCGAATTTAAACACAAACTATTTTAATCCGCTAGTTGGCGAGCATGCAAACACGAGATGATAAACACAAAATAAATGCAACTTAACTCCGCGTGAGCAAAGACAACTCCCGTTTAGGGATCTATTGGAACTCAGCAGTCTTTTTTAAAGTCACGATTTTTATCAAATGGATTTTGTAAATTGTATTCGATTTGATGAACAGGCAGCAAAGTTTTGGACGAGTTTTGTCACTTGTGCTGCTGCTGTGGAAACAGGTGACACACGAAGACAACAGCCATTAACCGCACAGAACTGCAATATCAGTGCACACATGTCTATATGCGTGACAAGGACGAAACTAATCTTTTATTGGATGATTTCTATGGGTGCAACTTTCTCTATTGTGCGTTATCACAATTCGAACGAATTTATCTCGGCATCGCTGACTTTGCTGCCATATTTCTTTCGCAATCCGACGAATGCACTTCAGTTTACCTCTTACGAATCTTAATAACATGGATGACCTTAGCTTCTTTTTGGAAATTGTAAGTAGACTATTTATTAGTCAGAGAGAGTACAAGACTTTTAAGTATCTCGACAATTTCCTACAAGAGATTAGCCTTCACCAATAAAAAAAAACGCTTTCGGATAATGTATTGGTTCCAGAATTCTATTCAGTCAGCAAAAAAAAAAATCTGTTCGTAATATTTTTGTTTTTTTTTACAATTGACCACCCAATGCAAGACTCAAGAGATATTCAAGGTAGTTAATTTAGGGGCTTTCTCTGAACGTAGATCATCTCGCGATGTAGACTTCTTGTCCTTTCCCTCTCGGGTGGGGCGCTTATATAACTTCATGTCATTCATTTGTGAGCACATTTAAGCTCGGTCACCTGAGTGTTAAACCCTGATATTCTGTAAGGCATGATTCTGCACCCGTTGACTATGAGGCTACCTTAGAGGCCAGTCTTATGATACGCCAAGCCCTTCAATATGCCAGTGTGACACCGAATGCAAAGTGTAGGTTGATATATCTTAGAATGAGCCTAGTATTTTTTCGGATTACAACAGATCAACTTCTCTTAGAACGAAGGTTTTTTTTTTATTGACATTAAATTCTATCCAGACCAGCTAGTATTTCCTGGCTTAAGTCACATGCTACAGTATTGAAGGCACTGGCATCCAGTTGGAAGATCACCACTTGCTACTAGTGCGAAAAGCCGAATGAGAATAATATTAATTTTGCATCTCGACATCAGTCACTTTCTCACCGGCGTGACGTGGTTTCTCTTTGTTTTTTCTACAACTATTTTCATGGCAATTGTTCTGATGAGTTTGGTTCCCTGATGCCCCGACAAAAGGAATTTAAGCGTGCTGATAGATTGGCATCTAGGACCCACCTGTTTACTGTTGAAATAGTTAAATGCAACCACCATTTCAACTCCAGTTTTTTTCTCGTACGTCCTTCCCTGATAAATGCAATCTTCAAAAATTTAAATGCAACGTCAATCGCCATCTTCTGCCTTCTTGAATCCCGTTCATCTATTATCCTTTCCTCAATCCTCCCTATACTCAGTCTTCTCTTTCACTTTCACTCCCTGTAAGCCTTTTTGTACTAGTGGCATGACTGCCTTGCTTGGGGTGAAATGATTAAAAACAAACAAGAGAAAAAAAGCTACAGGGAAGACATTTCCGAGAAGCCATGCTGAGTTTTTTTTGGGTGGGGGCGGAAGACAGAACTCAATAATCACAGACGCCGGGTAAATCTCGTCAAATCTTGTTGGTTATTTTTCCTGGATGCAGATTTGTGGTATTTCTAATACTGTTATATTAAAGTATATTATATTAAAGTATTTCTAATACTGTTATAATAAAGTATATTATATTAAAGTATTTCTAATACTGTTATAATAAAGTATATTATATTAAAGCATATTATATTAAAGTATTTCTAATACTGTTATATTACTAATTCCTGATTTGGCAAATATCACCGTCGTGCTCAAGACCTGACTTCGATTGTAAGTGTCTCTGGCTCTTCGTTGCTGATTTCAGCGAGGACTTAAATTGAAAAGTACTTTAAGCATTATGTTTTGGAAAGGAAAGGATACTCATGCTAAGGAAATAGTTTCTCTCTCTCCTTTTATATATATATATATATATATATATATATATATATATATATATATATATATATATATATATATATATATATATGTAGCAAATGTTAAAAACGCGTTGATATATAATCCAAGTGGATCCTAGTAAAATAAAATATTAAAAGGCTATTCCCTATATGAGGTAATTTTGGATTTTATTGTTTATATATATATATATATATATATATATATATATATATATATAGTAATTCGTTAGTATAATACAAACGAGTTCTATTAACACAATATAGAATTTTAATTATTATATATTAAATGTTAAAACTGACTCACAGAGACGCTCAATGTTTAATTTCATTACAGAGCAAAAGTTTTCGGGCAATTGGAATTAAGATACCATTAGTTAATGATCATTTTCACCTGCGAATTTTAAATTTTTATATATATATATATATATATATATATATATATATATATATATATATAGAGAGAGAGAGAGAGAGAGAGAGTGCTGAGTTTCAATTCTCATTGGGTTCGTTATATTCACTTACGCGCAAATACTCTCGGGAAAGTTATATGAATCCACTTCTTCTCCCCCAGCCATGGGTTAATCACTTGTATCACTACACAATTATTATCTGAAAAAATTTGAATCTAGAAATATTTTCTGGCTTTAACTAAACTGCCAAGGGTCGATAAGCCGTAGAAGACGAATCAATCAGTCAGTATATTTTAATTGCTGAAAATATAGTACTTGCCCACTAAATTGTAAATGCATGATTAAAGACGTTATTTACAAAGCTAGCATTGAGCATAATGGCGAAAGTAAATTTTATTTTGGTTCCACTGCTAATCATTGGAAAACCTGTAATTACCATCAGAAAATGATTCTTACCAATAAACAAAAGTTATTTACCATGGTACTCTCTAAATGTTTCTGGGGAAATCAAGACAGATAACTACACACCTTTAGTAAATTGAGATCTCATCGCTATAACCAAACCTTTTAACCTCAACAAGTATGAATGTATTTTGAGAATAGTTCGTGTTTCTAATAGGCACAGGCCTATTAGAAAAACGAACTATTCTCAAACACATCGATAATCATAATCTGATGAACAAGTGAAATGAGCTTATGATTACTTGCAGCCATAGAAAGAAATCTCTTCTCAAATATTTCAATGCTGGCTAGAGCAATTATCCTATCATCTCTGCAATACCCCAGATGACCTGCCTCTAATATTTCTTTTCCATATACAGTTACCTCCCTTACATCATCCTGATGATTGGTAAAACTATGAAACTCTGAGTATAAACCAAGCATTCAGAATCTTCATGTCTATCATTTTTTGTTATTGCAATGTAGATTTCGATCTTCGTCAGACTGGAGATTTCGGAATTGTCTTATATCTTTAGCATTCCGTCGGATTTCTGTTCATCATAATTAAAATGTAATCCTTAGGATTGTTTAAAATGCCCTACATTTATAAAGGTAAACTGATTAATATCGTTGATGGAGATTTTGCAGATACAGTGTGGACATAGGAAACAAAACTCTATGGTGAGTGCCAGTCTCAAGACTCAAGCAATCTTCCGATCATGCTGCAATAAATTCTATGTCCAGACTATCTATCTATCTATCTATCTATCTATCTATCTATCTATCTATCTATCTATCTATCTATCTATCTATCTATCTCATTCTATACATTATCTATCTATCTATTTTTGTCCCTATCTAAATTTGCCCATGTGCACAATATTACTCCAATCGAGTCATTACATTAGCTTACGTACTAATACCTTTGGCAAAAGTGTGAATCCATCTCCTCTCCCGTCAGGTTATGGGTAAAGTAGCAGAACAGACTGGGTCCTACAGCCTTGGGTGGGAACCAGCCTAGGAGAAGGAAACTGAATCTATCTACATATCAGCAGACTGCAATAGTTGGTTAACCAGTTAGAGAGATATTAACAAACTGAAATAGATATGAACGGACTGAGATAGATAGATAGATAGATAGATAGAAATTAAAAGACTGGGATAGATAGATAAATAGATAGAAAGGAACAGACTGAGAATGATAGATAGATAGATTATTAGATAGATAAATATGAAGAAACTTGGATAGATAGATAGATAGATAAAAAGAAAAATATGAAAAGACTGAAATACATGCATACAGACAGACAAACAGATAGATAGATAGATACATAGGTAGATAGATAGATAGATAGGAACAGACTGAGAATGATAGATAGATATGAAAAGACAGACAGACAGATAGATAGATAGATAAATAGATAGAGTAGGCAGGAAACCATCCAAATAAACTAATTTTTAAAATTATGTTCAAAACAGGTATAAACATTAAGATCAAGTAGCAGTAATATTATCATTAACTTGATAAGAAACTTTTAAACATTATTCGAACTTTAAGCAACCGTAAGAACAGAAAATGTATGCCTCTCATAAAAAAGAAAAAAAGTACAGAACTGTATGAGTGAACACACACACACACACACACACACACACACACACACACACACACACACACACACACACACACACACACACTCTCTCTCTCTCTCTTTCTCTTTCTCTCTCCCCCCACACACAGCTATTGATTTAGTTTAATGGGCGTCCTCATTAAACTTTGTCGTAATTAGTCTTGATTTGATTTCACCGAACTCGAGGCTGTAATTTTGAAACTCACACTCGATTTATTCCCGCCTTCTGCACCTATGAGCACCAGTCAATGAAAGTTGAACAAGTTTTACTTACTTTTCACATATAATGTTATTTATTCTAAATATTCAACCACTATCGTCTTTTGTATTTTTTTAAACAAGGCTAAGACTTTATTAAAATTAGATCATCATATAATTTACATTTAATGAATTGAATACTATTTTCTTTTTTCCACTTTCTCTACGTCATTTCGATGTTGCCATTATAAATACTTGACTTTGCTACTAGAATCTGCGTTAGTCAGAAATGTATTATGACAAAACGCCCTAGACTTTGACCTACATACAACTCACCACAGATACCTGCAGTTGTTTAGGATCGAAGTCTTGTGGACCAGAAATCGAATATAACGACCAATTTGCTCTTAATATGAAACTCTCGAAACAAACTGTCGCCAGTCACTTGAGCTGATTTGTATCCAGTTTAGAGACACAACATTGTGTGTCACATAACTTTTTGTAATTTTTTTAACCAAAGTCCTATTTTCAGGAATTATAGTGAATTATCAAAAACTCCCCTACTCTCTTTTCTGCCCAACTATCGACAAACATCTGTTATTGTTCCGTGAAAATTATCTTTCCCCCCAAATATGCCAATATTCATACTTACAATAAAAACCAATGATCGGTTAGGTTAGCCAAGAAAAATTGTTATGTATTTTTCTTAGATGGCATTAGGAGGATTTAGTTCGTAGTAGGTAATGATTATAAATAAAATAAATAATTTCTTGAATCCCCTGAAAAGTATCATCTACTTATTATCTTAAGCACCTCAGTAACCTTAAAAGTGACATTCTTAACGACAGGCCAATCAGCTAACTTCGCTCCTGAAACCAGATACTTGGATAAGCAAAATAAAAATATCAAAGAACCTGTACCAAAGCAAAGAGCAATCCTAACGCACTCACGGCACTCCAAGTCATCAATAAAGCTACAGGAAAAGAGGTTTAAGGGATCAGTTCTCTCTAGCCTTTCACCAGGAATAGGTATAGGCTAGTCCATTCCTCTAATGAAAACGATTACCTGTTACAAATAAGGTGGATTCTTTCTCTCTCTCTCTCTGTTCCAGCGTACCGTAAGCTTTGAACTCTGCCTCACAATACAAGTTTGTATTTGTATACAGAAGAAAATAATCCTTTAAAAATAAATTTCGTTAAGCGTTCATTCATTTTGGATGTAAAAACTTATTTATTCCGCGCCCATTTTTGTTTAACCATTACAGAAAAAGGAAGAAATAAGTAAAAGTCCGAAATAGGCAAACCAGTTATAATTTTATTTTTAAATGCCGCGAATCGTCATTTCAAATAAAATTTTACTTTCATTGAACTGCAAAGAATTTTCCTGAACCAAATAAATACTTAAAGTTAAAATCGACATTTAAACGTCAGGGCACAAAAATTTAAGTTGAAATATATGCATGAAACATTTTCGCTGTTAATATTATTTTATTGACTTTACTCCATAGAATTATTATTATTATTATTATTATTATTATTATTATTATTATTATTATTATTGTTATCGCTTTATCAAGTATTACCAAATTATAACTAATTATAATATATTTTTTTCATAAATGGTCGAATAAAAAGAAAGAATAATAACATAATAATTTCGGGTTGGGATAAAAAGGAAGAATAATAAGATGGAAGAAAACTAGTAATAAAATAATAATTTCGGATTGGGATAAAAAGGAAGAATAATAAGATGGAATAAAACTAGTAATAAAATAATAATAGAGGGTTGGGATAAAAAGCAAGAATAATAAGATGGAATAAAACTAGTAATAAAATAATAATAGAGGGTTGGGATAAAAAGCAAGAATAATAAGATGGAATAAAACTAGTAATAAAATAATAATAGAGGGTTGGGATAAAAAGCAAGAATAATAAGATGGAATAAAACTAGTAATAAAATAATAATAGAGGGTTGGGATAAAAAGCAAGAATAATAAGATGGAATAAAACTAGTAATAAAATAATAATAGAGGGTTGGGATAAAAAGCAAGAATAATAAGATGGAATAAAACTAGTAATAAAATAATAATAGAGGGTTGGGATAAAAAGCAAGAATAATAAGATGGAATAAAACTAGTAATAAAATAATAATAGAGGGTTGGGATAAAAAGCAAGAATAATAAGATGGAATAAAACTAGTAATAAAATAATAATAGAGGGTTGGGATAAAAAGCAAGAATAATAAGATGGAATAAAACTCGTAATAAAATAATAATAGAGGGTTGCGATAAAAAGCAAGAATAATAAGATGGAAGAAAACTAGTAATTAAATAATAATAGATGGTTGGGATAAAAAGCAAGAATAATAAGATGGAAGAAAACTAGTAATTAAATAATAATAGAGGGTTGGGATAAAAAGGAATAATAATAAGATGGAAGAAAACTAGTAATTAAATGATAATAGAGGGTTGGGATAAAAAGCAAGAATAATAAGATGGAATAAAACTAGTAATAAAATAATAATAGAGGGTTGGATAAAAAGGAAGAATAATAAGATGGAAGAAAACTAGTAATAACATAATAATTTCGGGTTGGGATAAAAAGCAAGAATAATAAGATGGAATAAAACTAGTAATAAAATAATAATAGAGGGTTGGGATAAAAAGGAATAATAATAAGATGAAAGAAAACTAGTAATAACATAATAATTTCGGGTTGGGATAAAAAGGTAGAAAACTAGTAATAAAATAATAATTTCGGGTTGGGATAAAAAGAAAGAATAATAAGATGGAATAAAACTAGTAATAAAATAATAATTTCGGGTTGGGATAAAAAGCAAGAATAATAAGATGGAATAAAACTAGTAATAAAATAATAATTTCGGGTTGGGATAAAAAGCAAGAATAATAAGATGGAATAAAACTAGTAATAAAATAATAATTTCGGGTTGGGATAAAAAGCAAGAATAATAAGATGGAATAAAACTAGTAATAAAATAATAATTTCGGGTTGGGATAAAAAGCAAGAATAATAAGATGGAATAAAACTAGTAATAAAATAATAATTTCGGGTTGGGATAAAAAGCAAGAATAATAAGATGGAATAAAACTAGTAATAAAATAATAATTTCGGGTTGGGATAAAAAGCAAGAATAATAAGATGGAAGAAAACTAGTAATAAAATAATAATAGAAAGTTGGGATAAAAAGCAAGAATAATAAGATGGAAGAAAACTAGTAATAAAATAATAATAGAGGGTTGGGATAAAAAGCAAGAATAATAAGATGGAAGAAAACTAGTAATAAAATAATAATAGAAAGTTGGGATAAAAAGCAAGAATAATAAGATGGAATAAAACTAGTAATAAAATAATAATAGAGGGTTGGGATAAAAAGCAAGAATAATAAGATGGAATAAAACTAGTAATAAAATAATAATAGAGGGTTGGGATAAAAAGCAAGAATAATAAGATGGAATAAAACTAGTAATAAAATAATAATAGAGGGTTGGGATAAAAAGGAAGAATAATAAGATGGAATAAATCTAGTAATAAAATAATAATAGAGGGTTGGGATAAAAAGGAAGAATATTAAGATGGAATAAAACTAGTAATAAAATAATAATAGAAAGTTGGGATAAAAAGCAAGAATAATAAGATGGAATAAAACTAGTAATAAAATAATAATAGAGGGTTGGGATAAAAAGCAAGAATAATAAGATGGAATAAAACTAGTAATAAAATAATAATAGAGGGTTGGGATAAAAAGCAAGAATAATAAGATGGAAGAAAACTAGTAATAAAATAATAATAGAAAGTTGGGATAAAAAGCAAGAATAATAAGATGGAATAAAACTAGTAATAAAATAATAATAGAGGGTTGGGATAAAAAGCAAGAATAATAAGATGGAATAAAACTAGTAATAAAATAATAATAGAGGGTTGGGATAAAAAGCAAGAATAATAAGATGGAATAAATCTAGTAATAAAATAATAATAGAGGGTTGGGATAAAAAGGAAGAATAATAAGATGGAATAAAACTAGTAATAAAATAATAATTTCGGGTTGGGATAAAAAGCAAGAATAATAAGATGGAATAAAACTAGTAATAAAATAATAATAGAGGGTTGGGATAAAAAGCAAGAATAATAAGATGGAATAAAACTAGTAATAAAATAATAATAGAGGGTTGGAATAAAAAGGAAGAATAATAAGATGGAAGAAAACTAGTAATAACATAATAATTTCGGGTTGGGATAAAAAGCAAGAATAATAAGATAGAATAAAACTAGCAATAAAATAATAATAGAGGGTTGGGATAAAAAGGAATAATAATAAGATGAAAGAAAACTAGTAATAACATAATAATTTCGGGTTGGGATAAAAAGGAAGAATAATAAGATGGAATAAAACTAGTAATAACATAATAATTTCGGGTTGGGATAAAAAGGAAGAATAATAAGATGGAATAAAACTAGTAATAACATAATAATTTCGGGTTGGGATAAAAAGGAATAATAATAAGATGGAATAAAACTAGTAATAACATAATAATTTCGGGTTGGGATAAAAAGGAATAATAATAAGATGGAATAAAACTAGTAATAACATAATAATTTCGGGTTGGGATAAAAAGCAAGAATAATAAGATGAAACAAAACTAGTAATAAAATAATAATAGAGGGTTGGGATAAAAAGCAAGAATAATAAGATGGAATAAAACTAGTAATAAAATAATAATTTCGGGTTGGGATAAAAAGCAAGAATAATAAGATGGAATAAAACTAGTAATAAAATAATAATAGAGGGTTGGGATAAAAAGGAAGAATAATAAGATGGAATAAAACTAGTAATAAAATAATAATAGAGGGTTGGGATAAAAAGCAAGAATAATAAGATGGAATAAAACTAGTAATAAAATAATAATTTCGGGTTGGGATAAAAAGCAAGATAATAAGATGGAATAAAACTAGAAATAAAATAATAATAGAGGGTTGGGATAAAAAGGAAGAATAATAAGATGGAATAAAACTAGAAATAAAATAATAATAGAGGGTTGGGATAAAAAGCAAGAATAATAAGATGGAATAAAACTAGTAATAAAATAATAATAGAGGGTTGGGATAAAAAGCAAGAATAATAAGATGGAATAAAACTAGTAATGAAATAATAATAGAGGGTTGGGATAAAAAGCAAGAATAATAAGATGGAATAAAACTAGAAATAAAATAATAATAGTGGGTTGGGATAAAAAGCAAGAATAATAAGATGGAATAAAACTAGTAATAAAATAATAATTTCGGGTTGGGATAAAAAGCAAGAATAATAAGATGGAATAAAACTAGAAATAAAATAATAATAGAGGGTTGGGATAAAAAGGAAGAATAATAAGATGGAATAAAACTAGAAATAAAATAATAATAGAGGGTTGGGATAAAAAGCAAGAATAATAAGATGGAATAAAACTAGTAATGAAATAATAATAGAGGGTTGGGATAAAAAGCAAGAATAATAAGATGGAATAAAACTAGAAATAAAATAATAATAGAGGGTTGGGATAAAAAGGAAGAATAATAAGATGGAATAAAACTAGAAATAAAATAATAATAGAGGGTTGGGATAAAAAGCAAGAATAATAAGATGGAATAAAACTAGAAATAAAATAATAATAGAGGGTTGGGATAAAAAGCAAGAATAATAAGATGGAATAAAACTAGAAATAAAATAATAATAGAGGGTTGGGATAAAAAGGAAGAATAATAAGATGGAATAAAACTAGTAATAAAATAATAATTTCGGGTTGGGATAAAAAGGAAGAATAATAAGATGGAATAAAACTAGAAATAAAATAATAATTTCGGGTTGGGATAAAAAGGAAGAATAATAAGATGGAATAAAACTAGAAATAAAATAATAATAGAGGGTTGGGATAAAAAGCAAGAATAATAAGATGGAATAAAACTAGAAATAAAATAATAATAGAGGGTTGGGATAAAAAGCAAGAATAATAAGATGGAATAAAACTAGTAATTAAATAATAATAGAGGGTTGGGATAAAAAGCAAGAATAATAAGATGGAATAAAACTAGAAATAAAATAATAATAGAGGGTTGGGATAAAAAGGAAGAATAATAAGATGGAATAAAACTAGTAATAAAATAATAATAGAGGGTTGGGATAAAAAGCAAGAATAATAAGATGGAATAAAACTAGAAATAAAATAATAATAGAGGGTTGGGATAAAAAGCAAGAATAATAAGATGGAATAAAACTAGAAATAAAATAATAATAGAGGGTTGGGATAAAAAGGAAGAATAATAATATGGAATAAAACTAGTAATAAAATAATAATAGAGGGTTGGGATAAAAAGCAAGAATAATAAGATGGAATAAAACTAGTAATAAAATAATAATAGAGGGTTGGGATAAAAAGCAGGAATAATAAGATGGAATAAAACTCGTAATTAAATAATAATAGAGGGTTGGGATAAAAAGCAAGAATAATAAGATGGAATAAATCTAGTAATAAAATAATAATAGAGGGTTGGGATAAAAAGCAAGAATAATAAGATGGAATAAAACTAGTAATTAAATAATAATAGAGGGTTGGGATAAAAAGCAAGAATAATAAGATGGAATAAATTAAGTAACAAAATATTAATAGCGAAAACGCTTTATCGAAATACTTCAAAAGAAATATTTCTGACAGGTTGTTCGAATATAGCATTATATCAAAAATGCGAAGTAATATAACAAAAAGGATTTCGGATATTTCGATAATGTTCAAGGCCATAACAGGGATAATGTTTACTTTGTTTGAACCTGATATCTTTTGGCCGTTCAATGAACTTGCCACGAAGCTAACAATCATTTCAAACACGGTTGGCGTCGGTGCCATTAACATTTCTGTTGCCAGTTCGTTTTTATATCAGGAATCATTGTCGAAAATTTTCGCAATCCTGATCTCAAATATAAGACATCCTCCAATTAGTGTAGGTGTCTTTGATTTGAATCTATCTTCAGAATATTGTTCCTTCTTTTTTTTTCTTTTTACGCATCTCATTTGATTCATGTTCCATACATTTTGTTGGTTCGACGGAATAATACACCAGACGATTTGTATTTCGAACAATTATTTATATGTCATTGTTGCATTGAATGTGATCAAAGACTTTGAATCTATAATTTCCTATTGATTATAGCGAAAACAATCGATGAGAGAATAATAAATGGATAGAAACCGACGAATGAACACCGACTAATCTATTAATCAATAACAGATTAATTAATAAGCACAATGCTATAATTAACGTGATAAAAATAGACATATCGTATATTTCCGCGTATTAAGCGACATTTAGATAAGACGAGGTAAAAAATATAGCAAATTTTTATGAATTTTTTTTTTTTTAAGCGTATCACCCCAAGCAAGGCTGTAGGCCACTATCACTCAAGGGGTTATAGAAGGGTTGGAGGAAGAGCAGATAGGAGTGGTAAAGGAGAGGATGTGGAGAAAGAGAAAGACAGTGGGTCGATCAAGGCAAGGGGGCTACAGAAGATTTGGAGCGAGAGCAGATAGGAATGAAAGAAGAAAGCATGTGGAGAAGGGAAGTGGATAGATCAAGGCAACTGGAGATGTCGATTGACGTTACACTTAAATAGTTGGAGATTGTATTTGTCAGGGAAACAGTAATAGGGAAGGGAGTTCCATAGGCGAGATGTGCGAGACATGAAGCTATTGGAGTAGAGGAGACGTCTACATCTAACAGTTTCAACGGTGTAGGGGTGGGAACGGGATGCCAGCCTCGTAGGACGTTTAAATTCACGAGGCCTAGGGACAAGCGAAAGCAGCTCCTCGGAGCAATTACCGTGAAAGTACTTGTAAAAAAGGCAGAGCGAGGCAACATTGCGTCTGTGAGAGAGCGACTGCAGACGAGATGACAGATCAGGGCCAATCACATTGCATATCCGTCTCTGGATCTTATCAAGAACCCTGAGGCAAACAGCAGGGGCCCCAGACCATATATGGCAGCAATACTCCATGCAAGGGCGAATGGTCGATTTATATACTTGGAGGATCGATTTCGGGGAGAAAAATTTCCTGGCTCGTCACAGGGAACCAACTTTCCTTGCGGTGGATGATGCAACTGACTCGATGTATTTGTTCCACCTCAGATCAGCGGACAGCGTGAGACCGAGCAGCTGCAGAGAGGAGCTCTCGAGAAGTTGTGGTGGTTAATAGAGAGCAGTTTTGTTTTAGAGGCGTTAAAGTTAACCATCCATTTCTCGCCTCAGTTCACAACCGATTGGAGGTCCTTTTCAATTTGAGCTGCCAGGTTAACTTTGTCCGCCTCACTAGATTTGTGTTTGAGGCAGGAGTAAATTGTGGTGTCGTCAGCGTAGATGCCGACTTGGGAGTCTATGGCGTCAGGAAGGTCGTTTATAAATATGAGGAACAGAGTAGGGCCTAGGATGGAGCCTTGAGGAACACCTGCGTTAGTGGGATAGGAACTGGAGATGAATCCACTGAGAACAACCTTCAATTCCCGGTTTGACAGGAATTATTGTATTAGGTCAAACAATCGACCTGTGATACCATAACCCTGGAGCTTGCGAAGAAGGCCGGCATGCCAAACTCTATCAAATGCTTTGGAGATGTCAAGGGCCACGGCACGAGCTTCACCGTTATTATGGATAGCTTGGTAGACAAATTCAGTGATGGCCGTAAGCACATCGGCAGTAGATCGGGCAAAGCGGAAACCATACTGCTTGTCTGAGAGCAGATCATGGGATATCAGATGATTAATCACTTCGGTGTTGATAATGGCCTCGAAGACTTTGCCGAAGAGGGGTAGGAGACTGATAGGACGGTAATTGGAAGGGTCGGAGGGGTCACCAGAGATTTTAAAGACAGGAACAATGGTTGAGGACTTCCAGCAGTCAGGAAAACAGGACTCCTTGAGGCAGCGGTTGTATAATTTAGGCGCCAGTTCAGGTGCGCATTTCTTCAGGACAATGGCTGGTATCCCGTCACCACCAGTAGACTTGTGGTGATCTAAGTTAGAAATAATGCCCAATACCAACGACGGGGTTATGTACAATCCGTCCAAGAGGGCCTCAGTTCTGGGAGGGAAATTGGACAAGGGTACCCCGGAAGAGTCTAGCGTAGAATTGGAAGAAAACTTCCGAGCAAAGCATTTGGCCTTGTCGGCAGAGGTGGTCAGGACCTCAAACTGATTGAACAGGGGAGGAATGGAGGGTTTGTTATTATTCAGAACGCTCTTGCAGAAGCACCAATAATCTTTGGAGCCAAATTTGCGGGATGCAATATGTTCCTTCATCCGAGCAGCAAATAGTGACTTGGCTTCGTCGAGGATACGCTTACACTCGTTACGGGCAGAGGTAAATAGATGTCTATTGGAGTCGGACATATCACTTCGAAAACGGTGGAAGAAGTGGTTCCTATGGGCAATGGCGGCTGAGCAAGCAGCTGTGAACCAGGGGGAGGAGCGCGGTTTGACCTTGAATTTCCTGGAGGGGATGAAAGCTTCGATTCCAGCTTTAACCCAGGAGGAGAACTCTGAAGCACAATCTTGAATGGGGAGCTTAAATACAGCATCCCAGGGGACATCGCGGAGGAAGTCACGAAACGAGTCCCAGTCAGCCCGTTGGTAGCAGAATGTGGTTCTGGTGGTAGGAGGCTCCTTGCAGGGGGTGGGGCTGAAGGAGATGCTAACAGACACTACAGCATGATCGGAGTTACCGATAGGACAGAGCTGCGTGGCACTACAAGACTCAGGGATTGAGGTAAAACACAGGTCGAGGAGTGAGGCCTTACAGTCACGGTTGTAAGCAAAACGCGTGGGGAAATCGATTATCTGAGTGAGGGATTGAGAGACTGAAAAGTTGAGAGTATGAATGCCTGCGAGGTCGGTAGTAGCGTTCTTAAGCCATTGGTTGTGATGGGCGTTAAAATCGCCAAACACAAATATGTGAGCGTACGGATGGACAGAGAGGGCCCTATCTATGCTGTCAGAAATGACATCAAGTATCCCACAGTCCTGAGAGGATGGTGAGCGGTAGAGGAAGAAAAGATAGCTTACAGCATTGAGAAGAGATAGCCGGAGACACAAGTACGAATGATCCGGCGATTCGAGAGAGCACTCTCTAGCCAGAGGGAGATGGTCCTTGATGTAGACACCCAGGCCATGCATGTGGGTTAGAGAGTCTTTTCTGAGGAGAGGAAGGTATCCAGGGATCGAGAGATCAGAGGAAGGGATAGAGGAGTCAAGATTGGTCTCACACTGGGCCAGTATATCCGGGCACTTAGCAATGAGGAAAGACTCAACGCTGCAGAAGTTGGTTCTAATGCCACGGATGTTGGAGAAGGAGATATTTAAAGGTTTGGGTGATTTTTGGAAGGCTGGTTTAGGTTTATATTTCTGATTTTTGTAATTCATGTGGGTAATTGGTGTTGGAAAAAGAGAAGGCCTGAGTTAAAGGAAGCCGACGGTTATCACCCATGACGCGGGCAGAGAGGGGGTTTGGCACAGCCTGAATCATAATGTGGCCTCAGGGTTGCCCACCGGAGATGACTGCAGGGACACCTATCCATGCGCGACATGGCACTACAGACACCCCAGTATTATGCAACTGTTGATCAGAGCGGCCGCTCAAGACGCTACGCAAGAGTTAGGGCTCCTAACTACCAGTCGGAAACAGCAACCAGGGAACTGTCAACTGTGTACCCTCAGAATGAACAGGCAATGCCACAGACTACACGCATCACGGGAGAAACCCAGCGGCACCAGTACAGAGGCCACAGAGAGAGAGAGAGAGAGAGAGAGAGAGAGAGAGAGAGAGAGAGATCCGGGAACCCCTTCCTAAACAGGAAACAAGGTTTGGGCCTCTAATCGTGTCCAATAGAGGGGGGAGGAGTGTAGACCGGGCGGTAGGAAAGCCTACCTGATCCTATACTTGTAGTATAAGTCGACTGCTTATCTATTATATAAAGATGATGTTATTGGAAATGTTGTGACTGTCCTTAGAAATTCAAAATGAACGAAATAACAAAGCCGATTCTATATCATGTTTTTCCTACGCACGTCCGCTAAAAGGGAAACCATTTTTTTGTTTATGTTTCATCACGTGATCTCTTGCGAATACTGATTCTTCTTCTTCTTCTTCTTCTTCTTCTTCTTCTTCTTCTTCTTCTTTTTCTTCTTTTTCTTCTTCTTCTATATAATTACAAATTTTTACTAATTTTTTTAGCGTCCTGGGTATGACGATAAACTACATCCGCGTCCTGGGTATGACAATAAACTACATCCGCGTCCTGGGTATGACGATAAACTACATCCGCGTCCTGGGTATGACGATAAACTACATCCGCGTCCTGGGTATGACGATAAACTACTTCCAACAACAAGGCCTCTGATAATACGTTTTTGAAATAAATAATGTTGCCAGCTGTACGTTTTTGAAAAAAAATAATATTACTAGCTATACTTTTTTGAAAAAATAATATTCCCAGCTATACATTTTTGAGAAAAAAATATTAACAGAAATGGATTTTTGACAAACAAAAATATTACCAGGAAAATAAAAGTTGTCGGCATTAAATGACCCATTGAGGTGTTGATATGCTGTAAAACAATTCAGTCCTGTTCTAAATCAGTTGAAATTTCTTATTAACTCATACCATGTCAATCATGGAACCATCAGCGAAACGAGGATAGTATGAAGCGAGATTTAAATTGCAAGTTATTAAAGTAGCCAAGGAATTAAACAATATCACTCAGAATTTAAGGTTTGTTTTTTAAAATTGTAGTATAAAACGACCCTCAATCTTTAAGTTTTTTACAAATTTAACGGTCGCCTTATACGCTAATTAAAAACGACAAGCGGAAACTTCAACTACAGAAATTGGCAATACGAAAAGAAAAAAAATGAAGAAATGAGAAATAAAAACTAATGCGCTAACCGATTATCGCTCCTCACTTGTCAGCACTCGATCGAGCAAAACCAGTTATCACTCTTTAATCATCAGTGCTACTTACTTGTACTTGCTGCGGCATTCACCCGAGATCGGTTGAGACAGCTCTGTTAAACGAACCTGCCGCATCCCTAACAAAAGTCTACCAAGCGTAGCAGAGGTCGTATTCATTCGGACGTGTAAATTAATAGAAATGACTCTATGTTGAGTGATATGCATATAACCCCTTACATGGTTTCTGCTATCATCTCTAACCTGGGTCCCTACAAAGCATGTGGACCTGATGGCATTCCTGTAATAATCTTTAAGAACTGTGCTCCCGAACTGGCTCCTGTTCTCTCTAAACTGTACAATAAAGGCCTTGCCGCCTCTTGCTTTCCTGTATTTTAGAAACCCTCATCTGTTGCTCCAGGCTTTAAGAACTCAAGTGAACCGTTCGACTCTCCCAATTAGCAGCCTATTAACCTTCTACCTCCTTTTGGGAAACTACTAGAGGCTCTAATCAATGTTTAATTAGTTAAGCATCTATAGCATGTATAGGGCTTTCTTTCAAACAAGCAATATGGCTTTCTTTTCATTTGGTCAACTGCTGATGTATTGAAGATTATTGCGGGAAAGAGTCTGTCAATCATTAAATAAGAATAGTGAAGGTCGGGCTGTTGGTTTGGACATCTTGAAAACGTTCGACAGGATTTGGCATACAGGTCTTCTTCCCAAGCTGAAAAGTTACAGTGTCTCCGGACAAATTTTTTAACTGATCCGGTCTTTCTTATCACATCGTGAAATGAAAGTTATCTTGAATGGCCACCCTTCTAGATCCTTTTGTATTAATGCAGGTTTTCCCCAGGGCTCTATTCTTAATCCTACTTTGTTTTGAATTTTCATTAACTACCTTTCTGATAGCATCAGGTCTTAACTTGGTATCAATGCTGACGATACAACCATTTACTCCTGTCTCGATAATAAGTCGGCAAGATCAAATTGGCGGCTGATGTCAAAAATGTCCTTCAGTTTATTGTTAACTGTTTCTTCTTCATCCAGACACACATCCCAATGTTGGATGTTTTTAATCTCGGGATCATCATGATTCATTTCTCTTGGTCAATTGCTGATTTAATGACGATTATTGCCGGGAAAAGTCCGTCATGCATTAGATAAGAATGATGAAGGTCGGGCTGTTGCTTTCGACATCTTTAAAACTTTCGACAGGATTTGGCATACAGGTCTTCTTTCTTTCATTTTCTCACTGAAACGATATAGCAATACGGATATGTCGTTTTCATCATTTATGGCATATTGGCAGGGCGTAACGGTTGTGCGAACTAACTAAACAACTAACCAACGAAGGGAGGGACAAACAGAATTATTATAAGATGATGAGGATGATAATCAACCCTTTTGTCTTGATTTAATATAAAATGTCTTGAGGACTTTTAAGCGATAAAATTCGACTGGAATAGGCGACCTATTCGTTTTAATTCATTTAACCAATTCACGCTGTTGCGTATCGTATCTTCATTGCTATTATTATATATGACTTTTTAATCGTTGTTTCGTCCGACCTTCATCAGGCGCTTGTTTATCCAGGTCATCTTAAGGGAATTTCAATCAGAACCTTTAGTTATTCACATTCCACTGACCATATACAGGGTTATCTCGTCTCGTTCTCAGTTATTGTTCGCCTCAATTTCTCTTGTGTCCAAGTCTGCAGTGCCCGACTCAAGGATCGAACTCACGATTACGGCATCATTAAATTCACAACTAAACGCTTTAATCCAGTGGTTCTCAAACATTTTTTTTTACCTGTGGACCACTTAATGTTTTTGGTGGGCCCCATAACTGTTCGATGAAAAAGAGCTTATTTTATTTTTTTTTTTACTAATTAATCGATAAGTTTAGGAATCTTTATATAATTTTCCTTTATATATATAACCCTTCCTTTATATATCCTTCTTGATTTTTATTCAACTTTTACAATCGAAATATCCGATAGAGTAAAAGGGACACATTTGATCTTGTTTTCTGCTAGTTTTAGAGTTGTTTTTCTATTTTTAGTATTTTAATATGGCGTATTTTAATATGGCGTATTTTAATATTCCATTTCTCAGTTGTAACAACTGCTCCGAAGTAAAATTACTCCATGGATCACTAAAATATTAACGTGGATCTAAAATTTGCTATTTTTTGGTGTGGATCTCCAATAATGTTACATGGAAACCCAGGGTCCATATGGACTCCAGTTGAGAACATCTGCTTGTATCCATTAGGCTTTCGGGTTTAAAAACTGCTGTTTTTTTTTATCATTTTCTTCTTTGTTTTTTATCATTTTTTTAAAAAATTTTCTTATTTTTTTTATTGTCTTGAAGGTTCTTTATGATTTTTGTAGGATAAATAAAAATGAAAATCAGAAAACAAAAGGTTTTTATTTAGAAATATCGAATTAAAAAGACCAACGTTAAAAATATATTGTCCTCGTCTTTGTTGTTTTTTTCAACAAAGTTTCGGATATTGTGCCCTCCGACCTTCCTGAGGTGCATATAAATGTGGGTAACATACAATGAATTCTGAAGTGAACCCTTTATTTAATCCACGGGGGTAGACTGTTCCACTCGTTCCACTGCCCATATCTGATGATATCGTCTAGTTCTTATTTTTATTTCGTACATCCAGTTATTGCTCGACCGTTTCCATTGAGTGCAACTACACACTGCCCGACACAGGGATTGAATTCACAAATCAACGATTTAATCCACTAAGCCACTGTGCTATAGTGATTTAAACCTAACCTGACAGCTGATTAGGTTGCAACTACTGCTTCTGTTGGCTGTCATGCTTTGACTACTGCAGCTGCTCCCCATGTTTTGATTGCTGTTGGGATTGAAGACTTGCAGTCATTTGTCTTTCTTTATTAGAGGTTGTCTTTATTTCTATGCTAGGCCGACTAAGGAGGTTCTCGTGGCCTAGCAATTTGGGCTGATTCTTTCAGAGGTCTAAGTCTCCAGTGTACTTCCTTGTGCAGTATTTCCCCTTCATCTTTGTATGTTAGCCAGATCAATATACACCTAAGGAAGGCCGGAGTACAAAATGGCGGAAACGTTGTGATAATAACAAGAAAGATGAGGACAATAGTCCTAATATAAATAGTGTAAATAATGATAACTTCTTTTGCCAGGTTGTTCTCATTCCACTTTCCATGTCTAGAAATATCTCGTCTGTTTTAGTACATTGCATTCATTGCTCAATCTGTTTCTACTTTGTCAAGGTACATAGTCCTCAGGTTTATATCAATCTCGGTAACCTGCAGTGTATTCTGAATGGAACCCTTTATTTAATCTACAGGGTAGATTGTTCTCTTTCCACTGCTCATGTCTGGTGATGTCGCCTAGATCTTATTTTTATTTCGTACTGTTCAGTTATGGCTCGCTCGTTTCCACTAGGAGTAAATACACATTACTCGGAATTCCCTGGGGGTTACTCAGATCAACAAACACCTGAAGAAGGCCGGAGGATACAACGGCCAAAACATTGTGATAAAAACAAAAATGAGGACAATTTCCCGGATATAAATAGTGGAAAATAATGATAACTCCACATTCAGCCAAAAAAAAAAGTTTAATTATCATTATGTATAAATAGTTGGCAGAATAGGGTTTAAGATAGATGACAAAAGATAAAAAGTACTAAAAGCTACAAAGGATAGGAAATTATGGAGAGCCATGATCACCAATGAAGAAGCAACAAATAACAGTGCTTGTAATTCATACAAATTTATAACTAAATCCAAAAATCTCTTGTCGTTGACAGAGGCGTTCAAAAAGCTTTGAAAATCCTACCGTGATTTTTCATCATTGGCGGCTACAATCTTATCAACATAAGATACGCACATGACACAGTACTGATAGCAGACAGGGAAAAGAAATTACAAAACCTCCTATAGAAGGTAGCGAAGGAGAGCAAGAAGAAGGGACTAACTACAAGAAGACAGAATGCGTGGTCATCAGTAAAACGATTAACCCGAAATGCGATTTACAGGTCGGGGACACTAAAATCAAGCGGGTGCAGAAATTTAAATATCTGGGAAGTGTTTTGTCGGAGGACGGTAAGTGCGATGCTGAGGTCCGAAGATGTATTGGCATGGCCAAGAACGCATCCCAAATGCTAGGCAGAGTATTACGAGACTGGAGGATTTCTTTGATACGTGACAACTAACATCCTTTACAGCATCAAATATTGGACGGTCTCCTCAAAGATGAAGAAGAGACTCGAGGCAACGGAGGTATAGTTCTACAGAAGGATGCTGAGGATATCATGGACTGAGCGTGTGAGCAACGATGGGGTGTTGAAGTGGATGCAAACAAGGAAGAGGCTTATGCTTAACACCGGGAAGAGGTAGCTGAAATTTCTGAGACACGCAATGAGAAAGGAGGGCTTGGAAAATCTGATACTCACAGGTCGAATAGAGGGAAAGAGAGACAAGGGAAAACAATGCATGACATAACTAGCGGGCTTAAGCAAGTAGATGACAGAACATGGCCTGGGAGAAGTAGCAAAGGAACAAAACTTATTGAGCTACAAAGAATAGGGGGAAGTGAAAGGCCATGATCACCTATGTCCTGAAGAGACACGGCACATAATTTATAGGTCGGGGACACTAAAATCAAGCAGGTGCAGAAATTTAAATATCTGGGAAGTGTTTTGACGGAGGTCGGTAAGTGCAACGCTAAGATCCGAAGACGTATTGGGACGACCAAAGACGCATTCCAAAAGAAAGGTAGAATATTACAAGACAGAAGGATTTCGTTGGTAACAAAGAAAAGAGTACTGAGCTGCAACGTGAAATCTGTCCTCCTTTATGGCAGCGAATGTTGGACGGTCTCCTCAAAGATGAAGAAGAGACTCGAGGCGGCGGAGGTATGCTTCTACAGAAGGATACCAAGGATATCATGGACCGAGCGTGTGAGCAACGATGAGGTGTTGAAGAGGATGCAAACAAGAGGGAAGCTTATACTTAACACCAGGAAGAGGCAGTTCGAATTTCTGAGACACGTAATGAGAAATAAGGGCTTGGAAAATCTGATACTCACAGGTCGAATAGAGGGAAAGTAATGCATGACATACCTAGCGGGCTTAAGCAAGTGGATGACAGAACGTAGTCTGGGGGAAGTAGCAAAGGGACAAAACTTACTGAGCTACAAAGAACACACACACACACACACGTGAACGCACGCACGCACGCACGATACATACCTTTGAGTTTCAAAGTTTCAAACATGCAGGCTGGGACGATTATTCTTTTTTGGAGAAAAATGCACCCAGTATAATCTTGTTCGTACAAATAAATAATAAAATCGAACTGGTCTCTTTAAAATGGGGTTGTGGACGACTGGTCTTCTCTAGTCTTACCTCAAAACTAGCTCGTCTCATTTGTTGATCCATTTGTACTTACAGTTTTCCTTTCACCATAACAACACATTTACTCTTAGCTGTCGCACCATGGTCACCAATTTACCTCATTTACTCAAATGTAAAATAATGAGACCTATCCGCCAATCTAGTGTGGCCCTGTTGCTGCGCGCTTTGCTGAATGCCACTCTTACTTTGGTCTATGTCTGTTGGTCTGTCACTGGCGTTCTGTAGCAATCCTGTGTCCACACGTTGTGTTTCTGTATCCACAGGTACATCGGTGAGGAACTATTGAAGATCAGGCTTGACCCGTCTCTATCCTGTCTATGCTTGTGAAAGACTAGTCATCAGTGTCACCAGTAAACTTAATTCATTTCAACAACACTCATTAACAAGGGTAAAAATAACAACTTTTATTAATGGTACTATGATTAATATCATGAATACATAGACAAAAGGGAATTGAAGAAGTTTCCCTGTATAAGAAATTCTTAAGCTGGGGGGAATAGGTTGACTGGTGGTTGTAAACAGCCCAGAGTTGTTCTACTATTTAAATGAAAGCAGCAGATCAAGGGATTTCAAAAGGCAGCATAGAGGACAGGTCTTTAGCTGATTAAGGCACCACAGTCATCCGACAGGCACAGTGTTGGTCTACTAGCAGCAAGACCAGTTCTATCTTATTATTTATTCGTACAAAAGTACAAAATGTGCCACAAGGGCTAAAATGGGGCGAGGGAGGACTGGTCTTCTCTAGTCTTACTTCAAAACTAGCTTGTCTCACTCATTGACCCATTCGTACTTACAATTTTCCTGTCACCTTAACAACACATTTACTCTTCGCTGTCGCACCAAGCTTACAATTGTCTCTCTCACGCTATACTCTATAAGTGACACAAACCAGATAATTCATGGTATTGCATTTTTTTATCATGAAAATATTTTTTCTTTCTTTAGATATAAAAAGTTGATCGTCAGTCAGCCTTTGACACTAGTCGTGGTGTCATACCCCCAGGAGAGTAACTCACTGTGCCTTCTCGGTCTTACATTTTCCACTGACATGAAGTGGGGTGATTATATTGAATCAATTGCTTGGTCTCCTGCTAGGAAAGTTGGTTCACCATGCTGTGCCAGACAATCTTTCTCGTCAGAATCCATCTTGTACATTTATAAATCTACTATTCGCCCAATCATTGAATATTACTGCCATATTTGGTTTGGGGCTTCTGCCATATATCTCAATATTCTAAACAAAATCCAAAGAAGAGTCTGTCATGTTATCGGTCCTGACCTGGCATCGCGATTTCAGTCGCTATTTCAACGCTGTGACGTGCCTTCCCTATGTCTTTTCTGTTAATATTTTTATGGCACATGTTCTAATGCGTTTTACCCCTTGGCATCTCGACAGCATGTTGCTACGAGTCTCATCGTTTTATCGTTGAAATAGCTAGATGTAACTGTAAGTTATATTTTAATAGTCCCTCGCACTTTTCGCCTGTGGAACCCTTTTGCCGGTTTTGTGATTCTCTGCTACCCATGTTCTTAAAAAAATCGTCATCTCCTGTCTTTATGAAACGTGTTCTTTTATTGTCTTTTTTCACCCACTAAAGGCTTCTCATTCTCTTTCACTCTCAGTAAACGCTTGCGTCTTAGTGGCATTGACGCCTTGTTTGGGATAAGATTACACACACACACACATAAAAAAAATCAACCAAAAACAAACAAACCCAAAAAACAAAACCAAACCTGTTTTCGTTCATTCAAGCTTTATTTCTATGTTTCTGTTTCATATCAGAGGATAAAAACTTGAGACAAAGTAAGGTTCGGCTATTGGGAAGAGGAACTGCGCAATGAGTTTGATTTGTATATGACAGTTTTATTAGCATCTTCATCTTCAGCGAGAAATAGAATATAAATTGTTACTCGAATATGACACGATCAAATGGCAGGAACTAACGTATACGGTTTCAAGACGTTTCTCGTATCTCGTTATTGATAGCTATCATTAATCGTGGCCGGCCGTTACAAAATGGACGTCTTTATTTATCATCTACATGCGAAAGGCTTGCAGAGCTGAGGCACGAATTCTTACGCTACGTATCACAGTATCACCAACTTCAAGGGATAGAGTAAACTGGACTTGAACTCAGACCGAGAAAAGACTTTTTGACATTAGATCATGCAGCAGCCCTTTAAATCAATAATATTGTTTTTTAATTTACTTATATCCACACATACATGGTACGATGGTTAAAATGTCGCCATTTTATATTCTTAATTTCGCGCACGCGCGTTTTTTTTATTTTTTATTTTGACGATTGTACAGTATAGTATGGTTAGTTGGGCACCGTCTGTGAGTAAAAGAACACCATGACGCAATTCACTCCGCCAGAATTTTGGAAACGGCATCCTGTACGGCTTGGCATTCGCAAGCTCCAATACGAACATTTAAGAGTGTTTGCGTGTCAATCTGAGGTCGGTGCAGACGATTCGGAAGGAGTTGGATGAGTCTAATGGTGATTACAAAGGTGTTTGGGGTGATCACTAGTGACGGTGCTGTTATGCCGACATTCATCTTCCCACAAGGCCTCAGACTCCGCACGGAGGCCTACATCAAATGATTTGAGGAAGGAGTACTGCCCCGGGTGAAGTGAGTGGCTGCTGGAAGACCCTATGTCTGGTAACAGGACTCTGCACCATGACACACAAGCAGGAGCACCTAGTCATTGCTGCCATGCAATTTCTGCATTCACATCACCCTTAACATCTGGCCACCTAACTCCTCAGACTGCAACCCCCTTGATTATTATGTGTAGGGCACAGTTGAGCGAGAGACCAACAAAACTGCTTGTAACACCAAAGATGAACTGAAGGGTAGATTATGACAGCATTCACCAACTTAAACAAGGAAACTGTCCAGAAGAGTTGCAGGAGATTTCAAAGTCGTCTGGAGGCCGTGGTTGAAGCTAATGGCGATTTTATTGACAAAATTTATTTTTGTGTAATTTTAGCAAATATATCTGTTAAAATGAGATCTCAGTGTTATTTTCATTGTTGCGTAATTTAGACGACAATTCATCCATCTTACTCACAACACACACACATAAAGATCTTAAATATAACACACACACATACAGATATATATATATATATATATATATATATATATATATATATATATATATATATATATCAGGTGTAACAGCAAAATTGTCCAATTGTTAGATTAAGCACTGAAACGTTGTATCTTAGAAATGATTAAAGATATCTTACTGGAATTCTCCGAGGTTTTTATAACACTATAGGACTCTACTTTGAGCAATACGAATGTATAATTACTCTCCAAGCTTAACAGAAGAATCGTGATGAAATTGATCATGAGCAAAAATGATATGTTCATCATTAATTAATCATAGCTAAGTATCGGAATCTCATGAATCATTGAAATAAAATTCACACACACACACACACACACATATATATATATATATATATATATATATATATATATATATGTAAATATATATTATTCTAGATCATTTTCCAACTTATTCAATATGATATTTTCCCTCTCTAATCTTCTAACTTTCTGTCCTGAAGTAACAAGATGCCTAACAGGTTTCACGTACGATTTAATTTCAAGTCTTTTTTCACTGCTCTTCGGACTGTCATAGCTGAAACTCCTCTCTCACGTGCCAAATGTCTTATGAATTGAGTTGGATCTTTTCTAATTGATCACCTTAGTTCTAAGTTGAAATGATGAATCCCACTTCCTGTCGTGACCTCCTGATCCAGTTTTCCTCTCTACTGTTCCCTCTTTTTAAAACTTATTCACCGTTCTTCTGATGGTTCTTAAATGGATTGAAGATAGAAGCCAGAGCATGAATGTTGGTGCCATTACTGAAGGACTGAATGATCTTTTTCCTCTCATTATTACTCAATTTGAAAGAGATTGGGTCTGACAGAAAACAATTTTAACCTACTCTCTTTTTAGCTGAAAAACTCAAAGATTTTTCATTGATTCTTACGATAAATGGTGTCAAGATGGCTAAATTTGAAAACCTGTAAAAAAGAAACTCAGTTAGTTTCATGGTTTTTAAAATATTGCATATTTTGTGGAAGGATAATTATGCTGTTACACGATTTGGACAATTTTGCTGTTACACCCGGGGTATATATATATATATATATATATATATATATATATATTAAAGGTAAAAAATCGTTGGAATATAATCCAATTGGATCCTAGTAATATAAAATATTAAAACTGATCCACAAAAAGAGCTCAATGTAATTCTTATTACAGAGCAAATAATTAATAAATAATAAAATCCAAAATCACCTCATATAAGGAATAGCATAGACGAAAATATAGGTCGTTTGTCTTATCAATCCTGGTATGGACCATATATATATATATAGTCGCCGTATCGATATGAATGTGTACTGGGTACTTACAAAGTATCATACGTGTCTGTATTTGGATGTATATATTTGTATGTTATGTAGAGTTATTTCTACTGTTGGATATGTATATGTGTATATAGGGGTATATATATGTTTTTTTTAATTTTTTTATGAAGGTATATGGTTGTGTATATTGGCATCTATCATAGGTTAACCTGTTTATGTGTACGAGTAAGGGTGTAAATTCTGGTAAGTGTCTACCACTAAATGTGTAAGTATATGTTTGGGCATATAGAGATATATATGTGTACTTGTGTATGTGTAGATATGTGTATGCATATGCATATGTATGTATATGTGTGTGTGAGTGTGCATATATGTGTGTATATGTAGCATGTATGTTTCTATGTGTATGTATATGTTTATATATGCATATATATGTATATATATGTATGTTTAAATATGTATATGTATGTGTATATGTTAGTGTATATGGGTGTACATTTATATGTATGTGTGGGTATTTATATGTATGCGCTCGACTGTTTGTGTACTGTATATCTGGATGTGTCGATATGAGTATTTATATATGATTAGATATTTATGTATATATGTTTGTGTGTCATTGTATGTGTATTTGTATGTATGCTTTAGTGTCTTGGAGTGTATCATAGATACAAACTAAAATCTACTTTTGTTGATAAGGAACCTTTAATTGCTTACAGACT
Organism: Acanthosepion esculentum; assembly: GCA_964036315.1. Lineage (NCBI taxonomy): Eukaryota > Metazoa > Mollusca > Cephalopoda > Sepiida > Sepiidae > Acanthosepion > Acanthosepion esculentum. The sequence continues at coordinate 85,154,818 of OZ038502.1, read as the reverse complement.
GTTGTTCTTTTCTTAAATTATGATAAACTTTTAATATATTTTATCATAATGTTGTTGGAATATTATTAGAATATAAGTTGGTCTATGTATGCTTATTTCTTTTTCCTTTTTTATGCATGTGTCTACATGTTTATGTATATATGTATATGTGTTTGTATATGTATGTGTGTATGCGTATATATATATATATATATATATATATATATATGTATGTATGTATGTACGTATATATATTTGTGAATATGTATGTTTGTATGTGTGTATGTATGTATGTGTATGTATATGTATGTGTGTAGATATATATGTGTGTATATATATGTACGTATGTGTGTATATCTATGTGTAGTTGCGTATGTATGTGTGTATATATATGTACAAGCGGATGTGTATATGCATTTTTATATTCATATCGTTTTAATTTACGTTTGTTTAATTTTTCATGTATATACTTGTATTTGTAAATGTCTATGTATATATTTAGTTTATATGCATATATGTATACGTGCTTATGTATGTACATCTAGATGTGTATGTGTATGTATGTATGTGTGTGCTTGTATATAGTTGCGTCTTTATATATATTTCTTCACTTGCTTTATTTACTTTTCTGCGTCGACGTATGGGTCAATATATTTATATGTGCTTATCTATGTGTATGTTTATGTGCGTATGTCTGTATATGCGTACCTATTATGCATATATGTGTGTATACGGGTGCATGTATTGATTTATATGCGGATGTGTGAGTGTACAATTATATGTGGAGGTGGTTATTTACTTTTGTCTGTAATGTGTCGAAAACTATATGTTTTTAAAAATGTATATATATATATATATATATGTATATGTATATATATATATATTTATGTATGTGTGTATATTTTTATATATATTTATTTGTTTAAATTTTATCTATGTATATTTGACCGGTTTAGTTATATTTCAAGTTAAAATTCGTTTAATAACATATAAAGCCACGAATAGCTTTGACATCTGACCGTCTAGATCATATTGAATGTAGATGTATGTGCCTGTGTGGCTTGATGTGTATATGTAAGTAAAGTGCATTTGCCTATGTGTGGTTTGATTTTTTATATGTGTGTGTATATATCTAAATACGTCTGAGCGCTTAACATGCATGCGTTCGAATGATTTCGCGTGAGTGGCGACTAACATGTTGAAATGAAACTAAAATGTATACATTTATGTCTGGGATTCTGAACATCCCTTTCAACATAATTTCAATGAAAATACAAATTAAATAGCATATATATCTTTTATATTTATTTTTATATTTTTACATTTTTTCTCCTTGGTAATTCTACAATTTAAAACTTAATAGAGATTTGATTTAGATTTCTAAATAGGTAATTTTAATTTTTTACTTTTAATTTTAATTTCAAATTTTATAAATCTATTAATATATATGATAACCTTGCTTAGTTGTCAAATTTTTCGAATCATCCTATACTTGTATTTTGATTGGTCACTCTAGCTTATGTAACAGCGTTTACTCCTGGCTAAGGATCGTTGATTAATTTGAAACTTTTAAAACCATTTATTCTATATTCTACATCGTCACTTGAAAAGACACTAGAAGTGTTGAAACAAAATGGCTACTTTTGTCGTGATTTTATAACATATTTATGTTGTAATATTCAAATAAATAATTATATATATATATATATATATATATATATCTTGTCATCCACAGACAGACAGTTTCGCTGTATCACAGCTCCTCAGTGTGGCTAGACATCCGATCAAAACCCGACTGATTTGACATCAGTCAGATATCTTACATCTAGGCCATCTTCGCACGGTAGAAAGGGAGGGGATTTTAACGTTTTTCTTTATACGAAATACGCCAGCGGCTCGAAGAACTCAATTCATACGTGAAGAGTAATGCTTAGTATATAGTAAAGAGTATATATATATATATATATATATATATATATATATATATATATATATATATATATATATATATGTGTGTGTGTGTGTGTGTGTGTGTGTGTGTGTGTGTGTATATGCGAGTTTGATTTGCTTGTCAAATTGTACTCATCCGTTGGTATATAAGATAATCATCTTATTACTGCAAGTTACTGGCTACCTGAAGATTGTGTGCAAACACATGCAACTTAAAGTAGTGGCCAGTCATTGCCTACCTGGTTATTGAATTTATATTCAAATGTTCTGACATTTTGATGGCAGAGAAATTAATGAGAGAAAGCTAATTTTGGCCAGACTCTATTTAGAGATGCTTATTCAAACCTTGGAATTATATATATATATATATATATATATATATATATATATATATATATATATATACACACACAACAATATATATATATATATATATATATATATATATACACACACAACAATATCAATATATATATATCTATATATATATATATATATACACACACAACAATATATATATATATATATATATATATGTATATATATATACAACCCAGTGTGTCTGAAGATTTTAATTTTTTAATATTTTTTATTGTTCAATATATATATATATATATATATATATATATATATATATTTCAAATGCTCTGTCATTTTGATGGCATAGAGCACTTTTATACGAGAAAGCTAATTTTGGGCAGATTCTATTTAGAGCTGCTTATTCAAACCTTGGAATTATATATATATATATATATATATATATATATATATATATATGTGTGTGTGTGTGTGTGTGTGTATTGCAGCATTTTTTATGTCGACAGTAGATAAGAACCTTCATCGTCAGTCACACAGATTACTTCCGGTGGATAATACAAATTACTGACAAGAAAATACGACGACAGTCGTCAAGACGACCAACTTCTGTTTAGTTTCTTAAATAAAAAGTCGCCTAACGAATGCTGAAGAGAAGAGGAAAACAAGATTCGTTAGAAATTACTCCACATTCTACTGTTAAAAAAATTCTCTTGGATCTTCTTTGACAGAACATTCGATGACAGGTTGAAAAGGTTTCGGCCTGACCCAAAAGCTCTTAAAAATCTTTTAGCTCATTTGTTCAGACTATAAGAAAGTGGGTCGGGCAGAGGACCATTCAACATCTTGTGTCTGTTCCGTATCTAGCCACACCAGCCCTCGAAGTGCCTGCGTCTCTCTTGACAATTCTACTAACAATATGGTAGCATCATGTCAAGACTAGTAAGAATACATTATAGAAACGATAAATCTTTGTATTGTTTTAGAATAATGTATTGAACTAAGCTTTCAGAGAGAAAAAAAAAACGTTTACATACGCCTATCTACCTATGTGTATGCAGATGTTTATGTGCTAAAAAGAAAGAAAAGAAAACAGACTTAATAAAGGCATCTGCTGCATTTTACTCGTATCGGAGGAAAATTCGGAAATGTAGTGTTAAGATACGTTCTATAACTTATAACGTGGCCAAGTGGTTAGACCGTTCGCATTCTGACCATGAGATCCGGGTTCGAATCTCACCATAATCAATTTTTCATGAAGGAGACTTCCTGATGTTATTGGACTGGAGGGGTCGATCCCGAAACACATACCAAGGGCTGTGAGTGAAATTGAGTAGACGGAACCCGTCGATAGCTGTGTCGAGGGCGTGAGCATCCTGGCCTTCTTCAAATTGTTGATCACGCTCGATAACTTGTTCTTTCCCAGAAAACTGTAACTAAGGTCTGCTCAACAAAGTTGCAGTATAAACCACAGGTGGACTCTGTCGGTGTTTAATAAACACAAAATGCGTCTGAGAAAGCGTCTGCAGTAGACGGGCATCCTCGAATATGAGTGGCCAGTTACACATACATAATTTGGAGAAGGGTTCTTAGGACTTTTCATACCATTATTTATGTTGCTTTTGTTTTGAATTAGTTTTGGTTTCAGATTTAGCTCTCACGAAGGGACAAAGTCGTTAATGCCCCACTAGAAAATCAGCCACTAGAAATTCATGTCCACGATACTTCTCAAGAAATTCATCTTCACGATACTTCTCAAGAAATCCATCTTCACGATACTTCTCAAGAAATTCATCTTCATGCTACTTCTCAAGAAATTCATCTTTACGATACTTCTCAAGAAATTCATCTTCACGATACTTCTCAAGAAATTCATCTTCACGATACTTCTCAAGAAATCCATCTTCACGATACTTCTCAAGAAATTCATCTTCATGATACTTCTCAAGAAATTCATCTTTACGATACTTCTCAAGAAATTCATCTTCACGATACTTCTCAAGAAATCCATCTTTACGATACTTCTCAAGAAATCCATCTTCACGATACTTCTCAAGAAATTCTTCTTCATGATACTTCTCAAGAAATCCATCTTCACGATATATATATATATATATATATATATATATATATATATATATATATATATATATATATATATATATATATGTATGTATGTATATATATATATATATATATATTATGTCGATAGCTATCTTGGGTGTTTGTTCGAAGAGACAAAATCGAAAGAACCCTGTCACTAGAAATTCATATTTTTTTTCACTGAAAACTTCCTTTGCTATCGATGTAGAGTGACATGTTTGTCTTGTATTGGCCACATCAGCCACCAACGAACTTGAACCCGAAGTGGAAAATCTTTGATATTCGTCAGTGAAACCAAGATCAACTATATATCATAAGATTTAATATTTACTAAGATTAGTTTTCTTTGTTTTTTTTTCTTTTTTAGGGGCGGGGTGGATAAAATAGGACTTACTTCAGCGTAACTTAAATAAAAGACATGATGACTCCAGCAGCATTTGTGTTGCATATTTGATTTATTCGTATTTCTTACACGCAAGGATAGATTTATGAATTGCATTTTAACCCGGGATCTCATCACTAACCATCTAGTGTGTAGAAACTGAGTTAACCGCAAAAAATAAAAAAAAATATGAAAAAAGATACCCTCCCCCCGCAAAAAAAAACAAACAAGAGAAATTAAATGTCAGTGAAGAAAAAAATAACGCCATATTGACAGGTGAAGGCTTTTGTCACATGATCTATTTTCCGCAGGAATAGCAAAACGCAGTTGAAATTTCAAACTCGAAAGATAACGACGTCTCATGTAGAAAATAATTCAGTCGTTGATCTTGATTGAATAGCGTTTTGTGAGACAGTCTTCATATACTGGAAGCCGTTGCAGAGTTCCTTGATGAGAAATATTGTTTTGTAAGGAATCGCAAAGCAGGGGCGCTTTTGAATAGGAAGAATTTGGCTCTTGGTTAGCGAAAAAATGAAAATCTGTCAAGAAAATATAAGAAAAAGTGCACACGTATAATTATAGCAGGGCGGTATTCCTTATTAGGCCAAAATAATGCATAGAATATCTTTTAGCGGTTTCAGACAGTTCGAAATGCTAAGTGAAGGAATAAAAATGTTAAATGGAAAAAAATATGGAAGACTATGTGAGCAGTTCCTCCATGCCTTGAATATTGCTACCACATACGGTCCGGTGCTCCTGTTGCATATTTAGAGTTTCTTGATAAAATCCAAAAAGTCTGCAATATTATTGATCCTCGGTTTCAGTCACTTTCCCACCGCCGTAATGTGGCTTCCCAGGGCCTTTTCTATAAATACTTTCATGGTAATTGTTTAGATAAACTCTTCGTTATGGTACCTGGAGTTTATGAATTTAATCGCAGTACTAGATTGGCGGCGAGGTCTCATTATTTTATAGTTGAAATGGCTGAAATTGAAGGTGCAAGAAAAGAAACTGTTAGTATAGAACTTACAATTACACCTCATCAATTCAACTACAAATCGATGAGGTGTTGAATTGATGAGATGTAACTGTAAATTCTACGCTGACAGTTTCTTTTCTGGTACTTGTTGAAATCTCTTCCGGCTCCATGCTTTCCAGCCAACTTTGATCTTCCAAAATTTGTTTTTCTTCATTGAATATTTTAGCTCTAGTTATTAGTTGAGCACTTTTTGACAGAAATTTTGATGACCTAAAAAGAGATCAGATAATTGAACTTTTAATGATTTATTGAATATTATTGCTCTGGTTATAAATTGCATGATTTTTGGCGGAAATTTTGCTTGCCTGAAAATGTGTTAAATTCTCATAATTTTTAAGTATTTTTTCATTTGTATTATTATGCCACATCCACAAAGTTGACTCATCCTTATTCTCTTCGTATTCCATTGGTAAGGAGGAAGTACCACTCAAACAGCTTCTTTCCCAGGATCTATCTTACATATTTATAAATCTGCCATTTGTCCTTGCTTTGAATATTGCTGCCACATCTGGTCCAATGCTCCTGCTATTTATTTAGAGATTCTTGATAACATCCAAATAAGATTCAACAATATTATGGGTCCTGACCTGGCGTAATGTAGCTTCCCTAGGCAATTTCTATAAATACTTTCATGGTAATTGTTCAGATGCATTTAGACTTGATGACTTCAAGTGCAGTGCTAGATTGGCGGAAAGGTCTCATCATATTACACGTGAAATGTCTAGATATAACTGTAAGTTCTATGCTAACAACTTCTTTTCTCGCACTCCTCACATGTGGGACTCTCTTCCGGTTCCATGCCTTCCATCCAACTTTAATCTTCAAAACTTTAAATGTAATGTCAATCGTTATTTAATATCTTCCTGATTACTCTTCTATTGCTCTCGCTACTTAATAAAGTTTCTATTTTTTCTTATTTTTTCACACTCAGTAACCCCTTGCATCTTAGTTACTTTATTGCCTTACATGGAGTGAATTTGATTTTTTAAAAAATCCGTCCTGGTTATGGAGATAAACTAAATCCGCGACCTGGGTATGACGATAAACTACATCCGACAGCAAGGCCTCTGATCAGGAGGTTTTGAGGAGCGTGGAACCACCTCTTAATTGCTGGTGTTCCCAGGTCTACCCTGACCCGGGGTGGTAGAACCTGTTAGGGTACCAGCTATGGGCAAATAGTGAACCCCAAAATTGGGATCAAAACGTGTAAAAATAGGTTTTAATACCAACAATACATTTTTGTAAAATAATTATAAATTTTCGAAGAAATAATTATTACCAGCAATACATTTTGGGGAAAATATTACCAGCAATAAAAATCTTGTCGTCATTAAATAACCCATTAAGGTTGATATACCGTAAAATAAAACAAACCAAATCAATAAAAAAGAAAAGAAAATGGAGCTGATGGGTCAGGGGTTAAGGTTAGAGTTAATTGTTATCTACTATCTTCCTGATTACTCTTCTATTGTTTTCGCTCCTTAATAAAGTTTCTCTTTCTTCTTATTTTTTCACACTCAGTAACTCCTTGCATCTTAGTTAGTTTACTGCCTTACATGGGGTGAATTTGATTAAAAAAGAAGATTGGAACCTGATGGAAGGTTTAGTTTAAAAATGTTAATCTGAACTTATAAATGCTTAAAAAGGACCTATTCGGGAGGATTTTTCTAAACCCAGAATATTAGTAGAAATCAACCAGAATATTAGTAGAAATAATTAGTATTATTAGTAGAATAATTAGTATTATTAGTAGAAATCAACCAGATGGATAGTAACCTTTAGCAACCTTTAGGTTATTAGGTAGTGTTTGTTTACAACAGCTTATATCTCTTCTATCGATAATTCTTCTGTCTTTCGCGAAAATCGTCAGATCAAGAAAACAATGGCTACTCGGTTGAATAGAAGAATTCTTCGATAATTTAATCCTGGCGAGTACACAGCGTTAATCCAAATTTGACGGCCACAGCGACAAGTGAAAATAGTGAACTCACGACAACAACATCCACTCCCTCGTCTCTCGTTGCACGTCACTTGATAACACCTCGCTGTGTTATATTTTGTCTATAAGAGGCGTACATTCGGCACTGTGGCTAATCGAAGATATACACAAGTACGCCACTTTATATGGATTGTGTAGCTTTACACAAAGACGTACGAATGATGACAGATGTCTGGCGCAGAAAGTGTAATCAGCGGGTCGAGTAGAAATTCTTGCGTTCAACTTCACACAAATGCTCTTGGGAGAGACATGGCTCTACCTCGCCTCCATATCAATAGTTTAGGCAATAGACTAAGCTTTTTAGCGTTGGGTGGAAACTAGTCTAAGCGAGGAAAAACTGTGAATTCCAAACTGTTGAGAAGACAGCAATAAACCACACAACGACTGTCAGATTCCCGACTTGATGCAATCAAAGGTCTGACGTCGTTTTGATCTCTATGTCCGCACTGTCTGTCTATAAACACTCTCCAGCATTGAGCACTCTTCTATTGTAAATTTAAACTCTCTCTCTCTCTCTCTCTATATATATATATATATATATACATATATATATATATATATATATAATAGCTAGCCACTCATAATCGAGGATGCCTGTCTACTAGGGCGGCTAGCCAATCCCCATTGCAGACGCTTTCTCAGGCGTATTTGTGTTTATTGAACACCCACAGAGCCCACCTGTGGTTTATACTGCAACTATGCTGAGCGGACCTTAGTTACGGTTAAAGAGCGTGTTATCGAGCGTGATCAACAATTTGAACAAGGCCAGCACACTCAAGCCTTCGGCCACAATTTGTTGCTTCCTGCTAGCGCAGCTATCAAGGGTTCCATTTACCCAATTTCACACACAAGCCTTTGGTCAACCCATGGTATGGTTTTGAGGCACTTTCCAAAGGTGGGATCGATCCCTCCAGTCCGATAACATGAGGACAAATTTGAAGTCGGATCTCATGGTCATAATCCAAACATTCTAACCACCATATATATATATAAGGCTCAAACACTAATATTCCATGGTTATAATTTATTACTAATAAGTAATAAATTATAACCATAGAATATTAGTGTTTGAGCCTTTTATATTCTTACTCTGTCCTGGACATTGAGTTTTACCGGGATTCTATCCTCTTGAGAATTTATGTATATAAATATATATATATTGACCACTAATATTATCAATATATATATATATGGTTGTGTGGGTGAAGGACAACGCAGAACTTTCAAAATCTGAGGGCTGATTTGTTTTTTTTTTACAGCTTATCAAACTTTAGCAGGTTATTTAAAGCCTAGAAAATCATTCTTTTTAGATTGTAAGAAATTTGGGGGAGAAATGATTTATTCATACAAGTCTTTCTAATTAGGCCATAGCTGGCGCGGAGAAGAAGATGATTCCTACATTTCCCAAGGGTATTTGCGCGTAAGTGAATATAACGAGCTCGACTGGAATGGGAACTCGGCTCTTTCGATTAACAATTCCGAGTCGTTACCCATTACACCATCCGCACATCTAAGCTTACAACACTTGGTATTCACAAGCGGTCACCCATCACGGTATTGGCAAGGCTCAACGTCGCTTAATTTTCAACGTGATATAGCCGTAAGCTCAAAACCTGAGAAAATGTTTTTGAATAACTTTTGGCACACTACGCACCAATGCACTCAGTACATATGAATTCGGCATTAAATATCCTTCGAAGTAGCCTCTTTCTGAAGCCACTGACTTTATCAAGCGTTGTTTCCATTAATGGAAGCATTTTTAGAATTCCTTTTTTGGAATGGCAAGAAGTTGCCCGGTCGCATTCTCTTGGATTTCCTCGACGTCATGCAATGTTCTTCCTTTCAAATGGGGTTTGATTTATGAAGAGGAAATAGTTGCAAGGGGAGAAACCCGAGGAAGATGGTAATTGTCGGACCGGGAGAATATAGTGTTTTGCTAAAACCCTACTGTGCATGCCATAGACACTGATGGAAGATCTGTGGTGTGATGAAACAACCACTCTCTGCACATTTTCATTCCAAGCAATGCTATAAAAAACGGAAGTGAGCGACAGCGTTCAAAGGTCAATCTGTGCCAAACGGCTTCACTCTGCGGACTTCAGCTCGGTTACCATAGCAACAGTCTCGATACTTTTTGATCAAACCTCGTATATACGTAGAATATTTTTTCTGTAGGTGTGTCTGTTTGGGTGGCTATCAAACGTTCGTTCTAGTGACACACAGGGAAGAAAAAGTCAGTTATATGTTTTTGTTTTCTTACCAGAGAACTTGTATTTGGATCACGTGATCGACATATCCAAACGTTTGAGATCGAGAGCTTTCAGATATAATTCTGGTCATTATAAAGGCCAGAAAATATGGACGTCATTTTTTTTTTGTCTAAAGTCCTGGCATCAGATGTTATCCTTATTTACATTATATATATTCGGACTCATGTTTTTTTTTTGTAGAAAAAAAAATACTGCTTTTGGGAGTACCAGTTGTACTCTGTCCTTTCAATCACAATCGGCTTGGCTCGGCATTAGTAGTAGTAGTAGTAGTAGGGTATTTAAATGGAATTACTAGTAAACATCGATTAACTTCTTTAATTACCAACTCTCACCACTGTCCGATTGCAAATATGAATAGTGCTGTAGGCAACATGGACTCAATTCTGTCACACATCTAAGCGCACTCATCTCTTTTCAGTAAACTCTGCGACCCTTTCGTATGCTCTTCATTATTACTCATAGGCATTTTCGCACCAAAATGAATTCGTGATTCTACCTGGAGTGACAAGTTTCCTAAATCACCTTTACCTGTACATTCAATCCCAAGACAGCCTGGGTCTTCTTGTTACCATCATCATCATCATCATTATTATTATTAATATTATTATTATTATTATTAGTAGTAGTAGTAGTAGTAATAGTTGTAGCAGCAGCAGCTCGGCTTGGCTCGTCTTGTCGGCGTCTGCAGCCCCTGATGTTCAATATTTATTGTGTATAAGATACAGCAATTGTGTCACAAGGTCGAAACAGCACTTCTGATGTTCTCTCGCTCGTTTTATCGAGTGACTGAGGCTTGGAAATTTGCATAAGCCACAAATTCGTCTCGCAAAAATCTCTTGGCTTCATTAAGAAAGAAAGGGGGAAAAAGTGTTTAATGTCTATTTCAGTGAAATGGAAAAAGTTGTCAATTTCATATCTTTTCCTCAATGTTATTGCAATCGATTTGGATAACCTGCAGGGAATTCTGGACTGAATCCGTTTATTGAATCCTGTTCTCGTTCCACTGCACATGTCTAGGGATATCGTTTAGTTCTTATTTTTATGTAGCACAGTTCAGTTTATGCTCGTCCGTTTCCACAGAGTATAAGAGCATTCGGTCTGAGCCAGGGATTGAACTCACAACTATTATGTTACCAAATTCACCAACTAACACTTTTATCTACTATGCCATTTTAACTTTTTTGTTTGTTGTGAAAATCAGTTTATAATTGTTTTTTTTTGGTTTTTTTAATAATAATAATTTAAAATAAGGATTTTACGAACTTAAATCACTTATTGACTTATAGACTTGTCAGATTTTATTCCTTCTGTGTTATTTTTATTATTTGGATATTTTAAATAAAACAAATAGGTTTCATTCATAATAATGCTTAAAATACGAGGCAGGGCGGATAAAACATGCCTCTTTTCATTTGGCAAAACTGAATATTACAATATTACGTCTCTATCTTGTTGGTAATGGACTATTGATTACTATGGAGAATGTTTCAACGAGTTGGATATTTTTATCATCCATTTGAATAAGTATACATCACACACACACACACACACACACACACACACACACACACACACACACACACACACACACACATATATATATATCATCCATTTGGATAAGTATACATCACATGTGTGTGTGTGTGTGTGTGTGTGTGTGTGTGATGTATACTTATCCAACAGAGAAAGAAACTCATCAGCTATAAGTTTTCCATTTGATTTTTTCATACTGTCCTTTTACAGATATATACTCTCTTGAATTTTGCACACACACACACACACACACACACACACACACACACACACACACACACACACACACTACACGCACACATATACATATATATATATATATATATATATATATATATATATATATATATATATATATATATATATATACAGGGTGTCCATAAAGTTCGTGTGCACTTTAAAAAAATTATAACTTTATTTGTATTTCAATATATATATATATATCGAATCTCACCACGGTTGATTTGTCAGACTTCCTGATGTTATCGGTCTGGAGGGATACGATCCCAGCGTACGGCACCTTTGGAAAGTGTCTGATAAACCATACAATATGCAAGCCTTGTGAGTGGAAATTGGGTCGACGGAATCACTTGGGGCCGTCGATAGCTCTGCTAGCACGTAGTTAGAAGTTATCGTGACCGAGGATTTGAGTGTGCTGGTGTTGTTCAGATTGTTGCTCATTCTAGGTAACATGCTCTTTCTCAGAAACTGTAACTAAGGTCTGCTCAGCATAGTTGCAGTATAAACCACAGGTGGGCTCTGTGGGTGTTGAACAAACACAAGTGTGCCTAAGCGAGCGTCTGCAATACGGATTTGATAGCCGCCCTAGTAGACGGGTATCTCCGAATACGAGTGGCTATATATATATATATATATATATATATATATATATATATATATATATATATATATATTGTCATCCACAGACAGACTATTTCGCTGAATCACAGCTCTTCAGTGTGGCTAGATGTCCGGTTGCCTTTAGCTAGGATCGAAACCCGACTGAATTGGCGTCAGTTGGGGATTCTACCAGGGATGAAGTTGAATTTAAGCGTATTTATTTTTAGATAAACACACAGTGACTGAGAGAACTCGATTCGATTGACCGAAGAGTCTTGCATTATTAGCCGTAATAGTCACTGTTTACAAACCCACACTTCCGCCGCAGAGAGCTCAACCGAAATACATTTTCAGGAGCATATACACGAGAATTTCACGAAAAGTTCTTAGCCCAGCAAAGAAGAGATTTCTTTTTAAATGCGACGTTTTTTCATCTGATTTTATTTAGGGAAATGGGACGAGAATTTTTTAGCATATCTTCATATGTTGCATGCGTTTATGTACACAGGTATATATAGATTTATGCATGTTACTACGCATATTTGTATACATATATGTCTCGCTTATATATATATATATATATATATATATATATATATATGTGTCGCCTCTAAGTGCTGACTTCCATGTCCACTTTTATATTTACACACGCTCTATCTCTGATATTGAGCACTTTATCCCATAAATATAGCACACTTTAAGACTATATTTCTTCATATATATATATATATATATATATATATATATATATATATATATATATATATATATGTATGGTTAAGTAACGAAAATCTTGGTAATCCAAAGAAGGATGAAATCTTGAGAGCTCAATGTTAAGTCAGAGCGAATAATTTAATTTAAATGAAAAACAGACCACTTTAAGGCTCCATTGTAATAATTTATTTCTCCAGAGAATTTTATTTTTCGCTGGATCCTCAGACTTCACTTTCAAAGGTGAAACGAAAAAATTAAAGTGTTCTGTTTTCATTTAAATTATATATATATATATATATATATATATATATATATATATATATATATATATATTAAAATTAATATATATATATATATATATATATATATATATATGTATATATATATATATGCATGCATGTATATCTTTCTGGACTGAGATGGCACATGGTGTTACACAGGAGAGTTGTAGGCTACGCAAATCCAATCAACCCAATCAAGGACATATGCCTGATACCTATGCCGGTCTCAAGCTCATCTTAGCAGCCATGGACGACGAAACAAGACTGAAGCCCCCATCAAGTGATGCGATCGGTGAGAAGCCGGCTCTCATCTGAGTAAGATATGGCAATCAGCACGTCTGTATTTATAACTGATTACTGAGTGGATTACAGAAAATGTTCGGCGCAAATAAGAAGGGATTATATAAAAAGTTAGCTATATTTATGTTAATGTAAATCGCGAGAATTTCAACTCATGGGGTTGGGGTTTTATTGCGATTCTTTTGCGTTATTCGAATTTCACGTTTTCGCAAGTCGGCCTGTGTCGTGTCATGTTTGAAATATCACCTCTTTATTCTTTAGTGTGTGAAAACTTGTCAAGACACCCACCGAAGCGTGAGGACGAAATATTCGAAACACAATGAATATATTTACACATAATGATGAATAAGCTGAAAAGTCTCAGGAAACAATAAAAACAAACTTAAAGGACATTTGTTGATCAAACCTGCATATATATATATATATATATATATATATATATATATATATATATATATATATATATATATATATATGTGTGTGTGTGTGTGTGTGTGTGGTTCGGCAGTATAAGCGGTTTCAGTAATCCGATGGAAGATCTTGGACTTTTGACCTCGTGGCTACAGAGGGAACTACTACAGTCACGACGATGCCAGAACATTTCGGAATAAAATATGTTTATAGAATATCTGTATCAAAATGGTTCAAGATTTTTAAAAGGTGTAAAACCAAGCACTGAGAATAACGGACGTTCCAGTCATCCGATGAGTTGAATTTCTTTTGACAAAAGAATCGCTTTTCTGTCAAAAAAACTTGTTGACATTAACTAACTAGAGATTAATCAGACAATATGAACGTCTGGCACAATGTCACAGTTATTTTTCTTTTATATGCCATGTCGTTTCAGGACGTGGGTGATCGTTTCCTTCCACAATTTGTTTTTGTTGTTGCTCTCAATAGCATTTTTATCCTCTTTCTTTGACCCTGATCGGCTCTCTATTCATACAAACTCGTTAGGTGGATCATTTGCTCATATCCCCCCGTCTATTGCCTTCACTATGTCCTGTCAGTATTAAATTCTCCAAACCCTCTTTCCTCATATATATCCTAGAAATTTCAACTGTGTCTTTTTCTTGTTGTAAGCTCATGTTTCCGTGTAGTTTCAGCTTTTCTGAAACCGCCTTTGTGGCTCACGTGCTCCGTCCGATGTTATCCTAAGCATTCTTCAGTACAACCCCTTCTCTTTCGCTTCAAATGTCTTCTTCATCCGAAAAGAGATTGTCCCGCATTCAAAGTCATATAGGAGATAGTATATAACATTCAGCAATGTTTTTCTTTAATTATAGAGCCATTTTCCTACCTTTATTTATAGGGTTACTTTCCTACCTTTATTTATATGGTTACTTTTCTATGTATACTTACAGGATCATTTTCCTGTCTTTATAGAATTATTTTCCTATCTTTATTTATAGAGTGATTTTTCTATCTTTATTTATAGTGTTACATTTCTAACTTTATTTATAGTGTTACTTTCCTATCTTTATTCATAGAATCATTTTCCTATATATATTTATAGTCATTTTTTTTATATTTATTTAGTGTTACTTCCCATCTTTATTTATAAAGTCATTCTCCTATCTTTATTTATAGAGTCATTTTCCTACCTTTATTTATAGTGTTACTTTTCTATCTTTATTTAAAGTCATTTTTCTATCTTTATTTATAGTGTCATTTTTCCTATCTTTATTTATAGTCATTTTCCTACCTTTATTTATAGTGTTACTTGTCTATCTTTATTTATAGAGTCATTTTCCTATCTTTATTTATAGAGTTATGTTTCCTATCTTTATTTATAGTGTTACTTTTCTATCTTTATTTATAGTCATTTTCCTATCTTTATTTATAGTGTCATTTTCCCTATCTTTATTTATAGTGTTACTTTTCTATCTTTATTTATAGTCATTTTTCCTATCTGTATTTATAGTGTTACTTGCCTATCTTTATTTATAGGGTCATTTTCCTATCTTTTAACAATATTTCTTTTTCTAGAAAACGTCTTTCGATATGGTTGTGAGAACTTCTGCTTTCTGTGTCATATTTTCCATCGTTTGTTACTCAGATAATTAATTTTACCGTCTATTTTGGCGTTCCTATCAAGTAGCTCACATTTTGGTCAGTCCATGAAGAATTCATAATTACCCAGCTTAGCACTGACAAAATTTCTACAATTGTAATCTTGTAGCTGAAATAATTTAACGTAATTCATTCCAAGTTCGTTTCGTTCATCATAGCCAGTGAGTTAAATTCTTAATGTCTGTTCCACTATTTTTGTCTTGTGGCATATAACACTATCCATAAATAATATGGACTCTTGGGATGCTAAACATTCTAAATATATTCTCTTGCAGCTTATAACATCAATGTTAGTCAATTTTATGTTAATTCCACAGTTCAACTAAAACTGTGCCTCTGTTGATCGAGTTATACTGATGCCAAAATGGCTATCCTCCTACAAGCAATTGGTCACTATCTGATGAAACATGTAATATCAGAACAAGCAGCCAATAAATAAAAACTTTTTACTGGAATTATGCAGTAGAAGATATAGTTTACTATATTTCGTATTTGTATGAAGTGATTGATTTGTCTTCCTTTCGTTTTTCTTTTTCTATTCTTATTCTATCCGTGTTCTTTCCTTTTCTCTCTTTTTCATGAAACCATTCGTTTTCTTTTTTCTCTTTTCTATAAAATCATTCACTTTCTTTTTTCTCTTTTCTATAAAATCATTCACTTTCTTTTTTCTCTTTTTCCATAAAATCATTCACTTTCTTTTTTCTCTTTTCTATAAAATCATTCACTTTCTTTTTTCTCTTTTCTATAAAATCATTCACTTTCTTTTTTCTCTTTTTCCATAAAATCATTCACTTTCTTTTTTCTCTTTTCTATAAAATCATTCACTTTCTTTTTTCTCTTTTCCATAAAATCATTCACTTTCTTTTTTCGCTTTTCTATAAAATCATTCACTTTCTTTTTTCTCTTTTTCTATAAAATCATTCACTTTCTTTTTTCTCTTTTCCATAAAATCATTCACTTTCTTTTTTCTCTTTTCTATAAAATCATTCACTTTCTTTTTTCTCTTTTCCATAAAATCATTCACTTTCTTTTTTCTCTTTTCTATAAAATCATTCACTTTCTTTTTTCTCTTTTCTATAAAATCATTCACTTTCTTTTTTCTCTTTTCCATAAAATCATTCACTTTCTTTTTTCTCTTTTCTATAAAATCATTCACTTTCTTTTTTCTCTTTTTCCATAAAATCATTCACTTTCTGTTCCTCTCTTTTCCATGAGGTCATTCATTTTGTTATTTTTTTCCACGATGTCATTGTATTTCTGTTCCACTCTTTTCTATGAAGCCATTTTTCCTTCTTGTAGAAAGTGAGAGGAAAATTCTGACATCTACTCACCCAATTAAATTGACATTTAGAAAAATATACTGAAAATGTGTTCATATCAGCCAGTTTACTTGTAATTCACTCAGTATTTGACTAATAACCTTTATCAATCTCTTTCTTCTGCCATCTTTTAATATATGTGCGCTTCTCTCCCTCCCTCTTTGTTAATCTCTTACTTGCTTCAGTCATATCTATTTTTGGTCACTCCCCCCTCTCTCTCTCATACACACAGATTTGATCTTTCTCGTTTGATATCTATCTATCTATTCGTAGAGATTTTTCAAGCGTAGCTTAGATGTGGCACAAGGCCGAAAGTATGGGGCACGCAGCGAGTATCGAACTCACTACTCAGTCGTAATTGTTCTAGCGAGACAAGCTTGCTAACCATTACACCGCCTCGAGGGGCCCTTATCTATCTGTTCATATGTATGTATCTATGTGCCTCATTTTGTTCATATCTATCTATCTATCTATCTATCTATCTATCTATCTATCTATCTATCTATCTATCTATCTATCTATCTATCACATTCTGTTCATATCTATCTATCTATCTATCTATCTATCTCATTCTGTTCATATTTATTTATCTATAATATTCTGTTCATTTCTATCTCTCTATCTATCTATCTCATTCTGTTCATATCTATCTATCTATCTATCTATCTATCTATCTATCTATCTATCTATCTATCTATCTATCTATCTATCTCATTCTGTTCATATCTATCTATCTATTTATCTATCTATCTCATTCTGTTCATATCTATCTATCTATCTATCTATCTATCTATCTCATTCTGTTCATATCTATCTATCTATCTACTAATTCTGTTCGTATCTATCTATCTATCTATCTATCTATCTATCTATCTATCTATCTCATTCTGTTCATATCTATCTATCTATCTATCTATTTCATTCTGTTCATATCTATCTATCTATCTATCTATCTATCTATCTATCTATCTATCTATCTATCTCATTCTGTTCATATCTATCTATCTATCTATCTATCTATCTATCTATCTATCTATCTATCTCATTCTGTTCATATCTATCTATCTATCTATCTATCTATCTATCTATCTATCTATCTATTTCATTCTGTTCATATCTATCTATCTATCTATCTATCTATCTATCTATCTATCTATCTATCTATCTATCTCATTCTGTTCATATCTATCTATCTATCTATCTATCTATCTATCTATCTATCTATCTATCTATCTATCTATCTATGCTTGTTCATATCGAACTTAATCTATCTCTGTTTTTTTCATATTTACCTCACTTTTCGCTTTCCTCTCCCCGACAATATCCAAATATTTTCCTGATTAGCCTGATAAGATTACAAGCCGGTGTTTGCACCTTGCTGCTCCTCTTCTATGTGCCGTGTCACTTCAGGATATGAGCGATCGTGACACTCAACCTCCTCATATCCTTTGCAGTCCTAACTAGTATTTGTCCCCTTATTATCCCTATCCACCACCGGCTTACACAAACTTGTCAAGCAGATAACCCGTTGCTTCCGTCTTGCCCTCCGTATGTGCTGTGTGTTTCAAATTCTCCAATCCTTCTTTCCTCATTATGTGTCCCAGAATTTTCACCTGTCTTTATTTCAGATTTTAAGTTCCTTGTTTTTTTTTTGTTTCAGAACTTCTTCGTTACTTACATGTTCCCTCTATGGTATTCTCGGCATGTTCCTTCTCTAGAACCAACATTTTTATTTTCTGAAAATACCTCTTTGACTGCGAAAAGAATTTTGCAGCATTCATTGACGTATAAGAAAACTGATATTACATAACAACTTAGCGCACTTTGTTTCCAATTAAATTTTCACGTTTCTTAATGCTTTGCTTAGCTTCTGGAAGTGATCTTTCGCTATTTTATTGTACCTTCGGATTTCACATTTTCCATCGTCTGTTATAATATTTCTCGAATAGCTGACATGAAGTGGAAAGATCATATTGAATCACTTGCTAGATCTGCTGATAGGGATGTTGGTTCAATGTATCGGGCTAATGAATTTTTTATTTACATTATTCGGACTATTGTCGTCATCGTTGTCGCCATATTTATTACAACGTTTCGGCCGTTTTACGCTCCGGCCTTCTTCATGTGGTTGGAATGTCGAACCGAACCCTTTATTTCGCTCACTGGGGTAGACTGTTCTAGTTCCACGTGCCATGTTTTAATGTAAATCAGTTATCAGTTATCTCCTGTTGATTTCCCTCTGAAAGTTCTCCAATGCCTTAGCCGGGTATTGAACTCACACTCTTTGGGTCCTGTCACTGGATCTAACTAACGCCTTTATCCACTGTGCCATGTATCATTGAGTGACAGGACCCAAAGGCGTTAAATTTACAAGCCATTTCTTGCCCCAGTTAACAACTGATTGTAGGTCATTATCGAAAGCGGTTGCCAATTTTAATTTTTCTTATTCATGATTATAAGAAAACCCACCAAAAACACAACTACTTATTATAACTTCTTTTCCTCTTTTGTCAGCTAAAACAATTGTATTGTCTGGCTTTTATGTTATTAGTACAATATTATTACTAGCTTACAACTGGTTACTAAATTCTACACTTGTAACTTTAGTATAAAAGAAACTTCCATGTCTTGTAGTTCTTTCAGAGTATACCACCAACATGGTGTCACCTGTGTATTTTATATTGGTAAGATTGTACCAGCCAGTAATAAATCCTGGTAGAACTTCCAGTTAAACCCCGTGTAAGGTCAGAGAAATCCAGAAACTATGACCCTGTAATCATAGATAAAAATGAAATATTTTGTCAAAATGCTGGAAACTTTTTGCTTCACTTTTATATAATTCTTATTTTTTATTTAGCTTATGTAAGTTTATTTTGCTATCAAGAACTTTTCATCTCAAGACAAATAGAATGCATACGTTAACACAGACGACCAAAGAGATAAAACGGGAACTGTCCACTCACGAAAAAAAGCCATTCACTTTTCAACCCTGGTGCAGAAGACAGATGGTCAGACGTCTACAAATATCAGTAATCAATCCAGATGTTAGCTAGCTGCGCAGGCATCCATCCATCATATCCTGAAGGGAAGTAACGAAACAGGTTGCCCGACAGAAAGACTGGATTGAAAACAGGCATGAGTCATAGACAAGTATTTCGATTGGTTGGACACAGAACGGGTTAGACGCGAGAAATAAAAGATCTGAATAGCAGACAACAATTGAGAAGGCAGCATCGACTCTTGTTTTAGGAAATCCTAAGAAATAGCGACGAGCAGCTTAACAAACGACAGTGTAGAATTTGGTAAGCAGTTGTAAGCAAGGAATAATATTGTACCAACAACATAAAAAGCAGACAATACAATTGTTTTAGCGGACAAAAGGAAAAGAAGTTGTAATAATGTATCTGTCTAACAAATGTTCAAGCTTAGTAATTACATAAGAAGCTATGTTTTTTTTTAAAATAATCATGGATAAGACAAAGTAAAATTGGAAGCCGCTTTAGATAATGACCTCCAATCAGTTGTTAACTGGGGCAAGAAATGGCTTGTAAATTTAAACGCCAAAACGAAACTGGTATCTTTTAATAATAAAAAAGAACCATCTGTGCCCTCTATCAGCATGGCTAATGCTAACCTTCCAGCAATAGAATTTTGGATAAATTAGTACCAGCAATAAAAATCTTGTCGGCATTAAATTACCCATTGATATTGATATTCTGTAAGCCAAATCAAACCAAACCAAACTAGTAGTAGTTTGTTCAGTTCGATCCACACCAGGCACCTCAAATTTGTGGCTTTGTGCCGGCCGTAATAAGCTAAGAATAATAAATATCAACAACAGATTAATTGATTTGTTTTTTACGGCTTATCAACCTTTTGTGGGCTATTTAAAGCAGAAGCATAATTTACCTTGTAAGAATATTTCCTTCTCTGGGTATTAAAAATCTATTGAGAATAAAAACGTTTTTACCAGACACAACTCATACTATTTAACCCATAGCTGAGAGGGGAATGTAGCCATACCTTTTGCAACGATATTTGCACGTAAGTGAATACAACGAATCCAACTGGAATTCGAACTCCGCTATCCACGACACCACCCGCACATCCGTAAACGACAAAGTTTTTTTTTGTAGAAGCAGTTGAATGAAAAATATATAGACCTTGCTAAAATTCTTCTCGGAGATCAAGTACTTTGTGTAGGGCGTTTGATGCTTTCTAGATTATACTTGTTATCTTTTAGTACGGTGGGGTAATGGATAGCGGCTCGGATTGAGGAACCGTAGAGATGAGTTCGAATTCCAGTCGAATCCATTATATTCACTTATGTGCTAATACCCTTGGGAATCCTTATCTCCCCCCAAGCTATGGATAAATAGCAGGACAAACAGGCTTCTATATCTTTGGTTGGCAACTCGTCTACCGCAGATAGAAATGGCAACTTCATCAGTCATGTATTGAAAGATACATGATCGCCTACGCATGTATCACGCATGGCACATAACTGACTGACTTGCTGCATGTGAATAACTCCAGGAAATACCAGAGGTTTAAGTCGAATTTAATATCCACCAGGGACCCTTGATATGAGAGAAATTGATCAGTGTCAACACCAATATGTACAGGGTTTACCCTAAGAGATACCAAATTAACCTTTGTACTCGGTGTCACATCAGAACGTCAAAGAGGTAGGTGCCTCTGAGAATGTTTATTTGTATCCACCAAGTGTATAATCGGGCCTGAAAGGATGTTGGCGTTTGTGCGCCGAGACAAAAAAATGGAAGATAATCCAGCTGAACTTAAGATATACACACATAAGATAAGCGTATGTCAGGAAGTAGTATAAATGGTCGACTGATGGGGATGAAGTCCGTCACGAGAAGAAGATCGAACGTTTGAAAAAAATTTCTCGGAAACAACATACCCTTCATGGCTGACGTGAATTTGCTCGTGTTCAGAAGTGAATGATCAATTCTTTTACGTGTGAAAAATTTAGTCTAGTATTCTTATCAGACGTTGCCAGTATGTTCCAATATGAAATAATCAGTGGGGGTGTAAAATTGATTATGGCCTTAAAGCGGATACTTTAAAAACAGTATATATTCGCATAATGCATGCAAATATATTAAAACAAGTAAGAGTAAAGTGGTGAATCGAAAAATATAGTTCCACAAGTGGTATGCGGAGGAAATATGGGTGATTCAACACCGTGGACGAAGCATAAAGGTCTGAATACGTGAAAGTAAAGAATGGCTCTCATTTGAACATTTGTCATGGAAAATCATGATAGATTGTGGGTACTTTAAAGCAGAAACATAAGTTACCTTGTAAGAATAATTCTTTCTCTGCGTATTAAAAATCCATTTTTACCAGATACAACTCATACTATTTAACCCTTAACTGGGGGAGAATGTATCCATACCTTTTGCAACGGTATTTGCCCGTAAGTGAATGTAAAGCGATGGTCTTGCAACGTTGCATCTGTGGGAGAGGAGTTAACAGTTATGTTCCCCATATAGCCCGGTAAACTGTGCCCCTTACCGATTAATCTCTAACCCTCTACCCTGTGTGGCTCTTAGGGCTTGTACAAGTTGAATATTGTTGTAATAAAAAGGGGTTGTGAAGCGTAAAATAGAATATCCCCCCAAAAGACTGCGTAAATGATCTGGGCTTCTATCAAGACTGTAGGGTGAGAATTGAGCAGATCTAGCCCAGACATTGCAACAATACAGGTCGTCGCCGATTTACGACCTATGCGACTTACAACTGTTCGACCTTTCGATCATTAGCGGGAATTGGTATGTCTGGCCACGACTGCTCCGCGTCTGGCTGCGTGAATGCTTCCCAGCTTGGTGTACGATAATTTCCACCCTCGCTCCCGACAGCGCCTCAAAATCAGTGTCACGGCAGCCGCCTCACAACACATCTCCCCCATCCGAGAGTTCATTTGTGCTTTTGAAATTTTAATTAAAAAATTCACAAGATGTCTACCAAGAGAAAATTGTCTGTGTCTATTCCTCAACCTACCAAGAAGGAAATACAGGCTGT
>OZ038502.1:85124173-85126673 GCA_964036315.1 Acanthosepion esculentum | reverse complement strand
GCACTAGCATGAAACAGACTGTCGCCTTTTATGATTACAATTTTATGATTACAATTTTATGATTACAATTCTTCAATGAATTAAGGGCATTGACAATGAAGAATATGATGTTAAAAATATTGTGTAAAATAAATAGTTATTATTCAAAAAAATAAAGCTATGGCTTTCCCTACATACTTATATATCTAAGTGTTGACTTCTCTGTTCACTTTTATATTTACACACGCTCTATCTCTGATATTGAGCACTTTATCCCATAAATATAGCACACTTTAAGACTATATTTCTTCATATATATATATATATATATATATATATATATATATATATATATATATATATACATTGTATTGATTTAGGTCTCTACATATCAGATCGCAGTCATAGGCCCCAGTTGCATAGCTTGATATATATATATATATATATATATATATATATATATATATATATATATATATATTGTATTGATTTAGGTCTCTACATAAATCCCAGTTATAGGCCCCAGTCTCATAGCTTGATATATATATATATATATATATATATATATATATATATATATATATATATATTGTATTGATTTAGGTCTCTACATATCAGATCCCAGTCATAGGCCCCAGTCGCGTAGCTTGATATATATATATATATATATATATATATATATATATATATATATATATAATGTATGAGATATATAAATGTGTTAAAGCCGGCATGGACGTTTTCATCCCTTCTCGGAAATACTAGGTGAAACTGCAAATTCACTTCATTGTTCATATTCGCATGCTCGGCCGCTATACCTCACAGAAACCACTACTTCCGAATTTACCATCGTGACAACTCTCGTCATAACAGGTGCTTATTTGCTACTTCTCGTAACAAATGTCAGCGAGTCTTCGAAGAAGCTAAGTCCCTGTTTTCTGAGACAATGAAGCACCGCTTAGCCTCTAAAAACTTTGGCTCTCGTCATTATTGGCGTCTCTGTAATAGGGTACTAAATAAGTACAAGGTCTATATTCCATCGTTCTTCAATCGATTTGAGCTGTTATCATCCTCTGCTGATAAAGCTGAATGCTTCGCCTGTAAATTCTCCTCAAACTCTACTCTTGACTCATCTGGAGTATGCTTGCCTAACTTCCCACTTAGAACTGATTCTCTGTTGAGTGATATGCATATAACCCCTTCCATGATTTCTGCTATCATCTCTAACTGTGATCCCCACAAAGCATGTGGACCCGATGGAATTCGTGTTATAGTCATCAAGCAGAGTACTCTCGAACTAGCTTCTGTTCTTTCTAAATTGTTTAATAGATGCCTCGCTGCCTTCTGCTTTCCTACTTTTAAAAAAATGTTTTAAGCTTTTCACCCCAGGCAAGGCTGGAAGCCACTAGCACGCAAGGGGTTACAGAGGATTTGGAGCGAGAGCAAATAGTAGTGCTAGAGGAAAGGATGTGGAGAAGGATAGAGGATAGATCAAGGAAACTGGAGAGGTCGATTGACGTTACACTTGAATAGATGGAGATCATAGTCATCAGGGAAACAGGAATGAGGAAGGGAGTTCCATAGGCGTGAAGTCATCGTCTGTTGTTCCAGTTTTTAAGAACTCTGGTGAACCGTCTGACCCTTCCAACTATAGGCCCTCTACTTCTTTTTGGGAAGCTTCTAGAGTCCCTAATCTATGCTGAATTGGTTCATTATCTCTCATCACAGGGCATTCTTCAGACAAGCAATACAGATCAACCGCTGATATGCTATGATAATGGCGGAAAGAATCTGTCATGTTCGAGGTAAAAACAATGAAGTCCTGGATGTAGCATTATACACCTCGAAAGCCATTAACAGGGTCTGGTATTCAGGTCTTCTCCATAAACTGAAGTTATGGTGTATCCTGGCACATTTTTGTGCTGATCCATTCGTTCCGATCAACTCATGAAACGTCCACTTGTCTACATCCTTTCGTGCTAACGCGAGGGTCCACCTGGTTTTCGTCTTTCCTCCTACGCTGTCTTCAGTCTACACTTACGACCTTCTCGATGGCATCAGCCCTCAAATTGGCATCTACGCTGATAACACTACCATTTATTCGTGCCTCGATAGTAAAGCTGATCAGTCAGACGAAGACAAATGGCAGCTGATGTACAAAACGACCTAAAGACCGGCAAACACGGCCAAAATCTGGCTCATCAATTTTAACGCCTCTGAAACAAAACTTCTCTCTATTAATAATCCGAGAGACCCCTCTCTGCCTTCCATCAACATGGCTAGTGCTGTCCTCTAGGAAAGTGACGCCTTGCACCTTCTTGGGCTAACGTTCTCAACTGATTCATTCGTTCTTATCAAATCGTGAAATGAAAGTTATCTTGAACGCCCACTCGTCTACATCCTTTCGTGCTAACGCGGGGGCCCACCTGATCTTCTTTCGTCCTACGCTTTTATTCCTGCCTCGATAGTATGGCCGATCAGTCGGACAAAGACAAAATGGCAGCTGATGTACAAAACGACC
>OZ038502.1:85111673-85121673 GCA_964036315.1 Acanthosepion esculentum | reverse complement strand
TTCCGTTATTATTTACCATTTTTTACGTATTTTTTTTAATGAAACATGTCCCAATGCACATGTTAGTACATCGTATGTCCATTCCATGGAGTCGTTCCTTGCAGATTGATCAAAAAATTCTCGATTGGATTTAAATCAGGAAAGTTTCGGCGTCAGTCTATAGTATTTTGATTTTCTCACAGTTATGGCTTGCAAGTGTGTTCGTGCAGCGTTACAAATTTCGTATGCTTCCTTGGAGTAATGTCCATTGTAGACAATGGCCGTAGGACAACTAATCGACAGTCGAGACAATATGGCCGGGCGTGATAGAAATCTGATGCAATCACAGATAACGCAATATTTTTCAAGGCAAAGCAAATTTCATCATACATTCTGAAAACAGATTCATATTACTGCCCACCACTGCAAATGACCTAATCTGAGGAAAAAGTAGAAATCGCTTACACCCTGTCACCCCAGTGCGTCTAAAACTGACCGTATGTTGGAAGAAAGGAAACTAAAGAGGTTGTTTCAATTCATTTTCACAAGGAAGTATATTCGATTCATTAATGACATATTTATATTAACGAAAAAATCTCGACGAATTGAAAGCAATTTCAAGTCACCTTTCAGGATAACTTTGTTGTACAGTTTAACTATAAACTTAGTAATGTCAGCCATTTTTTTCTTGTTGTTTACCTGGCTCTAATATCTTTTTGAATTTCAGAGATGATGTGTTATTTACAGTTGGACCACAGAGTAATATACCCAAAGATTAAAGATTTGCTTCATGAATTTGGTGGCATTGTTAACGTGAGTTCAATCCTTGGAACGAGTAGTGCAGACTGTGACTCAATGGAAACAGAGCGAGCAACCACTGAGCGGTATTAAAAGGCACGAGACGAAATCTCCCTAGACATGGACAGCGAAACGAGAACAGTTCATCTCCGTAGATTAATGTTGAACATTTCCTGATGGTAAATCGAGTCGACAGAAACTTGAAGAAGGCCGGGGCCGGGGCCGGGGCCGGGGCCGGGGCCGGCCATAACAACAAAGATGAGGAGATTAGTCCGACTGTAAATTACTAATAGTCATGATTAGAAATTTAATATTATGTCTCTACATAATTACCAAAATGAATGTCCTCACAGATATAAAAATAGCTGCTAAGAAGCACATAATAGACAATTAATTTGCACAAGGATTTATTTCAGGATATTCTCTGGAATAATCTTTTTTGTCACATCACTTCTTATTCAAAGATAACAATATGGATGAGTCGGTACATAAACAATCCTGGGTTTGACGATAAACTACATCCGCGTCCTGGGTAAGACGATAAACTACATCCGCGCCCTGGGTTAGACAATAAATTGCATTCACGTCCTGGGTAAGAAGTTAAACTACATCCGCGTCCTGGGTAAGAGGATGAACTACATCCACGTCTTGGGTAAGACGATAAGTTATATTCGCGTCCTGGGTAAGACGTTAAGCTGCATGCATATATATATATATATATATATATATATATATATATATATATATATATATATATGTGTGTGTGTGTGTGTGTGTGTATGTGTGTGTGTGTGTGTGTGTGTGTGTGTCTGTGAAGATGAGACAAAGTGGAAAATTTTTCTATCAAAGATGCGTTTCGCCGGAGAAAGCTTACGTTCTCTTTGGCATCATCAGTTTGATTAAAAGAAAGACAAAACTATGTGTTAAGAAAATGTATTGGGATCTCTGAGGATAAGTTGGTGTCGTAAATCACATTAATTACTCCAGCTTATCACTTCCTGGCTTGAGACTTGAAGAAAGTTTGTATGCCTCTGAGCTTGTTTGTTTTATCTATATTTGTATTAGAGACGTTTTGGTATTGCAGGATTTTAATTCATGCACCATTTATTATTTTTTGTATACACATATATACCTACATATAGTGGCAGTCGACTCACAAAGCGAGTATGACCATCACTGACATGTCCAGCCCTTCAGCTAAACCCCCCTCCCCCAACAACACTGCATTCATCGGTTGTGTGAACGACAATGGCTCATAAAGCCAGCCATCAATTTTCATTTCTGGTTATATACGTGGCATATCAAATCATCTCCGGGTGGTGGAAGTTTACTTTGATCACCATTACCTTCAGTGTGCATTTTCATATGCCTTGTCAGGCCCGACCTGGACTTGCACACTCTAGTGCAAGTCGGACATTCAAAGCATGCCATTACGAAATCGCCATATACAATACGAGGGGGGGGGCCCAAAAGTAACCGGAATTGTGTCATATAATTTTATTCATTTATTGTTGGATGTTTATATTCTCATCACCTTCAAAGTATTTTCCATTTGAAGCAATGTACAGGTCCAGACGTGTTTCCCACTGTTCAAAGCAGTCCTGGAACTTATGTTTTTTAATGACTCCGTCGTTTTCTTCTTAACATCTTCCGCATCTGCTAAATGTTTTCCTTTTAGGACTTTCTTCATTCGAGGGAACAAAAAATGTCGCAGGGGGCAAGATCGGGTGAATAGGGAGGGTGAGGAAGTGAGGTCATGCCATTCTGGGTCAGAAACTGTCTCACACTCAAGGCGGCGTGCGCTGCCTCATTGTCGTGATGCAACCATCACCCTCCACTTTGCCACAGGTCAGGGCGTTTTCGTTTCACCTTGTCCCGCAAACGCTTCAGGACTTTCAAGTAAAAAGCCTGGTTAACAGTTTGACCAGGAGGAACAAATTCTTTGTCAAACAAATCAGCATCGTCTTGACATTGGACTTCACTTGATGCGCTTGTTTTGGGTCATGGTGACGTTGGATGCTTCCACTGACTTGACTGCTGCTTCGATTCCGGGTCGTAGCCATAGCACCAGCTTCATCACCAGTGATGACCTTTGAAAAAAGGTCTGGATCAATTTCCAACTGTTCTTTCAGTTTACGACAGGCATCCATTCGTGACTGCTTTTGATCGTCCGTGAGCAAGCGAGTCACCATTTTCGCTGCAACTATTTTCATTCGCAATTCCTCAAAATTCGTTGACCTGAACTTCGGGACACACCAGTTAAATCAACAATTGTTTGGCGACGGTCTTCCAAGATCATTTCATGAATTTCCATGATGCTTTCAACTGTTCGGGAGGTTGAAGGCCGCTCTGAACGAGGTCATCCATCGACAATTGACCATTCCTAAAGCGTGCAAACCAGTCATAAACTTGTGTCTTACTCATGGCAGCATCCTTGTAAGCTGTTTGAAGCATGGCAACTGTTTCGGCTGCTGTTTTCCACAGCTAAAACAGAATTTTACAGCAGCACGCTGCTCCTTCCTTTCAGCCATGGTAAATAAAACGAAAAGACGTGAAGCACTTCAAAACAAATGTGAACCATTGAACTGTACGTCTTCCCACGATGACACCAGTTAGTACACTGATTCCTGAGGGTTGCCTCAAGTGGCATCTAGCGGTGGAAGCCTGAACTACTACGGGCTTATCACACAGAAAACGATTCCGGTTACTTTTGGGTCCCCCTCGTAGACTGTTAATGTTGTTGTTATTTCTGGTGACTGAGCAGACCTGCCTTGGACAGACACACCTGATTGCAACGGGCACATGGCCAGGTTGACACCTCATAGCAATTCAGGGATCCCTTCCAAACCCCTCTCTTCAGTTCTGCATATTTTTGTGATGCCTCATGGAAGATCTTGACGCCATCAGCAATACCAAATCTTCACACACACACACAGAGACATATATACATACATACACGGACACAATACATACATACATATATATTCTTACATACCCAGGTATATACATGTATTAGTCCTTTTTCATTTTTCATACTTATACACATACATGAACAGATGGAGTAAAATTCCACTGTTCGTAGCATTTATTTTTAAAACGTACTCAATACAAAGTAGAGCAATATATTATTTTTATTATAAGAGATTCTAATAAAAACATGTTGAAATCGCTTCACAAAAGTTTTCATGTTTCAATACATTGATTGTACTTCTTCAGGCGTTACTTACCATCGCCTGAAGAAGTACAATCAAAATAAGAAACGATTTTTGGAATGCAATCCAGACTTGAACGTTTACTCCCTATGTGATGGAGTACTGATGTCTGTACAAAGAGTAGTAATACCTATCATATTGCAGATATGATCGGGAAAGGTTCTTTCTGAAATATGTGTAATGTTTTATTGACAAATCAAGAAAAGTAGTGAAGCGAAAGCAGATAGAAAGTTCTTCATCATAGAAAACTCGCTTTGACGTTAAGGTTATTTTTACTACTGATTGCCAGCGAGTCTATCATAACAGAGAGCAATGTTTCTCAATCTTTTTATCTTTGATTAACCCTTAAAATAAATTACATATTTTTCAAGGAACCCCCAGCGCTAAAACAAAATTATATATACCATATCTTTCTCATTTTATTTTCATCGTAGTTCACGTGGTAAATATCATAGTATATATTTTTGAATAACAGGTTTAAGGTAAAATTAATACTTCTTTGTCAAATGTTTTGGTAATGTTACATAAAATTCATACTGTTTGTTCAGAATTTTCCGAATGTTTCCTCTTCAAAAATCGCCATATTTGTTGATTAGTTATTTCTGTTGATTGGCATTTATCCGCATTATATTTCGTGATGTTTGCTTAAGGCAGCGTTTCTCAACCTTTTTACTCTTGTGTAACCCTTAAAATATATTACATATCTCAAGGAACCCCAGCACAAAAACAAAATTATATATCATATCTTTCTCATCTTATTTTCATCGTAGTTCACGTGGTAAATATCATAGTATATATTTTTCAATAACTGGTTTAAGATAAAATTAATACTTCTTTGTCATTTTTTTCGGTAATACAACATAAAATTCATACTGTTCGTTTATAATGCTTCATCAGGGAGTTTTCATTCACACAAAAAAATTCTAAACTCAAACGTAAAAAATAAATATAAGTAACCAATATTATATACCTATATTATAAATGGAAACAGAACGAAAACGGATAATTGCTGCATCAGTTTTTTTTATCCTTTATTGGCAATGTTGAAAAGACGTAAGGTAAATCAAAACAATTTTCGCGGAACCCTTGGGGACCTTTGCGGATCTTAGGGCTCTAGGGAACCCCGGCTGAGAAACGCTGACCAAGAGGCTCATGTCCCGTCGTCCTCTAAGATGCAAATCGCCCCATGAGGGTTGGAGGTCTTTATTAGTTTTTACTTTCAGCGAGAAAAAAGTTTGTTAATGCAGCGTGGCTTCGAAAATGTTTACCCGTGATGCTTCATTTTGTGAATTGATCCTGTATAAATTCCTCACTTTGGATCGGATCAAGCCGTTGCAAGAAATCATGTCTTTCTTTTCCCAAACTCAGGGGGTAATCGATATATCGATGCATAATCAGTCAAGAGAAAACGGCTTGACATCGATATGCCCGACTCGAGGTAGCTTAGGTAATCATGAAATATATATGAACAGGTTGGCTGATTGAGTCTTGTCAAGGTTTACTATGAGAGCAACAGCATTTTGCTGCTACTGTCTGGGAGAGTAGTTTGTCCACGTGCTTAATGATCAACTTAATAGAATCATGACGTGCAAGGAAGAATAAATTTCTGCTAAAATAACCGGTGATGTCAAGAAAACAGGAAGGAATGAATCGTCTTTTATGTACCGTGTCACTTCAGAGCGTTGGCGATTATGGCTCTCCATACTTTACTGACCTTTGTCTTTTTGATATCTCTCCTAAACCAAGTTCTACTGTCCACTTACACTTACACCACTATGAAAATTAATTAGAACAAAACGAATAATTCCATTAGTATTTACATCTTTTCGTATTTTTACAATGAAACATGACCAAGTGTACATCTTAGTATTTCGTGTGTCCATTCCACGAAGTCTTTCCTTGCAGATTGACCACAGATTCTCGATTGGATTTAACTCGGAAGAGTTTCCAAGCCAGTTGATAGCACTTTTATTTGCTCACTGGTAAGTCTTGCCATTGTGTTCGTGCAGCGTTAAAATTTTCGAACGCTTCATCGCAGACAATGGCCGTAGGACAATTAATCGACAGTCGAGACAATAGAGTCTGGTGTGATGAAAATCTGATGCAATCACGGATGACGCAATATTTTTCAACGACAAACAAATTTCATCATACACCCCGAAAATAGATTCATGTTACTGCATATGACCGAATCTGAGGAAAAAATAGAAAATCGATTACACCCTGTCACTCCAGTGGGTCTAAAACTGGCCGCATGTTGAAAGAAAGGAAAGTAAAGCGGTTGTTTTAATTAATTTGCACAAGGGTATAGATAGGATGTGCGTTAGTTTCCCCTCTCCCTCTTGCCTTCAATATGTCATGTCAGTGTCAAATTTTTCAATCCCTCTTTCCTCATTACGTGCCCAAGAAGTTTCAACTGTCTCTTTCTGATGTTAAGTATCAATAATTTTCATCTAGGAGCTTAAGGTAAATAGCAGGGACACCTGACCATATGTGGCAGCAATATTCTAATCATGGACGAATGGTAGACTTATAGATATGTAAGATGTGAGTGATTTTGCAAAATTCAACGTGAAACATCGAGTTCTCCACCAGCTAAAATTGCAGAACTCTAGCCTGAGAAAAATCATTGTATTCCTAAAAAAAAAAAAAAATGTAATATTCACTCTCACGAATTATTCTTACAGTACAAAATATATTCCGGCTTTAAATAACCCATTATGGGTTGATAAGCCGTAAAAAAAAAATCAATTAATTATAGATTTTCAAGGCATAAGAAACAAAAGATTTCCTAACAGTGCACTATTCCTTAATCCCCTCACCATTCTAAAAGCATTTCCAACATTTTTACTGCTGTCAATACAAAGCAATTTACTTTTGTGCATTTAGGAAGATCTTCGCTTTTATGACCGCCATATGTTGCACATTTCATTATTTGTTTAAAATAAAATGTTAAAAGGTTGTTCTGTTTGGAACAGCGAGTAAAACCTATGCATAAAGGTGTTACATAACTGTCTTTCTTGGAAAAGTTGACACGTTGTACGCTGTGTCGTTTCTCTTGGGACTGTCGCGGAAAGTTCTGCTGTCATGCCTCTCCCTCAGAGCACTCATGCAAATATTGTCTCGTTCTCTATCGACCCTATTGATCCTGAACTGTCTGTTTCTGTTTGCAAGCTAAAAACTGACGACCGTTACTGGTCGAAGTTCTTTTTGCAGATGTCATGACGATGGCTTCAATATAAATAAATATATGGAAACAACAAAAAGCCTACTTGACTTTGCGGGACATTTGGGTGGGAGAATCTTACCATTATCGGACATAGAGTAGTTGGCAGGACTAATGATATATTGCCCATAAATTTACAAAACAACAATACTCATGTGATATTTTACAAGAAGTCAATTGCACTTTTATTTATCTTAATAAGAAGGACAAATCTAAGCATAAACATGTGATATGGAATTTTACAAGCATTTTGTCAGAGGTTTTTAAGAATATATTGATAATATCTGAATTTTAATTCGGATATATGAAATCAAATATATAATTGATATACAGCAACTCCAGATGTTCAATACTCAATTTCCAACTGTGAAAGAGTTTAAAATCATTTACGCTGACTTGTGGGGATATTTATTCTCCACCCTGAAGCTTCTTTTCCCACAGGCCCATCACTACTCTATCGCTATTTCCATGGCAAATGTTCAGATGAGCTCCATTCTTTAGTTCCGCCAGTGAAGACCTTTACAGCTTGGATATTTGCATCGTCCTGTGAGGGAATTTTACCTCCAAGGAGTTGATTCACCTTCATTTACTCTATATCCTAAATATAAGAAGTTAACTCCACTCAGATAGCTTTTCCACTTCAGTGGTGTATAAGTAATAGCTATTAACCATATTATCATTCTAAATGGCAATACGATCCTGACTACATAAGTAGAGCAGTTCAGAGATTAATAACAAGGGTTCATCATCATCTACCAGCCAATATTCGGAAAGGCAATTTGGACAATTCTGTAGGTGCGTTAATTAATCTGGGTCGGACATAATTAAACAACTATCAATATACTATGTCCTATAATCAAGATCTCAGTACTGAGGATGGTTAAAAAATCAGAATTGGAAGTCAGAATATTTACCTGTGCTCGAACACCGACCTCTGGTACCGGGGGAGAATATGAATCTTATTAATGAGATCGGCCATTCTGCATTATTTTTGTTTTCAGCTCTCCCTTTCTCTCTCTTACACACACACACACACACACACACACACACACACACACACACACACACACACACACACACTATAAATATATATATAAATATAGGTAACTATACTCGTGTCGAAAAACCTTCGAATTCTTGATTTACCAATAGTTAAATCAATCACGAAGGGAAAAAAAGGTTTAAAAAAAGAAAGAGCCAGGAACATGAAAGTCTCTCGAAAATAATCGCACAGATACAGGTTCAAGGCCCAAAGAAAAAACCCGATACGAGTAAACAGACTGTCGCCTCTAAGTGTTGACTTCTATGTTCACTTTTATATTTACATACGCTCTATCTGATATTGAGCACTTTATCCTATAAATATAGCACATCTTAAGACTATATTTCTTCATATATATATATATATATATATATATATATATGAAGAAATATAGTCTTCACTTTTATATTTACACACGCTCTATCTGATATTGAGCCCTTTATCCCATAAATATAGCACATCTTAAGACTATATTTCTTCATATATATATATATATATATATATATATATATATATATATATATATATATATATATATATATTCATTAAAAACGACTGACAAGGTGCTTTTATTTAGTTTTTTATATAATTTCTCGTGCGATCTAATAAATTTTATAAATTAATTATAAACAGGATGAATGCCGAATGAATAACGTTATAAAAAAATGCATGGCACCAGTTAATAATAGCAAAAAAATTAGATTAATTATTTATTATAAAAAATTTAAAACTTCTAACCTTATAGTTAAAAATAATAATTCACCTCCTAGAACAAAATTAAATAGAGCAAACATTATTTACGAATTCAAATGTCCATTAAGGAATTGTATTCCTCAAGAATCAACTTTCGTAAATAATTATATAGGCGACACTACAAATCGTTTAACACGCAGATTAACTCTACACCTTTCTGACAATAGCTCAATTAGATCTCATTTAAATATTCATGGAGACCTACCGGACACTATTCGGAATATACTTGTCGACAACACTAATATAATAGCATCATCCACTTGCAAAAAAAGACTAAAAATAATGGAAGCCTTACTTATAAAAATAAACAAACCAACACTTAATAATATTAACTTTGAACATGGACATAATATCTTGACCGTGTTTTGAAACAAAAAAATGAATCACTTTATAAAACATACACATAACAACTATTTCTAATTCTAACAGTTGAAATATAATCCTTGATAATGGCTAAATGTATAGCCGAAAGCGCTCGGAAAAGAACATTCGGACAATTTTTATATAATTTATCCTCTGAAAAGAAAAACTTTATTAGATCGCACGAGAAATAATATAAAAAACTAAATAAAAGCACCTTGTCAGTCGTTTTTAATGAAATGTGTTTGAAAGAAGGATTGCTGCCTAAATACACAAATATATATATATATATATAGTTACCTATATTTATATATATAATTATATATATATGAAGAAATATAGTCTTAAGATGTGCTATATTTATGGGATAAAGTGCTCAATATCAGATAGAGCGTGTGTAAATATAAAAGTGAACATAGAAGTCAACACTTAGAGGCGACAGTTTGTTTCAGTCAGTCCTGACGATTGCATCTAGCATGAAACTGTCGCCTCTAAGTGTTGACTTCTATGTTCACTTTTATATATATATATATATATATATATATATATATATATATATATATATATATATATATATATATATATATATCAAGAGAGAGAGAGAGAGAAAGAAAGAAGAAGAGATGATAT
>OZ038502.1:85074173-85106673 GCA_964036315.1 Acanthosepion esculentum | reverse complement strand
AATCCACCCTTCCCTAACAGTGGGTTCTTGATGGTTATTCATCTCTCTGTGCCCAGCTGATCTCAGTTGATTTTTCACAGTTGAGAGCGACACAGGTTGCTATGGAGACGAATTAAGTTCAGTTGTCAACTCTGATTCAGTTTTCCTTCTATTTATTTTCCTCTCAATAAGAGCAAAGTAAATAGAAGGAAAACTGTGTTTATCTTCAGCAGCAATTGTCGCTTTTGGTATTTCGACTCTTTTTCTGTCAACATTTGCGCCAGCTTCTTGGCAATTTGTCTTTGAGAGTAGCCTTCTTTGAATAAAATTTCAATTAGTGACCTCACCTTAATGCTTAGCTGCTTTGATTTTTGCCATTTTGTGTAAATTACTACAAAAATAAAAGAACAAATGAAAATACTGTCATAATTATTTCCTCAAATAGAGACAGCTACGATTTGTTCACAGCATTAGTCAATACTGAGTTAACATTTAGAACCTCCAGTATCTGTCTATATTTCTGAGATTAGGTATTATGTATACTATTTACAATATTCGGACTATTGTCCTCATCTTTGTCGCCATATTTATGACAACGTTTCGGCTGTTGTACGCTCCGGCCTTCTTCAAGTGGTCGAACTGAACCATTTATTTCGCTCACTGGTGTAGACTGTTCTAGTTCCACGTGCAAAAATTTGCAATATTTGGTTGCTGAAGACATTACGTTTATAATACCCAGAAATTCATATATAGATGTCCTCAAGGACACATAGCACAGTGGATAAAGGCGTTGGTTAGATCCAGTGACAGGACCCAAAGAGTGTGAGTTCAATAACCATTTAAGGCAGTGGAGAGAGAAATTAACTGATAACTGACATCCATTAAACATCGCACGTGGAACTAGAACAGTGTACCCCAGTGAGAAAAATAAAGGATTCAGTTCGGCATTTCAACCACCTGAAGAAGGGCGAGTTTGGTTCGTTTGGACGGGGCTAGCCTTGAATTTTCCTTTTAGGTCAACCTATGTCACATCGGGGCGGCTTCCTGTGGAGCCCTCCACTGATTAGGTTAAACAAGCTTTGTGTACCTAGTTAATGTGAGTAAGTGTTGTTCCTGGCCTGTTCCCGGCTGCCTCATTGGTTATGATCCAAGTCGAGATTCCCAACCTCCATAGTTTGTTTTGGCCCCCACCTTTTTTTTATCTCGTCTGGGTCAGCTTTATATTTTCCCATGTCCGTATAATTTTGTATCCTTTTCCCACTCCCTTCGAGAGAGACAGCTTCTTGGTTTTGTCCAATGCGCAGAATACAGCGGCCTCTCCTTTTTGAGGGTGGGACGGGCCCTACTAACATCAGTTATGTTTAGTTTACTTTGTGTTGATTTTTAGTTTATTAGTGACTACATTTCCCTCCCCTCTCATTCTTCATTATTAGATTTTTATGTATTATAATTTATTATCATTAAATTTTTATGGCATGGGGCGCGTTTTGTAGGTCTCTCTTGAGAAAATGTGGTATTATGGTGTATGGAGGATTGATTGGTGACGGACGAGTTCTTATGGTGAATGTGGAAATTGTAATGTATGAATGGGTCGTGAATCAGATTAGCTAGGTATAAGATAGTGATGACCACTCTCAACCCCTCCCCATTTTGGCCGTGTGCCGCAATTTGTATTTTAAATACAATAAATATTATGTAATAAACTGACTGAAAATTACTACCTTGATATGACGCCATATTTATATGCCACTGGTTAATATCGACTGGAACCTCGGTGTGGTGTTATGTTTAGCGAAGCTAGTCTGGTTAACCATTAGTAGTGAGTTCGACCCTCACCGGGTGCCCCACACAAAATTCTATAATAAATAATTCCGAAAGGGTTGACATATCGTAAAACAGGCTAACGATGAAGTTACTGAATATTGGAAAACATTGTTCGCGGAATGTAGTTCGAGTAATGTTTTTGCAAACTTAATTTAGACATTAAAATATGGTTTTCATCGTGAAGTCAGTTCTGATTTGGAGAGGAATTGAAGAAAGACATTGGATAGGAAGGATTGAATGTGACCTGAGAGTTCGAAGAAAGTTTCCGTCAAATACAAGAGTGCCACTCAGGACAATTCATTTGTACTTCCTAAAATCGTCGTCGACACCGAGCATCTGAATTGTCACCCTCTGTCCTTATTCTCTTACACCCACCACCATGGTTAGAGGTAGCGCAGATAGCTGTGAAACAAAAAGAATTTGACGAGGTCATTCGCTTGAATTTGATTTTAGTGGACACCTCTGCACGACGGAGAAGCCCGCACACTTGTCCAGAAGCACCTCTCGCGCGGCTCAAAGGAGATTCTGAAAGGCGAGATTTGGCAAACCTGGTTGCATCAGTTTGTCGGAAGCTTAGTCTATCAAGATCCGCCTTCCGCCGGTTTAGGTTTTCAGAGTGTGTAGATATTTGCCTATTCCGCCGTTGGGGTCTTCGGGGGTTGATCGCGTTCAGTCTGGTCTCTCCTTCTCGACCTTACCGCTATAGGTGGTCCTACAGGAGTTGAAACACCAGACAGTGGTGCTCTTGGGATCCCTGGGGCAACTAAAATCGTAAGAATGAATTAATGATTTTGGCTCCAAGTCAAAAGTTTTATATTACGTGTCTTCAAATCATTAGCGATATACGTTGTTTATTTTCTTTGGCACATAAATGTTTCTAAATTTTTTCCCGCCTTTTCTCGGTTCAAGACTGGACTTACGAGTTAAAGACTGTCATTTTTGCCTACATTCTTAAATTTAATATTATGGGCTAATTTAATATTATGGGCTAATTTAATATTATGGGATAAGGAAAATGATGTAAATTTAGAAGAAAAAGTTTTTATTTACAGATCACTACAGCTATAAGGGATATGTGATTAAATATACTTTAATGTTTAAAAAAATTATTCAGTATTATTATTATATAGGCAATAACCATTAGAGCATAGCATAAATAGCTATATTGTGGAATTTTCAAGAATATAGGCATTTTTTTACGTATTTAAAAGGACACATGGCACAGTGGATAAAGGCGTTGGATAGATCCAGTGACAGACCCAAAAGAGTGTGCGTTCAATACCCAGTCCAGGCAATGGAGAACTTTCAGAGGGAAAATTAGCAGGAGATAACTGATAACTGACATCCATCAAACATGGCTCGTGGAACTAGAACAGTCTACCCCAGTGATCGAAATAAAGGGTTCGGTTCGAAATTCCAACCACCTGAAGAAGGCCGGAGCGTACAACGGCCGAAACGTTGTGACAAAAATGGCGACAAAGATGAGGACAATAGTCCGACTAATGTAAATACTAGTTATTTTTAACTTTTATCAAAAACGACATTCTTATACATGTATGTCTAGCTGGCCACTCGTATTTGAGGATACCCGTCTACCAGGGTGGCTAGCCAATCCCTATTGCAGACGGTCACTCAGGCACATTTGAGCTTGTTCAACACCCACAGAGTCAGCCTGTGGTTTATACTGTAACTACTGTGTAACCCGGATATAAGAGACCCTGATATAAGAGAAACCGGATATAAGAGAGATTTTATCTGGTCCCAAATTAGAGCCTGTGTTAACGTATACATAATAGACTAAACCCGGATATAAGAGAAACCCGGATATAAGAGACTTCTCATCCGGCCCCGACAACTCTCTTATATCCGGGTTACACCGTATATAGAGCAGACCTTAGTGATAATTTCTGTGAAAAAGCGTGTCATCTAGCTTGATGAACAATTTGAACATGGCCTGTGACTTCGTACTAGCACAGCTATCGACGACCCCCAAGTATGGGGTATGGCTTTCTGGCATTTTCCAAAGATGCCGCATCGAACCCTTAAGTCCAATAACATCAGGAAGTCGCCTTCCTGGCAAATCGACCATGGTAAGATTCGAACCCGAATCTCATTGCCATAATGCGAACGTCCTAGCTACATGCCCATTCTCTTGGAAATGTAGTTAAGGATAATATACATCAATTACTTATCTTTTTAATTAATAACTATTTATGCTCAGTTGTTGACATCAATATCTATCTGCTGATGTGTTCAAATTTTGGAATAATGCAATAATGAAAATTTAAATTTCATCTCTTTGATAGATCTCGCGATCTGTTAATATTTTATAAAAATGGCGTCGGAGATGTTAGAAATTTTAAAAATTATGTTCGTCTTCTTTATTTTATTTTATTTTTTACTTCCAACTCTTTTTTCTCTAATCCTTCATTTTTCTTCCGTTTTTTCGCTGTTCCTTTGTCTTCTTCGTGTTTTTCAGCGTGTCAGAATTTCTTTTTCCAGTCTTTCTCGTTTCCTTTTCATCTTTTGTCGTTTCTCTTTTTTTTTCACATCCTCGCCTTTTCTCTTATCTTTTGTTTCCTTCTCATTTATTTTCTTTTCTTCCCTTTTCTCTGTTTTCTCCTCTCTGTTTCTCATTGCTTCTTTCTATTTCTCACTTTTCCAGCCCTTTTTTTTTCTGGAAGTTTATTTTACTGTTTCCCTCACTTTTCTTTTCGGTCTCTTTCTTTTTCCTGCTTATATTTCTTTCCGTTCTTTTCTGATTGACACTTTCCTATCATTTCTCTTTCTCTTTCTCGCTTATCTTCTCTTTGTTTCCTTCCGTCTTACCTATCCTTACCGCCAGTCTTTTTAACCTTTCTTTCTTTCTTTCTTTCTTTCTTTCTTTCTTTCTTTCTACTTTTTCATTTCCTTCTTTTCTCTTGTTTTTGTCTTATCTGTTACACACTCTCTTTTATTTCATCGTCGTTTCTTTCTTTTTATTTTATTTTATTTTATTTCCCATTTGATTTACTTCTCTTTTAACCAGTCATTTCCCCCTCTCTTTATCTTTCAATTATTTCCTCATTTCCCCTACCTTGTTCCTTACTATCTTGTTCTTAATTTTCTCTACCTTACTCCTCCGTCTTGGGTAAGACAATAAATTACGTCCAACAGCAAGGCCCCACATCAGGGGGTTTTGAGGAGCGTGGAACCACCTCTTAATTGCTGGTATTTCCAGGTCCACCCTGACCCGGGGTGGTAGCACCTATTAGGGTTCCAACTATGGGTAAATAACCCCCAAACTGAGGTTAAAACACTATGAAAGTGTAAAAATAGGTTTTAATACCAGCAATAAATGTTCGATGAAAAATTATTACCAGCAATAAATGTTCGATGAAAAATTATTACCAGCAATAAATGTTCAAAGAAAAATTATTACCAGCAATACATTTTTGAAGGAAAAATATATTACCAGTAATTCATTTATGAAAAACAAATATTACTAGCTATACATTTAAAAAAATTACCCGCAATACATTAAAAAAAATAAAATATTACCACCTATAAAAATCTTGTCGGTATTAAATAACCCATTGAGGTTAATATGCCGTAAAACAAAACAAATCAAGACAAATCTTACTCCTTACTTTCTATACCTTGTTTTTCATTTTCTCCATCCAGTTCCTCACTCTCTCTACCTTGTTTCTAGCTTTCCCTACCTTGTTCCTCACTTTCTCTACCTTGTTTCTAGCTTTCCCTACCTTGTTTGTAGC
The DNA here is from genome assembly GCA_964036315.1 of Acanthosepion esculentum. Classification (NCBI taxonomy): domain Eukaryota; kingdom Metazoa; phylum Mollusca; class Cephalopoda; order Sepiida; family Sepiidae; genus Acanthosepion; species Acanthosepion esculentum. The sequence continues at coordinate 85,101,115 of OZ038502.1, read as the reverse complement.
TTTCCCTACCTTGTTCCTCACTTTCTCTACCTTGTTTCTAGCTTTCCCTAGCTTGTTCCTCACTTTCTCTACCTTGTTTCTAGCTTTCTCTACCTTGTTCCTCACTTTCTCTACCTTGTTTCTAGCTTTCCCTACCTTGTTCCTCACTTTCTCTACCTTGTTTCTAGCTTTCTCTACCTTGTTGCTCACTTTCTCTACCTTGTTTCTAGCTTTCCCTACCTTGTTCCTTACTTTCTCTACCTTGTTTCTAGCTTTCCCTACCTTGTTCCTTACTTTCTCTACCTTGTTTCTAGCTTTCCCTACCTTGTTCCTCACTTTCTCTACCTTGTTTCTAGCTTTCTCTACCTTGTTCCTTACTTTCTCTACCTTGTTTCTAGCTTTCCCTACCTTGTTCCTTACTTTCTCTACCTTGTTTCTAGCTTTCCCTACCTTGTTCCTCATTTTCTCTACCTTGTTTCTAGCTTTTCCTACATTGTTCCTCACTTTCTCTACCTTGTTTCTAGCTTTCTCTACCTTGTTCCTCTTTTTGTTTACCTTGTTTCGTTTCTTCTTTCATCCTCTTTCCCATTCCTTACTCATCCACGTATTCATACCAAAAACTCCTTCCACACAGCATCATTATTTACACAGCTGACCTGAAGCATTAACCAAAGAAAGACGACTCACAAATAATATCAAAATCAACATGAAACCTTCTCTTACCGCAAAAAATTAATAGAAAAAAACATTTTAGCCGAATACAATGGAACAAAAATAAATACAAAATTTTCAATTGTTTTTTTTTTCTTCTTAAAGAAATCCAATTAATTTTTGATCGAATATCCTTTACAAGGCATTGTGTATTTTGCAACGAATTCTTTAACATCTTTATTTCAATAAGATCATTCAAATTATTCTCTTCTATGATTATTTATTGGCTAAAGGCTTTTTCATAAAATAAAAGCAGTCTTTGGATTTGGTTTCATTTTGACATTTGTGGGTTTTAATTAACGCGGGTGTCAGTCTTCCTGTTCGTTTGTTCAGGTCTGTCAACTGGAACAATTTTGCGTTGCGTGACGTCTCTAGCTTCTGGTAGTCAGCAATTCCGCAGTAGGGACCCCAACGCGGCATCACGTCTAAATCAACGACAGACACTATTCTTCAGCTTTCTTTTTTAATCGCTTTATTACACGGTGCTGGGTGGGGGACCTTGTAGTAGGAATAGATTCTTGGAGATAGCGAGAAGAGGAGGGAAAAAGGCAAAGTGATGTCAACAGGTCGGCTGGCTACCTATCATCTCCACGTGAAGGCTGAACTCACAGGACGCATTTGGTAGAGCAAGACATCAGAGCTCTTGACCTCACTACCACCGCAATCAGTCTGTTTTCGGGCATGTTTTCGGTCTTTCTTTTATCAAAGTCATTTCATCACTGTCAGTATTGCACACCCACGGGGTTCAAACCTCCCTGACTTTGGGTCGTCAAAGTCAGTCAGTTATGTGCCATGCGTGATACACGCTTAGGTGATCATGTATCTTTCGATACATGACTGACGGCCGTTGCACGCTACGGCCTTCTTCAGGTTCTGTCTATATTTCTGAGGTATTGTAATTGTTTACACTATTTACATTGTTCGGACTGTTGTCCTCATCTTTATTGTCATATTCATGACGTTTCCGTCGTTGTACGCTCTGGCCCTCTTCAGATGATTCAGGTGGAATTTCGAAGATTTCATTAAAATTGAAGATGTCATTAGAAAGATAGGGTGGAAGGGTTTCTTTTCAAGACACTAATGGGATAACTGATATCTTCGGTTTTAAAACAGAAAAATACTCATTCCTCCGAAAAGAACTGGTAAAATTAGAGGAAGAGCTTTTCAATATAGTAAATAAGTTGGTGAAATAATAATGCCACAGGTAATAATGCCACAGGTAAAAATGGTCCCGGTAAAAATGGCACAAATTAGGAAAAAATGGCACAAGTGAAAAAAATAGGAAAAAATGTCACAAGTGAAAAAATAGGAAAAAAATAGCAAAAGGGAAAAAATAGGAAAAACAGCACAAGTTAAAAACAGCTGTTTAATTTTAAGGTATTTAATGAGTTTTTCACTTGTGCCATTTTTTCTTATTTTTTTCACTTGTGCCATTTTTCCTATTTTTTTCACTTGTGCCATTTTTCCTATTTTCTAAAGATCAAAACTCTATCCCTATATACCAGAAATACTTGAGGATCTGAAAGTTATTGGAGAATAATCAAATACTGCAGATTTTGTCACTTGTGACATTTTTTCTATTTTTCCATTTGAGCCTTTTTTAACGGTGCCATTATTACTTTTTTTCTTACAGGCCACTTCGGGAGAAACATCCTGTTGGGAGTCGGTTCCAAAGGGCAGTGGTTCGCGGGAAGAAGCTGCTCGTGTGGAACTTAATTCTCACCGATGGAAACGGAGGGAATATGGAAGGTGTGCTACTAAGTAAGTGGCATGGCGTGTTCTTGCAATGAAGGTTTGACTTGGCGGGACCAGGGAAATAGTCCGTCCGAGCACTTTTCATGAAAGTAGCGGTAGAGCAGTGAGAGGCTTGCTACGTCCCGCCTGCGGGAGAGGGATTGAAAGGTGGAGAATAATTCGTAACTCACATGGGCACGGAGACACTGTTGAGTTATCAAGGCTGGAGAGTGACGTCTTGGCAGCTCCTGCCATGATATGACAACAGAACACTATTATTTGGGCTGATCTGGCCCTTGAAAAGGTAGAGGATACAGGATAGCAGGAGGAGTCAGGTACTGACTGGAAGTAGATGATAGCTGGCGGAGTCAGGTAGGAGTCAGGTACTTACTAGAAGTAGAGGATAGCATGAGGAGTCAGGTACTTACTGGAAGTATAGGATAGCTGGAGGAGTCAGGTAGGAATCAGGTACTTACTGGAAGTAGCGGATAGCAGGAGTAGACATGTAAGAGTCAGGTACTTACTGGAAGTAGAGGATAGCTGGAGGAGTCAGGTGGGAGTCCTGTACTTACTGGAAGTAGAGGATAGATGGAGGAGTCAGATAGGAGTCAGGTACTTGCTGGAAGTAGAGGATAGCTGTAAGCGTCAGGTAGGAGTCAGGTACTTACTGGATGTAGTGGATAGCAGGAAGAGTAAGAGTCTTGTACTTACTGGAAGTAGAGGATAGCAGGAGGTGACAGGTACTTACTGGAAGTAGAGGATAGCAGGAGGTGACAGGTACTTACTGGAAGTAGAGGATAGGAGGAGGAGTCAGGTAGAAGTCAGGTTCATACTAGAAGTAGAGCATAGCAAGAGGAGTCAGGTAAGGGTCTGGTAGGCATCAGGTACTTACTGGAAGTAGAACATAGCAGGAGGAGTCAGGTAGCAGTTATGTACTTACTGGAAGTAGAGGATAGCAGTAGGAGTAAGGTTGCAGTCAGGTACTTATTGGAAGTCGAGGATAGCAGGAGGTGTCAGATAGGAGTGAGGTACTTACGAGAAGTAAAGGATAGCAGGAGGAGTCAGGTAGGAGTGAGGTACTTACTGGAAGTAGTGGATAGCAGAAGAATTCAGGTAGGGGTCAGGTAATTACAGGAAGTAAAGGATAGCAGGAGGAGTCAGGTAAGCGTCAGGTACTTAATGGAAGTAGAGGATAGCAGAAGGAGTCAGGTACATAATGGAAGTAGAGGATAGTAGAAAGAGTAAGGTAGGCTCAGGTACTTACTGGAAGTAGATCATAGCAAGAGGAGTCAGATACTTACTGGAAGTAGAGGATAGCATGAGGAGTCAGGTTGGAGTCAGGTACTTACTGGAAGTAGAGGATAGCTGGAGGAGTCAGGTAGGGGTCAGGTAATTACTGGAAGTAGAGGATAGCAGGAGGAGAGAGGTATTACAGGAAGTAGAGGATAGCAGGAGAATTCAGGTAGGGGTCAGGTACTGACTGGAAGTAGAGGATAGCAGGAGGTGTCAGGTACTTACTGGAAGTAGCGGATAGCTGGAGGTGTCAGGTGGGAGTCATGTACTAACTGGAAGTAGAGGATAGCGGGAGGAGTCAGGTACTTACTGGAAGTAGATGATAGCAGGCGGACTCAGGTAAGAGTCAGGTACTTACTGGAAGTAGAGGATAAAGGGAGGAGTCAGGTACTTTTTTGAAGCATAGGAGAGCAGGAGGAGAGAGGTAATTACTGGAAGTAGCGGATAGGAGGAGTCAGGTTAGAGTCAGGTAATTATTGGAAGTAGAGGATAGCAGGAAGAGTCAGGTAGGAGTGAGGTACTTACTAGAAGTAGAGGATAGCAGCAGGAGTCAGGTAGGAGTTAAGTACTTACAGGAAGTAGAGCATAGCATGACGACTCAGGTAGAAGTCAGGTACTTACTGGAAGTAGAGGACAGCAGGAGGAGTCAGGTAGGAATCAGGTACTTACTGGAAGTAGCGGATAGCTGAAGTAGACATGTAAGAGTCAGGTACTTACTGGAAGTAGAGGATAGCAGAAGGATTCAGGTATGTAATGGAAGTAGAGGACAGCAGGAGGAGTCAGATAGGAGTCAGGTACTTGCTGGAAGTAGAGGATAGCGGGAGGAGTCAGATAGGAGTCAGGTACTTGCTGGAAGTAGAGGATAGCTGTAGGCGTCAGGTAGGAGTCAGGTACTTACTGGATGTAGTGGATAGCAGGAAGAGTCAGGTAAGAGTCAGATACTTACTGGAAGTAGAGGATAGCAGGAGGAGTCAGGTACTTACTGGAAGTTGAGGATAGCTGGAAGAGTCAGGTGGGAGTCAGGTACTTACTGGAAGTAGAGGATAGATGGAGGAGTCAGGTACTTACTGGAAATAGAGGATAGCTGGAGGAGTCAGGTGGGAGTCAGGTACTTACTGGAAGTAGGGCATAGCACGAGGAGTCAGGTACTTACTGGAAGCATAGGGTAGCAGGAGGAGTGAGGTATTACTAGAAGTAGAGGTTAGCTGGTGGAGTCAGGTAGGAGTCAGGTACTTACTGGATGTAGTGGATAGCAGGAAGAGTAAGGTAAGAGTCTTGTACTTACTGGAAGTAGAGGATAGCAGGAGGTGACAGGTACTTACTGGAAGTAGAGGATAGGAGGAGGAGTCAGGTAAGGGTCTGGTAGGCATCAGGTACTTACTGGAAGTAGAAGATAGCAGGCGGAGTAAGGTAGGTGTCAGGTACTTCCTGGAAGTAGAGGATAGCAGAAGTAGTCAGGTACTAACAGGAAGTAGAGGATAGCATGAGGAGTCAGGTAGGGGTCAGGTACTTAATGGAAGTAGAGGATAGCAGAAGGAGTCAGGTACGTGTCAGGTACTTATTGGAAGTAGAGCATAGCAGGAGTCAGATACTTACTTGAAGTAGGGGATAGCTGGAGGAGTCAGGTACTTACTAGAAATAGAGCATAACAAGAGGAGTCAGGTACTTACTGGCAGTATTGGATAGCTGGAGGAGTCAGGTAGGAGTCGGGTGCTTACAGGAAGTAGAGCATAGCAGGAGGAGTCACGTAGGAGTCAGGTACTTACTGGAAATAGAGGATAGCAGAAGCATTCAGGTAGGCGTTAGGTAATTACTGGAAGTAAAGCATAGCTGGAGGAGTCAGGTTGGAGTCAGGTATTTAATGGAAGTATAGGATAGCTGGAGGAGTCAGGTAGGCGTCAGGTACTTACTGGAAGTAGAGGATAGTTGGAGGAGTCAGGTACTTACTAGAAATAGCGCATAACAGGAGGAGTCAGGTACTTACTGGCAGTAGAGTATAGCATGAGGATTCAGGTAGCAGTTAGGTACTTTCTGGGAGTAGAGGATAGCAGGAGGAGTCAGGTAGGAATCAGGTACTTACTGGAAATAGAGGATAGCAGAAGGATTCAGGTAGGCGTCAGGTAATTACTGGAAGTAAAGCATAGCTGGAGGAGTAAGGTTGGAGTCAGGTACTTAATGGATGTAGAGGATAGCAGAAGGAGTCAGGTACTTACTGGAAATAGAGCATAATATGAGGAGTCAGGTACTTACTGGCAGCAGAGGGTAACTGGAGGAGTCAGGTAGGAGTCATATACTTAATGGAAGTAGAGGATAGCGGGAGGAATCAAGTAGGAGTCAGGTACTTACTGGAAGTAGAGGATAGCTGGAGACGTCAGGTACTTAATTGAAATAGAGCATAACAGGAGGAGTCAGGTACGTACTGGCAGTAGAGGATAGCAGGAGGAGTCAGGTACTTATTGGAATTGAAATAAAAGTTTAGAGAGTTTATCAGCAGACTTCAGAATCTGTTTAAAGATGTAAAATAGATGTAAAAAAATCAAAGAATATCAAGGGAGATAAATCTCATTTTATATTCTATGGAAGGCGAATTATGAGAAATTGATAACTGAAGGTATAACTGATATATTTCTGAAACAGCTTTGGATTGGGAGGAAGGTAGTAAATTTTTAGTTTATGCAAGTTTCTTCGAATCATTTTTTTTATTTATTTCTCCTTTCAACATTTCTAAAAATGTTCTCTTTTAAAAATTTCAGATTGATACCTGACTACTTTCGGCCAACCCTTTTCAAAGAACTTTCTGATTTGCGATGTCACCAATTTTTGAAGGTCTTGTTTCGTGTACTCAGGTAGAAATTCCTATTTTTTTTAATGAAATATGTTTAATATATGCGTTCCGAGATTTTTTTCCCGAAACACAGGGTTTGATATTATATACACATATATAAACAAACTTTCCTATATATATATATATATATATATATATATATATATATATATATATATATATATATATATATATATATATATATATATATATATATATATTTGCGTGTGTGTGTATTCAGGGTGTATCAAAAGTACTTTTACAAATTTTGAAGCGGGTTCCACACGTTAAAACAAGGACAAAAGTTCATATAAAGTCCATGAAAGATGGATTGGTAGGAGAGGATCGGTACCATGGCCTGCACGTTCCCCCGTTTGAACATTTGTTATGAGTTGCTATGTTGATGGCCTTTTGGACATAAGTTTATTGGACATTTTAACTTGTTTTGGTGTCAGGAACACGCACCCAAATTATTTTTGGATTTGTTGTAACCGAGGGAAGGTTACTGAATAGAATAATCAAACGAAGGTTGGTAATGAACGATAATACTTAGGACAAGAACAACACATATAAGATTCACCTGTAGCATGTAGAGGTAGTAGTCAACTGCTAGAAGTGAGTCAAGTGAATTCTACAATAAATCTCCAACTTTAAGATATCTACCAACCGCCCTACGCGGTCAGATATGGCGCAAGGTTGAATTTAATGTGGGGTATCCGAGACCGTATGATTGGCCAAACATTCCTTGTAGACCCTGTATAAAACGGGGTCTACGGGAAATCAGTTTCCTGAGACGAGACTCTGCCCTTCGACATAGCCTCGTCTGCGGATCCTCTCTGCCCGGAGGCAGAGAGTTTGGCCAACACAGATGTAGACGAATCTCCAACTCTTGACCACGTAGAGTATTCACTACTGTATTTATGGGAATGCGGGCATACACATTATCGTCCGTAGGTGTGCTACAACAGGATTGTATCTTGGATTGTACATTTAACAGCCTCTAACGTAAACTTTAAACTTAATCCCAAAAGCAAAGGATTTGTGGACATATGTCTATATGGCAACAGTACTCCATTTTTTTTACTGGCTCTTGTAATGTTGGAAGATAGAAAGGGAGCCAGTGAGGCGGTACAGAAAACCGAGGAAATATAGAGAATTGTTTATTTCAAATTCAAGTGTAAATTCGATGGTAGATTCTCCGCTGTTTTCTTTATTATGTCTCGTAGATTGTTATCGTGAGGATATACTAAAAAAAAAGCCATCTACGGATATGAGGTAAGTGGAGGTTTTCAGTATAATGTGTTTAATGATGGGTTTAAGTATGTGTTTAATAAAGTAGAACTTACTATGGAATGGCGTAGCATAGAGCGTCTTCGTGCTGAAAAATGTCTCCATCTTCGCAATCTGGCAGAAGATTAGACTGTAGTAAACTAATATAGTTTTCAATGTTTAGATTTCTATCAATTTTTAGCCATTTTCCTCTATTATCACTTTTGATGCAACCCATGTCGTGAAATATCTACGATCAAATTTTACCGTCTTTCTGGTGTATCTTGTATTGTTTTGTTTTTCTAACACTGGTCTTCTTATATATTCGCTTGCATATAGAATTTAACTGTTTTCCATTCATCACGAAAACGTACTTTTTACCGTTTTCCAGCATCCCGTGTCAGATGTTCTTCTAAGCACTTCAGTCTTTTATACCGATGTTTTTTTTTATGGTTAAGTCTGCAATCACTCCTCACTTGTCTGGCTGTTAATTTTGTATTGCCTACCGAGACTCTTACAATCTTTCTTTCATCTCGCTTGTCTAACTTTTTGTGGCATTCCGGTTTCCTTTGAACATTCCCCGTAGTAGCAAACGTCTTTTGAATGGTTCCTGGAAATTTCCTGCCGCCTGGCTATCTGTCATTTAGTCATTTTCCCCTACAATCTTCATCTTTGTTTCGGCATAAATTTTTAGGGATTTTAGTGTAAAAAAAATTAAGCTAATTTTCAACTACAATGACTTGCTAAGGCACATTACACTCTCGTTAACACTATGGAACTTAGGAATTTGCATATTATCAACATTTTATCATCTTTTATTGGCCCAATAGTTTTGCTTGTTTTTTTCCAGGTTAAACCTGCTTAAAGTGGTGTATCTTCTGTTAAACGGCTCCTACAAAAACGGATTTTTACTAATAAAAATCATAGTTAAAAATGAAATAACATTGTTTCGTGCTGATTCGGCAAATTTTTATGATTATTATCTATTGGGTGTCCTGGGTAAGACGATAAACTACATCCAGCAGCAAAGCCTCTGATCAGGAGGTTTTGAGAAGCGTGGAACCACCTCTTGTCGCAGTTAGCTCCTCCTCAGTTCTCTAATCCTTCAACCGGGGTCTCTCTTCCCCGGCTATAAATACTGGCTGACCCTTCTCTCTCGCTCTCTTTTTCGACTTAGGCCTTGGGCCGCTGCCTCGCGCCGAGGTGAGGTAAAATCTCTCTCTTTTTCACTTAGGCCAATATGTGACCTCTCACAGATACAGCGTTTCCCAAATTCTGGGAACGCGCTAAGAACAATATTACGTACGTACGAACACTACAACACACGCACATAATTTCTCCATACAAACTCTACGTAACTGTTCATGTCTTTGCGTAACTCGTTATTAATATATATTTGTTTACCCATGTATATCGGTCTTGTTTGTTTTCTTTGTCTTCTTCGGATTTAATTAAAGTCCGACATTCGCATGTAGCTGGACCGGCTAGCAGGAAATTTTAACTTTTTCTGATATCTCTTCACATCTTCACCCCCACGGTCCGCTACACTCTTAATTGCTGATGTTCTCAGGTCCACCTTGACCCGGTGTGGTAGCACCTGTTAGAGTCCCAGATATGGGCAAATAATTAACCCCTAAACTGCGGTCAAAACACTATGAAAGTGTAAAAATAGGTTTTAATACCAGAAATACTTTGTAAATAATTATTACCAGCAATAAATTCTTGAAGAAAAAACACTATTACCAGCAATACATTTTTGAAAAATATTACCAACAATGTTTTTAAAAAATAAATATTACCAGCAATACTTTTTGGAAAAAAATTATTACCAGCGATACATTTTTGAAGGAAAAATATTACCAGAAATAGATTTTTGACAAAACAAAATATTACCAGCAATAAAGATTTTGTCGGCATTAAATAAACCATTGAGGTTGATATGCAGTAAATCAAACCAAACCAACCAATCTATTGATATGAAGAGGTGTATTTTTTTTTTAAAATTGTAGTAGTTTTTTTTAATTTTAAGTATTTGCTAAAAGGAACGTTGATATAGTGATTTTCCAAGCGTAGCTTAGATGTGGGGCAAGGCTGAAAGTATGGGGCTCCCAGGGAGGATCAAATTCACTACACAGTCGTAATTGTTCTAGCGAGACAAGCTTGTTAACCATAACAACGCCTCAAGGCGCCCAAAAGGAATGTTGATATAAAGGGATATTGACATCTAAAGTAATCATGATTTTATGTCATATTTATTTCCCGTAGCTTTTTCGAAACATGAGGTTTGTTTTTTTTAATATGCGAACGGTTGATTTTTCCGAGAAGAGATGTTAAGTTTTTGTTATGGTTTTCGCCAGAAAAAAAAAAAAAATTTAAATTAAAAAATTTAAAAAATTGTAAATTCAGCGTCACCAAATATTCAATGTTTTCGCTCGGTACGTAATGTTAACCGGCACTCCCCTCTCCTACTCATATGTAATTCCATGAATAAAAAAAACCTTCCTTTAGTCCCATGTAGTCGTTCTAGAGAACAAAACGGGTTGCAGGGAATTTTTTCCCATTGTGTAATTCAACTACTTTACACACACACACACACACACACACACACACATATATATATATATATATATATATATATATATATATATATATATATATATATATATCTTTTTCAAGTGCAAGTACAATTATAGATAGGTATTTTGAGACGAAACACTAATTTGTTGCCTGACAAAGCCATCCTGGCAGAAACCACGGTTGCAGGAAGGTCAGTGTTTCGGAAATTTAATCCTTAACTTACCCTATATTTTCGTTTCATGAAAATTGTATTAAGCACTCTTTTAATTTAGCCGTTCTTTTAGCGATTATCACTTTTTGCCAAATATTGAATTTATTATATATATATATATATATATATATGTAATGTAAAACCCCATAGAAAACTAAGTTGTATAAAATATTTAACAAAAATAATGTAAAACTTAGTTACTGCTGCATGCCTAATGTAGAGACTTTAATTAGTGGACATAATAAGAAAAAGACTAGGGACAATCCACGCATTAGTTTCCCCAGTTGCAATTGTAGGAATAAAAGTACCTGTCCACTACAGGGTAAATGTCAACAAGAATGCGTGGTCTATCAGGCGAAAATTTACAAGGATATAGACGACATAAACCCTAAAGTGTATATAGGAGCTACTCAGGATACCTTTAAAAAAAGATATTATAATCACATGAGTAGTTTCAAAAATGAAAAAACTAAACATAGCACTACATTATCTAGCTATATATGGCAAATCAGACAAGGTAGCAAGGACCCCATCCTGAAATGGGAAATATTAAAAAGATGCACTAAGTATAAAGCGGGCCATAAGTTCTCTAAGCTATGCACCGAGGAAAAATTAGCTATAGCTTTATAAAAGACACCTGATGATCTACTAAATTCTAAAACCGAGATCCTTAGACACAGAAATGCTTGGTTACTGAAATAAGCCTCTCTTCCCCGATTGTAGCATTATCATTATTGTTCGTGTTTTCTTAAATATCCCCTCTCCTTTTAGTTATTTGAATCTATACACCATCCCCCACGGTGTCGCTTTTTCTTTTTCTCTTTCTTTTTTCTTTCGTTTTTTTTCCCTTGGTCACGTGGTGTTGTCTTGGTTGACGTCTATATATACGCCGTTTTGCTGTTGCCTCTTTAGCCAGCCGACCCTGACGATCTGCCTAAGTGAAACCTTGGTAGGTTTGTCTGGCTCATTAGGTTTGACTATATATATATATATATATATATATACGTTTTTTGAAACAATGATGTTGCCAGCTATACGTTTTTGATATATTTAGTAAATACTGGATCTGGCATTAAATAACCCATAGTGGTTGATATGCCATAAAACCCCAAACAAACAAACAAATATATATATATATATATATATATATATATATATATATATATATATATATATATATATATATATATATATATATATGAAATGGACAAAGTCCGGCAATTATTTTAAGACATTTTTATGTTTAAACATTCTTTTTTATAGATACAAATATTTAAGTAAATGCTCTGTTTTATAATAAACAGTATTAACGACATTTACCGGCCTGAAATGAAACATGAAATCTTTTGTGTAGCAATTTCAACATATTTTTATTATAATCTCTTATAATATATATATATGTATATATATATATATATATATATATATATATATATATATATATATATATAAGCATTTACTTAAATACTTGTATCTATAAAAAGAACGTATAAACAAAAAAACTTAAAATAATTGTGAGACTTTGTCCATTTTATATATATATATATATATATATATATATATATATATATATATATATATATAGTGGACCGTTGTTCGATTCCTGTCGGAGGACGCAGATTTTCTATGAAAATTTCTCGAGCATTCCGGCCGGTAAATGTCGTTAATACTGTTTATTATAAACAGACCATTTACTTAAATATTTGTATCTATAAAAAGAACTTATAAACAAAATATCTTAAAATAATTGTCGGACTTTGTCCATTTCATATATATATATATATATATATATATATATATATATATATATATATATATATATATATATATATATATATATATAGGCCAGACGATTGCGTCTAGCATAAAACAATCTGTCGCATTTGAGTATTGACTTCAATGTTCACTTTTATATTTATATTTACATACGCTCTATCTCTGATATTGAGCACTTTTCCCATAAATATAGCAAACCGTAAAACTATATTTCTTCACCCACGCACACACACACACACACACACACACACACACACACACATATATATATATATATATATATATATATATATCATTGACGACCGGAGTGGTCGGGCTTGTCGGGCTCAGTCCGAATGAGTCACCATTCAAGTATATTTATTTCAAAGCAATAAAAACCTTTCGTAGTGCGTTGTTTTCATTCTTGACTCCAGCTGGATCCAAAATTAATTGTCAAAATATTGACCGAAATACATTTCGTTGATATTGTTCATAAGAAATAAGAAAGAAACAAAAGAAAGAAAGAAAGGAAGTAAAGAAAAAAGAATGGAATAATATATATATATATATATATATATATATATATATATATATATATATAATGTGCACAGACACAGATGTACGAAGATCACTTTAGCTATAAACAAGGTCACAGTAGTGGTACAGCGAGTGAGAATCGAATTATCACTGGTTAATTCTTGTCAAAATGTCGGACTTGGTCATTCGAAACAGACACACCCACTTAATGTAATTCTCTAAGCCGCCCCCATTCATTACGAACAATTTAATATTTATTTCTGTTGTTGTTGTGCATATCATTTGTCTATCACTGATTTATGAGTATGAAATGTTAATCGGAGTATGCTACTTCAGTTCATCGCCTTCATTCTTTGTCAATCTGTCGCCTCGACATTGACCGCATTCGAATTCTCCGCCAACGGAGATGTCAAGGTCGCATGAAAAGGTCAATTCTTAGTGTAGGCTTCTTGCCTTCGAACCAAAAGAGTTACACAAACGATAACGACTGATCGCGACTATTTTGACCCGCCCTTTTTATTCTTCTTCAATAAACAGACGTGTTGAACGAGGAAGGGAAATATTCGTCATGTCTATCTCTGTGTGCTTTTCGTCTCAGTTCATTTATCGATGAGTCGAAACTCTCCGTCTCTGTCTGCCTCTCTCTCTCTCTCTGTGTGTGAGGGGAGAGTTGAAAATGATAGGAAAATTAATGACAAATTAATTACAAACGTAATCACATCAACGGAAACATCACTTTAATCCGATTTAATCTATCTATCTATCTATCTATCTATCTATCTATCTATCTATCTATCTATCTATCTCATTCATTTTATCTGTATGTCTATCTATCTATCTATCTATCTATCTATCTATCTATCTATCTATCTATCTCATTCATTTTATCTGTATGTCTATCTATCTATCTATCTATCTATCTCATTCATTTTATCTGTATGTCTATCTATCTATCTATCTCATTCATTTTATCTGTATGTCTATCTATCTATCTATCTATCTATCTATCTATCTATCTCATTCATTTTATCTGTATGTCTATCTATCTATCTATCTATCTATCTATCTATCTATCTATCTCATTCATTTTATCTGTATGTCTATCTATCTATCTATCTCATTCATTTTATCTGTATGTCTATCTATCTATCTATCTATCTATCTCATTCATTTTATCTGTATGTCTATCTATCTATCTATCTATCTATCTATCTATCTATCTATCTATCTATCTATCAGCCTGTTTCTTTCTTTCTTTCTTTCTGTTCTGTTCAAATAATCAGTCGATCTGCTAATAAATTGCTATTTATTTATTTAATAAAAAGTGTTGATTTTTCACCCTTTGATGGAGTTTAAAATTTATCTTAGATCATCACAACTTCAATTGCAGGGAAGAGGAAATTAGAATATTATGTTGCTCCAATCTTCAATATGAGGAGGGTAATCATTTAAAATGTTGTCATTTGGACTCAGCCCTGACTGATGTGAAATAAACAAGTACCCCACTTCTACACACACACACACACACACACACACACACACACACACACACACACACACACCGACACAGACACACAGACACACAGACACGTGTGTGTGTGTGTGTGTGTGTGTGTGTGTGTGTGTGTGTGTGTGTGTGTGTGTGTGTGTGTGTGTGTGTGTGTGTGTTGTACAGGGTTTAGCTGTTCGTCACAGAAGCCATTCCCCGTAAGGAGGCATTTCGTGTGTATATTCATCTACCAAAGTCGTTTTCGTATAAATATTATCTCGAGGGCGATTCTGAGTAGGTCCCTTTTTACACAATTAGTCATCAAAAAGAAGAAAATGAATGGACGAATACGTATGGTCATGTATTGATGTGTGTGCGTGTGCGTAGGAGAGAGAAGAAGAGAAGGAGAAGAGAGAGAGAGAGAGTGTGTGAGAGAAAGAGGGAAAGAGAGAGATCATCTAACGTGACTTTGTAAGCGTAGACGAGTAAATACACCTCAACATACACAATGCGTACATGCACATTTCAGGCAAACACTGCCGTAAAGACGAAGGCATAAATTGTCTAGGTAAATACACGTAGTTGTATATTGAAAGGTAGAGTTTCGGTAAAAACACGTAGACGTAGAAATCTGTTGCCCTCATATCGCGTAGACAGTATAAGTTCCTATATGCATATAAGTAAATTCATATGCAGGAATCGGTATGCCTTACCCTGTCGCAAGCTTGACTCGCAAATCATCGAGCGTAAACGTCTACAATAATGTATTGATGAAAAGGACATCTTTTCGAGTTAACGTATTCCGCTGACATGAACTGGAAAGATTACCTGGAATCAGTTGCCAAGTTTGATACAAGGAAAGTGGGTTCACTGTGTCGGCGGAGATAATTTTTCACGCCAGAATCTCTTTACACATTTATAAGTTGACAATTCGTCCATGCATTGAATATAGTTGTCCCATCTCGTCTGGTGCTGCTGCTATATATTCAGAGATTCTTGATAAAATACAGAGAAGAATTTGCAATCTTATTGTTTCTGACCTAATATCTCGTCTTCAGTCCCTTTCCTATTGCCGTAACTTAGCTTCCCTCCGCCTTCTCTATAAATATTTTTTAATTGTTCTCTAGACTTCATGAATTTAAGCGTATTACTAAATTGGCGGCAAGTTCTCATCATCATACAATTGAAATGGCTAGATGTAGCCGCAAGTTCTATGCTATCAGTTTCTTCTCTCACACTTCTCACTTGTGGAAATTTCTTCCAGTATTTGTCTATCCAGTCAACTTTTATCGTCAAAAATCCAAAAGCAATGTCAATTGCTGTCTTTTGTTTTCTTAATTCCTGTTCTTTTTTTTTTGTTTTCTGTCATTAATAATGTTTTTCTTTTTTGATTTTCTTTCACACCCAGTAACCCTTTGCGCCTTTAGTGGCTTCATTGCTCTGCTTGGGGTAAAATGATAAAAAAACAAAAAAACACCAGCGGAAAACGTTACAATCCCCTTTGGGCGCTGCGTAAACTGGACCTTGTGCACAAGTTTGTTTCGGAAGGGAGAGTTTTGTTTATATACGTGCATATAATAATTGCAAACATAACAATAAACAAAAAAGCAAAGACAAAACTGAAAAATGTCGAGTTGCGTATAATACTCAGGGATAACGCTATTATGACAAGCATTATTTGAAAGTAAAGTGCTCAATTTTAAGAAATAGAACTTTGATAGTAAACAGAATAAACTGTTCAAAACTTATGTCCCCGACCCAGAGTTTCGCAGATGTTGTTCGTTCATCAGTGGCATTAGATAATTACAGTAATTCCTCATGTATAATACGCCTTCATCCATAATACGCACCCCTAATATTGTGCTGAAAGTGTGGGAAAATGCTTCTACTCATGCATAATACGCACTCCTTCTTTCATAATCAAACCCTATAAATTATATCTCACCAACTTCATTACGGGCAGCGTTTACTACTCTTATTTAAAAAAAAATGGTTTTAAGCATAGAATAATATTATTCTAATTTAGTTTTATGATAATTCTTATTTTATTTTAAGGCAATTTTTTAAAGATTTTTTGTAGCTGTGCCTAATACGCACCCCTGATTTTGCTTATTATTTTTTTAGAAAAATGCGTATTATACATAGGGAATTACGGTAAATTGAATTAATATAGTTAATTTAATTATCTAACCCTCTAATGTGGGGATACTATCGGCGAGTCTTTGAGTCGGGATGATAAGTTTTGAATAATTTATTTATTGATTATACGTGTGTATATAATATTTTGCCGTTTGTGTATTATCATATTTTAGGGGTAAAATTATGACAAAGTGGAAAAAAAGTTTCGTGTGACGTATTTCCTTCTTTAGGACTTCATCAGACTAAGTTTATGTATAAAGTCGACTACGCATGCGCACGAACGAAAGAGACGCTGAAAATTTAAAATATTTTTTAAAAATACCGTAATTCCCATGTATAATACGCTTTCAGCCATAATATGCCCCCCTAAAATTGTGCTGAAAGGGTGGGAAAATGCTTCTACTCATGCATAATACGCAACCCTTGTTTGGTAATCAAACCCTATAAATTGTACCTCTCCAATTACATTACGGTCAGCGTTTCCTACTCTTATTTAAAAAAAAAATAGTTTTAAACAGTTTTATGATAATTCTTATTTTTTTTTTAAATTTGTAGCTGTGCATATTACGCACCCCTGATTTTGAATATCATCGTTTAGTAAAAAAAAATACGTATTATACATGGGGAATTACGGTATGTGTTTTGAATATATATTCTAGTCGATTTCATTTAGACTCTTTCTTTTTGTTCATATTTCCATCACTTTTTTTGTTAAGTATCTGTTAATTACCGTACCCATGAACACTGATGGGTATGTCCGTTGGACACTATTGCAAGTGGGGGTGATATGCTGTCTAAGTAGTTCCCCACTAGCAGTGGTTTACCTATTTCATGTTGGCGAGTATTGTATTTTATTGATGTTATAAAGATTACCATTTCATTTCCAACCTCGGTTTTGGTTATTCCTCATTCAGTAACCATTTCTAGGTTACAAGAGTATCCCACATTGTGATAATAGAAGATCTACCAATAATGGGGAAATGTAGTAGAAACCTGAGCGCAAATATACTGTGAATTGAAGCATTTTCTATACATTTTCGTCTTAGTAAATTGTTTTCTCTTGGAGTGACACTGATCCTAGATAGAATGCACAGATACCACATTGATTATAGGACGATATCCATGGATTGACACTTTGATCCTAGACAGAATGCACAGATACTACATTGATTATAGGACGATATCCATGGATTGACACTTTCATCCTAGACAGAATGCACAGATACTACATTGATTATAGGACGATATCCATGGATTGACACTTTCATCCTAGACAGAATGCACAGATACTACATTGATTATAGGACGATATCCATGGATTGACACTTTGATCCTAGACAGAATGCACAGATACTACATTGATTATAGGACGATATCCATGGATTGACACTTTTATCCTCAGCAGAATGCAAATGCTCTTTGAAGCTCAGCAGAGATGCCGGTTTATGCTTAAATAATCCCTTTTTTTGCAGCTACTATTTATTATTCAGTCGTGTCAGCTTCAGATTCAAGAGTCTATCACTCCAACCATCACGGTCCTGCATCAAGGTGTGAAGGACATTAGGTTGGCCTGCTATATTAATAACATAGCTGACCAATTTAGGTGATTGTTGGGCAATCAACCCGTCTTGCTAGATGTCCAGAACAGTAGACCACTCGCAAGTTATTGCTTTGCTCTCCGGCATCGACCTGCAAATCGAATTCTGCGTTCACGTATGATTGTAGAAATATCAAGGATTGGTTCATAGAGCTTTGATTTATTTGGATGTTGTTTCTTAGAGGTTTTAAGTCCAGCTCTCAGCATCCGATTGTAGGTTCGATCACGCACAGACTCAAGGATTTTAGTTAATGTCCAGGCAGTGGCACCATACATTATGATGTAATGGAATTAACTGTCACTCCCATGAATGATTACACTATAGGTAGTAAGTACCTATAAATTCAACTGTCAACGAGAGACTTGGGGAAGAGTGAGAGAGAGAGAAGACGCGAGCACGTCCGACATTCCAATTAGTGGTACTCACTACTAGAGTGACCTGTGTGTAAAACTGTACCGTATTTCATATTGTATTTGTTTTGTACAATAAACCTTTTTTCTAGTATCCACCTGGTGTTACGTATTTATTCCCTTTGCACGGAATATAGCACATTAAAACCGTCACTACAATGGCGTTAAAGAATTTCCGTTTGAGGCCGTCTGGTAGATCAGACTTCCAGATTACATCCATTTTTATTCAAGTCGGCCCAGGCTTTAGCTATGAGGATTTTCATGTCCTTTTCAGTAGAATTTATTTCACTTCCTAGGCATGTAAAAGATTCACATATTTTTTATTGCTTCTCATGAGACAGTTTGTATTGAGTCTTTCAGATGGCATCGCTAGCACTGCAAGCATGATTACCAATGCCACAGTTCTCCTACATCATTGGCTCGGCTATAGTCGCACGGACAATCCTAAGTGTAGAATTTAATGACTACCGCAGAACGAAATAAGAACTAGACGAGATATCCCTATACAGGGTCAGCAAAAAGAAAACAATATACCATGTTGAATAAATAAAAAAGGTTCTGTTCGACGACTACCGGGATTGGCAAACGTCTGATGAAAGCTAGAGGGCACAACGCCCGAAACGTTGTGATAATAACAACAAAGATGAGGACAACAGTCCACGTGTAAATAATGTAAATAAATCTACAGAAGTGTCGGGACCCACAGATTTGAAAAACTCTGATCTAGAAAATGCTAACGATGCTGGACTCTATGTCAATGGCTCTAAAACTGAATTCATAAGCTTCAGACAACAAAGCCCAACAGGTACTATTTTTTATCCCGTGACCCGAAGGGTTGTAAGGGCACCATGTGTACTGCAACCGCAGTAGAAGTGGTGTTTCTTGGGCAAGATGGCCTGACGGACCCCAACCCTCTCCAGGTCGGTTTGACTTCAAAGTTTTCCTTCTCCTCTACCGGTTGCCACCCAAGCTTACAGAACCCAGTCTGTCCTGCAATTTACCCACAGCTGGGGGGGGGGGGATTCAAACCTTTCCCAAGGGTATTGGCACGTAAGTGTATGTAATGGATCCGACTGGAATTCGAACTCGGCTCTCTGATTTCTCAATCCGTACGGCCATCCATTACTCCACCGTGTGATAATAGTTTTTATATATGTTATGAAGTCCACTTTTGGTTCCCGCTCGCATTGACAGCTGAGAAGATGACTGAGGTGGATCCAGCTTTCCGGAGACTTCTGGCATCTTCAGAAATAGCAAGTGAAGTTACCCGCCGCTCTCTGGATATATCCAGTAGCAAACTTATGTTTCATACGTAGAGCACATTTTTTTCTACTGATACATGATGTGAAATGTGTCGTATTATGCCAGTCAAGTCTTAGCCTCAAGTTAACATCAGATCCCACAAAGACAGCCGGAGATCCAAGTTACAAACGTTGTCAGTGGTCACAAATGAGTTTCGAGAAAAACCATTCGACGGGTGGATATACAAACAGCAGTTCCAGAGAACAGCGATGAATCTCTCATACATCGCAACCGGAGAATGTAAGGCGCACGTCATCTTTTATTAATGTGCGGAACGTTTCTACTTTAAAGTTAGAAAATGCAAGACACCGAGAGGCTTCATCTATAGATTTATATAATAATATTTTTTGTCTGTGAGTGCTTTCGCTCACTATCAAACACACACACACATACACACACACACACACACACATACACACACACACACACGCGCACACACACACACACACACACACACACAATAGCATAAAACATATATAAACTTGGAGTATAAGAAAAGCAGGCGAAATCATAAGATGCGTCATCTAACGAAGCCAAGTCTACTTCTTGGTTCAAAGTTTTAAGAAAAAACTATGAATAGTAATAAACACACACACACACACACACACACACACACACACACACACACACACATATATATATATATATAATTATTTATTCAAAAATTATAACATAAATATGTTATAAAATCACTACAAAAATAGCCATTTTGTTTGAACACTTCTGATGTCTTATCAAGTGATGATGTTGAATGTAGCTCTTAAAAGAGTGCTCAATACAGAGTAGAGCAAATAAAATTATTTATTCGAAAATTATAACATAAATATGTTATAAAATCACTACAAAAATAGCCATGAACTACATTCAACACCATCATGGCTATTTTTGTAGTGATTTTATAACATATTTATGTTATAATTTTCGAATAAATTATATATATATATATTATATTTTCTCTACTCTATATTGAGCACACTTTTAAGAATAGTATTTTTTGGTTATTGGAATTTATTTCGTATACACCAAACCTATACTGGTATACATATATATATATATATATATATATATATATATATATATATATATATATATATATATATATATATATATATTCCGGGTGTAGCAGAAAAATCGTCAAAATCGTGTTACGTCATAATTTTCCATCCCACAAAATGGTTAATATCTAAAAAAAGAAACACTAACCTACTTGAGTTTCTTTTTACCTGGTTTTCAAATGAAACGTTTAGTCATCTTTACACCATTTGTCTTAAGAATCACTGAAAATCCCTTTGAGTTATTCAGCTAGAAAGAGAACAGGTTAAAATCGTTTTGTGTCCACTATGCCTTACCAACTGAGCAATGGTGAGAGGAAAAAGATTATTCAGGCTTTCAGCAATGGTACCAACATTCATACTCTGGGTTCCATCTTCAAAGTCCATTCAAGAACCATCAAGAGAATAATGAATTAGTTTAAAAAAGAGGGAACAGTAGAGAGGAAAACTGGATCAGGTGGTCACAACAGAAAGAGGGATCATCATTTCAACTTAGAGCAAGAAAGATCAATTAGAAAAGATCCAACTCAATCCATAAGACGTTTGGCACGTGAGAGAGGAGTTTCAGCTATGACAGTTCAAAGAGCAGCGAAAAAAGACTTGGAAATAAAAGCGTACGTGAAACATCTGAGACACCTTGTTACTCCAGGACCGAAAGTTAGAAGGTTAGAGAGGGCGAAGATCATACCCTGGAATAATATATATATATATATTTGAACTTTATTTCAATTCTTTACGAGATTCCGATACATAGCTATGATTAATTAATGATGAAAATGTCATTTTCGTTTATGATCAATTTCATCACGATTCTTCTGTTAAGCTTGGTGAGTAATTATACATTCTTATTGTTCAAAGTAGAGTCCGATAGTGTCATAAAAATCTCGGAGAATTCCAGTAAGATATCTTTAATCATTTATAAGAGACAACAGTTCAGAATTTAATCTAACGCTTGGACAATTTTGCTGTTACACGATTTGGACAATTTTTTTGTTACACCCGGTATATATAGTGACTGCTCGTTCCTGGGTAAATGCATTGTTAGATAACCCTGAATACTTGGGTTGATCCCTGGGATAAAGAGTCTACAATGTATTAGGCCGTGTAGGCAAAATCGGGAGTCTGCTAGACTGATTGGCGGTTTCCCTGTTGAAGACGGCTGCTGAAACATATTCTCGCACAGAGCGCCTACCTGTCATTTATACTGCAATTATTCTCAAGGGGTCTTAGTTGGGGAAAAAGTATGTAATTTGGCGCGATCAGCAGTTGAACGAGAATAGGACGCTCAAATATCGTCTCCCCTGGTCGATATTAGCAAGACGTCAACTCGTTGACAAATGCGCTATGAGACAAAAATACTACTACTACTACTGCTACTACTACTACTAATAATAATCTTTGTAAACTCTTGAGAAACTAAATAAGGACGTCGAGATAGAAATCGGCAGAATGAGGTATTTGGAAACCACCTCATTACCTGTCGCTATTTGGGTCTTTGAGGAATGATACAAAAAGGAGCGAACAAATATGTAGATCAAATTCCTGGCAGACCTAAAATACCTGAATTCCAAAGAACCATATCCAGGGCTGCTTCTCACATCCTGCGTAGATATCACTCCGTGCAGTGACTACAATTACATATCTCTTCTCCCCGATTGCATAGCACCTCATCTGTTTTCTGATACAAAAAAACAAAACAAAACAAAAAAAACACAAAAAAAACAACTGGTCTCTTAAAGCCTCTTGGTGAGACTTGGAAGCAACAGGCATAACAGAAAACAACGGTAAACACAATAATAATAATAATTATAATAATAATAATAATAATTATAATAATAATAATAAAGATCGCTTAGGCCTAGCAAAGTGATAACAAAGATTTACAACAATCAGCCACTTACTTATAGAGTAGACAAGTTAACATTTAATCATATATATATATATATATATATATATATATATATATATATATATATATATATATATATATATATATATATATATATATATAAATGTATAATGATAATATTTTGCAATCCGTGTGGATAATTCCAAAGAGGATATAAATCCAGAGAGAGCTTTGTGTCAAAAAACAGACCAAATATTAATTAATTATGAAAACGCAATCTCACAATTGTGTCTTCGTTTTTATAATTTATTTATAATATTCATATATATATATATATATATATATATATATATATATATCGAGAGAGAGAGGGAGAGAGAGAGAGAGTTAGGTAAATGAAATAACTAGATTATTAGCAACCGTATACTCGCGTGCTGGCGTGCGTACGCTGGTAAGCAAATATATAATTAGCAAATTTTGTCAAGATGTCAAGATGTGGAGGCATAATAGTGCTGGATGTGGTTAGACAGAGCAAAGAAATATATATTAATAAATATACATATGCCTATGTTTGGTGTGCAAGTTTCGTTGCTTACCCAACTCATCGGGCACAAGATATGTACAGAGTCTATCAACAAAATTATACAAATTCAGAAAAGGAAAAACTTGTATAGATTTATTCAGACATCACGGGATTAATACAAGTTACCTTTGGACTCTACAATCAAAAGAGTTTCTCAAAATGGTGGCCTTCAGTTTCCGGACATTTATTAGTACAGCAAACTACTGCTTGAGCACCGTTGGCTAAAGTAGCCAGTGGAATTTCTGCACGTATATTTTCAATTTTGTGGCTGACAGTGTAGTCAGTTTTCTGCGCTACACAACGTCCTTTAGGGGCCCCATATGTAAAATTTTGCAGGTGTTAAAGCGGGAGAACGTGTGTATGTGTGTGTGTGTGTGTGTGGGGGATACAATTGCATCTCTTCGTCCTAGCCAATGTTCTTGTAAATTCTCATCCAGATAAGCACGCACGTTTTGATGGTAGTGTGACGGCGCGACATCCTGTGGAAAGAAATATTCATTATTCCCATAAAGTTCACGTAAG
Source organism: Acanthosepion esculentum (assembly GCA_964036315.1). Classification (NCBI taxonomy): domain Eukaryota; kingdom Metazoa; phylum Mollusca; class Cephalopoda; order Sepiida; family Sepiidae; genus Acanthosepion; species Acanthosepion esculentum. The sequence continues at coordinate 85,077,281 of OZ038502.1, read as the reverse complement.
GCAGTGATATCGCAATTTGATAAAACTACGAAAAAAAAAGGTTTTCCTATCCTGAAGTGTGTATACATTTTTGGTGGACTCTGTATACAGTATCTATCTATCTATCTATCTATCTCTCTTTCTCTCTTTCTCTCTTTCTCTCTCTCTCTCTCTCTCTCTCTCTCTCTCTCTCTCTATATATATATATATATATATATATATATATAAAGAAATATACTCTTAAGGTGTGCTATATTTATGGGATGAACTGCTCAATATCAGAGATAGAGCGTGTGTAAATATAAAAGTGAACATTGAAGTCAACACTTAGAGGCGACAATCGGTTTCATGCTAGACGTGGCCTGACGATTGAGTCTAGCATGAAACAGCCTGCCGCCTCTAAGTGTTGACTTCAGTGTTGACTTTTATATATATATATATATATATATATATATATATATATATATATATATATATGAATTAATTAATTGTATAAGTTATAAATTAATTTTCATAATTAATTAATATTTGCTGTTTTTGACAATTAATTAATATTTGCTGTTTTTTTAATACATACGGATTACTAAATATTATCACTGATTATATATATATATATATATATATATATATATATATATATATATATATATATATATATATATAATGCTGTAATCATTCATATAAACATATGTTAAAACAATATATATATTTAAGATAAGAACAATATACATATAAAGGCAACAATATCCCCCCCATATCTCTCTATATTTCTGAGATGGGGTATTATGTATACTATTTACATTATTCGGACTATTAACCTCATCTTTGTTGCCATATTTATTACAACGTTTCGGCCGTTGTACGCTCCTGCCTTCTTCAGGTGGTTGGAATGTCAGGACACAAAGTGTGAGTTCAATACCCAGTTAAGGTAGGGGAGAACTTGGAGAGGGGAATTAACAGGAGATAACTGATAACTGACATCCATTAAAACATGGCACGTGGAACTAGAACAGTTTACCCCAGGGAGCGAAATAAAGGGTTCAGTTCGACATTCCAACCACCTAAAGAAGGCCGGAGCATTGTAATAAATATGGAGACAAAGATGAGGACAATAGTCCAAATAATGTAAATAGTGTAGAATACCTCCCATATATATATATATATATATATATATATATATATATATATATATATATATATATATATGAAAGTGAACATAGAAGTCAAAACTTAGAGGCGACAGTCTGTTTCATGCTAGTGCAATCGTCAGGCCTGACGATTGCACTAGCATGAAACAGACTGTCGCCTCTAAGTTTTGACTTCTATGTTCACTTTTATATTTACACACGCTATATCTCTGATATTGAGCACTTTATCCCATAAATATAGCACACTTTAAGACTATACTTCATATATATATATATATATATATATATATATATATATATATATCAGTATGTGTCTCTGTGTGTATAATCAATCTATCCCTCTCTTTTCCTCTAGATATCTGTCATAGACAATCCATGAATCAGGAAGATAAATAAATTGAATCATCGATTGGTGGTGAACAATTCATCGAGCTCTTATTTAAACACATGCGCACATACTCAAACACACACACACATATATACACGCACACACACAAACATATATATATATACATGGGTGTGTGTTCGTGTGTATGCGTGTATTGATATATATATATATATATATATATATATATATACACGTGTGCTTGTACATGTCTTCCTATACGTTTAAGTATTCATTGAAATATCGATATCTTTAATAATGCCAGATTCGTCTCGTTATTGTTGATACGTTCTTTCTATTATTTCAACCAAATATTTCACATAACGTCTGGCGATTGACTGACTGGCAGACATCTACAAGGTACGAACGTATATATATATATATATATATATATATATATATATATATATATATATATATATATATAAGGATGGAGAAATAAACACTGAGTATCCTCAAAATATACAAGTGGTTTAGATGATCTGAGTCCTGAAGAGCGAAACTCACTAAGTATCGTGAACCTCTAATACTTTTGATACAATAATTATTGATCGAGATGGCTATTGAAGGTTTTATTGTGAACATTTTTCTCAGGTTGAAATAGATTAAATTATATAAATTAACATATATCAAAACGTGTCCTTATGCACACACACACACACACACACACACACACACACACACACACACACACATATATATATATATATATATATATATATATATATATATATATATATATATATATGTATGTATACGTAAGGTATTTAGAGTAAAGTGCTCAATATCCGTGATAGATCTAACATATTCCGTTGCATGGATAGTAGTTTGTAAACCCGCGCAAAAAGCGTGAAATCCGGGGTTAAAAACTACCATCCATGCAACTGAATATATATATATATATATATATATATATATATATATATATATATATATATATATATATATATATATATATTACATGAATCATTCATACAAAAAGTAGATTAAATTACCATATTAGTAAAAAACGCACTCTCTTAAATTTAAAAAAAAAATTCAACCTTAGCGTTGCGACTGCACGCTCCATAAGTTCTTATCCGTTAATAATAACACATTTCTAAAAAAAAAATTTAATTTTTCGTGTCCGCTATTACCTGCATCAACTAAAACAAAATAATTTTCATGCCTGAGGATGGCTGAATGTATACAGTCGAAAGTACTAGCAGAATAAAAAAAGACATTATACAACTTGAAGTTATTAAAAATCATCGTGTGATTCGTAGGTTAATACAACTTTAAAAATTTGTTTGCGAAGAAGTTTTTCGCCATTTATATCATTAACTTTACTAATCTACTTTTTGTATGAATGATTCCTGTGATATAAATTGAACTGCACCACATATTTTATATATATATATATATATATATATATATATATATATATATATATATATATATATATATATATATATATATAATGGCTTCGACTCGATATCGAGTAAACCCATCACAAGATTTTCTCTCAAATATGGGCAGCGCGAATGTAGCTTTTTAGACCTGCTAGGGTCTTACATTAATTTGCACAGATGTGGCAATGTTGGGCTCCTCTTGCAG
>OZ038502.1:85046673-85069173 GCA_964036315.1 Acanthosepion esculentum | reverse complement strand
ATCTATCTATCTATCTATCTATCTATCTATCTATCTATCTATCTCTTTCTATTCCTATCTATCTATCTATCTATTTATCCCATTATGTTCCTGTCTGTCTATCTATCTATCTATCTATCTATCTATCTATCTATCTATCTATCTATCTATCTATCTATCTATCTATCTATCTCTTTCTATTCCTATCTATCTATCTATCTATCTATCTATCTATCTATCTATCTATCTATCTATCTATCTATCTCTTTCTATTCCTATCTATCTATCTATCTATCTATCTATCTATCTATCTATCTATCTATCCCATTCTGTTCCTATCTATCTACCTATCTATATATCTATCTATCTATCTTTTGTATTCAGCATGTGCGTTTATACCAAAATTTGTTTTTTTTTCTTATTTTCTTCTTCTATTTTTAATGTCGTCTACATTCTGGGAACTTTCTGTTTGCCTCGACCAGAAAGCCATAACTGATCCAATCTCCCTATAAGACACGATTCTTGGATCTCGAAAGGGACGTTTCTAAATCGGAAAAAAAATGACATTGCTTCCATCTGCCCAACGTGTGCCTCGTCTTGATTGCAGTCGATAGCACGCTGGATTTTGCAGACATGTCGCGAGTTCGCGCCTCACTGGCTGCCCCACACTTGTTCCGTACAAAGCTCCTGTATGTGTGAAATAATGCGTATTCTCACAGACTGCTACTAATGAGTTGCCACAAAGTTTTGGCCTTGTGTCGCGCTAAGCTATACTTAGTAAATAATCAATTCATCATAACAGATATTTTGAAAAGGAGAGCAGAGATTTCTGCAACAGCTACTACATTACAAAAAACAAGAACAAGAACAAGAACAACAACAATAATAATATTAATAATAATTCCAGTTGTAGTTGGAAACCTTAGATTATTTGGAAATTGAAGGGGGGCCTGGTAGCCCATGCCTTAAAGAAATACAAAAAATTGTACTCACAAGTACAGATCACATATTACGAAGAGTTTTTATCTATGCTAAATGTGTGTGATCTTAGGCTTTTTATTTTTTTTTTTTACAGAAATGATCTGTGTAAAATGTCATGAAGCCATTTCTGACCTTACGTTTCTGGTTGGGACCCCGGAAGGAAATGTGTATACAACAGAAATCAAAGGAAATAATAATAATAATAATAATAATAATAATAATAATAATAGGATAGGATCTGTAACAATTTTATAGGACTACACAATACACACAGAACAATCAATGTTAATCACCCAGACATCGTTCTTAGAGACCACAAAAAAAAGCCTCCTTAATGATATGGCAGTCCCTGCAGACTGTAATGTATCTTTGAAGATCTTCAAAAAGCTATTAAAATACAAGGACCTTGAAATCGAAATCTCAATAATGTGGCACATGGGTACATCAACAATCTCTGTTGTAGTTGGAGCCCTCGGATTGGTAGGAAAAGATACCAGTAGATTAATTGAAGGGATCCCTGGAAGTCCATGCCTCAACGAGATACAAAAAATTGTTCTACGAGTACAACCCACACCTTACGAAGGGCTTTATCTATGTAAAATAGGTGTGTTGCAGTTTATTTTATTTTATTTTATTTTTTATATTGCCCAGTGGAAAATGTCATGATGCCATTTCTGACCTTAGGTCTCTGGACGGGACCCGGAAAGAAATCTGTACACAACAGAAATCAAAGGAAATAATAATAATAATAATAATAATAATAATAATAATAATAATAATAATAATAATAATTTCAGATATTGTACGTAAAGACGACAAACAAAAAATACTTTCTCATAGATACGACAGTAACATCAGATAAAAATCTATCAATTAATGAATTTGACAAAATAAGTAAATCTTGAAATCGAAATTGAAAAAGAAAATGGCTCCTTAAAACTACTGTCATACCTTTAATAATTGGAGCACTGGGTACGACCAGAAAAGGCAAAAGCAGTAAGAAAATCCCTGGCAGCCTTTGTTTACAAGATAATTTTAAAAAATTGCATTGTATAGAATGACTTTTTGACTGACGAGATTATTATCAATGTAAAAAAAAAAAAAAAAAAAAACTGTATATGTTAAGTATCACTTAACATTAGAATTTGTGCCACGAGAATGTATTTATTTTACTTACTACTTTGCCTTACCCCAGGTCTCGGGTAATAATGGATTTTACTGCTGAGAAAGGTAAGAAGAAGAAGAAGAAGATGATGATGATGATGATGATGATGATGATGATGATGATGATGATGATGATTGATGATGATAATAATAATAATAATAATAATAATAATAATAATAATAATAATCTGAGATATGACGATGACAGTCATTATTGGATCGCTGTAAATGGCTTCGAAAAGCCTAGGAAAACAAAAAGGCTGTAAGAAAAGGCATAGGTGTGGGGATAATCCAAACGACAGTATTATAGAAAACAGGAAAACAGAATTCATTGAAAATTACTGGGGTACTGTGGCGACTTGCTATCGCTTGATCTCCTGTGTAAGCCACGAGTTACGCCTGATGTTAACCATCACCGTGTTATCAAAAATAAAAAAAAATAACAAATAAATATATTCCAGACAATTTACCAATACTAATGCAGTAACTTGTTTTTTGTTTGATTTGTTTGATTTGTTTTTCGCCAATATTTGGATATGCAAGTACACACACACAAACACAAGACTAAAACACATACAAACGCACACACACACACATATATATAAATACGTACTAATCGAAGAGAACGTTTGTGTGGGTGTTAAAATAAAAATGAATTATATTTCGTAACGCTTACCTTGTCTGCTATTTCAGTCCAACTGCACTAATTGTTTTCTTAGTTTTTCGAGTCGAAACTGAACCTGTAAAATCCGTATGACACAATTGAAACCCTATCATCGCCTGACGACAAACGAAGCAGAACAAGCAATCTGTCGGTGAATGTGATGTTTATATGTATATATAAGCATGACTTTTATATATAATTTCCTTTAAACAGTATCACCATGTTTTTAAGACTGTTTGAAAGCCATGCCTGTCGTAGTCTTTTAACGCTTGCGAAAGAACTTATTATAGATGTATATTATTATTCGAATCGGGAGACACGGATATAGCAGCAGTATTAACACGGAAGGAGTCAATCCTTTTTTATTTGTAGTTTTCTTTTATTTTTAGATAAGAAAAAATGTCATTCTTTTAGTTGTTGTGGTAGAACAAGTCCAAGATTGTCGTAGACTTTGTATAGTTTTTTCCCCCTACCTTGAAATTCTCGCTTCAAGCAGTTCGTTGTCGACGCCAGAAGTTGCAGTGGCAGTTAACGACAGGACGAAACTTAAACGATTGTTAGGCGTGTGCTAGTGTGTCTATGGATTTGTATGTGTGTTAGTGTTAGTGTTACTATGTGTGTGTTTTGTGTTTGTGTTAGTGTGTGAATTAGTGTGTGTGTGTTGTGTGTTGTGTGCGTGTGTGTATATGTGTGCATAAATGTGTGTGAGTGTGTGTGTGTGTGTGTGTGTGCGCGCAAGGAAGTAGCGAGCCTGGATTGTGGGACGGGGAGTTACAATAGTTTCGTTACGTTTGGTCGCTGAAGAAGCGCTTGCAGAGAGGGCAGCAGTAGCAGTCGAAGTCGATGCAAAGAAAGCAACAACCAGAGAGAGAGAAAGAAAGGAAGAAATGTCTGTGCGTGCTAACGAGTTCTTGGTAATTTTTATAAGCGAATAAAAAGATACATGTGTGTGTGTGTGTGAGTGTGTGTGTGTATTTAGGGGGATGAGGGAGAGAAAAAAAGGACCCCCCCCGAAAAGAGTTTTTGTGTGTGTGCATGTGTGAACTGCATATGAAGTAGTAATATATCATTTTTAGTTCATGTGTGTGTACCTGCGTATGCCTTCAGCATTAAACTTATTTTTTTTTATCTATCTATCTATCTATCTATCTATCTATCTATCTATCTATCTATCTATATCATTCTTTTTATCTATCTCATTCTTTTCATATCTATCTATCTATATCATTCTTTTTATCTATCTCATTCTTTTCATATCTATCTATCTATCTATCTATCTATCTATCTATCTATCTATCTATCTATCTATCTATCTCATTCTTTTTATTATCTATCTCATTCTTTTCATATCTATCTATCTATCTATCTATCTATCTATCTATCTATCTATCTATCTATCTATCTATCTATCTATCTATCTATCTCATTCTTTTTATTATCTATCTCATTCTTTTCATATCTATCTATCTATCTATCTATCTATCTATCTATCTATCTATCTATCTATCAGTCTGTGTGTTTATCTATCTACATACCCTTCTATATCTCTGATTCTGTTCATATCTATCTATCTATCTATCTATCTATCTATCTATCTATCTATCTATCTATCTATCTATCTATCAGTCTGTGTGTTTATCTATCTACATACCCTTCTATATCTCTGATTCTGTACATATCTATCTATCTATCTATCTATCTATCTATCTATCTATCTATCTATCTATCTATCTATCTATCTATCTATCTATCTATCTATCAGTCTGTGTGTTTATCTATCTACATACCCTTCTATATCTCTGATTCTGTTCATATCTATCTATCTATCTATCTATCTATCTATCTATCTATCTATCTATCTATCTATCAGTCAGTCTGTTTATCTATCTACATACCCTTCTATATCTCTGATTCTGTTCAGATCTATCTATCTATCTATCTATCTATCTATCTATCTATCTATCTATCTATCTATCTATCTATCTATCTATCAGTCTGTGTGTTTATCTATCTACATACCCTTCTATATCTCTGATTCTGTACATATCTATCTATCTATCTATCTATCTATCTATCTATCTATCTATCTATCTATCTATCTATCTATCTATCTATCAGTCAGTCTGTTTATCTATCTACATACCCTTCTATATCTCTGATTCTGTTCATATCTATCTATCTATCTATCTATCTATCTATCTATCTATCTATCTATCTATCTATCTATCTATCAGTATGTCTGTTTATCTATCTACATATCCTTCTATATCTCTGATTCTGTTCATATCTATCTATCTATCTATCTATCTATCTTTTACAGTGTATTCATATCTGTCTGTCTGTCTGTCTGTCTGTATATATATTGGTTTTCCTTCAATAATAATAATAATCAACCCATTTATAATTACTTTACGCTTTTAATAAACACAAGATTTGGGCTAGATCTTTTAATTTATAAGCACGAATACCATTTTTACCATTTCTTTACTTTCTAAGCTAGTTTGTTTATATACTTGTAAAATTGGATAGAACATGTTTATTTTGTCTGAAGACAAATATATATATATATATATATATATATATAAATATATATATATATATATATATATAAATATATATATATATATATAATTTTGTCTGAAAACAAATATATATATATATATATATATAAATATATATATATATATATATATATATATATATATATATATATATATATATATATATATATAGTCGGCCAATGTAGGACAGATTTAGTATTTAAAGAAGAAAATACGATAAAAGAATCAATTCAGTGATAGAATTTTTTAAACCCACCCCAATGTAACATTTTGCATTTCAACAATGTATTTTAAGCAAGAGAATTTGCACAAGACAAACATATTCAAATATAATATAAGCATTAGGCAAATTTTCTTTTTGTAGAAATACACTGATAATTTCAAATTGCCAATATCTGAACACATTTCAATAGACTTCATTGATAGGCATAGAAAACCATAAAGTTAAAATGAATTGCTCTCAAATTATAAAAAAGATCGGCGCTATTAATGGAAATGACTCATACGAATATTTGGTTGGTCTTGGATTAAAATTTCATTATAAAATGTATAGCTGTGTAGCGTTTAGGTTGAATGTACAGATAAAAGTTTTAGATAGCGTGTGTCCATGTAGAAAGGTGTGTCCATGTAGAAGGTTCTTTTGTTAGAGTTAATGCAGAGGTTAGTTCCATTGGGAGAAATACAACTGCAACACAGACAATAAAGAATTTGAAATGATTTAACTCCGATTTGGGTTGCCCTGTGGCAAAAGTTCCGTACAGGTGCCTAGATCTCACTTACTGCAGGCCGGTGAAGAAAGCAAACAAGACTAACTTGGCGCGATATGTTTTAAATGTTAAAATCATTTCACCCCTAGCAAGGCAACAGAGCCACTAACAGCCAGGGGGTTTACTGACTGTGAAAGAATATACTGCGTGTATCAACAAAATTGTCCAAATCGTGTAACAGCAAAATTGTCCAATTGTTACATTAAGCTTTCAACCGTTTAGAAATGAATAAAGATATCATACTGGAATTCTCCGAGGTTTTTATAACAATGTTGAACTCGACTCTGAGCAATAAGAATGTATAATTACTCTCCAAGCTTAACAGAAGAATCGTGATGAGATCGATCATAAATGAAAATAAAATGTTCATCATTAATTAATCATAGGTAAGTATCGGAAGGTCATGAAAGATTGAAATTAAGTTCAAATATATATATATATATATATATATATATATATATATATATTATACGAGATTATAATAAAAATATGTTTAAATCTCTACACAAAAGATTATTATAATTATACTCTCGTCTGGATAAACCTTAGGTGTTTTGGCTTGTAAATGAAGAAACCAATCCCCAAGGAAAAATAAGGGATACAAAAAGAAAGAACTAAAAACATGAAATTGAGGCGAAAACAATCGTCCAGTATCCCAGCTCAGAGGCCAAAGAAAAAAAACTCGAAACCGAGTAAAGCAAAAGTAACTATGTAAAGTGCTCAATACACTAAGTAGAGCAAATCTAACTATGAACCTAAAGAGCCAGGTTAACCTACCTAGGATTCACCTACGCGGATCGTCAGGGTACGCTGGCCAGCGTGCCCTGACGATCCGCGTAGGTGAAACCTACGTAGGTTAACTTGCCTCTTTAGGTTCATAGTTATATATATATATATATATATAAATTCCAGGATCATTTTACAACTTATTCAAAATGATCTTCGCCCTCTCTAACCTTCAAACTTTCTGTCCTAGTGTAACAAGGTGCCTCACAGGTTTTACGTACGATTTCATTTTCAAGTCTTTTTTCACTGCTCTTTGGACTGTCATAGGTGAACTCCTCTCTTGCGTGTCAAACATCTTATAAATTGAGTTGGATCTTATCTAATTGATCTCTTTAGCTCTAACTTGAAATGATGATCCCTCTTCCTGTTGTAACCTCCTGATCCAGTTTTCCTCTCTACTGTTCCTTCTTTTTTAAATTCATTCATTATTCTCTTGATGGTTCTTGAATGGACTTTGAAGATGAAAGCCAGAGTATGAATGTTGGTACCATTACTGAAGGCTTGAAGGATTTTTCCTCTCACCATTGCTCAGTTGGGAAGACATAGTGGGGCTGACACAAAATGATTTTAACCTGTTCTCTTTCTAGCTGATCAACTCAAAGGGATTTTCAGTGATTCTTACGACAAATGGCGTCAAGATGGCTAAACGTCTTACATGAAAACCTGCTAAAAAGGAACTCAATTAATTTAGCGGTTTTTAGATATTAAACATTTTGTGTGATGGACAATTATGCTGTAACAGCATTTGGACAATTTTGCTGTTACTCCCGCTCCACACACACACACACACACACACACACACACACACTAACCCCCCCCATATATATATATATATATATATATATAAAGAAAGAACAGTAAGATATATAATCCGTTGTTCTTATAGATATTTTTATTTTTACACAATTGGAGTCCAAATTTCGCTTGACGAGAAAATGGAACTAATGTCTTTAATTGAATAACAAAATTAAATTCGAAGCTTTTAGCTTCCATTTTTGAAACATGGTTATTACTATGTACCGAACAAAACATATTTTAAATCAGTTAATTTATAATATATATATATATATATATATATATATATATATATATATATATATATATATATATATATATATATATAAAGGAGTGAGAACAATAACAGAAAAGAATTTAAGAGGACAGCAGATAAATGTTTGAAGTTCAAACTTGACTGAAAAGCAATAAACAAGAAAAGAGTTCCACAAGTGAAGTGTTTGAGAAAAGAAACTGTTAACCTCTAACCTACTGTTGCATCTAGTCATTTCTACTAGATCGCCAATCTAATAATGCGCTTAAATTCACAGAGCCTAGGTACCCCAGAGGAGAGTTCATCAGAACATTTACGATGAAAGTATTTATAGAAAAGGCATAGGGAGGAGACATTACGACGGTGGGGAAGTGACTGAAGACAAGATGCCATCTCAGGACCAATAACAGTGCAGACTATTCTTTGGATTTTTATCAAGAATCTTTAAATATATAGCAGAGGCCCCAGACCAGATATGGCAGCAATATTCAAAACATGGACGAATAGTAGACTTATAAATATGCAAGATAGATTCTGGCGAGAGAAATTGTCTAGCATGGCACAGTGAATCATCCTTCCTAGTAGCAGACCTAGAAATTCATTTAGTATGATATTTGCACTTCATGTCAGCAGAAAACGTTTGTCTGAGAACGCACGATAAGTCATTCTCCTGGAGGTTAGCATCAGCAATACTGAAGAAAAGCAGAAAGAGGTCTCTCAGACGATTACTAGATAGCAGATTTGTTTTAGAGGCGTTAAAGTTTTAAAAAATCCATTCTTTGCCCCAGTTCACAACAAAATGTAGGTCGCTTTTGAGATCAGCTGTCAATTTGACCTTATCGAACCGCTCAGATTTCCTATTATGACAAGATTAAATGATTATGCCATCAGCATAGATATGACAGAGAGTGAGTCTGGGGAACACACACACACACACACACACACACACACACACACACACACACACACACACACACACGTATATTTTTATTGAAATTGGAGTAGATTTGAATAGCGAAATTAAATCAGAGCACTTTGTTTACTGATGGGAAAATCTCATCTAGGGCAAAAGTTGTACCCATTGAATCTGGGTCATCAGAATACAATGTAAATGGTCGAAATAATTTTTATCGATTAAAAATTGAAATAGAGCTGAGTAAGCTAGAAGGAACTTTGGAATTCACATGATTTTGGTTGAAGCAGCCAGAACCCCGTGATAATCGCGTGCGAAGTAGTAGGGCCAAGGGTCAGTTATAACCAGCCGAGTTTATCTATATAAACGCGTAGTTATGCTGAAAAAGGCAGACTGGAGAAAATTCTTGAAGAGAAGAGAGAGAATTGGCCCGGGCAAGCTTTGGGAGGAGGAACGCCACTATAACTTTAAGCCCCACGCAGAAATCTTTATCCCTCCATCGCAAGAGTCATATATCGTTCTGAGACGATTTAACAACAAGATAATCACATGCACTCTCTCTCTGTCTAGAATCTAGTGTATGAGTTTTTACGTTAAATACTTTTCTTTTCTGTAACCCGTTTCTTTTCTCTACTATTCTTTTCTGCTATATAAAAGACATTAACAATTCAACCATTGAATAGTTGTTTGTCCGGCTTTCTGCATATATATATATATATATATATATATTTGGTGCATTCTAAATTTCTTAGCGCGGACTCCCCAGCCGTGTCTACATCTTCAGTCGACCGTGAATGGATGAATATCACTTCTGCTTTCTGGATCAAGCAAATCACAACGTGGGCAGGAAGCAGGATTAAACCAGCGGACTGGTCGAATAATCTACGGATGCTCAGGGGGCCTACGGCCACTCCCTTAAGCTCGGTTAGGACCGAGTAGACACCTCAACCCAGAGAGTAAGACGCCGGAGGTTGAGGGGCTGGGGCGAAAGTGCTAGATAGATACCGAGTTGAGAACTGCTGTCATAAGTCAGGTCGTTCATGAAAATTAGGAACAAGTAGACATGATAGAGCCCTGGGTGACGCCTGTATTAATGTAAAAAAAAAAGATCTAGATGAGTGGCCGTTCAAGGCAACTTTCATTTCGTGATTCGATAAAAATATGAATCATTTAAATAATTCGTCCAGAAATCCCATAACCTTTCAACCTGTGAAGAAGACCAATATACCAAACCATGTCAAATGCCTTCGAGATGTGTCCAAAGCAACATCATTCTCATCGAAATCTTGAAAGACTCTTTCAGCAATAACCCTTAACACATCAGCAGTTGGCCCAGCGAAGCGAAAGCCATATTGAAAGATGACCCTGCAGAGTTAGATGCTTAACCAATTCAGTGTTGATTAGAGCGTCTAGTACATTGCCAAAAAGAGGCAGAAGGCTAATATTCGAGAATTAGAAGGATCAGATGGTTCTTAAATGTAGAATATTGGTTAGCTTGCAAATAGTCTGACACAAGTAGACTGGTGCAGTCACTTCAAGTTGAATCCCGCCCTGAGTCATTTAATGGGGGGATATATTGGTGAATAGAGCCCACTCATGCAAATGTGTTGGGCAGGTCCATTCCAGCAAAGTGGACTAACCCACCTGCTGCGTCAGGTACTCTCCTATAAATGAATCCTAACAAATATCTTAGATTTATCATTTCCTATAAAAATTAAAAACAAATCTAATCAAATTATTGATATTTATTGTATTAAAAATACAATTATGGCACAAGGCCGAAAAGAGGGAAATGGGTTGATGCTGGTCTTCACTAGCTACCTTATGCCTAGCAAATCCGATTCACGACCCATTCATTCGTTGCAATTTGCGCATTCACCACAAAAACTCGTCCGTCACCAATCAATCCTCCATACACCATAATACCGCATCCTACAAAACGCACCCCGAGATTTAAAATAAATATTTCATAGATAAAAATCTAATATTTGACAATGAGAGAGAGGAGGGGATGACCCCCACCACCACCACCAAAAAAAATACCAACACAAAGCAAACTAAAACATAACCGATGTTACTAGGACCCGTCCAACCCTCAAAAAAAAAAAAAAAAGAGGCCGCTGTATTTTGCCATTAGGCAAAATCAAGAGTCTCTCTCGCTAAAGGAGAGGAAAGGAGAAAATATATACGGACATGGAAAATATATAATTTGGTTTGGTTTTGGTTTGTTTTACGACATATCAACTACAATGGGTTATTTAATGCCGCCATTTTTTTATGCTGATAATATTTTCGCCGCAAAAATGTATCGCTGGTAATATTTTTTCAAAAAATCTATCGCTGGTAATATTTTTTCAAAAATGTATCGCTGGTAATATTTTTTTAAAAAATGTATCGCTGGTAATATTTTTTCAAAAAATGTATCGCTGGTAATATTTTTTTCAAAATGTATTGTAATAATTTTTTACAGTCTATTTCTGGCATTAAAATCTGTTTTTGCGCTTTCATCGTGTTTTGACCCCAGTTTGGTTTGGTTTGGTTTGATTTACTGCATATCACCCTCAATGGGTTATTTAATGCCGACAAAATTTTATTGCTGGTAATATTGCATCAGCAATTAAGAGGTAGTTCCACGCTCCTCAAAACCTCCTGATGAGAGGCCTTGCTGCTGGACGTAGTTTATCGTCTTATCCAGGACAGCAAATATATAAAGCTGGGTGTGATCATCTAATCAAATGATTACAAACAACACCATCTCACGGACAAAAATAATGCTGTTCATGAATTTTCATGCCATCTGGGAGATTGCATCTCCAATTCCATCAATCGGCGAGCAGCGTTAAATTCTTACATCGGACATACATGCACTACACGCTCTCATAGGTTGACGCGTCACCTGTCGAAAATCAGTGTTATTAGTGTGCATATCGACCAGCACATCAGAAACAGCCAAAATGCAACTATCAACAATCATTGGCAATTGTCCCAAGGAAATCTGTTCCTGAATTCGCTCTTAATCACTCCAAACTCTATAACAAACTAGCAGGCTTCGCCCGCACGCTATCGCTTCACAAAGTAAGATATATTCACTACTTGAAATATTTCAACCAAAAATTTTAAATGAACATTTCAGTCATAAATTGGGTTGTTATAGGTAAGGAAAGTTTTACAAATAGATGCCAACTTGTTGAAGGCCAAGTAAAATGCAAATTTCAAACACTTTTCTGCGATAAGACGATATTCCTAAATACAACTATTTTTGATATCAAAATCAAAACATTCCTTGAATAAAAGAACAGTTAATTAATGAAATATATATATATATATATTTTAAATCAATATGCAAGTTAGTTAAATCTGAAGAGTAATATCACCTAGAAGTAGATAATATATAATACAGATATTGAGCTTTTAGTGTATAAATTACTCTTTTTGAGTAATTTCATGTCTACTTATCATCTCTCAGTTGCGTCTCTGTCTTTGGGCAGAGTGCAATCAGGAGTTTCTCTGTCAAAGGACTGAGGGGCAACTGAGAAAATTATACTGAGAGGTGCCCAACCCTGGGGGAACAGCTGCTCGAGGCCGTGCCCTCTCATAGTACCAGAGAGAGACCACCGAGGCCAGTGCAACCGACGGTTGCGGTGGCTGTGGGGAATTTATGTTCCTTACCCGGGTGTTCGCGCTCGGGTCCCCACTTTAAAAAAGACCTTGTGTCACATCTCGTCCTAGTCGGGGGAACGAGCAAATACCGTGTATACATTACTATAAAGTAGAGCCAGGGCTTTTTAATCTCAGAATTCGTGGGAGAATTGAGCTCCAATGTTGCATTTATTCATATAGATTCCATAATGTATGTTTTTACGTAATTAGCTTTTATGTTTCTCTAACTCTTCAAATGTTGAATGTATAACTAATTCTAATTTCAGTTTTCCCATCTTTACACTATATGAATTTTATCTTATAAATCGTCCCCTGTTCTGTCACCCATGAAAAGATAATTGTCTGTACGGAGAATAAGGATCTACGTACATCAAATCGTCTTTAAATTAAGTGGCAGCAGAAGAATTATCGTTGATCTTTTAAAAGGTAAGATTAAAATTAATTCAAAACTTAAACGCAGCGATCAATTTTGTGTTCTTCTGTAGTTTATTGATGCCTATCGCCTCTACTCCTCCCTAACTATTGTGATGATGGCCAAACCAAGAGTTCTCCACATGAGCTAGCTTAAATGCTGTCCGATAGGGCAGCTTTTAAGCTAGTTTATAATAAAACGTGCACTTCAATTTTGGATATAAAGAAAAGAGTTATTCCCCTTGAACCAAGAAAGCAACGATAAAGGCTAGTATAATATATTAATATATATTTTTAATCTCGCATAATCTGTGAACCCTGAATCTGAGCTCAACGAAAATCGTTTCCTGCGCCTAACTTTTCTAGTGATTTTGAATGAGTTGTGAATCATTGAAATCGGACCAATGGGAGTGGAGGAGTTGCTTGGACAAACACACATGTGCAAAAACACACATATACACTGTACTTTATTTGAAGACATTTTTTATGCTTATACGTTCTTTTTTATAGATACAAATATTTAAGTAAATGCTCTGTTTATAATAAACAGTATTAACAATATTTACCGGCTTGTATATCCGAGAAATTGTCATAGAAAATATGCGTCCTCCGACAAGAATCGAACCTGTATCCTATACGGAACCATCATATAGCCTGACGTGCTTTTACCGATTGACCCAATGAGGAGCGTTTCGGTTAGCAAGGTCGATTTTACTGTTTTTAAACCACAATTCTCTATGATTTTCTCTAGTACATTCATATCTGCTCGATGCGTATCCAAATGTAAACAAATGATGTCACACATTAGGAAATGGACAAAGTCCGACAATTATTTTAAGACATTTTTTTAAATGTTTATAAGTTATTTTTATAGATAAATATAAAAAATATCTTTAAATAATTGTCGAACTTTGTCCATTTCATACTATACTTTATATATAAGATGACTCGCTGCTTCTTGTATTTCAGTTTGTTGGAAATCTTCTCTGTCTTTACGAACTCTGCTGAACCTTCTGATCCCTTGAATTAGCGTCCTATTTCTCGCTTTTTGGCAAAGTACTTGGGGTTCTAATCAACTTTACATAGCCTTCTTTCGGATAAACAATATGGCTATCGTTTCTCTCCGTTTACTACCGATGTGCTAACGGTTATTAGTAAATATTCTATCAGGCTTTAGGCAAGAACGGTAAGGCACGAGCTGTGGCTTTCGATATCTTGACAGGTTTTGGGATGCTGGCCTTCTTCAAAAGCTCCAGGGTTATGGCGTCCATGGACGAATATTTGACTTAATCCAATCGTCCTTTTGTCATCATGTAATTAAGGTTGTATTGAACGGACACGCCTCTAGATCATGCAGGGATCCCCCCAGGGTTCTCTCTTTGCACCTACGTCGTTTCACAACGATCTTGCCGATATCACCAGTCCCCAACTAGGTATTTATGCTAATTACGCTAACATCTGTATTAATAGTAAGTCCGTAAGGTCTGAGAAAGTGAAACTGGCAGCTACTTGCGAAAAAGACATTCAATCAGCTGTTTGACTGGCGAAAGGAATGGCTTGAAATGTTAACGTCTTCAAAACGAAACTGCTTTCTTTTAATCATCAGAGAGAACGTTTTTTTGTCTTCCATCAGCATGGCTGATGCTAACCTCCAGGAAAGCAACTCATCGCGCCTTCTTGGTTTCATGTTTTCCACTGAAGTGGAAGGATGATATTGAATTAATTGCGAGGTCTTCTAGCCAGACGATCTTTCTCGTCAGATTCCATTTTGAACGTTTATAAATCTACCATTCATCAGCGCACTGAATATTGCTGCCATATCTGGTCCCGTGCTTCTGCTTTATATTTCAAGATTCTCGATAAAATCCAAAGAAGAATCTGCAATGTTATTGGTTCTGGTTTGGCATCTCGGCTTCAGTCACTTTCCCACCGACGTAACGTAACTTCTCTTTTTCCATAAATAATTTCATGGCAATTGTTCTAATGTGTTTTCATAGTTTAAATACACATTGGGGCTAGTTTTTAAATTGTTGTTTTATTCCCATCCCCCCACAGGCAATGAATTGTACATATGGGGACTAGTTAAGATTTTCATAGAGACAATGAGGTATTATGGTGGTTGTAGTAAGAAAAGTAAGTAAGAATACGTTGTTTTGGTGTTAGGAATATTGTTTGTATGTTTGGGTCAGTGTTTGTGGCTAGCTAAGTTTAATGTTGGCCTTGTGCCACATTTTCTGTACAAAGCAGAAATAAATATCGCTTTCCTCCTTGGTGCCTCAACCCCATGAATTTAAGCATACTACTACATTGGCAACTATCGTTTTAATGTTGAGCTAGCTAGATGCAACCGTAAGTTCTATTCTAATAGTTTCTTCTCTCGAACTTCTCGCCCGTGGAACTCCCTCCTGGTTTCTTGCTTCCCTGCCAACTACGATCATGAAAAATTTAAATGCAACATCAATCAACATCAGTCTTCCTGAAACTTGTTCTTTTATTGTCCTTTCTTCTCACTAGTCTTCTCTTAGTGGCAGTATCACCTTGCTTGGGGTGAAATGATTGAAAAAGCAGAAATTAGTGGATAATGCGAAAATACTGTGAAACTCTTTTGCATAAGCATCGATAATTTAATCTGTCATCGACTTTCATGCCTCACTTTCTTTGGGATGGTCTCTTTTGACGATATCTCTGGAGTTTTTCTTTATGGCGATCCAATTTGAATTGACGACCTTTTCTAAATACTTATATTTACTTTTCACTGTATCAGCGTACAGTTGTTTGCAGATTGAATCATCTGGAGTCTGTTTTATTGTAGTTTACGCGTGGCTTTGGATTTCTTTAATTTCTGTAATTGTCGTCTGAGTTTGCATATGTCTTCAGGGTGGCTGCTTCTATAATCGGCGTTTGGGTAAATATCAGTGTAGAATAACATTTCTAAACCTCTTATTGATTGTTAGGTCGTCTGTATGGTTCCTTTTCCTTTTCCTGCACCTTTCCATATACACAAGCGTCTTGGGTGTTCTTGAAATTAGTTGTTGATTATTATTTGGTCGTTTACCGGGCATAATTGGACCTATTTTCCCCCACGTATGTTGCATGACCTTCGTCCGTGTTTGTAGACTTATTTACTTACGATGCTAACTTTCTCCTAACGGTGATAATGTTCTGAGATATGGATACGCCCTAGAGGTTATTTAGTGGGCTACAAAACAGTAGCGAATGGTAATGAAGGCGAGGCTGCACGGCTGTATCACATTGAGTTTTCAAACTGAATGTTCGCCAAGTCATCTAACCTTTGCTGCTGTTTATCGTCACGTTGCCGAGACAGGATCCATGGCACCACAAACTAAGGATCGAGGAAGACCTAGATCTCCTCGTACGCCTGACCACGAAGAACACTTTCTAAATGGCCTTTTGTATATATGTTTCTATGGACATTTTACTTGTCAGGGACCACCCCCAGTGTCATTAAAATTATTTTTGATACACCCTGTATATATGGTGACTACTCCTTCGTGTATGATCACCTGGAGACATTATTTGTAAGACATGGCTCTGGTTTAAACGAGTTAAACAAACTGCTAACAACTGACCCAACGGTAGTAGGTATAAAAACACATACATTTTTTTGTGAAATTCGACAAAATTATTTTTGATCTTTCATTGGTTAATATTGTCCCTTTCAGCTTACGGTACTTAGCTATGCCCGAGCGGAGATTTCTAAAATAGAAGACGACGTTGGATTTGATCAACCCTTTTCTCTGAGCTAGGACAGCTTGTACCCAAAAAGAAGATTGGATATCTTTTGGATACTTTCAAGCCGCAAGTATTATTATATTTTTCCACTTCTGGGCTTTCTGGCGTTGATGCGTAAACCATTATAATGTTGAACGATTTTCTTTTAGTTTAACGAGACGTACTCTACTTGTTCGCAGTAACTCTTTATGTTTTTATCTAGTATTAGTCCCACTTCTCTTTCATTTTCACTATGTCTGCATATATTGTCCTGTGTCCGTCTCTAATGAAGTAACCTTTATCTATTTAGTTTTATACACCTCAGAATATTAATGTTTAACCTTTCAGTTTACTCAGAACAGGGGATAAACCGAACTAACTCGCGCGTAGTCAGCTCATTGGTAGAATTAGACCCCTTTAGCATTCGTATACAATTAGGAGTAGATAAAAACTGCTGTGATGCTTGCGGCTTGAAAGTATCCAAAAGATATCTAATCTTCTTTTTGGGTACAGGCTGTCTTAGCTCAGAGAAAAGGGTTTGTGGTGCCATGGATCCTGTCTCAGCAATGTGACGATAAACGACAGCAAAGGTTAGATGACTTGGCTGCCTTCGGTTTGGAAACTCAATTTGATACAGCCGTGCAGCCTCGCCTTCATTACCATTCGCGCGGTCATATGTAAAAATCATATCTGCCTGCTCACGATATGAATATCCCGTCACTGCTAAACGGGACACTTCTCAGTTAACTAACTACTACACAAATTAAACATTGACGACAGGCTAGCAACAAATGTACACGAATGAAAAATGTGACCTTGTCTACATGGCAACACAGCGCCATCTACCGTAAACTTTCTTAAAATTTAATAACTAAAAAACGAAGGATTTGCAGACATAGGTTTATACGGACTTTTGTCTTTGTTTTGGCGTGTGGAACCACCCACCAAAGTTTGTAAAAGTATTTTGATACACCCTATATATATATATATATATATATATATATATATATATATATATATATATATATATATATATTTGTATATTTAGGCAGCAATCCTTCTTTCATGCACATTTCATTAAAACGACTGACAAGGTGCTTTTATTTAGTTTTTTATACAATTTCTCATGCAATCTAATAATGTTTTTCTTTTCGGATGATAAATTATATAAAAACTGCCCGAATGTTCTTTTTATCCGAGCGCTTTCGGCTATAAATTTAGCCATTTTCAAGGATTATATTTTAACTGTTAGAATTAGAAATAGTTTGTTATATGTATGTTTTATAAAATGTTTCATTTTTTTGTTTCAAAACACGGTCAAGATATTATGTCCATGTTGAAAGTTAATATTATTAAATGTTGGTTTGTTTTTATTAATAAGGCTTCCATTATTTTTAGCCTTTTTTTGCATGTGGATCATGCTATTAAATTAGTGTTGTCGACAAGTATGTTCCGAATAGTGCCCGGTAGGTCTCCATGAATATTTAAATGAGATCTAATCGAGCTATTGTCAGAAAGATGTAGAGTTAGTCTGGGTGTTAAACATGTTGTAGTGTGGCCTATATAATTATTTACGAAAGTTGATTGTTGAGGAATACAATTCCTTAATGGGCATTAATATATATATTGGCACCATGTCATTATTGAGACGTGTTGTTAAAGACTACGGAACTTTTCCGTTTAAAAATCTTTATTTTCTGTTTTTTCTTGCCTTCTCGCAAGTTTTTCTTTTATATTTGGGTCTAAGTTGTTGAAAAAAGATTATTATTATTTGTGTATGTTATGTTTTCTGCTTTGTATCCTGTAGAACCGGTTCCAAACTATGGTCTTTAACTGATAGCACTTTTCTTAGTATATATGATGTTCCCCTAAGGGCGATCTTCTGGGAAATTTGTATGCTGATGTTACCTGAGACACTGTTAGTAAAATTGTCCATTCCTTTTTTCACGGGGCCCAGTGCTCCGATTACTATTGGTACAGTCTCAGTCTTCATTCCTCGCGTCCTGTTAATCTAGATCTCCAGGTCGTCCTTGTATTTGGACAATTTCTCGATAATTTTCATGGAGTTGTTTCTCTCAGATGGTGCTGCTATGTCAATAAGCATACACTTTCTGAGTTTCTTGTCTTTTATGTTATTATTATTATTATTATAATTATTATTATTATAATTATAATTATTATTATTATTATTATTATTATTATTATTATTATTATTATTATTATTATTTCCTTTGATTGCTGTTGTATACTCATTTATTTCTGGGTCTCAGTCGGAAACATAAGTTCCGAAACGGCATCATGACATTTTTACAGAAAAACAAAAACAAGGAGTGCCAGAGAAAATCGATAATAACAAAAAAATTGCAATATGAGCTCTGGTAAAAAAATACGATGATAACAGCAAAAATTGCAATATGAGCGCTGGTAAAAAATGAATCTTAATACCCAGAAATTCATACCCAGATGTCCTCAAGGACACATGGCACAGTGGATAAAAGCGCTAGTTAGATCCAGTGACAGGACCCAATGAGTGTGAGTTCAATACCTGGTTAAGTCGGTGGAGAACTTTGAGTGGGGAATTAACAGGAGATAACTGACATCCATTAAACATGGCATGTGGAACTAGAACAGTCTACTCGAGGGAGCGAAATAAAGGGTTCAGAGTTCGATATTCCAACAACAGGAGCGTACAACGACCGAAACGTTGTGATAAAAATGGCGACAAAGATGAGGACAATACTCTGAATAATGGAAATAGTGAAAAAAAAAACCCCCAAAAACACCAACCTAAGATCACACACATTTTACACAAGGTAAGGTGTGAGCTGTACTTCTGAGAACATTTTTTTGTATTTATTTAAGGCATGGACTACAAGGGATCCCTTCAATGAGTGTAACAAAACCTGTTCCATTCAAGCCGAGGGCTCCAACCACAATTAGAATTATTGATATCTTCATGTGCCACATTTTTGAGATTTCCATTTCAAGATCCTTTGTACAAACGCCGTTTGTCTTGTAATGAAAAATCGACTGTACTGGTAATGAACGCGTCAAAACGAATGAAACGCCGGCAGTGTGAAGTCATGCAACTGAAACGTGCTTAATAGGATGGTGATCTTGTTTATCTTGGAATTTTCAGTTTGTTGATTAGTAACTAATGAACTAACGAAAATTAAAGATTAATAATTAATCAAACAGCTTAGTATGGAACTCTCCTGTTATTCTGGCGAGAAGTTAGTAATTTGTATACATAACTATCGTTATCTGTAAATATTTTTGAACAATGTCAAACACTGTATTTCGATTTCGCGTTCTTCTCTTCACTGTTGGAAAATATTGAAGTTACGGCAATCATTTTGTTATTTTGTTGTGCCGTAATTGTGTATTTTGCACAATAAATAAACATTTTGTTATTTTATAATAATAATAATAATAATAATAATAATAATAATAATAATAATGATAAAAAAAGAACACAAAAACACATTGAAAAAATCCCCGGAAATCCCAGCTTAAGACAAATACAAAAAAATGTCTTGATAAGTACATTCCACACGGTAAGAAGAACTTTGTCCATGTAACGCTAGTGATGTTATGAGAGTCAGAAAAACAAATCATGGAATGTCGCCATAATAACACACCACTACCTGCCTTAGGTCTTCCTGCAGACTTGGCAGAAATCGAAATAATAATAATAATAATAATAATAATAATAATAATAATAATAATAAGGATAATAATAAGGTAGCACGATATTGGCACCCACTGAGAGTAAAACCCGGCATGACAGAGTGGGCCAATATCTGCACTGGAAAATATGCAACTTCTACGGGAAGGAAACTGAAAGAAACTGGTACGAACTCCACCCTGACCCGGTTACGGAGATAAGACCTGTTACAATTCTATGGGACTACACAATACACACTGACAGAATAATCAAAGCCAACCGCCCAGACAAGGTTATTAAAGACCACAAACAAAAAAAATGCCTCTTTATTGATATGGCAGTCCCTGCAGACTGCAATGTATCTTTGAAGATATTCAAAAAGCTGTCAAAATACAAAGATCTTGAAATAGAAATCTCAAAAATGTGGCACATGAGAACATCAACAATCCCTGTTGTAGTTGGAGCCCTCGGATTGAATTCCTGGAAGTCCATGCCTCAAAGAGATACAAAAAATTGTTCTCACAAATACAGCCCACATTTTACGATGGGCTTTATTTATGTATTTTTTTTTGTCAGTGGAAAGTGTCATGATGCCATTTCTAACCTTAGGTCCCTGAGCGGGACCCGGAAAGAAATGTGTAAACGCCAGAAATCAAAGGAAATAATAATAATAATAATAATAATAATAATAATAATAATAATAATAATTAGAATTACCCGTGAAAATTTCACGGTTTTCCTATTTGAATTTTCTGATGAATCTTAATTCATAGGTCAGCGATTGAATAAACTCATGGTCTTGCAACAATAAAGTAACCGTAGGAATTCCCCTAATCGCATCGTTAAAAATATTTGACGACAACAATATTGACGCTGTAAACCTTCGTTTAAACATATTTTTTATTTTTGAATCGAACAGATAGGGATTTTTTCTTAGGCATTTTGACGAGTTTCGCCTGATGTCATTAATAAGATTTCATGTAGTGTCATATCGGATTGAACGCAGAGAAAAACTCAATAATGATTTTATCGCATCAGCATATAAAAACCAACAAGTAAAAATTCACGTTTTCTTAATTACAAAAGCGCATGTCCACACAGATATAAAAAGAAGATTTATCAGTATCTGTCTATATTTCTGAGATGAGGTATTATGTACACTATTTACATTGTTCGGACTATCGTCCTCATCTTTCTTACCATATTTATCACAACGTTTCGGCCGTTGTGCGCTTTTGCATTCTTCAGGTGGTTGGAATGTCGAACTGAACCCTTTATTTCGCTCACTGGGGTAGACTGTTCTAGTTCCACGTGTCATGTCTAATGGATGTCAGTTATCTCCTGTTAATTTCCCTCTCCAAGTTCGCCACCGCCTTAACCAGGTATTGAACTCACGCATTTTGTGTCCTGACACCGTGCCATGTGTCTTTGAGGACTCAAGGACACATGGCACAGTGGATAAAGGCGTTAGTTAGATCCAGTGACGGGACTCAAAGAGTGTGGGTTCAATACCTGGTTAAGGCTAACATTTGAAACTGACATTAAGGTGGAAAAATTATATTGAATCGATTGCTAGGTCTGCGGATAAGAAAATTGCTTCACTGTGTCGTGCTGGACAGATTTTCTCTCCAGAATTTATCCTATATATATATATATATAAGTCTACCATTCGTCCATGCTTTGAATATTGCTGCCACATATGGTACTCCTAGTACTCCTGTATATTTAGAGATTATTGATAAAATCCGAAGAAGAATCAGCAATATTACTGGTCCTGAACTGGTATCTCGGCTTCAGTCACTTTCCCACCGCCATAATCTAGCTTCCATATGCCTTTTCTATAAATACTTTTATGCGAATATATATATATATATTATATATACGATATGTTAGGTCATCCCATAAGTTCTGTCCGAATTTTAACTTTTTGTTAAAATGAACGAAATTTAAAGAGTATTTTATAATGTCTAATGGAGCTGAACATTATTTTTGTGTTTAGATGCATTTAAACTGATCAAATTTTATTTCAGAGAACAATAAAATTAAATTTTGTTTGATTAAAACCCTGCTAACATGGAAGTACCCAAGAATCATTTGAGGCACATAATGCTTTATGGGTTCAAGAAAGGAAACTCAGCAGCCGAAGCGGCTAGAAAAAATTCACTCA
>OZ038502.1:84961673-85041673 GCA_964036315.1 Acanthosepion esculentum | reverse complement strand
TTTATTCCAACTTAATTTCAATAAAAACAAAATAAAGAGAATAACATATGTATTTTTTCTTTTTTCTTCAGTAATTTTATAATTTTAAACTTAACATACATTAAATTCATTTTTTAAAATGGGTAATTTTTAATTTCAAATTTTATTGTATAATTTAATATTTATTAGTTAGAATAAATTCTGTTTTAGTCTAACCCCAACATTAAAGCAATAAATAATTATTATAACCTTAGTTCGTTGTCAAGTTTTTTGAATTCTTATATACTTATATTTTGGTTGGTCATTCCAGCTTATGTAACAGCGTTTCCCTTAGCGAGGGGTGTTTGATTGAATATTTTTTCTATGAATATTTTTCGGACATTCAGGCCGGTAAATGTTGTTTAATACTGTTTATTATAAACAGAGCATTTACTTAAATATTTGTATTTATCAAAATATTTGTATCTATAAAAAGAATGTATAAACATAGAAATGTCTTAATATATATATATATATATATATATATATATATATATATATATATATATATATATATATATATATATATATATATATATATATATAACAGTATTACGCAAATGAATATCAAGATGAAAACCTAAGTAGATTACTGAGCGCATTGTTTTGTAAAAGACATATCTGAAGTTTATATAAGCATTTTCTTAAATTTCTCGACGTCTCACCTGACTAGAAAATTGTAATTATTTCAGATTTCATTTTCTCGGTGATCTCATAACATTCTAACAGCACAAGGACTTAGTAAAACCCGATATAATTATTGGTTTCTACTTAAAAGCACTTAAAAGTTGATTATCTCAATATTTACGCAAGGAAGAAAATTATATTGAAAATACTTTTATACTCCTTCAAGATCCAAATTATCTCATACATGATGTCAAGTGGAAAGCTTATAAAATCCACAAAAAATCCAAATAAATAATCTTGATAACACTAGACACATAATACGACCTACCAACCCAACACTACGTACCAACTCAACATTACCTACCAATAGTCAGTTATGTGCCATGCGTGATACATAATGAGCAGATTTTTTCCCGCAGTAGGTTGCCATTTCTTTCTGCGGTAGATCAGTAGCCATCCAAGGCTATAGAACCCGGTCTGTCCTGCTATTTATCCATAAAGAAAAGGATTTATAGCTTTCCCAATGGTATTAGCACGTAAGTGAATATCAGTCAGTTATGTGCCATGCGTGATACACGCTTAGGCGATCATGTATCTTTCGATACATGACTGACGAGGCAGATTTCTTTCCCGCAGTAGGTTGCCATTTCTTTCTGTGGTAGACCAATTGCTATCAAAATCTATAGAACCCATTCTGCTTTACTATTAACCTATAGCTAAAGGGAGAAGGGGAGGATTAATACCCTTTCCAAAGGTATTAGCACGTAAGTGAATGTGATGGATTCGACTGGAATTCGAACTTGGCTCTCCGATTTCTCAATCCGAGCTGCTGTCCATTATTCCACCGTGCCATCAAACTCACTACGTATTAATACAAGAAAAATATATTTGAAGTGTGTAAACTAGTTTTAATATAAGATCCTACTGGACATAAAGTGAGTGATCATCTTCCTGTTGTTATTAAGTAATAAACTAAAAAAAATAACGATTACAACCGAAAATAATTTATCGAAGTTTAATATAAAATTCGTAATACCGACTCCAAAACAATAAAAATTAACACAAAATAAAATAACAAACTTAAACCTGGATCAGGAATTGACATTAATGTACCGTGTCCTTTCAGAACGTTGGCGAACATGGCTCTCCACAATTTCCTGTCCTTTGTAGCTATTAATAAATTTTGTCTTTTTGTTATCTCTCATAAACCCTGTTCTGATATTCATTTACTGAAACTCGCTTGGTAGGTTACGGGTCCCCCCACTCCGGACCCTCTCGACTTCCCTGTGAGTATCAATTTTTCTAATCCCTCTTTCCTCATTATGTATCCTAGAAATTTCAAATGTCTCATCCTGATGTTAAATATAAGTGCCTTTTTGGTTCCATTTTCTCTAAAACTTCGTTTCTCGTTTCTCACATGTTCGTTCCATGGTATTCTCAAACAATTTTGGAATAGGCTTTGCCACGTAACCGATTTCAGAGATTATATATATATATATATATATATATATATATATATATATATATATATATATATATATATATATAGAGAGAGAGAGAGAGAGAGAGAGAGAGAGATAGATAGATAGGTAGATACTTTGCTGTACCATTTACCGGAACCGTCATATAGTCAAATATAATTGTCAAACTTTGTCCATTTCATAATGTGTGACGACATTTGCTTACATCTGGATATCCATCGAGCAGATATGAATGTACGAGAGAAAATCATGGAGATTTGTAGTTTAAAAACAGTAAAATCGACCTTGCTTGATTGGCGGATTTTGTGCATTTCATAATATATATATATATATATATATATATATATATATATATATATATATATATTATAGGAACTTACCCATAATAGTAATGGACTATCAAGTACACCATAAATACTGCGCTCAAGAGGAAGCAGTAGTGTCAGTCAGTCAGAGACAGAATCGCGTCAGACGATTACTGTAAGACATTGGAATAGTGATACTGGTCGAGATAACATAGTTCTCTCTAACCTAACCTGATTGTTATTACTAACACTTCTACTTCTTTTGTACATATTCTGTTTGTAATATATCTGTGTTATTCCATACCTGTGTTCGAGTTATTCTTCATTGGTTCTACCTTGGACCATCACCGTGGTACAAGGAACCTGGACCATAACAATGGCAACGAGGAAACCCCAAAAGAAAAACAAATTATATACGCGGAGCACATAGTTTTTTGCTATACGTCGCACATAACAGTGGCGACGAGGTAACCCAAAGGACTAACAAACTCTCTACGCGGAGGACATACCTTTTTTTGCTATCCGGTGCACATAACTGTGGTCGACGAGTAAGCTCTAAAAATAAAAAAACAAGTTCTACACGAGATTCTAAAAAAAAAAATAGTTCTGCGCGAACACATAAAAAAAAAGAAACATATTTTCTTTTTGGATATCAAAATTACTGGCAACAAAGGAATTTTTTTTACGTACACAGGCTACAGAACATCAGGTTACACAAAAATTACGTTAACATGGAAGATTTGAAGTCAACCATTATGGAGCTTATCAAAATCCAATTTGAATAGCAGCAAAAGTACGAACAGAAACATCTGGAATTGCAAGAATTATTGCTTCGTGTAATGTCAAATAAGGAGAAAAATCCGAGAACGAAACAGTTCTCTCACAAGACGCTATTTGGAGTACTATCGAAGATTTCAAGCACGCACCCGACGAAGATAAAACTTTTGCAAACTACTTCCGAAGGTACGAAGATCTATATGAATTTGACTGCAAAGATTGGTCAGGCGCACGTAAAGTACGTCTATTACTAAGAAAATTAGGCACATGCGAATATACCAAATTCGTAGATTATATCCTTCCAAGTAAAACAAGTGAGTTAACGTTTAAAGAAGCCATTAAACTGCTAACAGAACTTTTCAGCCATAATACTTCACTATTCCACAAAAGATGGAAATGCATGAACCTTACAAAAAAGTACAACAAAGATTACATAACTTTCGCGTTCATTGTCAACAAATACTGTGACGACTTCAAATTAACAGAACTCAGTGCAGACAATTTCAAATGTTTAATTTACGTCCATGGTCTGGTCTCAACCAAAGACGCGGAAATGAGACGCAGAATCCTTACTAAACTGGAGAGTGAACAAAATTTGACAATTCAAAAGCTAGCCGAAGACTACCAGAGATGCATCAGTGTGAAGAAAGACTCAAAAGACATAGAAGAAGCTGGCACCGCGCACATACATAAAGTACGAAGACAAACCAACTTACTCTCCTCAGAAACAAACCAAACCGATCCCCCCTCAAGAACAGGTAAAACAAAATTTTCTAACTCTAAAAATCAATATAAAAAAATACCACCCAGTCCATGCTATCGTTGTGGGACTTGACATTGGTTTAAAGACTGTACTTATCGTTTTAAAACTTGTCTATCATGTAAAAAAATAGGTCACAAAAGTTCTCATTGCTCTAATAGAAGAGAAAACAAAAGCAGAATAAGAATTACGAGGACTGACCAAGCAGATGAGACTAACATAAGAAAATACGTACAAGTTGAAATGCAAAACAGAAAAGTTAGGCTACAGCTGGATTCTGGCTCAGACTGAACTATTATAAACCTACATACATGGAGAAAACTGAACAAACCTGCCATGTTAAAAACGGATAAAATTGCTAGATCAGTTACGGAGAGAAAGATAAAATTCGAGGGTGAAGTAATTACTAATGTAACATTCAATAGAATGACGAAAAAATTAAAAATGTACGTCTTAAGAAATACCGAAAACCTATTCGGAACGAACTGGATGCAAAAATTCGAACTGTGGGATCTACCTATAAGTACCTACTGCCAAAATGTAAAAAGCTTACCAACCGAGGCAGACAAATTAAAGAAAAACTATAAGGAATTTCCCAGAAGTATTTTCAGCAGGCCTAGGAAGATGTAAGAAAATGGCAGCTAATATCGAAGTAAAGGAAAACGTTCAGCCTATTTTCAAGAAAAAAAAAGAGCGTACCGTTTGCGTTAATTGAAAAAATTGATCAAGAATTAACCAGACTCGAAAACACTGGCATATTGAGAAAAGTAGAATACAGTAAATGGGCCGCTCCGACGGTCTACGTCAAAAAGAAATCAGGCGAAATTCGAGTTTGCGCTGATTTTTCTACAGGGTTGAACGCAGAAATAAAGGACTACCACTATCCTCTATCCAGTCCAGAAGAAGTATTCACTAAATTAAATGGCGGAAAGTATTTTTCAAAAATTGATTTAAGTGAGGCGTACCTGCAAATTCCAGTCGATGAAGAAAGTTCAAAACTACTATGCATAAATACACACAAAGGACAGTACAGATACCATAGATTACCTTTTGGAATTAAGGTCGCGCCGGCTATATTCTAACAGACAATGGATACGATGCTTGCCGGACTAGAGTACACAATTGCATATCTGGATGACGTATTGATTAATAGCGAAAACCTTGAACAACACAGAGAACATGTACAAGAAGTATTTAAAAGAATACAAAGCTATGGATTCAAAGTAAAAGAAAATAAGTGCGACTTTTCATGAAGGAAATCGAATACCTTGGCCATATAATAGATCAAGAAGGTAGACGACCAGACCCTGAAACGTCTACAACAATAAAAAAAATGCCAGTTCCTAAAAATATAACAGAACTACAAAGTTTTCTAGGATTAGTAAGTTACTACCAGGAATTAATACCTCAAATGCATAAACTTCACGCACCACTGAACGAGCTTCTAAAGAAAGAAAAAGTTTGGCAGTGGACAGATCAATGCCAAAAAGCATTCGACGAAATAATCAAAATGTTAACTTCAGATTTATTTTTGGCACACTACGATCCCAAACTAGAAATTATTGTAGCAAGTGACGCTAGCGCCTACGGAGTCGGAGCGTGTATATTACATAAAATGCCAGATGGGACAATAAAACCCATCGCCCATGCTTCTACCAGCAGAGAAAAATTATTCACAAATAGAGAAAGAAGCTCTACGAATTATCTTCGCAGTCACGAGGTTTCATAGGTACATTTATGGTAGACATTTTACTCTTCAGACGATCACAAACCGTTACTAACAAGTTTTGGTTCGAAAAGAGGTCTACCGGTTTACACTGCAAATAGGTTACTTAGATGGGGAACAATTCTTCTGAACTATAATTTCAGATTGGAATATTTACCAACGAAAAAGATCGGGAATGCGGATGGTCTGTCGAGACTTATACCAACAAAGACAGAGCCATTGGAAGATACGGTAATCGCAGCCCTAAGAAACGAAGAAGACATCAGGACAGTACTATGTTGTACAGTTAGAAACCTCCCAGTCACATTGCAAGATATAAAAAATGAAGCCAAAAACGACGAATTTATTAATGAAACAAAAAACAAAATAGTAGAAAAAAATGAGCAAATTTCGAACAGCTTTTCTCTATGCGACAATGTGTTACTTTACAACGAAAGGGTTGTAATTCCCAAAACATTACAAAAGCGGATCATGAAGGATTCCATAGGGGACATCCTGGTAAAAATAGAATGAAGTCGCTAATGCGAAGCTATGTATATTGGAAGAATATGGACCAGGATATTACTCAGATGGTGGAAATGTGCAAGGGTTGTAATTTAGCAGCCAAAGCACCGCCAATCACATATAAGCCATGGCCAGAGACTGATCGTCCGTGGTCAAGAATACACGCAGATTATGCAGGACCAATTGACGGCTTCTACTATTTAATCATAGTGGATAGCTATAATAAATGGCCGGAGGTGTTTCGTTGCAAAAATCCTACTTCAGAAACGACCATAAATTGCCTCTACGAGCTATTCGCTCGGTTTGGTGTAGTGGATTGCCTAGTCACAGATAATGGAACGCAATTCACGTCAGCAGATTTCCAAGAGTTTTGCGAAATTTATCAAGTAAAACATATAAAATCCCCGCCTTATCACCCAAGATCAAAAGAGCGCTACGAAAAGCCTACGATGTGCCTGCGGAGAAAGCATTACAGCAATTTCTTCAGGTATATCGAATAACGGCAAATAATGCTAATAATGCTACACCATCAACATTATCACCAACAGAAGTGATGTTTGCTAGAAAAATCAGATCAGCATTTGATAAATTGCTACCAAGTAAAACAAAACAAGTAACACAGTCCTACGCACCAAAAATAAAATTTCTCCCAGGAGAATTTTTTTTTTAAGCCTACAAAAATAATACATCGTATTGGGAGCAAGGGACAATTGACAAAAGAATTGGCAAGATGGTTTACATAGTACAGGGACAAAAATTCTCACACAGAAGATACGTAAACCAAATAAGGAAACGACTGTTACAGGACGCTAACGGTCCACCTCAAGAAGAGGTAATGAACACGATTTTCGATACGTTTGATATAAAAAGACCGCAAACAATGCCAGAACCAAGAAAATCGTCTCGAAAAAGAAAATTTACAGAACCTTTGGAATTAGATCCAAACAAAAAAAGATATTAAAAACCCCTGCTACGCAAAAGCTTCGGAAGGAGGTCTTATGGAACTTACCCATAATAGTAATGGACTATCCCGTACACCATAAATACTGCGCCTCAAGAGGAAGCAGTAGTGTGAGTCAGACACAGAGTCAGTCAGTCAGAGACAGAGTCGCGTCAGACGATTACTGTAAGACATTGGAATAGTGATACTTCGAGACAACATAGTTCTCTCTAACCTAACCTGATTGTTATTACTAACACTTCTACTTCTTTTGTACATATTCTGTTTGTAATATATCTGTGTTATTCCATACCTGTGTTTGAGTTATTCTTCATTGGTTCTACCTTGGACCATCACCGTGGTACAAGGAACCTAGACCATAACAATATATATATATATAAAATTAGGCAGCATATCTTCATTCAGACATGAAAGCTGAAACCAGTAAATTATCAACAAAATTTTCTCTCTTAAAATTAGATATTTAAAAATTGGTAAAATAATAATAAAATCTGAATTTAGTAAAATCTAACTTTTAGTCTTTTCGGTGCTGATTTCTCGGTTATAAAAGCGATCGTATGAGTCCGCAAAAATTCCTTTTTCTGTTTTTCTGTGAACCTTTCACTAGGGTTGTTTGTTCGTTGTTATCCAATCGAAAATTCTCAAACCTTAATTAATTACTCACTTTTTCACACGTTTATTCGAGTGTACTACATTGCAAAAAGGTTGAGCCATATTGAGTTAAGAAACACACACACACACACACGCAAAACATACGAACCGAGTTATTGTCAACAGATATTTTTTCAGTAGTATTAATGCAGCTACCGTTCACTGATTGCTACCATGCTGCTACTAGAAAATTACACGCATACATAAAGCAACGTAAATATGTGACCCACACATTCTCCCATGTAGACGCATTATATGTTTTATCATAGTAACACAACTGATTCGGCTGTAATGTTAAAGACAAACATATTTTTGAGTGAAGATGTTTCGCAAATAATCGTTGTAATTCATTTCTTTCAATCTGAAAAGAAACTAATACTCCATAATAATTTTTTTTTTAAATTTGAAGCGCCATGTTGAAGATCGCTTATTTCTTGGTTTTCACACGCCTAGACCGCTACATATATCTTGATTTAATGTCTCATGCATCAACATTTGTCATCACAAATCATGACTATCATATTTTTAATTTTTATATTATCCCTCCATCCACCGCCATGAAAAATGTCATGTTTTTTCAGGTGTAAGGGACGAAGATTTTTTTACAGATTAATTTTCTTTATTAACTTGTGAACGGCCATCAATTCATAGGAAAAATAGCACAGTTGTTTCCTGTGGCCTGTAAGAGACATAGACGTAGACATTTCACCATTGACGATTCCGAAAAAGAAGATATTAAAACATGTTAAAATTCCATATATACATATTTTTGCCGTTAGGAAAAAGAAAAAAAAAAAAAAAAAAAACCCAGACGACCTGAATTTAGCGGATGTCAGAATTTGTTGAAAGATACATCCCTACCCATCGCTAAACATAACCCAGCTTTCGAATGTAACTATTTTAATTTTCGTTGTATCAGTATACAACGAAAATTAAAATTTGAACCACCTACCACCCCTTGTCTATATGAATGGATTTTTCGGTATCCTTGGAAACCCTCAATTATGAATCTTTGCCGTGCCTTTAACAACCGTAAATTTAAAAAAATAAGTTACTCCAAAATTCGCTTGACGAGGAAATGGAACTAATGTCTTTGGTTTAATAACAAAATTAAATTCAAGGGCTTTAGCTTCCATTTCTGAAACATGGTTATCACAGTGTAGCGAAAAAAAACACATTTTAAATCAATTAATTTATAATATTAATGCTCTGTAAATTTTCATTGAGCACTATTGTGTAAAAATAAAAAATAAAAATATCTATAAGAACACCGGATTTTATATCTTACTGTTCTTTCTTTTTATTTATATATACATACACACACACACACACACATATATATATATATATATATATATATATATATATATATATATATATATATATATATATATATATATATATGTGTGTGTGTGTGTGTGTGTGTGTGTGTGTGTGTGTGTGTGTTTGTGTGTGTGTGTGAGTGTGTGTGCCTATTTATAAGTATACAGGGTTGTAAATTTTTTATTTCTTAACACGGTCAGAACGTCATGACCGTGTTCATAATTGATATTATGGCGAGTTGGCCTCTTTTCTCCGTTATAGGATAAGCTCCCGAATATATAATAACAATCAATTCAAAGCTTGAAATCTAAATCGTAGGTAGATGCATTTTATCTCATTTATTTCATGCATTGTCAACATATATATATATATATATATATATATATATATATATATATATGTGTGTGTGTATGGGTGTGCGTGTGCGTGCGTGTGCGTGCGTGTGTGTACATTTATATATATATATATATATATATATATATATATATATATATAGTCATATATTTGAGTGTATGTCGCATATGAGAAAGATAACAAAGAATTTAAGCGGGCGTGTATCCTTATCCTGGCTGGCTAGACGCATACATGTCACTAGCGTTAAATTCAGATATGTAATATGACTTTTCATGATAGCATTTCATTCAATATTTTTAGTATTTTTCATTGATTAACTGACCTTTGCCTTTTCCCGATCAGCCTCAGAGCAATTTGATTATAAATCAATAAATCAGTTGTGTTATAAGCACAAGAATCTGAAAGAATTCGAATGATTTTTCAACGCACTATCGAACACTGAATATAGATAAAAATAAGTCAAACACCCTCGCTTTGCATAAAGTATTTTTTTTTATTTTAATGTAATGGCCGGCTGCTCTGGTTTTCTGGATACGGCTGTCAGAACGGTTAGACAATCCTTGTTGCAGACATCCATTCAGGTTAAATTGTGTTTATGGCTTATACTGCAACTATGTTGAGCCGACCTTAGTTACAGTTTATGGGAAGGAGCACATTATCTGTCATGATCAGGAGTTTGAACAACGCCAGTAGGCTCAAACCCTCGGACATTATGACTTTTGAACCTGGCTCTAGAACAACGATCGGCGGCTTTTGAACAGTTCCGTCTGCCAAATAACACCCAAAAGACTTGGGTCAAGGCGTGGTATGATTTCCCAGGCAATTTCCAAAGTTAACGTACGTTGGAATCGCCTTCTCAGAACAATAGCACAAGGAAGTCATCTTCCTGACAAATTCGACCATGGGGAGATTCGATCCCGAGTCTCATGGTCAGAAAGCCCCACCCCCAATATATATATATATATATATATATATATATATATATATATATATATATATATATATATATATATATATATATATATATATAAAAGAGGACGCTTCTGTGTAAGACTCCTTCTGGATATTGGTAATTTTTTTTTACTAATAATTTCTTTTAGTTTTCCATGTCGACATATTGTTAAATTTCTCAGAATAATGTTGAAGATAAAACAAATTGGATAAAAAAGACAATTGGAAAATATTTCCTATTCATCGCCGATGCGTTTCGTCAAGGCAAGTTTAAAAGCGAAATGTCTTTTAGTTACATTAAATTCAAAATAATAAAAAGAGAACGTAAGGAGGGTTACACAGAAGCGTTCTCTTTTTCTAATATTTTGAATATTATATTATGTATGTATTATTTTTGAATATTATATTATGTATATATGTATATATATAGAGAGAGAGGGTGAGTGTGTGTGTGAGAGAGATAAAGAGAGAGATGGGGAGAGAGGGAGGAGGCACGATGTATTAGTGGATAGCAGAGGTCGGATTGATGAATCGGAGAGCCAAGTTCGAATTCCAGTCGAATCCATTACATTCACTAACGTGCTAAGACCTTTGGGAAAGGTATTAATCCCCTTTTTCTCCCTCCATCTATGGCTAAATAGCAGGACAGTCTGGGGTCTGTAGCCTTGGATGGTAACTGGTCTAGGAGAAGGACAACTCTGAATTCAAAACCTGCTGAGGGTCGTTTTGGGACCTTCAAAAAGTGTGGTTCAGCACAATGCCTTCGTCACTATAATCAAACCATATGTGCTGGTGTCTGGGTTGTCGGTTCCGAGCTGCTTGACCCTCATACGTTGAATACGACGGAAATGTCAATCATATATGAGATAATGTATCATTAATTCTACTGGCCAATAGTAAAAGACGTTTTTATTTTATACAATAAATACTTTTTCATGTATTTATTTTGTAAAACAAGTGTTTATTTTTCAAGCTAACCCCCTTCCCTGTGAATGCATTTAATTCAGTGGTAAATATTAATTACTATAGATCATTTTATAGAATATTTTACACTGAAAGATTTCGATCCAAATTCAACTAACAATGATTCAGACTACGGGCTTATTGGCCCATCTCTTAAACGCATGCACACAACACACACACACACACACACACACACACACACACACACACACACACACACACACACACACACACACACACACACACACACACACACATATATATATATATGTAATCAAACAAAACAAAGTCTAAAGGATGGATTTAATCTATTACTTGCAAGTGACATTACCAGGAAGAATATATAAGAGAAGCCTCAAGAGATTTAAATAAAAAATTATATGAGTGGAAAGGAGACATTTAAAAAAAAAAACAACTCATTAAACGCATTAGTTGCTCATGGGTACCAGGCTAAGCAGAATTTTGACCTAAAGATGCTGCTTTAGTTAAAGGAGAAAATAAATCACGACGACGAAAATGTTTAGAAAGGGCTTTAATCGTTATTTCATCAACTGTCAATTTGCGTACGGGCTCTTAAAACGTTTCACAATGTTTCTTGGCAGATCTTCTGTTATCCTAACACACACACACACACACACGCGCGCGCGCGCACACACACACACACATATATATATGTGAAACGTGTATGTATATAAATATAAATATATGTATATATATATATATATGTATATATATACACAATTTATTATATATATTATTTATATATTATATATGCGCGGTACTTATTGGAAAGCGCTCAAGATCAGCGATAGAGCTCAATATATATATATATATATATATATATATATATATATATATATATATATATATATATCAGTGATAGAACTATATATATATATAAATATATATAGATAGATAGAATATAGATATATATATAGACAGAACTAAATATATATATAAATATATATAGAGATATATAGATAGAATATATATATATATATATATATATATATATATATAGATAGATAGATAGATAGATAGAACAGATATATATATATATATACATATATATATATACATACATACATATATATATATATATATATATACATACACACACACACACACATATATATATATATATATCATTAAATAATTTATACAAGTTTTGTCTACTTATTTTTATATATATATCATTAAATAATTTATACAAGTTTTGTCTACTTATTTTTAATATGATCCTTTTGTAATTACAGATAAGTTTCTTAGTATCCTTATTAAAGAAAGAAAGAAAATTGACATTTAATTATGAGTACGTATGTAGAGAAAAACTTAATGAAAACATGCTGCCAAAATACACGCAATATATATATATATATATATATATATATATATATATATATATATATGAGGTTTAAGATTTACGAAACAGCAGATATTTTTATATATAGTATTTAATATTAAAAATATTAAAACAATGTTTAAAATGGGGCGTTAATAATATCGTTTAATAATAATGTCGTTTAAAACCAGAATCCCATGAAGACTGGAAATTTTACCAAGAAACTTTCAAGTCGGGAAAAATTTGATATTTAAAAGTAGTCCTTTTATATAATATTATCTATCTATCTATCTATCTGTTCAAAAATTTGAAGCCGTTTCCCAGTATTAGCATGGGATGAACCTGACAGAAGAGTGAAATCTTTCCATCCAAAAAATGAAAAAGATTTCTTAGAGTCATTGAAAAAAGAATGGAATCAGTTATCAAACTTTGAGAACCTTTTGCAAGAAATCTCAAAAATTTGTGCTGTTGTAATCATGACTACAGGAGGATATTTTGACGAGAGCAAAATTTTATCATAAAATGCTTTTTTTTTTTCTTTTTGGCATACTAAAATTTCTAATAAAAAAACCATGTCCCGCTTTTTAAAATAATTTTCTCTTATTTAAAGTACACACAACTACATTTTGGGCCAATTTAAAAATTACCAGGGGTGACCTCAAACTTTTGAACTGTAGTGTATATACATATTAACATAGTATAATATTCTATTACGTAGAACAAACAGTGGATGCCTATTGAATATTTCTGTGAATTTGTGTTGGTTTTCAAGCAAGACGTCATACTTAAAGTTATGACACAAATCCACCGTGCCCGGATTACGGCCATATCACGCTGAAAGCCTGGAAATTGCCTAGAAGGGTGACTGCTTGAAAGCCTAGTCATTAACTAGATGGGTGACTGCTGTAAACTTGGATGATGTAATGGATAACTGCTCAGAATCGAAAATTGGTGAACCGAGTACCAATTCATAGGTTCACTTATATTCACTTACGCGTAAATACCTATGTAAATCCACCTCTTTTCTCCCCAGCTATGGGTTAATTAGCAGGACTTATATTAGTGAACCATTATTATCTTCGAAAAAGATTCTTACAAGCTAAAATATTTTCTGGCTTTAAATAACCCGCAAAAGGTTGATTAACCGTAAAAAATCAAATGAATTAAATTCTATCACTTCCCCTCAAATATTGGTGGAGAATGTCGCATTATTCTACCATTCCAAACTACAAGAAATTATTAGAAATCCAAGAAGATTTTTAGGCTACAGGATTGCAACATACTATCAGTAAGATTTATTTAAATCTGTGTGTTCACATTTTAAATGTCATTGAACAGAAGTGACATTTTAGTCATGTGGCGGTAAAATACATTACGCGATGACAACATGCGAACCCCCGTTTATTTCAAACTGCACACCATGAATAATAAGGCAGACTGGGTTCTTTAGCCTTGGTAAGGGAAAAAGGTCTTGGAGAAGAATGACTCTGAGTTCAAAACCGCCCTGAAGAAGGATGGATTGAAGAAAGATTTAAACCGCCATGAATAATAGGGCAGACTAGATCAGTTAGACTTGATAGGGGAACAAATCTAAGAGAAAGACAACTCTGAATTTAAAAACCAGCCTGAAGAGAAGCCTCATTGGCCTAAAAACACACACTTCCGCGGCAGCTGCAGTACATGTGGGGCCTCATGGGTTACGGGGAAAGGGATCATCTAAAATAATTGTTGTTCAGATTAATTGATATTCATATATGCACATATATGCCCATACGCACTCACACAAACACGGGCTCTTACACATCTATCTATCTATCTATCTATCTATCTATCTATCTATCTCAGTCTGTTCATTATCTCAGTCCATTCATATCTATCTCTCTATATTGTTATTATTCTGTTCGCAATCTATCTATCTATCTATCTATCTATCTATCTATCTATCTATCTATCTATCTATCTATCTATCTATCTCAGTCTGTTCATTATCTAAGTCCATTCATATCTATCTCTCTATGTGGTTATTATTCTGTTCGCAATTAATCTATCTATCTATCTATCTATCTATCTATCTATCTATCTATCTATCTATCTATCTATCTATCTATCTCAGTCTGTTCATTATCTCAGTCCATTCATATCTATCTCTCTATATTGTTATTATTCTGTTCGCAATCTATCTATCTATCTATCTATCTATCTATCTATCTATCTATCTATCTATCTATCTATCTATCTATCTATCTATCTATCTATCTCAGTCTGTTCATTATCTCAGTCCATTCATATCTATCTCTCTATATTGTTATTATTCTGTTCGCAATCTATCTATCTATCTATCTATCTATCTATCTATCTATCTATCTATCTATCTATCTATCTATCGATCTCAGTCTGTTCATTATCTCAGTCCATTCATATCTATCTCTCTCTATGGTTATTATTCTGTTCGCAATCAATCAATCTATCTATCTATCTATCTATCTATCTATCTATCTATCTATCTATCTATCTATCTATCTATCTATCTATCTATCTATCAGCCACAACCTGTTCATATCTATCTATCTATCTATCTATCTATCTATCTATCTATCTATCTATCTATCTATCTATCTATCTATCTATCTCAGTCTGTTATCTATATATCTATCTCAGTTCAGAGGATGAGTTCTCCAAAGTAACAATTCCGTGGAACTTCCTCCTTACAAATGAAATATAAAAGGGTAATAAGGATGAGTCAACCCTGTCTACGTGGTATTGCGCCTCCTAGCTATGAAGCTCTGAACTGGCGGAACCAAGGTCTGTAATATATCTGAACATCTGCCAATAAAATAGCGATAGAGTAGCGAGAGAGTCGAGCAACGTTTCGACTGGATGAAAGCGGTCCAAAAATTAGCTTCGTTTACCAGGGCGCATACACGTTCACAGATAGACATTTGTCGTGACATACATCATATTCACTTGGACATTCAATAAGATGGTCCCGTGCACTTGTACACATACTGCCGCACAGACACTGACAGAAACACAGTTTTTATTTTATCTCGGCATGTTGAATACTAATGGATTCAGATCCATATAAGGTAATTATTTACTTTCTATCGAACAACGCTCCGGAAAAATCAGCTCAACACCCGCCACTGTTTCGGAATAACATAAATTCAAAGTCTAAATGTCCACTAACGATTTTTGATTTATCAGCGTCTCCACTTACAGTGAAGAGGTCAGGCCATTATTTACCGAGGTTATCAGTTGATTTTCAGAGGAATAAAAAGTGTTTGGCTGCTATCTTTATGGCAACAACAATCGATTGCAAATGCATGTTGTTGCTTTTTATTTAAATTTCAACCCCAGCAAGGCAATAAAGCCACTAAGACGCAAGGCGGGGGTTACTGAGTGTGATAGAATATGAGAAAAATAAAGACATTATTAAGGAGTGAGAACTATAAAAGAACAGGAATCAAGAAGATAATGGTTGACATTGCTTTTACATTTTAGAAGATCAAACTTGACTGGAAAGCAAGAAGCCGGGAAAGAGTTCCACAAGCGAGAAGTGTGAGAGAAGAAACTATATATATATATATATATATATATATATAATGTGTATATATATATATATATATATATATATATATATATATATATATAAATAAATAATTATTTATTTAAAAATTATAACATAAATAGGTTATAAAATCACTACAAAAATAGCCATTTTGTTTCAACACCTTCGGTGTCTTATCAAGTGACGATGTTAAATGCCGTTCAATATCATCTCTTGATAAGACACCGGAGGTGTTGAAACAAAATGGATATTTTTGTAGTGATTTTATAACATATTTCTGTTATAATTTTTAAATAAATAATTATATTTGCTCTACTCTGTATTGAGCACTCTTTTAAGAATAGTAAATGTTGGTTATTGGAATTTATTCCGTATACACCAATCCTATACTTGGGTGGGTATATATATATATATATATATATATATATATATATATATATATATATATATATTATATATATATATATATATATATATGCAATTTTTATATATCTTATTTATATTATATGCGCGGTACTTATTGTAAAGCGTTCGATATCAGTGATATTTGCGATCGTCAGACAATCGCAAAGATCGTGAAACCCAGGGTCACAAACTTACATCAATCCAACTATATATATATATATATATATATATATATATATATATATATATATATATATATATATATATATATATATATAGTTTCTTCTCTTACACTCATACTCTGGATGGAGCTGCTTGGGAACTGAAGACGAGGCTCGTGGAGGCACAATCCGTTGTGTTTGGGAAACTCGGATGAGTCACATCACGAAATTTGTGAAGAGCGGCGCTATATCGAGTCTAATTACTAACCTCTTCGTCACCGAGGCCCGTTAGTATGCTTGCGTCGTATTGTAACGCTCCTGGTTCGATTCTCGGTAGTTGATGCGCACTGCTGATGAGTCCCAAATATAGGACGAAACGGCCGTCCAGTGCTTTCTGCATTCTGTTGAGGTTTTTTCTAGACTCTATGAATTATTGAATTACTTAATATATATATATATTGTGTATTTAGGCAGCATTCCTTCTTTCATGCAAGTTTCATTAAATACCACAGACACGGTGCTTTACTATGTTTTGAAAATAAAACATTCTATAATACTAAATACCTACATACAACAATCCATTTCCAGTTAACAGTAAATATAATTCATCCTTGAAAATGGCTAAATATATAGACGAAAGAACTTGGCAAAATAAAACATTTGGACAGGTTTGTATAATTTATTTACAGAAAAGAAAAAATTATAAAATCATATGAAAAATTATATAAAAACTTAATTAAAGCACCTTGTCTGCCATATATTTAATGAAGCTTTCATTTATATATATATATATATATATATATATATATATATATATATATATATATATAAAAGTGAACATTGAAGCGACAGTCTGTTTCATGCTAGACTCAATCGTCAGGCCACGTCTAGCATGAAACAGCCTGTCGCCTCTAAGTGTTGACTTCAATGTTCACTTTTATATTTACACACGCTCTATCTCTGATATTGAGCACTTTATTCCATAAATATACCACACTTTAAGACTATATTTCTTCATATATATATATATATATATATATATAGTTAAATTTCCGGATCAATTCTAGGGACAAGAATTTGCATTTTTTAATGTAACTATAACAACAGAGATATTTCGATTTCATTTTTGCCTTGAAAAAGTCGGAAGACGAAACGCTCTCGGCAAAATCTAAGATTTTTCCAATTGTAATTTTGTACCATATATATATATATATATATGATAAATGCGAATGGTAGTGTGACACTGTGTCACTATTTTTCAATTAAAGGGACAAAACTCTTTAACTTTCAAAGCCCATTTTACAGAAATTTGGGATTTTTTAAGTTTTCATTACTACGATTGTTTTAGGCGATTTTTACGCGAATTTTTGGGAACGACAACAGTTCTTATAACTTGGAAATAAATTTAGGAATAATGGAAATTAATTGCGAAATCCAACGAAAGTCACTCATGAAATAAAAATAATACTTTATACGGTAAGTAAAGATCTACGCCCATCAAATTGTCTTTAAATTAAGTGGCGACAGAAGAATTATCGTTGAACTTTTAAAAGTTAAGCTTAAATATTAATGCAATACTTAAATGCACCGATCAATTTTGAGTTTTTCTGAAGTTTATAGTTGCCTATCGCATATGGCAGCAGTACGTCTCGCAAAAAGATATCTCCGCCAGCAGAGATGGGCATATTAGAGAAGGCACCACACGAAATTATAACAGAGCCGGCGGCGACAGTTCTTTGCAGATTTATAACTGGATTCTGCATGCCTCATTCCA
Source organism: Acanthosepion esculentum (assembly GCA_964036315.1). Taxonomy (NCBI): domain Eukaryota; kingdom Metazoa; phylum Mollusca; class Cephalopoda; order Sepiida; family Sepiidae; genus Acanthosepion; species Acanthosepion esculentum. The sequence continues at coordinate 85,023,022 of OZ038502.1, read as the reverse complement.
GATGTGCCTCAGAGGAAGGTTATGAAATCAGGTTGATGGTTCACTTCCTGGCTAGTTTGTGTCCACCTAAAACAAATCGGCACTTTCTTTTACTCTGATTTTCTTTCATCTTCAGCCTACACTTGCAAAGTCAAACGGCGATAGGAAATGGATGACGGGAGCAGGTTTTTGTTGAAACTGGAAGCATCTAGTTCTGAACCTGCACGTTGGAGGCGAATTTAGTCATCAACGCCATCGTCATAAAGGAAGCGATTAGCAAAGAAGAAATTGGATACGAGATAAAGTCGACGACGACGACGATATATATGTGTGTGTGCGTGCGTGAGAGAGAGAGAGAGAGAGAGAGAGAGAGAGAGAGAGAGAGAGAGGGGAGGAGGAGGTATTGAAAAGTTCTCGGCATGACTAAGTTCTTCTCCACCTCAATAAAAAAAGGAAAAAACGTAAGCATGCTGGAAAAACTTAATAAAATATTAATTAAATCTTCCTTGTCGGCTGTATTTAATGAAAGCTGTTTGAAAAAAAAAGGTTACTGCCCAAATATATATTAATATATATATCTGTGTGTGTGTGTGTGTGTGTGTGTGTGTGTGTGTGTGTGTGTGTGCGCGCTCGCGTGCGTGTGTAGTTGAGGTCCACCTTAGACAAATTCACGCTCCTGTCATTTTCTGTCACCTCCAACCAATTCTTGCAAAGCCAAACGGCGGTAGGGAATGGATGACGGGAGCAGGTCTTGTTGAAACTGGAAGCTTCTAGACATGAACTTACATGTTGGCGTCGAAACAATCAATGACGTCATCAAAAAGGAAGCGATCAGCCAAGAAGAAATTAAATTTGCCGCCAACGGGCAAGTTCAGGACTAGAAGCTTCCTGTTTCATCAAAACCTGTTCCCATCATCCAATCTCTGTCGCCGTTGGGTTCTGTAAGATTTGGTTCGGGGGGAGGGTGAAAGAAAATCAGATTGAAAAAAGTCCCAATGGCGTGAAATTATTTAATGTGGACACAAACTAGTCAGGAAGTGACCCATACACTTGATGTCATGGTCTTCCTCTGCGTCACATATGGAATGTGACATGCAGAATCCAGTTATGAACTGCAACGGACTTCTGCCGACTGTTATAATTTCCAGTGTCACGTTCTGTAGTATCTCCGTCATGCGTAGTCCTTTCGTTTGCTGTTTCAATAATGATAACGCCTCAGAAATTCAGACAGAAAAAGGAACTCTAGTTACAAAAAAGGATCCTAAAATGAGAATCTCTTTCATTCGATTATTAAATGCATATCGATCAGTAGGGACAATGAAATATACATTATATATATTATAAAGATATATAATTAAAGCTATTTACATTATTCGGTCTATTGTCCTCAGCTTTATCGCCCTGTTTATTACCGCCCGGCCTTCTTCAGGTGGTTGGAATGTCAAACTGAACCCTTTATTTAGCTCACTCGGGTAGACTGTTCTAGTTCCACGGGCCATGTTTAATGGATGTCAGTTATCAGTTATCTCCTGTTAATTCCCCTCTCCACCTTAACCGGATATTGAACTAACACACACTTTGGGTCCTGTCACTGGATCTAACTAACGCATTTATCCACTGTGCCATGTGTCCTTCAGGACGTCTGTGTACGCATTTCTGCGTATTATAAACCTAATGTCCTCAGCCACCTTTTTTACCAAAGCTCATATTGCAATTTTTCACACGTGGAATTAGAACAGTCTTCGCCAGTGAGCGAAATAAAGGGTCCGACATTCCAGCCACCTGAAGAAGGCCGGAGCGTACAACGGCCTAAACATTGTAATAAATATGGCGGCAAAGACGATGACAATAGTTCGAATAATGTAAATGTTGTACATAATACCTCATCTCAGAAATATAGACAGATACTGAAAGGCCGAAACGTTGTAATAAATATGGCGACAAAGATGAGGACAATAGTCCGAATAATGTAAATAGTGTACATAATACCTCATCTCAGAAATATAGACAGATACTGAAAGGCCGAAACGTTGTAATAAATATGGCGACAAAGATGAGGACAATAGTCCGAATAATGTAAATAGTGTACATATTACCTCATCTCAGAAATATAGACATATGATTAACGCTTGCCTTAATTCTTGACTACCGACAATCCCTTTCTTCTTGATTCTCAATATATTTTTTATAGTTAAAAATCATTATGGACGGATTTTCATTATAGTTTAGTAACCATATTTTATCAGTAATTTTCACCTTAATTTTTAATAATTTTTAATCTCATTCGTGTTTTTAAGCCATTCTGTAATTAGATTAACATGAGCAATGCATTTACATTATACATTTAATCATAACATTAATTCAAAAACATTTTTCTTAAGTAATCAGTGGCGTACAAATGTTACGAAAAATGTGCAAAGCCAAATCTGGGTTTTTAAAATATTGCCATTTTCTGTTAAATCTTTAAATCCCAGTTTTAAGCGCCAATGTCATTACATTGAATACTCCCCATTCATAATACTGTGAACTGCCTTCATATATTGTGTTGATTCGATAACGTAATACATTTTGAATATATTTACTCATTGCTAATGCTTACAGTGTCCTCTTTGTTAATTTTATATCAATCTATTTCAGAATTTAACTTAAAACATTATATCCCCTCACACGGATTGCCGCCGCCATGGTAGCGATGGCCAAATTGAAAAGAATATGGAGGAGTACAATCAGATTTCAAACAGTACAGACTACAAATTGCTGGTAGTCTCCATTCTCCGATATGGATGTGAAACATGGACACTGTTGGCAGAAACAGAGAGAAGGATCCAAGCGTTTGAGAACAAATGCATGAGAAAACTCCTCGGCATTTTCTATTGGGGTCAAAAAACCAATGAGTTTGTGCGGAAAAGGGTTGAAAGTTTTGTGGGAAACGGGGAACCTCTTCTCGCCACTGTGAAACGGAGAAAAATGGCGTGGATTGGACACGTTAAAAGGCACAACCGCCTGTGCAAGACCACCATGCAAGGCACCGCTGAAGGTAAACGTAGGAGAGGACGCCAACGCAAAAACTGGTTGGACAATGTCAAACAATGGACAGGTATGACTGTATCAGAACTGCTGATGGGTGCCGTTAATAGACCGCTGTGGAAAAGAGTTAGTATGGCTTCTGCGTTCGGGTCACTCCCTTCGATTACAAAAGTCAAGGGGATGATGATGATGATGATGATGATGATGATACTCCTCATTATGAAGATGGAAAGAGAAGAATTCTTTTTATTCATTTGTTATGTAACTAAATGCATAATTGTCAACAATGTTTCCATAAAACTTGATATTTCCTGAAATAAATGATTAATAAATATTATTGTTATTATTTTACTTAAGTTTAATGTTGTCCTACATTTACAATTACTTACGGCTGACCAGGGAAAGAAATATTGATCAAAACTGCTTAAAACATTCAAGCACGTATTGCCGCAAAATTATCAAATGTTAAATACGCCCCTCCTCCGTTTCACATCCATATAGGAGAATGGAGACTACCAGCAATTTGTAGTCTGTATTGTTTGAAATCTGATTGTACTCCTCCATATTCTTTTCAATTTGGCCATCGCTACCATGGCTGCGGCAATCCGTGTGAGGGGATATAATGTTTTAAGTTAAATTCTGAAATAGATTGATATAAAATTAACAAAGAGGACACTGTAAGCATTAGCAATGAGTAATATATTCAAAATGTATTACGGTATCGAATCAACACAATATATGAAGGCAGTTCACAGGATTTTGATGCTATATTCGATTTGTTGTTAGATATTTTTCGTTTTCTTTTCGTTATTGGAAGCATTTTACAATACTTTGGCTACAATGTTAAGTTTCCTAAGCTGAACAAACTGGAGCTATTTCATTTACGCTTTGTTACCTCACTTTTCCATTGTTGTTTTTAGATCGGTTTCTTCCAGTCATTTTGATGGGCTATAGTGAAATTCCGTAATTTAGAATGATCTTATTCCATTTCAAAAATAAACTCTGTAAAAAGGAATATTTTAAATTAATATACGACCAAAAATAAAATACTTTTTAAAAAAAGATCTTAATGATTTTATTATAATTATGTAATAATTCAATGTAAAGATATTCAGCAGACAAATCTACGGTTTATATTACCTCATCGGAAATTGTTTTTTTTAAATTATTCCTTATATAATATTCAAGTATTTTACAAAAAATTAGAGACGGTTACACAATATTTCAAGCTCAATTTAGGTTGAAATATTGTGTAACCGGCTCTAATTTTTTGTAAAAAACTTAGATATGATACAAGGTATAATTTGCAGTGAAAAAAGCAATTTTCGTTTTTTTGCTGAATTCGCCCCTCCTCCGGCGAACGCGTCATATGTTCACCGTTATTTTCAATGATTTGTTGCCACTCAGATACTTTGTGAGTAATATTCTACGAGTTTTGATGGAAACAATTGATTCTCCAATCTGCTTTTAGGTAGAGAAAGTCCCCGCCCAAACACCATCAAAGCATTTCACAGCGATCGAGAAAATGTTGAAAGTCAGGTGAATATGTCTGGTGCAGTAGAACTGATAAACCGAGTTCAATTTCTTTTCCTGTGTTATTCTAGCTGTCTGCGACATTGCGTTGATACGGCGGTGGGGGGACAACATCTTTCATTTAATCCACCGTGTACGCTGCCATTGCTGTACAAAAACTGACGCATGTTAGTGCAATTACATTTGTTAACAGCTATGAGGATACATTCGTCATCGCATTTGGTTCCCCAAAGCTGACATTACTTAAGACCGAATGAAATATATCCACTATATCTGCAAACAAAAGGAATATATTAAAGCTATTTTGACACCAGCTTATGTCCTAGATATGCTTTTAGTATTTCCTGTGTCAATGTAGGAGTAGTGCAGGTGTTCCACACGTGTCTGTCATTGCATCTGCGTTGTTTCTAATTTTCATAAATAACATTCTTGATGTCATCACTTCTGTTGTGAGACCGATACTTTCCTACATCATGGACTCTCCCAGTATTATATTATTATGTGAATGGTAGTATCAGGGGAGTAGCACCAGTAATGCGCAGCCGCGTACGATACCAATATCGGACACCACTGGATAGTAAGCTCTGCTTACTCTTACACTATTCTTTGTAACTTTTCTGTTTAATATATCTTTCTTATAATCTAATATATCTTTCATACCTCTAACCCGTGTTCCGTGTTTTCCTTCGGTGGCCCCTACTTCGGGTCCACATCAACTTCTCAACTCGTTAAAAAGAGAAACTACCTAAATATGCATGCAAAAGAAGAGAGACATTATAAGATACCGAGCTGAGTCCTGATGTTATCACTTCTCAGCTATTTACTATTTATTCCTATCTTAATAGTAAGTTTAATCAATTGGATAATGTCAAATTGGCAGGTGATCTAAAATGTCTTACAATCTGTTGTTAAATGGAACAAGGAGTGGTTTGTTCATTTTAACACCTCAAAAACAAAACTGCTCTCTTAATCATCTGAGAGTATAGTGGGTTATTTGTGGGGTTCAATGTGGGCCTTGTTAGGATTAGCCCACTATAAGTGACTTATGAATGAGTAAATAAAACACGATAGGCTACATCTTTTGGGGGGATATTTAGAGAGGTGACAAATTCTACAACTGCCCCAAAAGCTATGTATTCAATCCCTTGTATTTGTTGCAGCAGGCACATGCTGAAATCACGTCAGGGTCACCAAATGTTGAGGCAGTACTATAGTTCAGACTAAAAGTAGTGGCAACAATATCTTATACAAGTAAATGGTAAGTGTAAGAAAACTAATGAATAAAAATATTAGCGAGTAAAAACAAAGAGAAAATACCTAAATATGCATGCAAAAGAAGAGAGACATTATAAGATACTGAGCTGAGTCCTGATTTTATCATTTCTCAGCTCAGTATCTATGCTGATGACAAAACTATTTACTCCTATCTTAATAGTAAGTTTAATCAATTGGATAAGGTCAAATTGGCAGGTGATCTAAAATGTCTTACAATCTGTTGTTAAATGGAACAAGAAGTGGTTTGTTAATTTTAGCATCTCAAAAACAAAACTGCTCTCTTAATCATCTGAGAGTATAGTGGGTTATTTGTGGGGTTCGATTTGGGCCTTGTTAGGATTAGCCCATTATAATTGATGGCTGATGTTAACCTCCAGGAGAGTGACTCAATGTGCCTTCTCGAACTAACGTTTTCAGCTGGCATAAAGTAGAAAGAGTATATTGAATCAATTGCTAAATCTACAGCTAAGAAAGTCGATTCACTATATCATGCGAGACAATTTTTCTCGACAGAATCTATCTTACATATTTATAAGTCTACCATTCGTCCATACTTTGAATATTGCTGCCACATCTGGTCTGATGCCCCTGCTATATATTTAGAGATTCTTGATAAAATCCAAGGATGAATCTAAAATGTTATTGGTCCTGACCTGGCATATCGGCTTCAGTCCTTTTCCTGCAGTTTTATTGAAGTTTCCCTGTGTCTTTTCTATAAATACTTTCAAGGTAATTGTTCTGATGAACTTTTCTCTATGGTATTGAGACTTTATGAATTTAAGCTCAGTACTAGATTGGATGCAAGGTTTCATCATTTTACAGTTTAAATGGCTAGATGTAACCGCAAGTTCTATGTTAACAGTTTTTTTTATTGCACTTTTCGCTTGTGTAACTCTCTTCTGGTTTCTTGCTTCCCAGTCAAATTTGTTCTTCGAAAATTTAAATGTAATGTCAATCGTTATCGCCTGTATTCTTATTCTTTTATTGTCTTCTCTCCTTAACAGTAGTTTTCCCCCTCATATTCTCTAAAACTCAGCAACCTCTTGCATGATAGTGGTTGAAATAATATTGCCTTGCTTGGGGTGAAATAATAAAAAAGCATGTCTTTTTTTTTAGTAAATTCTAACGCATTACTATAATAAAATAATTTCCAAAGAATTTCTATATATGCTTTTCGAATAAGCTGGTTGTTTAGCGGCATATCAAACCATTTTTGGGTTATTTAATGCCGACATCTAAATATTTTGAACATTTTTATGGTTTCAACTAAATATATTTTCAAAACAATTGTATGCCTTCAATTAGGGATAAAATATATTGTTGGTCATTTTGCGATAAAATGTATTGTTGGTAATTTTACTATAAATATGTATTGTCGGTCATTCTACTATAAATATGTATTGTTGGTAATTTTACTATAAAATGTATTGTCGGTCATTCTACTATAAATATGCATTGTTGGTAATTTTACTATAAAATGTATTGTTGACCATTTTGCTTTAAAAATGTCTTGTTGGTCATTTTACTATATAAAATGTATTGCTGCTATTTTTGCCATAAAAATGTATTTTTATAATTTCATAGTGTTTTTGTTTGGGGGTTCACTATTTACCCATAGTTGGGACCCTGGCAAGTGTTACCAACCCTTCGAATAAGCTGTTTAAATATAAGGGTTATCATTTGACTCATTAACTTTAAACGTTATTGTTAATTTTTTCTTCTTTTTTACAGTAAGGTTCATTCAGTACAAGGTCCGGGAGTGACTACTCGAGACGAAATTTATTAAGAGCTACAAAGGACAGGAAATTGTCGAGTCATAACTGCCAACGACCTGAAGGTATACGGCACATAGAAAAAAGTATTTATTTCTATAGTAAAATAATTTCCAATGAATTTGTTATATGTGCCCTTAATACACTTTTTCATTATAGATGTAATCATTAAAGCTTTCCCCCACCCTACTAACGCCTCGCCCATCTACTCATCCCAATGTGCTGTATGGCAATACAAAAGGGAGTCTTCGGAACCGCGACACGGACACGGACGTCTCCGACAAAGGGCGGACAAGAACTCTCTACGATCACAAGCATCAGTGCTAATACACCATTGACTCATTTCAGGTTTTGTTGCCACTTGATAAGCGAGAAGCCTTTACTTCCCATTACACTTTGGTTAAAATGGATGCCGATGGTCTATCAAACACACCCACACATATATATATATATATATATATATATATATATATATATATATATATATATATATATATATAGTGAAGAAATTTGGTGGGTATTTAGAGTTATCATATATAGTAATTCATCGAGAATCCCAGAATAATCTTCAACAGAATGCAGAAAGCACTGGACGGCCGTTTCGTCCTATTTGGGACTCATCGGGCAGTGCGCATCCACTACCGAGAATCGACTATCGATCATTTCGATACAACGCAGGCGTCATACCAACTGTACCATGGGCCTCGGTGACAAAGAAGACACAAAGTAAACTCGATATAGCGCCGCTACTCACTCAGTTCCGCAGTGATACTCATCCAAGTATACGGATAACCTCGGAACAGTGTCACGTCTGCTTATTGAATCTTAGAATTACTATATATATATATATATATATATATATATATATATATATATATATATATAAAATGAAAGAAAAGACAGATTAAAAGTCTAAATTTCTTAGCATTTACTTTATTTTAAAAAGTGCTCAATACAACGTAGAACAAAAAATTGTAAAATATGATTCTAAGTCTACTTCATTGTATCTTAATGTAAGATTTGCAACAGTATGTCTGCGGTGGATATGCCTAACGTGACAATTCATCTAGACATGAGGAAATAACCCACCTACCCACCCACCTTCTGGCCTTATTTTCCATTCTTTTTCTTTATCTTTGACCTGTCCTTTGATTGGTTAATCTAGACTTGCTCACAAATGTACTTTTTAATTTTTGATGTTTGGTTCCCCCCTCCTTTTTAACCTCAAATAAGCTACCGAAATATTTTCTGACTTCCCAAGTAAAACATTTTCATCATAATGATTTTCCAAGCGTAGCTCAGATGTGGCACAAGGCCGAAAGTATGGAGCACCCAGTGAGGATCGAACTCACTACTCAGTCGTAATTGTTCTAGCGAGACAAGCTTGCTAACCATTACACCACCTCAACATTTCCGCTATAACTTATCTACTATCGCCTGATGAGAGACAATTTTTAAAGTTCTGAAACATGGAAATTTTTGTGTAGCGATGTAAGATATTATTGAAAAAAATATTATTATTATAATAAAACCACTTCTATCAGACTTTCTTGAAATCCGGTCTAATTTTAAACTAGTCATTCTTGATTCTTTTATTTCTAAACCATCCAAAAGTTCATCGATGCTGACGAGAATGTCTTTATTTGGACAGGACCAAGAAAACATTTTAAACACACGGCTTCATTATGGCTCTATGCTACTCAAATGGACTGAGTGAAGGTGAATATCCAGATGACCAACCAAATTACTTCTTTTCGACCCTAAAACTTTGGCAACCATCAGGCAGTTCCAAAAGCGAAACATTATGTGCCTCAATCATGGCCCTCCACATCTTTCTGTTCCTTGTAGCTTTTAATAAATTGTCTTTTTGCTATTTCTCCCCCCACAAACATTCCTTCACCAATATGCATGGTTTCCGTTCCAACTTCTGCAGTATAAAGTCCTTTTTCTTGGAATGTTCGCCGGAAGTCTTTACACTTTACAAAACCAATTTAAATTCATTTATTGCCACCAATGAATTCCCTGTTCCAGGCTATCTTCCTCTTTGCTGAAAAGATCCCAGCATTCATATATATGGCCTTGGCATGTACAGCCGGGATAACCTACAATAACAAGGGAACCGTCACTCGAATCCCCAATCAACTCTTTCATGTGCTTTCGACTTTCATTATTACATTATTACACTCTGTTAGCTATCTCTTTTCCCTTTATCGATCCCCTTTTCTCAGGACTGCGGTATATTAGACATAATCCCTGATAGTATAGAAACTGCACTCTCTTTACATCAATTTGTGTAGCTTAATGTTACTGACATTGCCGGCATTCAGACTTCGTTTTTCCAATGCCCAATCTCTTGCTCAAATCCTGCATTTCCCTACTCGTTTTCCTAGCAAAACCAAGCAACAGGTTTCTTTACTTGGTTTATTTCTCACCTCCTCTACTAGATCTTGTTGAGCCTCCCAACACTGTCATCTTGACAATTTGGATCTCTCTGTAATATCGATTGATATTTCGTTCCAATCATCTGTTAATCAACAACCTCCTATTCATAAGACCTCTTAACGTTCCCAGCATGCTGATTGAGATTCACTCCGTAACTTTCTTCGAGACGGCCGTTGATCACATTTACCATCTACATATTGAGAATTTTCTCAAAGCCGGTATATATACTTTTATTCCTTCTCGGAAATACCAGGTGAAACCTTAATCTTCTCCGCGGTTCACTATTCTGTCGCTATAGCCCACGGGAACCATTATTCTCTGTTATACCAGCATGACAGTTCTGATCACAACAGACGCCTTTTCATTGCTGTTCGTTATAAATGTAAACGAGTCCTCGAAAAAGATAAGTCTCTGTTTGCTGATAGAATGAGGCACTGTATTTCATTTAACAACTTTGACACTCGTGATTACTGGCGGCTGTGTAATAGTGTATTAAATAAGAGTAAGTTTTCTATTCTTCCTCTCTTCAATCAATTTGAGGTGTTAACATCTTCTGTTGATAAAGCTGAATGTTTCGCCCGTAAATACTCATCGAACTCTACTCTTAACTCATATAGAATATCTCTGCCTAAATTCCTACCTAGAACTGAGTTTCCGTTGAGTGATATACATATAACCCCTTTTATTGTTGCATGTGGACCTGATGGCATTCCTGTAATAATCTTTAAGAAGTGTGCTCCTGAACTGGCTCCTGTTCTCTCTAAACTGTACAATAATTGCTTCGCCGCCTCTTGCTTTCCTGTCTGCTGGAAGTCCTTGTCTTCCAGCTATCGGCAGATTAACAATTTACCTCTTTTTGAGAAACTCCTGAATGCCCTAATTAATGCTGAATTGGTTAGGCATCTCACATCGCAGGGCCTTTTTTTCAGACAAGTAATATGGCTTTCGATTCTCCGGGTCAACTGCTGATGTACTTACAATAATTGCTCTTTTTGGGAAATTACTAGAGGCCCGAAGCAATGCTAAATTTGTTAAGCATCTCACATCGTAGGGCATTCTTAAATAACCCATTCAAGTTGATATGCCGTAAAACAAATCAATACAAACCAGGTGAAACCTCTATCTTCTCAATGGTTCACACCAGATTGCTTTGACCCTATAGCCCGTAGCAACGACTATTTTGGGCTATGTCAAAGAGACAGTTTCCGTCACAACAGACGCCTATTCATTGCTGCTCGTAATAAATGTAAACGTGTCCTCGAAGAGGCTAAGTTCTTGTTTGCTGATAGAGTGAGGCACCGTATTGTATCTAAAAATTTGGGCTCTCGTGATTACCAGCGGCTCTGTAATAGTGCATTAAATAAGTTTTCTATTCCTCTTCTCTTCAATGGGTTCGAGGTGTTAGCAACTTCTTCTGATAAAGCAGAATATTTTGCGCATAAATTCTCTTTAAACTCTACTCTTGACTCGTCAGAAGAATCCTTGTCTAACATTCCTCTTAGAACTGTGTTTCTTTTGCGTGATATGCATATAACCCTTTCCATGGTTTCTGCTATCACCCCTAATCTGGATCCCCACAAAGCATGTGGACCTGATGGCATCCTTGTAATAGTCTTTAAGAACTGTGCTCCCGAACTGGCTCCTGTTCTCTCTAAACTGTACAATAAAGGCCTTGCCGCCTCTTGCTTTCCTGCTTGTTGGAAATCTTCATCTGTTGTTCCAGAATTTAGGTGAACTGTCCGACCCTTCTAACTATCAGTCTGTTAGCCTTCTACCCCTCTTTGAGGAAACTACTAGAGGTCCTAATCAATGCTGAATTGGTTAAGTATCTCATATCTCAGGGCCTTCTTTCTTCGTGGTCAACTGCTGATGTACTGACGATAACTGCTCAAAGTGTCTATCAAACTTTAGATAAGAATGGTGAAGCTCGGGCTGTTGATTTGGACACCACAAAAGCATTCGACAGGGTTTAACATGCAGGTCTTCTTCACAGGTTGAGAAGTTATGGTGTCTCCGGCCAAATATTTGAACTGATCCATTTTTTCTTATCAAATCGTGAAAACTGAACGGTCCAATGAGGTCAAATTGGCGACTGATGTAAAAAACGACCTTCAGTCAGTTGTTAACTGGGACAGAGAATGGCTTGTTAATTTTAAGAATCTTCTGCCAGCGACCAGCCAGCATCCAAATCTGTCCCAGATACCAGTCCGCTGGCTTTGAATATAAAAAAAAACTGTAAACAAGCATCCTTCACTTCATCAAAAGTGTTAGAATGCTGGTAGCGGAGGAAGTGTGCCATTGAGCAGAATAGGCCATAGTCATTCGGAACAGTATCGGTACTGAATGGTGGATGTGGAAGAGTCTCAACACCGTCCATCTGTTTGAACTTCTCCTTAGTCAACCTTACAATGTGTGGCTTCGCATCGTCTTGCTGAAACAAAGCCCGACCTCGATTGTCCAAAACAGGATACTTCTTCTTTAGTTTGTCGTACACGCGGTCTAGTTGCTGGCAATACAGTTTAGCGTTGATGGTGCGATGTGTAGAACAAGCTCGAAATTTAGTACTCCTTGGAGATTCCACCAGACAGAGATCAAGATTTGTTGTTTTCTTTTCGCTTCCTAAGTGAGTCAGGACTTTCTCGAATACTAATATAATAATACTAATTTTGAAGAAAATTATAGAAACAATTATTCTACAAATATTTTCATGGCGACTGTCCCGATGAGCTTTACTCATTTCTATCTCAATTGAATGAATTTAAGCGTGCTACTAGATTCTCCATAAGGATGCTGAGGATATCATGGCCCGAGCATGTGAGCAACGATGAGGTCTTGGAGAGGATGCAAACAAGGAGGAAGCTTATGTGGATGAGATTTCTGGGACACGTGATGAGAAAGGAGGGCCTGGATAATCTGATACCCACGGGAGGAATAGAAGGAAAAAGAGACGGAGGAAAGCAGCGCATGACATACGTGGCGGGCTTGGGCAGGTGGATGGCGGAGCGTGATCCGGGGGAGTTGGCAGAAACACAAAACCTGTTGAGATCCACAAGGAATAGGGGGAAGTGGAGGGCCATGATCACCTACATCCTGAAAGGATGTGGTACATAAAAAGAAAAAGAAGACCTTCATAAAGATGCAGACAAAGCCATCCAGGGAGCCGCACGTTGCTGGTAAAATTCTTCAACTGACCTCTTGAGGAGGAAGCTTATGCGTAACATATGGAAGAGGCAGATGAAATTTCTGGGACACGTGATGAGAAAGGAGGGCTTGGAGAATCTGATACTCACGGGACGAATAGAAGGAAAAAGAAACAGGGGAAAGCAGACGGGCTTGGGCAGGTGGATGACAGAGCGTGGTCTGGGTGAGTTGGCAGAAACACAAGACCCGATGAGAGCCACAAGGGATAGGGGGAAGTAGAGGGCCATGATCGCTCTCGTCCTGAAAGGAAACGGCTCATAAAAAGAAAGAAATACTAGATTGGCTCCTGGGTCCCACCGTTGTACTGTTACTAGATGCAACCACCGCGTCTTTTCTAACAGTTTTTTTTCTCTCGAAATTTTCATATGTCATAATGCCTTCCGATTTCTTACTTCCCTGCCATCTGCAATGTTCAGAAATGTCAATCTAGCACCAGTCTTCAGTCTAAGTCCCGCTTCTTTATTGTCCTTTCCTCAATCAAGTCTTCTGCTTTTCTTTCGCTCTCTGCATCCTAGTGGTATTGTCGCTTTGCTTGGCGTGAAGCTATTAAAAAAAATAAAATAAATACCAGCCCCATTCTTTGTACCATAAGTGTACCATTCTTGGCTTAAACTAGACGATTATAGTCTCCTCTGTGATTGAATCGACAATGGTCTTCCATATATTCAATGCTTATTGGTGTCGCTACAGTACACGAGCTGGCTTGATTAAGCACACCATCTCATTGGCGCTATATATATCTCATTAATTAGTCTAATTAACAATACTTCAGATATTTCTTTCCCAGGCGATGTCTTACTTTGGTTGACCTGGAAAATAAAAAGGAGAAAAAATGTTTTGAAATACAGACTTTATGTTGGATCCAGTGACTTGACCCAAAGAGTTGTGAGTTCAATACCTGGTTACTGCATTGGTGAACAAAAATTTCGAGAGTTGAGTTAAAGGTAGATAACCGAGACATCAGGAAGAGACATGGTACGTGGAACCAGAACAATCTACTCCCGTGGACAAAATAAAGCGTTCAGTTGGAAATTCCAATCACTTGATGAAGGCCGGAGCGTACAACGGTCGAAACGCCGTGAATATGGAAATAAAGATGAGGACAACAGTCCGCAAAATGTAAGTAATTTAAATCGATTTCATTTTGTTAGTTTCCTTTCGCGTCTAATAACAAAGAACAGAAAGTTACTTTTGGGGAGTGTGATATGATGCCTAGATGACTGTGCTTATAGCAGACGCAGAAGGGAATCTGCAGCACCTTCTGGGCAACGTAATGAAGGAAAGTGAGAAGAAAGCACTAACCGCCAAATGTAAGGCAGAATGTAAGGCAGAATGTAAGGCAGAATGTAGGGCTGTTAGCAAGAGAAAAAAGTCAAAGACGTGAACTACGAATTGAATTACGTCGAAATCAAACGAGTGCAGGAGTTTAAATATTTGAGAAGTGTTTTAACAGACATCGAAAATGCGACACCGAGATCCGAACGCGCATTGGAATAGCAAAAGATTACTTCCAAAAGCTAAGCAAAATATGAAGAAACAGGAAAATTTCGATAAAAAGAAAGAAAAAGTGTTGAACTGTTATATAATATCAATCCTCTTATATGGCAAGAAGAAGAAGAAGAAGAAGAAGAAGAAGAAGAAGAAGAAGAAGAAGAAGAAGAAGAAGAAGAAGAAGAAGAAAGGCAAGGGTATTATAAATGTCTGTTGGGTGTAATAGAAAGGGAGGAGGAGGAGGAGGATGTGAAGAAGAAGAAGAAGAAGAAGAAGAAGAAGAAGAAGAAGAAGAAAGGCAAGGGTATTATAAATGTATGTTGGGTGTAATAGAAAGGGAGGAGGAGGATGTGAAGAAGAAGAAGAAGAAGAAGAATCTAGAATAATGAGGAGAGTGCAGCTGGATTATGAAGACCCTTCTTGTCAAAGCAGAACGTCCAATTATGACTGGTATGGACACTTAACCATACACTTTTTACATTAACAAGTAAAATATCGCGATCCACTTTCTTTCATTCTCGGACAGCATCAAAGATATCACCTTGCAACTCGTAAACAAGACTCTTACCATATCTTCTTCTTCTTCTTCTTCTTCTTCTTCTTCCATTTGATTTCTGTTTTATACTCATTTACCTCTTCTTATTCTTCTTCTTCTTCTTCTTCTTCTTCTTCTTCTTCTTCTTCTTCTTCTTCATTCATTTGATTTCTGTTTTATACTTATTTACTACTTCTTCTTCATCTCTTTCTCCTCTTCTTCTTCTCCTCCCCCTCTTCTTCTTCATTCATTTGATTTCTGTTTTATACTTATTTGCTTCTTCTTCTTATCCACTTCTTCTTCTTCTTCTTCTTCTTCTTCTTCTTCTTCTTCTTCTTCTTCTTCTGCTCCTCCCCTTCCCCCTCTTCTTTTATTTGATTGCTGTTTTATACTCATTTCCTTCTTCTCCACCTCCTCCTCCTATTCTTCGTCTTCCCCTCCCCTCCTCCTCTTCTTCTTCTTCTTCTCCTCCTCCCCTCCTCTTTTTCTTCTTCTTCTTCTCATCTTACACTTCTTTCATTTGATTTCTGTTTTATACTCATTTCCTTCTTCTTCTTCTTCTTCTTCTTCTTCTTCTTCTTCTTCTTCTTCATCTTCATCTTCTTCTTCTGTCCCTCCTCCTCTTCTTCTTCTTCTCCTCCTCCTCCTCTTTATCTTCTTTTTTCTTACTCTTCTTCTTTCATTTGATTTCTGTTTTATACTCATTTCCTTCTTCTTCTTCTTTTTCTTCTTCATCTTCTTTTTCTTCTTCTTCTTCTTTCATTTGATTTCTGTTTTATACTCATTTACCTCTTCTTCTTCTTCTTCTTCTTCTTCTTCTTCTCTTCTTCTTCTCCTCTCCCTCTTCTTCTTCATTCATTTGATTTCTGTTTTATACTTATTTGCTTCTTCTTATCCACTTCCTCTTCTTCTTCTTCTTCTTCTTCTTCTTCTTCTTCTTCTTCTTCTTCTTCTTCTTCTGCCTCTCCTCCTCCTCTTCTTCTCCTCCTCCTCCTCCTCCTCCTCCTCTTTATCTTCTTTTTTTCTTACTCTTCTTCTTTCATTTGATTTCTCTTTTATACTCATTTCCTTTTCTTCTTCTTCTTCTTCTTCTTCTTCTTCTTCTTCTTCTTCTTCTTCTTCTTCTTCTTCTTCTTCTTCTTCTTCTTCTTCTTCTTCTTTCATTTGATTTCCGTTTTATACTCATTTCCTTTTGGGTTCAAACCAGAGACAGGTCAGAAATGGCATCATGACATTTTCCACTGAGCAATCTAATGTCACACACATTTTACATAGATGAAGTTCTTCGTAAGGTGTGAGATCTACTTGTTATTACATTTTTTTTGTATTTCTTTAAGGTATTGGTTACCAGGAATCTATTCAATGTGTCTAAGAACGTTTTGCAATCAAACTGGTGGTTCCAACTACAACTGGAATTATTTCATTATTATTATTATTATTATTATTATTATTATTATTATTATTATTATTATTATTATTATTATTAAATTCGAAAAGGTCCACATGCTACCTCTAAGCTCGAGACATGAAATCACGTTGCAGGATTGCATCACCATTCTTGTAATTTTGAGCCGTGGGGATCCGACCAACATCGATTCAATGTTGATGAACATTGAATCAAACCCGACTGGCCACATCATCTTCATGGAATAACATCGCATTCCAAGACACCCGTTGTACGGAGACCTTCTTCGTGGTAGAAGACATCGAGGCCGACCAAAGAAATGATACAAAGGCGCAATAAAAATTAACCTCCTCTGGCGTACGATCAGACCAAAGGCGTTGAAGGAGTCTTTTTTTGTTGTTAAGCATTTCACTCCAAGCAAGGCGGGGAGCCACTAGCACGCAAGGGGGTTACAGTGGATTTGAGCGAGAGCAGTTAGGAGTGATAGAGGAAAGGATGAGAAGAAGAATAGTGAATTGATCAAGGCAACTGGAGATGTCGATTGACATTACATTTGAATCGTTGGAGATTATAGCTATCAGGGAATAAGGAATAGGGAAGGGAGTTCCACAGGCGAGAGGTGCGAGATACTATTGGAGTAGAAGAGACGGCTACATTTAACAGTTTCAACAGTGAAAGGGTGAGAGCGGGATGCCAGCCTCGTAGGACGCTTAAATTCCTGAAGTCTGGGAACCAGTGCAAACAGCTCATCGGAGCAATTACCATGAAAGTATTTGTAAAAAAGACAGAGAGAGGCGACGGCACGTCTGTGAGAGAACGACTGCCCGGTCATTGCATATCCGTCTCTGGATTTTATCAAGAACCCCGAGGCAAACAGAATGGGGCTCCAGACCATATATGGCAGCAACACTCCATGCAAGGGCGAATGGTTGATTTGTAGATTTGAAGGATCGATTCCGAGGAGAAAGATTTCCTGGCGCGGCACAGGGAGCCAACTTTTCATGCAGTGGACGAAGCAATTGACTCAATGTATTTGTTCCATCTCAGGTCAGCAGACAACGTGAGACCGAGCAGCCACAGAGAGGTGCTCTCGAAAAGTTGATTGTCAGACATTCTAATGGGAGGCAGGGAAGGATCTCTGTGGTGATTAATAGAGAGCATTTTTGTTTTTGAAGCGTTAAACTTAACCAGCCAATTCCTGCCCCAGTTCACAACCGATTGGAGATCCTTTTCGAGACGAACGGCCAGGTTAGTTTTGTCAGCGACACTAGATTTGTTTTTGAGGCAGAAGTAAATTGTAGTGTCGTCCGCGTAGATGCCAACTTGGGAATCTATGGTGTCAGGAAGATCGTTGATGAAGATAAGGAACAGAGTAGGGTCTAGGATGGAGCCTTGGGGACACCTGCGTTCGTGGGATAGGAGCTGGAGGAGAATCCGTTGAGAACGACCTTCAATTCACGGTTTGACAGGAATGATTGTATTAAGTCAAACAATCGACCTGTAATACCATAACCCTGGAGCATGCTAAAACTTATCAAACGCTTTGGAGATGTCTAGGGTCACGGCACGAGCTTCTCCGTTATTTTGAAGAGCTTGGTAGACAATTTCAGTGATGGCCGTAAGCACATCAGCTGTAGATCGGGCAAAGCGGAAACCATATTGCTTGTCTTAGAGCAGATCATGTGATGTAAGGTGGTTAACAACTTCGGCGTTGATTAAGGCTTCGAAGACTTTGCCGAAGATGGCTAGGAGACTGATAGGACGGTAATTAGAAGGGTCAGAAGGGTCGTCAGAGTTCTTAAAGACAGGAACAATCGATGAGGACTTCCAGCAGTCTGGAAAGCAAGATTCCTTGAGGCAGTAGTTATATAATTTGGAGAGGGTGGGCGCCAGTTCAGGCGCACATTTCTTCAAGACAATGGCTGATATCCCATCTCCACCACTAGCCTTGTGGGGGTCTAAATTAGAGATAATGCCCAATACATGTTATGTGCGACTCGCTCAATAGAGCCTCAGTTCTAAGAGGGAAATCGGGTATCGGTACACCGGAAGAGTCGAGCGTTGAATTGGATGAAAATTTCCGAGCAAAGCATTCAGCCTTGTCAGCAGAGGAGGTCAGGACCTCAAACTGGTCGAACAAAGTAGGTATAGAGGGTTTGTTATTATTAAGTACGCTCTTGCAGAGACGCCAATAATTATTGGAGCCGAATTTGCGAGATGCAATACGTTCCTTCATTCGAGCAGCAAATAGTGACTTAGCTTCGTTGAGGACACGCTTACACTCGTTACGGGCAGAGGCAAAGAGACGTGTATTGCAGTCGGACATGTCGCTACGATATAGGTGGAAGAAGTGGTTCCTATGGGCAATGGTAGCTGAGCAAGCAGCGGAGAACGAAGGGGAGGAGAGGAGCGCGATTTGGCCTTGAGGGGATGAAAGCGTCGATTCCAGCTTTAACCCAGGAGAAGACCTCAGAAGCACATTCTTGAACGGGGAGCGTAAAGACAACATCCCATGGGGACATCGCGGAGGAAATCATGGAACGAGTCCCAGTCAGCTCGTTGATAGCAGAACGAGGTTCTAGTGGTAGGGGATTCTTTGCTGGGGGTGGAGTTGAAGGAGATGTTGACAGACACTACAGCATGATCGGAGTTACCAAGAGGGCAATGCAGCGTGGCGCTACAAGACTCGGGGATGGAGGTAAAACACAGATCGAGAAGAGAGGCCTTACCGTACCGGTTGAAGGCAAAACGCATGGGGAAGTCATCTGCGTGAGGGATTGAGAAACTGAAAAATTAAGTGTTTGAATGCCTGCAAGGTCAGTAGTAGCATTCTTAAGCCACTTGGTATGATGGGCGTTTAAATCGCCAAACACTAATATGTGGGCAAACGGATAGAGAGAAAGAGCCTTGTCTATGCTGTCAGAAATGCTATCGATTATTCCACAGTCTTGAGAGGATGTAAGAATAGTCTGGCGATTCGAGAGACAACTCTCTAGCCAGTGAGAGATGGTCTTTGATGTAAACACCAAGACCGTGCATGTGAGTTTGAGAGTCTTTTCTAAGAAGAGGAAGGTAGCCGGGGATCGAGAGATCAGAGGAGGGGATAGACGAGTCAAGGTTGGTCTCACACAGAGCCAGTATATCCGGGCAGTTTGCAGTGAGGAAGGATTCCACACTGCAGAAATTGGTTCTAATGCCTCGGATGTTAGAGAATGAGATGTTGAAGGGTTTAGGTGATTTTTGAAGGGCTGGTTTAGATTTACTTTTTCGATCTTTGTAAGTCATCATGATGAATTATGGTTGGAAGATGAGAAGGCCTGAAGTAAAAGAAGCAGACGGTTATCGACCGTGACGTGGGCAGAGAGAAGTTGGCACAGCCTGCATCATAATGTGGCCTCAGGGTTGCCCACAGGAGGTGACTGCAGGGACACCTTTCCATGCGCGACATGGCACTACAGACACCCCGGTATTATACAACTGTTGATCAGAGCGGCCGCTCAAGACGCTATGCAAGAATTAGGGCTCCTAACTGCCAGTCGGAAACAGCAACCAGGAAACTGTCAACCGTGTACCCTCAGAATTAAGAGGTAATGCACACATCACGGGAGAAACACGACAGCACTAGTACAGAGGCCAGAGAGAGAGAGAGAGGTAGAGAGTTTCGGGAACCCCTTCCTAAACAAGAAACAAGGTGTGAGCCTCTACTCTTGTCAAAGAGAAGGGGGAGGAGTACTGACTGGCGGTAGGAAAGGAGTCTACTGCCAAACTGTTGGCTCATTGGTTACTAAGTCTCTGCAAACTTCGATTGATTCATTAATTGATTCGTTTTCTACAGCTTATCAACCCTTTGCAGGTTATTTAAAGCCAAAAAATATTTTTAGATTGTAAGAATTTCTTTTTTGATGGTGGTGGAGATAATAATTATTTAGTGATAGAAGTCTTACTAATTAACTCACAGCTGGTACGTTTGTGTCAATCTGTGATTTATATTTCAAATTTTCTGAGCGGACGTTAGTTACAGTTTTTGGTGGGAGAGCGCATAATCTGGCGTGATCAGAGGTTTTGAAAAAGAGCAGTTCATTGAAACACTCGGTCACTATGACTTGTGACTTCGTGTTAATATAACCATTGGCGACTTTCGAAAAGTATTGTTTGCTCTATTTTACGCACAATGCTTCGACCAAGCTGTGGTGTAGTTTTCAGGCGCCTCCCAAGGGTGCCCCAGGTCGATATTATCCTTGACCGTGGCGAGATTCAACCCAGGTCGAATTATATTCGGGGTGAAGATGTTGAGACTGCTATAACATTTTCAAACAACCGTTTCAGCCACGAAGCTTTTTGCCCGAACTTATGCACACGTACACATGTATATACACAATCATACGTAGACACATACAAACTGGCATGTGCACACTCGTACACGCAACTACATCCACACTTACGCATGCGTATTGAATCGCTCTTGGAATGTCCAAATAGTCGTCATTAAGTGCTATTAATATGTTGATAACTTTTATTCTAATCGCTTGTGTCGTGGCCAAATGAAGTAGTCATTATTTTTCTTTTATCAAAGGCGGATCTGTATGGGGCTGCTAATTAAAAAAGAAAAAAAAATGTTCCGGTGGGAAACGCAGAACGCTGGCTGCCGGCACGTGCTCCGAGGCAACTTTATCAAAATTTAAATCATTACAGCAACAGAGTATTCAGAAATAATGATTTTTATTTTCATTGAAATACCCTCCATCACAGACATCAGTCTCTTTTCTCTCTCGCTCTCTGTCTACACACACATGTACGTACGCATGCGCGCGCACACACACACACACACACACACACACACACAAATATATATCTAAATAGAGACAGAAAGTGTATATATGGACATAGAAATCAGCAATAGATCGTAACTGAGTTTCACGTTTTATGGTTAAAAGAGGCGTGAAACTGACAGTCTCAATGCAGTGTTGATTACTATGTCCTCACTGTTTATATTTACAAACACTCCCGATATTGAAAATTCGTACCCCATAAACATACCAGATTTTATTATGAAATACAACGTTTTCACAATAAAATTGGTATAAACCAACCAAATTTGGTAAAATTTTCAGGATGTACTTAGATTTCTATGCTAAATATACCAGGTGAATTTCAGCTTATACTATTATGCTATATGTATTATACTATATGTATTATACTATTTCTGTTCACGAAATATATTTATGATCACTTATTTATATATTAGTATAGTTATTAATATTCCATTTCAAATATTTAAAGGTGTTTGTGGATCGAAAGAAGGACAGAATCTCAAGAGAAACATATTGTAACTTGTGGCTGGAGAGGGCCAACAAAATATCAATTTAATGCCCGATACAGCCAAAATCGAGCAAAATGGCACGATAGAAGTATAAATGGTTAGGAAAAGGACAGTAGTATCAAAAGAAAAAAAAAACAAACTTCTGAATGAAAATACTGCAAAACTTAACCCAATCTATGGCTGTGGTATGCTTCATCTCAGAAAGGATTGTCCATTTAAAACCAAAAGAAAAAGTGTGGAAAAACTGGTCACCAGCGAAACTACTGCAAATCCAAAAGCAAAAAGAAATACACAAATTAACTTGCTGAAAGTAATGCTTCCAGCTAAAAAACTGGTAAGTTCAGATAATAGGAAATTCGTGACAGTACAAATGAATAACGCTACGATGAGATTTCAATTGGATACTGGTAGCGATATTGCAATTATTGATGAACAAACTTGCAAAAGAATCGGCAAGCCTAACTTTAGAAAAACTGATAAAGCTGCAAGAGGAATATCGAGCAAGAAAAATTTTTCTTGGGAAAATCACGTGTAACATCGCCCTTTGCGGGTAAAACTAAAAAAAACAGATGTTTACGTATTAAAAATTTGCAACTCGAATTTACTAGGCCTTGATTGGTTAGAGTTATTTGAATATAGAACTGACTGATTAAGTCATTCCGTGGAAAAATTAATTGTTCGTCAGACAAAAAGATTACAGCTAAAGAAATACTGAATAAACTAAAAAATAAATTAACGACTATTTTCTCAGAGGAGTTGGGAAAATGTACAAAGTCAAGAACGGACCCCTTTGCTGCGTTGGAGTCTATTACTGAACTGGATCGGTTAGAAAACCGCAGAGTTATTGAAAAATAGATTATTTAGAAACGGCCGCACCAGAAGTTTATATTAGAAAAAAAAAAAAGATTCGTTTATGTGCAGATTTTTCTACTGGATTGAATGATGCCTCTTACCACATGCGTATCCCTGACCAATTCCAGAGGATCTACTTGCTAAATTAAATGGTGGTAAATTGTTTTAAAAAAATGACCTGTTTGAGCCATATCTTCAAATCAAAGTGTATGAGGTATGTGTATCAGAAAATCGACGAAAAATGAAGACCAGTTCCCGCTAGAGCAAGCGCTACTAAAGACATTCCTCCCCTTACAAATTTGGTGACCCTGCAAACATTTCTCGGGTTAGCGAATTATTATTATATTTATGTGCCAGAGATGTACAAATTGCGAGCACCTCTGAATAATTTACTTAAGAAGGGTACGAAATGAAATTGGTCGGCGGAATGTCAAAAAACTTTTGAAGGAATTAAAAAATTATTAACTTCAGAGTTATTGCTGACACATTACAACCCGCAGCGACTGATAACAGTAGCGTCGGACGCGAGCGAATACAGCATAGCAGTGGTAATAGGACATAAATTTGAAGACGGTGCAGTGAAATCGCGCTTCAAGAAGTTTGACAAATACGGAAAAATGCTACAGTCAAATTGAAAAGGAAGGGCTTACTATAATTTTTACTGTAAAGAAATTTCACGGGATGATATTAGGAAGGAAATGCATACTGCAAACTGATTATCGTCCATTACTAAGTTGGTTCTAAGAAAGGGATTCCCATGTGTACTACATACGGACTCCAGCATTGGGCTACGACTTTATTGAACTATGATTTCAAGATGGAATTTCTATTGTCAAAGAAATTAAGACACGCAGATGGTTTATCCAGATTGATATCGAAATATAAAGAAGATTTTGAAGATAGACGATATGAAAATTCCCCTCTGAAAAGGATGCGTTTATTCCAAAAACTATGAATGACGTTAAGTCGAAATGGAATGAAACTAAAATTAAACCTGCTAACAGTAATACAGCATTTTCTATTTGTGATGGAGTACTTTTGTATGCGGAAAGAGTTGTAATTCCGTTATCATCCGGGAATAGTGAGAATGAAGTCCTTGATGAGAAGCTATTTGTATTGGCCAAAGATATTCAAAACACAGCGAGAAAATGTAATAGCAGTATTTCAGCAGCAAAATCACCACCTATAAATTATCAGGCATGGTCGAGCACTGATAAATCGTGGACAAGACTACATATGAATTTTTCTGGACCATTATTTAATTGTGGTCGACAGTTTCACAAAATGACCCGTGATATTAAAACGTAAACGACTGACTACCGCAATCAGAATTAAATACTTGCGCGAATTTTTGCAATGTTTGAAGTACTTGACAGTGTGGTATCCGATAATAGTACTTGTAGGGGGTTTAAAAATCTCTGCAAAATTTACGCAATTGAACATTAGACAACGTCGATTTCGTACTCTTCAGAAAAGGGCGAGGTAGATTTGTCAGATTGTCATCGGTGTGACCTTGGTTTAGAGGAAACGGCATCGCACGCCTTCTACCATTTTCCTCAGGTGCGCCCTTTCTAGGATTATGTCGGCGAGTTGACGGCTCGTATCGCTCCCGATCAGCTCGTGTCCATCGATCTCGCGTATTCGTGTGACAATGTGTCGCCCCCGTTCTCTGGGGTAAAACGGATGGTGTTTTTCATGTTGCTAGCTGTGGCTAGAATGGTCGTGTGGATGACGCGAAAGGGCGGAATCTTACGAAACGATCGTAATTCGTATCACGATCTGATTGTTTTCTTTAAGCATCAGCTTAAGGTGAAAATCAGACCTGATCGAAAGCGTTTGATTTCGACAGATTTCAGTGAAAAGTGGGTGACTGAGGCGAGCCTGGTTCGTGTGGACGGGGCTAGCCTTGATTTTCTTTGTTAAGTCCCCTTAACGCAACGGGGCGGTTTCCTGTTGACCCCCCACTCTGGTTAAGTTAGACACTATTTTTTGTTTCTAGTTAATGTGAATAAGTCTTGTTCCCGGCCTGTTCCCGGCCTGTTCCCGGCTTTTTCTTCTGTTATGATTCATGTCGAGATTCCCAATTTCCCCAGTTTGTTTTTGTCCCCCACTTTTTTTTGTCTATATTTCTGAGATGAGGTATTATGTACATTATTTACATTAGTCGGACTATTGTCCTCATCTTTGTCGCCATATTTGTCACAACGTTTTGGCCGTTGTACGCTCCGGCCTTCTTCAGGTGGTTGGAATTTCGAACCGAACCCTTTATTTCGATCACTGGGGTAGACTGTTCTAGTTCCTCAAGGACACATGGTACAGTGGATAAAGGCGTTGGTTAGATCCAGTGACAGACCCAAAGAGTGTGAGTTCAATACCCGGTTCAGGCAGTGGAGAACTTTCAGAGGGAAAATTACCAGGAGATAACTGATGACATCCATCAAACATGGCTCGTGGAACTAGAACAGTCTACCCCAGTGATCGAAATAAAGGGTTCGGTTCGAAATTCCAACCACCTGAAGAAGGCCGGAGCGTACAACGGCCGAAACGTGACAAATATGGCGACAAAGATGAGGACAATAGTCCGACTAATGTAAATACTGCACTTTTTTTTTTTTATCTCGGCTGAGTCAGCTTTTGATTTTGCCATTCCGTCATCTATTTTGCCCTCCCCATTCCATTAGTGAGTGTGCTTCTTGATTCTATCTATCGATAGAATACAGCGGCCACTCTTATTATTTTGAGAGGTGAACGGTTCCTACTAACATTGTTTTGTTTTCGTTTTGTCTTTGGTTGACATTTTGAGTTTCTTGTCGGGGTTCATATCCCCTCTCCATCATTCCAGGTTTCATGGAATTTATATATATATATATATATATATATATATATATATATGAACATTAAAATTTTTAATTCATGGGGTGTTTTGTACGACCCTTGTGTATATGTGGTATTGTGGTGTGTGTAGAATTGAAAGGTGATGGATGAGTTCTTGTGGTGAATGTGTAATTGTAATGAATGAATGGGTCATGGTTGTGGTTAATTAGGAATAGGATAGCTAGTGAAAGACCAGCCTTTTCCCCACTTCCCCTTCGGCCTTGTGCCACAATTTTGTATTTTTTTTACAAAATAAATATATTAGACAACATCGATTTATCATCCGAGGTCGAATGATCAAGCGGAACGATTTTTTGACACCTTTAAAAGAGCATTAAGCAAACCTAATGACGCTGAAATAAACGGCATTACAAGAATTTTTGAGCGTGAATCAAATGACGTCAAATGCAAACGTTAACGCGAAGATGTCACCTGCAGAACTACTGTTTGCTAGAAAAGTTAGATCCATTTTTGACAAATTACTGCCAGAGAATAAGAACAAAGTTCGACAATTTCAACCTACCAGATCGGCGATAAAGTTTTCTTTAAAAGCTTTAAGGCCGGAAAATAAAATTGGGAAGAAAGAAAAAAAATCAGCGCCTTTTTAGTATGATATACATTGTCAAAGGTAGACGATTTTGTCATAAGAGACATTAATCAATTATGGTCTAGATATGCACAGAATAATCAACTAGTACAGTTTAATTTACCGATTTGCGATACTTTCTTTCTTTCTTTCTTTCTTTCTTTCTTTCTTTCTTTCTTTCTTTCTTTCTTTCCAGACATGCATTTGACCTCATTTGGACATTTTTTCTGTTGAGTTTTTTTTATTTTTTTTTGTTTATTTCTGTTTGTGACAAACTTTGTTTCCTAATGTTGATTATATTTCTTTCAGCTGCGGCCAAATTTGTTTTAATTTTTGTTTTTTTTCCATTATAATTTGCTTTTATTTTCGTATTCTTTCTTTTTGCGTCGGACTTGTTTCTTTTTTTTTTTATCAGCCTTCTTTTATTTTTGTAATTTTGTATTGCCGAAGGAATTCTAGGGAGGTGAGAAGTTTTCCTCTTCTCGACTATTTTTGTTCTTTAAGCACCAACTTAGTCAAAATTGTAACGAAAATTCGGCGAAGGTGGTTGAATATTTTGCGTTTCGTTCGCTTGAGACTGGTTAATTTAGAGTGGCATCTGGAGGCGACCTCAGAATTAGGATATTGGTCGCCTGATTTAAACATTTGTCATTTCAATTTAGGTTCGCATGTCGTTTTTCTTTTTTGATTCAATCCGCTCAATTTAACTTAGCTAAGGTATGGATGGTCATCAGACCCCTTTGCTTTTTGCCTTCCCCCCACTCCATTTCATCTTTGGTTGATTGTTTTTCCCCCTCCCCATTTAGGTGACACGGATTGGAGTTCTCTGGTAACTGATATGTTTTGTTTTCGAGTGAGTTCTCGTAACTGTTATTGTCTTTAACTGTGTGAGTGGTAGTGTCTCCTTGTTTAAGTTGGTGAATACGACCATAATCCTTGACTTTTGTTCATCTTTGGTGCTAGGTGTTTTGTTGGTCTCTTGCTCAGCTGCGCCCCACACATAATAATCAAGGGAATTACACTCTGGAGAGTTAGGTGGCCAAATGTTAGGGGTGATGTGGTCGCAAAAATTGTCTGAACGCTATGTCAGGCTTCCCCTGCTTGTGTGCTGTGTTGCAGACTCCTATTGCCAGACATCGGGTCTCAGGGCAGAACTACCTCCTCGAGGCGCTTGTGGTCCTCTGTGTTGAGTCTGAAGCCCTCACCAATAAATTCGGGAGTCCTTTTCTTATCTGAATGACCAAAGTGAGTACCTTCGTAATCAGCATTAGACTCATCTAACTATTTCTAAGTCCTCTGCACTGTCCTCAGATTGACACACCAAACTTTCTGAAATGTTCGTATTGGGAGTTCCGGCGCGAATAACAAGCAGTACGGAATGCCTTTCCAAATTTCCGGCGGAGTGAATTGTGTCATGGTGCTCTTTTTCTCACAGACGGTGCCCAACTGACCCTACTATACTATGCAGTCGACAAAATCAAAAACAAACAACGCAACTGCGCGAAATTAAAAAATATAGTTTTATGGTATGATATATTTATAGGTAAAAGTGTAAAATATAAAAGTGGACACCGAGGTCAACAATGAGTGGCGACAGTCTTTTTCATGCTTTGTCGCTCACTGTTGACCTCAGTGTCCACCTATATGCACTAAATAAGAAATCATATTCGGTATATTTTGCCATCCCATTATGACGTGAATGTAAAACTGCTGGTCATAAACTTTTTAAACTTAACCCTGACGGGGCATATTGAGGGCAAGAGAGATACGGGAAGGCAGTGGGCCACCTACCTGACGAGTTTGTGTGAATGGATGGTGGAATGTCGGGTGGGAGCCTTGACAAAGAGAGAAGAAAATACAGGGTGGCCCAAAAGTCGGAACCGTCCTGGGTATGACTATAAACTACATCCGCGTCCTGAGTAAGACGATAAACTACGTCCAGCACCAAGGCCTCTGATCAGGAGGTTTTGAGGAGCGTGGAACCATCTCTTAATTGCTGGTGTTCCCAGGTCCACCCTGACCCGGGATGTTAACACCTTTTAATGTCCTAGCTATGGGCAAGTAGTAACCCCAAACCCAGATCTCGTCCTGGGTATGACGATAAACTACATCCGCGTCCTGGGTAAGACGATAAACTACGTCCAACACCAAGGCCTCTGATTAGGAGTTTTTGAGGAGCGTTGAACCACCTCTTAATTGCTGGTGTTCCCAGGTCCACCCTGACTTGGGGTGTTAGCACCTGTTAGGGCCGAAGCTATGGGCAAATTGTTAATCCCGAAACTGAGGTAAAAAGAATTATAAAAGTGTAAAAATAGGTTTTAATACCAGAAATACTTTGTAAAAAATTATTACCAGAAATAAATTTTTGAGGAAAATAAAAAACTATTACTAGCAAAATATTTTGGAAAAACAGTATTACTAGCAGTATATTTAAAAAAAAAAAAACTATTACCAGCAATATATTTTTGAAAAAAATATTACTAGCTATACATTTTTAATGAAAAAAATATTACCAGAAATAAATTTTTGACAAAACAAAATATTACCAGGAAAAAAAAGTTGTCGGCATTAAATAAGCCATTAAGGTTGATATACTGTAAAACACAACAAACCAAAACCAAAAGTCGGGCTGCAATTGGAAAAGAGCAAGCACTTGTGAAACGGAAACTGGGTGATATTAACGTAATCTCATCAACCATAATTAGACAAAACTTACGAATGTTATATTGTCAGATATAGAAGCGAGCAAATTTAGTAGATAAATTAAACAGGTTTTAAATGCGAGTGCGATTTTTGCCCCCTCCCTCTGTATTTGGTTGTTGCGAGAGAAACCAAATAATTGTAGCAAATAAAGGTGAAGATTGGATCCATCATCATCGGCAATCATGAAAGAGCCTCATCAACAGGAAAGCAACCAAGAAAAGTATTTAATATACGATGAATTATTGACAACTGTGATCAAGTTAATCATTATTATTTGTTTCGCAGAAGCAAAAGATACACGATTTCGCACTTCACCGGGATTGTTTCTGTTTTAATAATTTCACCTAAAAAAAGGCAATAAAGCCACTCAGACTCAAGGGGTTACTGAGTGTGAACGAATATAAGAAAAAGAAAACATTATTAAGGAGAGAGAATAATAAAGAACAAGATTTAAGAATACAGAAGATAGCCATTGCATTTACATTTTTTGAATATCAAAGCTGTCTGGAAAGCAAGAAGGTGGAAGAGAGTTCCACATGCAAGAAGTGTGATAGAGAAACCCTTAGCATAGAACTTACGGTTACATCTGGCCATTTCAACTGTAAAACCATGAAACCTTGCCGTTAGTATAGTACTGCGCTTAAATTCATTAAGTCTAGGTAAAACAGAGGAAAGCACATCAGAACAATTGCTATGAAAATATTTATAAAAAAGACACAGGGAAGCTACGTTACTTAAGCCAAGGTGGCAAGTCATTGTAGAGTAGAGTAGCTGCGACATCCAGTGTAAAATATATATAGTCGTTCATTGACATGGTAGACAGCTTGCGTGTCTCAGTGATACCAAGAGCGAAGCTATCTGAAGTTTCAACTCTTGTAGGGCCAGAAGATATAAGGTGTGCTCGTTAGCAAGAGTGACATCTCCCTACGATTGGGAGATGTCAAAATCAAGCAATGACAAAAAAATCTAACTATCTCGGAAGTGTTTTTACCTCCGACGGAAAAATGTGATCCCAGGATTCGTTGGTGCATTGGAATAGCAAAAGATGCCTTCCAAAAGCCCAGCAAAGTATTAAGAAACAAGAGAATTTTATTATAAACAAAGATAAAGGTCCCGATCTGTCACTAAAATCAGTCTTTTAATACGCTAGTGAATGCTGGACAATTTCCTCACAGATAAAGGGGAGACTTGAGACAACAAAGATGTAATTCTACAGACGGATACTGAGAATGCCATTGGCGGAACATGCGAGCAACGAGGACGTTTTAAGGAAAATTGAAACAAAAAGGACGCTTATACTTAGAATCAGAAAAGAGAGAGTTGAACTTTCTGGGAGACCTAATGAGGAAAGTAGGCTTGGAAAATTTGACACTCTCGGGACATTAAAGTCAAGAGGAGCAAAAGCTAACTTTGAGTAATCCGCCTAACAAGCTTGTGAAAATGGATCTTGGAGGGGTAGTAAGGGGGAAAATACTGCTTAGAGCTACAAAGGATAGGAAGTTGTGGAGAGCCATGATACCCTACGTTCTGAAGGGACATGACATAAAAGAAGACTGCTGATTGTTTTAGCTTTCCTCTCCAATGTTACTACCTATTATTATGATTTCATTCGTGGGCTTCCTCTTTTACACTAGACATGACTCATTTTAAAGTTTCTCTCCAGATAACTGCTGTGTCGCATTCTTCTAGTTTTATTTATTAAATGTGGCTAGTCTTGCTTTCGTATTTTCTTACAATGATTACTTTTCAGTGAATTATACGGCCCATGTAACAAATTAACCGTGCCAAGTTAGTGACGGTTAATTAGAAGGGGAAACTTAATGGTGGCGGTTTGAAAAAGCGCAGCGAAAATGGCTGCTTTTGAATAGAATTTAAACGGGGATGCTGAGCAGTTCCCATGCTTAACTATTAAATTCTGTACAGTGTTAAAAGAATAACAATGTAGAAATGAGGACATCAATGTGTGTGTGTATGTGATGGCACACGTAATGATGGTGGTGTTAGCGGTGGCGGTGTTGACGGTGTAATGAAGTGCGGAGGCTGTCGGCATGTTCTCTCTTTCGACAGAAGCGGTAATCAATAAGGCAACCAGTCAAACAAAGTAATGATTTTGCAAACGAAGTCTTGCGTCTTGTTTCGGCGCCTCGCCCGCTTCTCACGGTCGCTGCCTCTTGATAGGATCGATTGGACAATAGGAGGCGGACTATGGTGGATTCACGTGACACTTAATGGAGTAGGGGTTGTGTAGATGGGATACAGGAGTGGGTGGCTGGGTACTGCTGATTTTGACCGCGATTTACGAGTGAGGTGTTTTGTGCGGTGGAGAAGTGGTTAATAGATTCCTACAAGGAGAAGAGTCAAGTGTCTGACCGCGCACTTGTGTTTTTTTTTTAAATGATTTCTTTTGATTGATTCCAACATTGTTTTTGATCGGCCTTATCGTCGTCAACATCATCATCATAAGCAACTGTTGCGCCGCCACCACCACCACCACCATCACTACGACGACCACCACCTCCACCCGCACCACCTCCTTCTCCATCACAACCTCCACAACCACCACTACCACCACCGCTGCCATCACCTACACCGCCACCACCCCCAAAATCACCACATTCACCACCACCTCGACCATCATCATACCACCACCACTTTCTCTACCACCACCGCCTCCACCACAACCACCGCCACCACCACCACATCCACCACCTCCAACTCCACCACTACCTCCACCATCATCAAACCACCAACACAAACACCGACACCTCCACCCCGCCACCATCATCTCTACATCCACCACTACCATCATCACCACCACCCCGACCACTACCACTACCTTCTCTTCACCACCTCCTCCACCACCACTACCTCCTACATCACCACCACCTCGACCACCACCTCGACCACCATCACCGTCACCACCACCACCACCACTACCTCCTGCATCACCACCACCAAATCCTCCACCACAACCACCACCAACACCACCAACACCACCTCCACCGCCACAACATGGGAGCAACGAAGTAGTTTTAAGGAAGATTGAAACAAATAATTTTTTTTATTTGCCTTTTTGAAACTCCACATTTAGTTTTGACACATCCGGGTCGTATCTGCTACTGAACCTAAGATGGAAGTTTATATCCAAGCCTGATATCTCTTGATTCACCAAAAAAAAAAAAAAAGATCTCGTTTTAGAATTTGTATGCCGTTGAGGTTACATGGTTACATAACTTTTTGATATTTCATACAGGTTTTTGGCCCCTTTAAAATCATTGAAATACTTTGCTTTTCATCTGTTTTTAGAAAGAGATGGAATTTAGCAAGACGATAACAGATATATACATCGAAATTTCTCTGACGCCTTTATTACAGGCAAGAAATGACATTTGAATTCGTTTTCACTATTTCCTTTCTGTTTCATTTTCACATTCAATTTATTTTGTTTCGTTTTGGTCGCAGCTGTTTCTTTTTCACGCCGTGTTTCTATTTTATCATTTTGAAGTACAATTTTTTTTATCATTTTGGCAGACAATATTTAGCTTTTCTTTTCTACTTGTAATTTTCCATTAACTATATGCGTATTGCTTTTATTAATGTTCACCTATAAAAGGCCTAGGAGCCACTCAAAGTAGAAGGTTACCGAAAGACTTTGTATGAGCGGTAACAGGTACATGTATGACGATATTTGTAAAAGATAATTGTTAATCCTAGATTTGAAAAGAGTAATATTGTTAGCGGTCGAGAAAGCATCCACTTGGGAGTTCGTTCCACACAGTAGTGGTTCCTTAGAAAGAAGCTGTTCCAGTGGGACTTCCCTTTTACATATGGGATAGGAAGGGAATGACGGTGGTTCGCCTAAGTGTGCGTGGTATGGGGGAGTCTTATCTGTGAGGGTTAGAATTTAGGGAACTAAGGAATGTAGCTCGTCAGATCATATTCTATGAAATTAGAAAGATCCCAACCCCCGCGGAGCATAGTCTCATCACGCTAGTTGTCGCTACTACGGTTTTTACAGGGTAGAGTTGCTAACAAAACGCCCAACTTGTTTTCGGATTCAGAGTTGTTAAAAGAGTCAGGTCTGCCCTACTATTAAAACTTCGCTAGCGTGAAGAGATGAATTCATAAGATTCCAAGGGTATTTATACGAAAGCAAACGAAACCATAATCCTATTTTCTACAATGATAACTACTACGTTACGCATGCACCCAATCCATTAACATGAAAGATAGCATGTTTCAAATTTGCAAGAATACTGAAGAGAGTCTTGGAGTATTGAATATATTGCATTTTGATTTACCTCCTTGTCTCACATATTTGCATTTTATTTTTAAAAGTTACTACAAGTTGTAAAGAGCTTTGAATACCTCGGCAGTACAATTCACGTTGATGCAAGACTCTTCAAAAGATACAAAAACAGATACAAAAACAGTAAACACATTTGTTGATTGAGAAAAGTCTATAAAAGTCCCTTTTGTTTAAGGAATGTAGTCCGACTATGAAAAGGTCTAAATTTGATACCTGAGGTAGCCGTGAAAATTAGTTTATTAAGCCGATCAGAACACTTATACGAGAAGCCATCGACCAGTTTAACCGCTATATATCACACTTCTGTTCGTGATATGTAGGCCAGCAGAACAATTAAGCTTAGCGCTGAGTTGGGGAAAAAAGGACGCTGGATTCTGAGATACCCGTGACTCGCAAAGAACTCTGGGCCAACACACTAAAACAAGGACGGATAATTTTGAACACGTTGGTCTGAAACAAACACGCAGCCAGAATAAGTTTTCCTCAATGATATGAAAACAACTCACGGTTTTCAGTTATTATTCTATAAAGCAGTACCAACTTCAGAAAGTTTTCCAAAAGACAACAATCATTCTGCAACTCCTTCCATTCAACAAACTGGAGCTTCTACTACTATGCTGACCTATCAACTACTGAAACGCTAACGAAAATTTGTCAGCACGTTGTAAACTTTTTTGTTATTTTACAAACTTTATCACGTATTTTTACAACTTCTGCTGCTACTGTAAGTTTACTCTTTATTATATACATTTTTCTCGACCTAGTTTAATTTCTTCAGGGGCTCAAAAAATATTTTAGCAACCATTAATCTATCTTCCTTTTTCCATAAAAAATTGAATATATATAATTTTTTCTGTTTCATTTTCATACTGAGTAAGAATTTTTTAAACTGTATTTTTAAAGAATTGTTAACTGATATTTTCTTTTGCATATAGGACAATTCTCATATTTGTTCTTTCATTTTTACCCCTCTGAAACATGGACAATTTACATACGACAAGTCGATTAAAATTTTTCATAAAAATGCCTTCGTTATATTATCAAAATGAGTTGGGAATCTTCAATGCAAGATACAGAAATACCAGTAAAGAGAGAAATCATCTCTGTGCAAATCAATGATCCCACGCAATTAACTGCGTTGGGTTAGGCATCATATCTCGAGTAACAATTAGCGCATTTATCATTTATCATGAGCTGGCAGACAGGAAAAGATTTATGGATTCATTAACGATGCCAATGAATGAGAATTCCTCACACAAATCTGGAATCGCTTTCAGTGGGCCGAAAATCTTCGTGTCCAAAAATTCCTAAACACTTTGAAACTGAAACTAGTACAACATGCAGAACTGATGAAAAGTGCTATTGTAGAAGACAGTGAAAGACTTCGACCTTTGAAATGTTATATTTGCAAAAGAATCTGAGCAAAGTATAATGAACGTACCCCCCCAAAAAAAACATCGATGTGTCAAAAGAACGGGTGGGAAAACAGTAACACTGTTTTTAATTAGTTGTTTTGTTTGGGATGTGGTATGCGATGCTTAAATGATCAGTGCCCATCTCTTCATATATGTACTTGATCGACTCAAGGTAAGAGCGAAAACTGTTTTCATTCCAATTGCAAAACTCTGGTTTGGAGGGGGTTTATCTTTTACCTTATGACGAAAGGAGAGTTTTCGAAAACAATTTTAATCGGATAATCAGATAATCGGATAATCGGTTAATCATTAGTTTTATTCCGCAAACGTGATGGAGTACGAGGGTCGTTCAAAAAGTTCTAAGCCCCACCCAGAAGCATTTGGAGAAACAATACAGTTTTTCACTACTTTCCAATATAGTCACCCTCGACATCAATGCACTTGGTTCAACGATGCCAAAGCATTGCAATTCCGGAAGAAGGTACCTGCGACCGTGGTAAGTTATTTCATCCGGGAGAACGTCTGGAATCAGGGTTGAAATGAGAACTCCTTCAATAAAGTGCATAAAATTGATAACTCTAACAACAGGTTTATTGAATAGTTGACTGGTGAATACAATGTCTCTATTATCTACTGAATGACTAAGTCTTCACTTACCTCTTACTTACTTCTTCTGGTCCCCCTCGCCACAACATATATGATTTCATAATTGTTTCCAAAATGGCAACCACGCCTGTGGGATTTGAGTTTAGGAAACAGAAAGAAGTCAGATGAAGCTAAGTCTAGTGAGTAAGGGAGGATGGGGTAGCAATTCAAAGCCACAGCTGACTGCTTCTGCTACTGCAACTTGAGCAGTGTGAAGGGGCGCGTTATGCTGGAGCAAGCGCACACCTGTCCTCAGCTTTCCTCTGCTTTTCGTCAGTTGACTTAATTCTGAGGCATAGTACTTTCCATTAATAGTTTTTCAAATACTTCAGAATCCCAAAAAACAGATGCCATCACCTTGCCAATAGACGCTGCCTGCTTGAACGTCTTCGTGGGTTGAAGAACCAGAGTGTTTTCACTGTTTGTTAAGACTCTTTCATTCAGGTTCAAAATGGTGAACCCAGGTTTCATCCTGAGTTACTGATCTGCGGTGGAAATTCTCAGGGTCAGCCCGGAAGCGAGTTGGAAGTGTCCTGGAAAAGCCAACCACTTACAGGTTCTGCTCTGGTGTCAGCATTTTTGGACCCTTCTTGCAGACAGCTTGCTCATCCAAAGATCTCAGTAAAACGGTATAGACCGAACTAGAACCAATGCCTATGGACTTAGCTATCTGTTTGGACAATAAGGCATCTGTCATTCCAAATCATACGGTGAATGGCATCAACTTGTTCATCAGTAGTTTGAGGTTTTCGGATGAGCTGACCGAGGGTCATCTTCTGTGCTGTCCCTGACCCCGCTTGAATTCTGTAGCCCACTTCTTCACAGTTGCATAGGAAGAGGAGTCTTCAGTAAACGTGTGTACCACGTCCCCATGGATTTACTTGGGTTTCATAACTTACTTTTGTAAATACTTTATGACTGATTGGGCCTCTGTTTTATCCATTTTTAGATTTGTCACACATCTGTCACCTTTGTATAGGCCTCACCTGCCCAGAGATTAAGACAGAAATCTGAATTAGTTTTTCTGGGTTTCATAAGAAGTGGTAATGTGTTGCCACAACAAAAATGTTTAGTTTGGCTCTTCTTTCTGGGTGAGGCTTAGAAATATTGAACAGCCCCGTAAATACATTAAAAAGTATGTAGACACTTAAAAATGCGTATTATTATTTCTATGCATTTTTAAAAAAAAATCGGAATTGCCCCAAGCAAGGCAGTAAAGCCACTAAGACACAAGGGGTTACAGGGCATGGAAGAATGAGGAACAGAAACATTAGTGATGACTAGAAAGAGAAAAGAGTAATCAGATGGACAGTATATACAGTTTGACGTTTCATTTAAATTTTTTTCATAAATTTTTAAAGTTGGCTGGAAAGTATGGAGCCGAAAAGGAGTTCCACAAGCGAGAAGTGTGAGAAAAGAAACTGTTAGCATAGTATTTAAAGATACATCTAGCCAGCTCAACTGTAAATTGATGAAATCTCGATGCCAGTCTAGTACTGCGCTTAAGTTAAAATCTCTGGGTACCACAGTGAAGAGCACATTCGAAAAATTACCACGAAAGTATTTATAGAAAAGGCACAGAGAGGCAACCTTACTTTGGTGCGAAAGTAACTGGAGCTGAGCCGCCAGATTAGGACCAATAATATTGCAGATTCTTCTTTGGATCTTATCAAGGAGTTCAAAGTAAATAGCAGAGGCACCGGACCGTATGTGGCAGCAATATTCTAAGTATGAATGAATGGTAGTCTTATAGATATGTAAGATAAATTCTGGAGATAAAAATTGTTTCGCCCACCATAGTGAACCGAACTTTTTAGCAGCTGACCTAATAACGGATTCAATAATCTTTCCACTCCATATTAGCAGAGAACGTGAGCCCGAGAAGGCGCAACGAGTCACTTTTCTGGGGGTTGGCATCAGCCATAGTCAGGCATCTTTTGCCCCAGTTAATGACGGTCTTGATGTCGTTTTGGACATCGACTGCATTTTGACCTTGTCAGACTGATTAGCCTCACTATCGAGGCGGGAGTAAATGGTTGTACCGTCAGCGTAGGTACTAAGTTGAGAGTTGAATCATCAGGAAAGTCATTAATAAAAATTAAAAATACTGTAGGACCACGGATGGAACGCTGGAGGATACCTGCGTTAGTACGAAAGGATCTAGATGAGTGGCCATTCAGGATAACTCTCATTACACGATTTGTAAGGACAGACTGGATCAGTTCAAAAAGTGTCCGAAGACACCGTAACAAATATAGATCTAGTATAAATATAAAGGGAGACACGCTCCCTAGTAGTGGATAGCGGCTCGGATTGAGTAATCAGAGAGCCGAGTTCGAATTCCAGTCGAATCCATTACATTCACTTACGCGCTAATACACTTGGGAAGGTATGAATCTTCTTCTTCCCTCCCATAGCTATGGGTAAATAGCAGGACATACCGGGTTCTATAGTCTTGGATGGCAACTAGTCTAAGCAGAAAGAAATGGCAACCTACTGCGAGAAAATCTGCCTCGTCAGTCATGTATCGAAAGATAAATGATCGCCTAAGCGTGTATCACGCATGGCACATAATTGACAGATAAATATAAATATTTATATTCATATATATATGAATAAATATAGTCTTAAAATGTGCTATATTTATGGGATAAAGTGCTAGATGCAATCGTCAGACCTGACCATTGCATTAGGCATGAAACAGACAGTCGCCTCTAAGTGTTGACTTCTATGTTTACTTTTATATTCATATATATATTTATATCTATATTATACGTAGAAGATTTTGTGTAACCCTCAACACCCTTATTCCTTCTGTCGCTATCTCCACTAATCTTGCTGAGCAACAACGACCTTATGGGTCATCCGGTTTTCATTTTCTTCCCCGGTTGCTGCTGGTGTGTCGTCTCAGTAGGATTGATTCGGTTTTCTCAAAATCCTACAATACTGGGGTTGACGGCAACATCTAGTAGTGGATCAAATGCATTTTGTGTACCGCAGATAAGAAAATGAGCAAGTATTATTTGCGACCGTGGTAAGTGATTTCATCCGGTAGAACGTCTGGAGTGAAGATTGAAATGGGAACTCCTTCAATAAAGTGCATAACATTGATAACTCTAAAACAGGTTTATTGAATATTAGACTGGTGAATACAAAGTCTCTATTATCTACTGAAGGACTAAGTCTCACTTACTTCTTCTGTCCTGCGTGTGTCTGTTCGCTTTGGCCACGGAAATGTGGGTGTTATATGACGGTGACTGGCTACGCACATCTGGATCAAATCTAAGCTGACTAATCTTCTTTTATATAGATAAACACCCACTAAAATTTGATATTGATGTATATAATTTTTACACTATTTTAGGAAATATTTTGGGTGAATAGTATTAATGTAAACAAACCCCGAGTTTGGGATCTCTGCATAAACCACACGGCTTCCTTTAATGAAAGAAATTAGATCATTATTTTTTGTAAGAACATAAGCGTTTTGGGCGAATAGTATTAATGTAAACAAACCTTTAATTTTGGATCTCAGGACCAAGAAATTTTGACAACACATTAATCATGTCTTCTTATCGGAGGGAAGTGGATAGAATGGGGGGTTTAGTTTTGCTTAATTTTACTGAATCTTGACCAGTTATTTCTGGGTTTGATTCTCTTTTGACCCGTTCTTAAATTCATTTTTCCACCTTTCTCTCGACCATTCAATCTAATCTTCTGAGAATTCTAATAAATATCATCCAATTAATACTTCCTCCAAACCAAAATTTCATTCTATAAACTTTGAACAGGGTCCTTGCCCTATTACATTCTCATACCATACTTAGATCAGCAAACCGCCTTCATACTGATAGAAAATAAACTGAGTCCATACACAAAAAAGAACAGTGCGTAAGTCAAGTATTGTTTTCTCGCCAGATTTATTCAACCTTTACAGCGTGGTGATCCTTATAGAACTAGGAATCCTACTAGGATGTATTATTGACGTACACAATCTTAATAAGAGGAAGATATTCAGATGAAAGAGTGTTGATAACAGACACAGAATAGAGGTTGCAAGAACCCTTAGGCAAGTTAGTAAGAGAAAGTGTGAAGAAAGGACTAACCATAAATTATAAAAACGCAGAATCCATCGAGCTACGAATTGAAGATGTCAAAACCAAGTAAGTATGACAATTTAAATACCTGGCAAGTGTTTTAACAGAAAACTGGAAAATGTGATACCGAATCCTGAAGGTACATCCTAATAGCAAAAGTGCTTTCCCAAAGCTAAACAAAGTATTACAAAAATTATTAGGAAACTTTCATCAAAGAAAGAGAAGAGTGCGCAACTGCTATGTAATATCAATTCTCCTGTATGTCAGTGAATGCTGTATTATCTCAGCACAGATGAAGAGACTTGAGGTAACAGAGATCTAGTACTACAGAAGAATTCTGAGAATATCATGGACTGAACATGTAATAAACAGGAAGTTTAAACGAAATTGAAACAAAATACTAAAACTTAGAAAGAGACATTTGAAATGCCTAGGGAACATATTGAGGAAAGTAGGCTTGGAAAATGTGACACTCACAGGATATATTAACGGCAAGAAGGGTAGAGGAAAATACTGAGTAACCTAACTAGCGAATTTGTGTAAATAAATGGCAGAACAGGTAGTAGAAGAGATAGTAAAACAATAAATATTCCTAACAGCTACAAAGGATAGGAAGTTGTGGAGAACTATGATCACCCACGTCCTGAACAGAGAAGAAAATATGGAATGAAGCACATCATATTGTATGTGTAAAGGATCAACACTTACTCAAGTGCAACGTTATGGTCTGATCTCTTTTTGAATTAGTTAATTACAGGGATGTTTGATAAAACTAATAAATAAAGACTGAAAATAATCAATCATTGTAGTGTTCAGTCAAGCGTTCAGCTGATCAGCTGCTTTGATCTTTAATCGACTAATCATCAAGGCCAAACTGATCAACCCGTCCGACTGACGGCGTTACTTTGATTGGCGAATTAAATTTATTAAGCAATACACTTCATTACGTCTTGAAAAATCAAATTGATAGAAATCTAAAAAAAAAAAAATTCCCCAAAAAACAAACAAACATTGTAATGTTAAATTGAACTTAATATGTTGGTATTAAAACAGGAAGGTCAAAAACTGAAGCTGAAAGAAAAACTCAGACCTGGAATCTTATCGATATGAGACTAAGGCATCTCAACTAAGATAATGACGAGGCTATAACATTCCTGCAAAATTACACGAGCATTGTAAATGAGTTTCTTTAAACGTTACAGAGACGTAGTAAAAGCGATAATTTAAACGTTACACGGACATTGTAAAAGAGTTTCTTTAAAGGTTACACGGACGTGTTAAAAGAGATTCCTTAAACGTTACACGGACGTTGTAAAAGAGTTTCTTTAAACGTCACACGGCGGTTGTAAAAGAGTTTATTTAAACGTTACACGGACGTACTAAAAGAGTTTCTTTAAACGTCACACGGACGTACTAAAAGAGTTTCTTTAAACGTTACACGGACGTACTAAAAGAGTTTCTTTAAACGTTACACGGACGTTGTAAAAGAGATATTTTAAACGTTACACGGGGGTTGTAAATGAGTTTCCTTAAACGTTACACGGACTTTGTAAAAGAGGTTCTTTAATCATTACACGGACGTTGTAAAAGAGT
The DNA here is from genome assembly GCA_964036315.1 of Acanthosepion esculentum. Lineage (NCBI taxonomy): Eukaryota > Metazoa > Mollusca > Cephalopoda > Sepiida > Sepiidae > Acanthosepion > Acanthosepion esculentum. Next base: position 84,981,968 of record OZ038502.1, on the reverse strand, counting down.
TTCATTAAACGTCACACGGCCGTTGTAAAAAAGATTCTTTAAACGTTATACGGACGTTGTAAAAGAGGTTCCTTAAACGTTACACGGACGTTGTAGAAGAGTTTCATTAATTGTTACATGGACGTTGTAAAAGAGTTTATTTAAAACGTTACCCGTACATTGTAAAAGAGTTTGCTTAAACGTTACACGGACGTTGTAAAATAGTTTCTTTAAACGTTATATGGACGTTGTAAAAGAGTTTGCTTAAACGTTACACAGACGTTATAAAAGAGTTTGCTTAAATGTTACACGGACGTTGTAAAGGAGTTTCTTTAAACGTTACACGGGCGTTCTAAAAGAGTTTCTTTAAACGTCAAACAGCCGTTGTAAAAATGATTCTTTAAACTTTATACGGACGTTGTAAAAGAGTTTCCTTACACGTTACACGGACGTTGTAAAAGAGTTTCATTAATCGTTACACTGACGTTGTAAAAGAGTTTTTTAAACGTTATACGGACGTTGTAAAAGAGTTTCTTTAAACGTCACACGGCCGTTGTAAAAAGATTCTTTAAACGTTATACAGACGTTGTAAAAGAGTTTCTTTAAACGTTACACAGACGTTGTAAAAGAATTTAATTAATCGTTACACGGACGTTGTAAAAGAGTTTCTTTTAACGTTACACGGACGTTGTAAAAGAGTTTCTTTAAACGGTATACGGACGTTGTAAATGAGTTTGATTAAACGTTACACGGACGTTGTAAAAGTGTTTCTTTAAGCTTTTCACGGACTTTGCAAACACTCACTTTAAACGTTTCTCAGGCGTTGTAAAAGCGTTACTTTTAACGTTACACGGGTGTTGTAAACCCTTTTATTTTAACATTAAACGTCCGTTGTAAAAGTATAACCAAACCAAACCAAACAAAATATTTAGATTTCGGCATTAAATAACCCATAGAGGTGTTGATATGCCACTAAACAAAAATAACCAAACCAAACCAAACAAAATATTTAGATTTCGGCATTAAATAACCCATAGAGGTGTTGATATGCCACTAAACGATAATAGCCAAACCAAACAAAATATTTAGATTTCGGCATTCAAGAACCTACAAAGAGGTTGATATGCCGTTAAACAAAATTCACCACTACTAAATGGATTGCAACTTGGTAATTATCATCATCATTTTCCAGTGGGATATTCGTTGCTTTTGTTTAAGTCCGTTTCCTTGCTAGCCTATGATGGTTGTACTCCTGGCATGATCGTCTTCTGTTCCCTTAAAGCCACTTTTTAGTAGGGCTAAATTTTTTAAGGCTAAATGATGTATTATGCTAAAACCTCAAGATAAACGAGAACTTTTTCTATTTGCGTATCTAATTCTTTACCCCTTAAAAAGAATGTCTTAAAATATTTTGTCGGCCAAAAATTCGTTCGCTTAAGTAGAAAATTTATTAAACCGAACGAATCTTTTGGACAAACCAACAGTTGATTGCAACTTTATACTACTTTACCACAAAGTCACATATCTATAAAAGTTCGAGTCTGCAACGTTGTAAACTGGAAATACTACTCATAAATGCTTATTTCGATTCTTTCAGTCAGATGCATGTCATATTTATAATAGCAAAAAAAAAAGAAGCTATTAGAAGACAAGTTAAAACTGGCAAAGATCTGTAGAAGACTGGAATCGCAAGAGGAGGAATGTGATCTGCAGCTCGGAAAGCTAGTTGAATATAAATATATATGAGTGCATATATTGCAATGTCAATATCACAATCCCTCTTACGCTTTCAGGTTGATTGGAAACTAGTGGTGACATGGTGTTCTATACTGCAGGCTCACCCATAGTGCATTATAGGGCAAATTGATTTTTAACTTGTTTTAGAAAATCAACATTGCACTCGATATCAAAGCTGAGGTTTGATGTGATAAGTACTGACACCAAAAGTTAGATTCATAGATTTTACCAATTTTTTGCATTTAGTTTTAAATATCGCCTGAAAAAATGTACAGAAATACTTAATTTCCGTAGATGTTTCCCTATAAACAGACGTCAAATGTTTTCTATTTCAAGAATAAATCCAAGTAAATTTCATATCTTTTGAATGGAAAATATATTCAAACTAGAATTCTAATTATGAATCACCACGAGCAAAATATGCAATTTTTTACTGTATTCAATAAGTAAAAACTTTGTAAAAAATTATAAAGATAACAAAAGCTAATTAATAAATAAAGTTTGTTAGATCATTTGTTAGATCATAATTATTAAAAACAAAAAATAGCTAAAAGTGTATATAACATCATAATACTATTGGGTACAAATTATAAGAAAAATGTTTTAAATTAAAAACAAATAATAGCTAAAAGTGTATATAACATCATAATATTATTGGGTACAAATTATAAGAAAAATGTTTTAAATTAAAAACAAATAATAGCTAAAAGTGTATATAACATCATAATATTATTGGGTACAAATTATAAGAAAAATGTTTTAAATTAAAAACAAATAATAGCTAAAAGTGTATATAACATCATAATACTATTGGGTACAAATTATAAGAAAAATGTTTTAAATTAAAAACAAATAATAGCTAAAAGTGTATAACATCATAATATTATTGGGTACAAATTATAAGAAAAATGTTTTAAATTAAAAACAAATAATAGCTAAAAGTGTATATAACATCATAATACTATTGGGTACAAATTATAAGAAAAATGTTTTAAATTAAAAACAAATAATAGCTAAAAGTGTATATAACATCATAATATTATTGGGTACAAATTATAAGAAAAATGTTTTAAATTAAAAACAAATAATAGCTAAACGTGTATATAACATCATAATATTATTGGGTACAAATTATAAGAAAAATGTTTTAAATTAAAAACAAATAATAGCTAAAAGTGTATATAACATCAATATTATTAGGTACAAATTATAAGAAAAATGTTTTAAATTAAAAACAAATAATAGCTAAAAGTGTATATAACATCATAATACTATTGGGTACAAATTATAAGAAAAATGTTTTAAATTAAAAACAAATAATAGCTAAAAGTGTATATAACATCATAATACTATTGGGTACAAATTATAAGAAAAATGTTTTAAATTAAAAACAAATAATAGCTAAAAGTGTATATAACATCATAATATTATTGGGTACAAATTATAAGAAAAATGTTTTAAATTAAAAACAAATAATAGCTAAACGTGTATATAACATCATAATACTATTGGGTACAAATTATAAGAAAAATGTTTTAAATTAAAAACAAATAATAGCTAAAAGTGTATATAACATCATAATACTATTGGGTACAAATTATAAGAAAAATGTTTTAAATTAAATGTAAAAAGTAAATGAAGATCTTATTTGATGACGCAATGATTTAGTAATGATGTGATTGGGCCTCGCCTTTCTTTCATATACAATTTGTAAAGCCTCAGCAAATTATAAATCTTATAAAACTGCTATAAAGCTTTTAATGATCACCAGAATGAAATTGCAACGCTGAACGTAATCTTTAAAATTTTTTCTTCAAAAAACGGTAACGATTCCGAAAAAAAATATTTTGTGTCCGTTTTTGTCATGTAACCCCCCAACTTCGAAATAGAGTGCAATAGCGCGGTTCCAAAATCAACCTGCCCTACTGCCCCATCATCAAAAAAAAAAAAAAAAAATTCAGGACTGATGATTTCGCTTAGTATGCCTCAGATATTTCTCGGAAAGCCTCATTCAAGAAAAGACTTCATATCGAACTCCATATCGCGTGACAGATCGGCACATGCATTAAAAGAATGACCTGGTGTCTGCCGTTGGCATCACGTGGGTCTATAAATAAATGACCATGCCTTTTGGTACTTACGCTTTACGATGACAGATCACAGTTGACATTTAATCATGTGACACTTTAACTGAATAACATTCAACTCTGTTCTTTGGCGTCAGTTGCCAGCGATATTTCTCTGGATTATCTAGCCATCGGACTTACTCAGTGGAGGCCATTTTGTTGGTTTTAGTGCATCTTTTCAGTTAACGAACCCCATATATATATATATATATATATATATATATATATATATATATATATATATATATATTATGAAATAGACAAAGTCCGACAATTATTTTAAGACATTTTTTTATGTTTATACATTCTTTTTATAGATACACATATTTAAGTAAATGCTCTGTTTATAATAAACAGTATTAATAACATTTACCGGCCTGAATGTCCGAGAAATTTGCATAGAAAATATTCGTCCTCCGACAGGAATCGAACCTGTATGCTATACGGAACCGTCATATAGCCTGACGTACCTTATATATTATTGGATACGCATTGAGCAGATATGAATGTACGTGAGAGATTCTTGGAAGATTGTAGTATACAAGCAGTAAAATCGACCTTGCTAACCGAACGATCCTTTTTGGCTCAATCGGTTAATACACGTCAGGCTATATTTTTTTATCTAATATATTTGTTTATTTGTCATTGATTAAAGTTATTCGTTGAATTTTGGGGTTGATTGTTGTGGTTTGTTCTGACTATTATTTTTGTGGGAACAGTTTTTAATTTATTTATTGTTTTTTCTAAACGGCTAGTTTGTCGGTATCGGTTGTTAGTTTATTTATATATTTGGATGTATTTAGATCAATTTATTATACTTGTTATTTATTTATTACACTGTATATTTCTCTTTTTGGTTTTCGATTTTTAAGTAACGCAGTATATTACTTTTTATTAATTTTTTTATCGTTATATAACAGTTATAACTATTTTCCGTCCGATTTTTATAGTTTAATTTTTTGTTCATAATAGTTTGATAATTCTCCTTATTTTATTTTTTTATTTCGCCTATTCTAACAGGTGTGGTTTGGTAATTTGTTTGGATTAATTTACTTATTTTATTGCCATTTTGTTTGTTTATATATTTATTTATTTTTCTATTTTAAGTTACGTAGTAAAAAATTGTTTTCATGTCTACATTTTGAGATTAGCTCGGATCTTTTATTTAATAATTTATTTTGGTCTGGGAAGGTAATGATAGCTATTTTTTCCTCCAAGCAAAGTTTGCAAGTTTTTGTAGGCTGATGATTTTTTCGGTGTGGTGTGCGTTTTGTTTCCCACATATACTTAGAAAACATTATGCTGTTCGCATATTTACTATTGGTGAAAGACATTTTTTATATATATATATTTATTTTCTTTTTATAGGTAAAAATATTTAAGTAAATGCGCTGTTTTATAATGAACAACATTTACCGGCCTGATTGTCCGAGAAATTTGCATAGAAAATATTCGTTCTCCGACAGGAATCGAACCGGTATCCTATACAGTCATATCTCCTGACGTGCGTTAACCGATTGAGCCACAGAGGAGCGTTCGGCTAGCAATGTCGATTTTACTATATGACGGTTCCGTATAGGATACAGGTTCGATTCCTGTCAGAGGACGAATATTTTCTATGAAAATTTCTCGGACATTCAGGCCGGTAAATGTTGTTAATACTGTTTATTATAAAACAAAGCATTTACTTAAATATTTGTATCTAAAAAAGAATGTGTAAACATAAAAATGTCTTAAAAAATAATTGTCGGACTTCGTCCATTTCATAATATATATATATATATATATATCAGTAATTCTATAATTTTAAACTTAATAGAGATTAGATTTAGATTTTATGTAACAGCGTTTACCCCTAGCGATGGATCGTTAATTAATTTGAAACTTTTAAAACAATTTATTCTACATTCAACATCATCACTTGATAAGACAACAGAAGTGTTGAAACAAAATGGCCATTTTTGTAGTGATTTTATAACATATTTATGTTATAATATTTAAATAAATAATTATATATATACTGTGGACTCTCCTGTCGTGGACAACAAACGAGGACTCAGTAAAATAAAGAGGTGCTCAAGTGTTATGGACACGTAGGTGTCTCCCAAGACGTTCAGGTGTTTTGCAAACTTCTAGACAGAAGTAACATATGGTTGAGCCATTTTGCTCAAGTGGCTGACGATCAATAGCGACATGTTTCTGCAAGTGGAGAGTAAGGCCTGCTTTACTGCGTGCGACAAACCACGGTGACAGGTAAGGCTATGATTTTGAGGAGCAGCATACTGCCAAATTTCTTTAATATTTACACTTAGAGGCGACAGCCTGTTTTATTATTAGCTACTTTGTTTAATAAATTCATTTTGTTTTGCTTTAAAAAAGTCCACATCGGACGAAACGCGTGGCAACTATGATAGTTTTCCATTGTCTTTTACATTTATAAATATTTACATTTTTTATATATATATATATTAAAAAGGAGAGAGCAACCGCAAACGTTTTTGGTTGTAATGTGGATATTGTTTTTTTTAATATTATGCTTTATTTTTCATAATTTTGCTACACTTGTTTCCGGTCTCGCGATCGTCATCAGGCAAAGGCTGGAGATTTCCACATATTATTAAAAATAATTATCTTTTTTCCTTTATGTTTTTCGATGTTAAATATTCTCGATATGAGACATTCTCATTTTTGTGTGTGTTAGTGACCCAGATGTCTTTCTTGAACTGGCAGTGAAAAGTTCTACGTGAAGTGTTATAAAACAATTGGCCCGAGAAATGATGGATATATATATGTTAGAAATAAAGTTATATGTTCACTTATTTGTGTATTTGTGCAGCATTCCTACCTTTATACTACTTTTATATATATATGGTGTGTGTATTTAGGTAGCATTATGCCTATAATTGATAACAGAAGCCATTGGTTTATACCAACTGCTTCCCATACTTAACACTTCTCGTTTTCACTCTCGCGTTGTCATGTGTGATGTCATGGCCCGCGGTGCGATTTTCGCTTCCAGTGGCTCGTATGCACGAGTTTGTCGTTGCTTAGAAATCTTCCATGCAAACAAAAACAGACTATCATTGTTGGTATGTCCGTGTATTGTTTAATTTATTGTAATGTACTTGTCATCTCCGATAATGGCTTATGTAAGCCGAAAGCTTAGATAGGATTAAAAACATGTATCAACATGGTGATTTCCTTTCGTCTTTCAATGATAATGTTATTAAGCTTATCAGACGATATGAAAGGAATTTGCTTAAAATAGACAAAACTTGTCTATATTATTTAATGAAACATGCATTAATATATATATATATATATATATATATATATATATATTAATGCATGTTTTCATTAAATATATATATATATATATATATATATATATATATATATATATATATAAAATATTATTTTATACAGAAAATGAATAAACTAAAATTGTACATGTCAATCTTTGGTGTTTATATATATATATATATATATATATGAAGAAACATAGTCTTAAAGTGTGCTATATTTATGGGATAAAGTGCTCAATATCAGAGATAGAGTGTGTGTAAATATAAAAGTGAACATAGAAGTCAACACTTTGAGGCGACAGTCTGTTTCATGCTAGATGCAATCATCGGGCCACCTCACTTCACGTTTGTCGAACTCTCTTCCGCCTTCTTTCTTTCCAACCAATTTGGATCTTCAAAAATTTAAGGCAATGCCAATTGCTGTCGACTGTCTTCTTGATTCCTCTTCTTTTATTTTTATTCCTTCACACACAGTAACACCTTGCGTCATAATGGTTTTATTGCTTTGCTTGGAGGGAAATACTTAATATATATACAGAACATCGGTGGCCCGATGATTGCATTTAGCATGAAACAGACTGTCGCCTCAAAGTGTTGACTTCTATGTTCACTTTTATATATATATATATATATATATATATATATATATATATATATATATATATATGTATATATATAATGGATCAGTAAATATGTAGCTTAACACAAATATTAACTGAAATTTGATCCGACACTTGAAATCAATCCTGTTTTATTTACGATTGATAGAGAAGAACTGAATTAAGAGTTTTAACGATATAGTGGGATATGTCGAAAAAAAATTTGTGTAAAATAAATGCTTTTTCAATCATCAGGCTACAGTTCCAGTAATGTATCTCCGTACTGAATTAATTATTCTCTACTAAATTAAGTGCATTGTCAAGGAAGTAAAATATTCTTTTATTATTACGTAACAATCTATATAAGTAGATATAGCTTAGTATGTCAGTATCTCCCACCAGCAGAAAAATATAATAGTCTGAGAAAGTGACCTACAAACCTTATTGTCAAATGTTCAGTAGAATTTTACGTTTTCCTTTTTGTCAGTTGAAAGAGTTGCAGAACAACAGATTGCGTTTTATGAAAAAGAATCGATTCGTTAAAAGATTTATGACAGCGTTAGTAATGCATCTCGTCGATAAGTGCATGTCTGCCTCTTGTGCGAGCACCTACATAATTAAATAGTATAATTTGTGTTTCTTTGTTCATATTTTTGGGTGCAGCACCTTATGCTAAAGTGAATCTATCTGATCCATTTTTATACTTATGCAAGATTATCCTCTCTCTCTCCCTCTTTCTCTCCCTCCCTCCCTCTCTCCTTCTCTCTCCCCCTCCCTCTCTCCCTCCCTCTCCCCCTCTCTCACTCCCTCTCTCCCCTCTCTCACTCCATATTTCCCTCCCTCTCTCTCACCCTCTCTCTCCCTCTTTATCTCCCTCTCTCTCACTCCCTCTCTCTCCATACAAAAATTAAATTGAATCAATTGCTAGATCTGCTATTAGGAATGTTGGTTCACTGTGTCAGTCAAGACAATTTTCGTTCACATAAACTAATTTAAATATCTATAAATCTACCATTCGTCCATACCGTGAATATTGCTGCCATATATGATCTAGTGCTGCTGCTATATATTTAGAGATTCTTGGTAAAATCCAGGGAAGAATCTGCAATGTTATTGGACCTGACCTCGCATCTCAGCACTAGTTAATTTCCCGCCGCAGTAATGTGGCTTCCCTAGGCCTTTTCTATAAACACTTGCATGGTAATTGTGCTGATGGGCTTTGCTTTTGCCACCTAGACTTGATGAATTTAAGCACAGCACTAGATTGGCAACAAGGTCTCATCATTTTACAATTGAACTGGTTAGATGTAACCGTAAATTCTTTGCTAGCAATTTCTTTTCTCTCACTTCTCGTTTGTCGAACTCTCTTCCGCCTTCTTGCTTTCCGTTATGGTCCAGGTTCCTTGTACCACGGTGATGGTCCAAGGTAGAACCAATGAAGAATAACTCGAACACAGGTATGGAATAACACAGATATATTACAAACAGAATATGTACAAAAGAAGTAGAAGTGTTAGTAATAACAATCAGGTTAGGTTAGAGAGAACTATGTTGTCTCGACCAGTATCACTATTCCAATGTCTTACAGTAATCGTCTGACGCGACTCTGTCTCTGACTGACTCACACTCTCTGTGTCTGACTCACACTACTGCTTCCTCTTGAGGCGCAGTATTTATGATGTACGGGATAGACCATTACTATTATGGGTAAGTTCCCATAACACTTTCCAACCAATTTGGATCTTCAAAAATGTAATGCAATGCCAATTGCTGTCGACTGTCTTCTTGATTTCTCTTCTTTTATTTTTATTGTTTCACACACAGTAACACCTTGCGTCATAATGGTTTTATTGCTTTGCTTGAGGGGGGAAAATACTTAATATATATACAGAAGTCCTCCCAGGTGACAAAAAAGAAAACTTGATAAAAGAAAAACTAACAAAGAAACGAATAAATTAAAAATCAAGTAAAACTAATATAAGAAAACTGGAAAATGAAAGAGAAACTAAGAAAAGAAAAATGAAAAAAACAAACAAACAAACAAACAAACAAAACAACAATAAAAAAAACAGACCCCTGCCAAAAGAGTAACAAGCAATGCTCTATACCTTAGATTACTCAAGCCAAAGTAAAAACTTTTCACAGCGTCACACCTCAGAAAGAGACAAAGTTCGAATCGCTACTTAAGTTTTCGATGGTCGGGAGACCAACTTTCGTTATAATGCTACCAATTTTTAAGCTACACTGTTGATTTCAATCTTGCTCTGAAAGACTGCAGAACACTTTCCCGACCCCATTTTATAGAAAGAAGCACACGAATGCAGGCTGGCATTTCTTCCTAGACAATAAAAGTAGGCCGGTTCTCGGTTTCATTTGACCTAGTTTCGATCTGTCTTGTCAGAACGCTACTTTCGCTTGTCTGAACTTGCTTTTGTGCGTCAACCCCAATCCTTAGTTTGCAAACATTTTGCCTTTTTTTTCTCTGTTGATTTGTCTTATTACTGTTACTTTACCTTGCATATATTGTTTGCTTTTTTTCATATTATTTTTTGCCCTGCTCTTTTTCATATTATTGCTTATTGCAAACTATGTCACTTCTGTTTTTTTGGGCAATACTGTTTCTTATTATTGAATTTTACCATAGCTACCCACTTCACACACACTTAAACTAAACTAACGTTTCCAAACAATCAATTAAAAAAAGACAGCATTTAAAAATTGATACAGACATAGCGTTAAAGCCAATACACATGTGACGTCTACACAACCAAAAAACATAAAAAATAGAATGTAATCATCATCATCATCATCATCATCGTCGTGGTCGTCGTGGTCGTGGTCGTGGTCGTCGTGGTCGTGGTCGTCATCATCATCATCATCATCATCATTATAGTCATCAATATCATCATCGTCGTCGTCGTCATCATCATCATCATCATCATCATCATCATCATCATCACCGTCGTCGTCATCATCATCATCATCGTCATCATCATCATTATCGTCATCATCTTCATCATCATCGTCGTCGTCGTCGTCGTCGTCATCATCATCATCATCAGTTCCTTGACTGCTTCAATTGTCGGGGGACCCTAGGGTAGAAGAAACAGACAAGTTCTTCCGAGATGATGTGTTGGCTGTGGCTCTCAGGAGTTCCGGCATTGTCATTGTCTGACCAGCTTTTGTGTTACCGTCCCCGCTTGCATCCCCCTTCAACAGTGCCTTGCATGATGGTCTCGCAGATGCTGTCATGCTTGTTTGACGTGGCCGAACCATGCCACCTTTCAACGCGTAATAACGGCGAGGAGAGATTCCTGTCAGCCCACGAGGTCTTTGACCTTGAGCCGTCCATAGCCATTGGTTTTGGGTTCCCAGTCGAACATGCAGAGTAGATTTCCCAAGCAAAGCAATCGTTCTCGAACGTCTGGATCCTTTTCCCCTGTCTCAGCCAGGAGTGTCCAAGTCTCACACCCGTAGAGGAGGATGGAACATTCCGATACAGATCAAATATTGATTGGAATCCGATAGAATGATAGGATTAGAAACAAATAGTAGCGTTTATAAAATCTAACACGTATCACTTTTATTGAAAATTAATAAGAAAATGAAATATGGCGGAAAAAAATGAAAATCCTCCCATTTTTAATGTTTGCTTTTCATTGTTAAACAGACCTCGTGTCTTTTTTTTGACCACACACACACACACACACACACACACACACACACACACACACACACACACACACACACACACACACACACACACACAAATAAATCTACAGGTTGCGATGAGTAAATTGTCACCATTTTATATTTTTTAATTTCACGCGCGCGCGTTGTTTGTTTTTGACTTTGTCGATTGCACGGTATAGTAGGGTCAGTTGGGCACCGTTTGTGAGGAAAAAGATCGTCATGACGCGATTTATTCAGCCAGAAATTTGGAAAAAGCATGTTTCACTGCTTGACACTTACAAACATGCCAGAGTATTTCGGTGTCAATCTGAAGACAATGCAGAGGATTAGGAAAGAGTTGGATTATACATCCAGTCAACATCATGGCTCTCCGATTCCTCTATCCATTACTCAATCGTGCCTCCTCAACTATGTATATGTATATATATATATATATATATATATATATATATATATATATATATATCTTGTGTCAAGGATATCTATAAATCCGGTGACATTTATGTTAAATCAGATAAGACGGCTAACTTTTATAAGTTATCCCCTAAGAATTATGATACATTAGTTAAAAATAGTCTAACTAGTAGTTACAAAAAAATTGATACTAATACTTTTAACCAAATAGATAAGATTAACTGTATCAGTAAATCAATTACTGATAAACTACAGATTAGTGATCGGGTCAGTAAACTACAAACTAAGGAAGCATATATCTTGTTAAAAGATCATAAACCCAAATTCAGATCTAAGCCATCTACTAGGCTTATAAACCCTACTAGTCCGTAAATCGGCAGGATCAGTAAGAATATCTTGGAAAGAACCATCCACTCCATGAAAAACACCCTTGGACTATTACAGTGGATTAATACAGCTGATGTTATCAACTGGTTTACCAACATCCGATATAAGGACAACTGTACTTTCATACAGTTCGATATTACCGATTATTATCCCTCTATATCGAAAAATCTATTCACTTTGTCCTTGGATTTCGCTCGGGAATACTCAAATATTTCTGAGAGTGAAGTGGATATTATCATGAAGTGCTGAAATTCTGTTCTAGTCTACAAGGATGAACAGTGGACCAAAAAGTCTTGTAACGAAAATTTTGATATTTCAATGGGTTCTTTGGATTCTGCAGAAGCTTATGACCTGGTCGGGTTATTTCTTTTGTACAATTTAAGTGCCTTTGATTGTCTAGATTCTGATAGTGTAGGATTGTATAGGGATGATGGATTATTAGTTGTTAAAAACTCCACTAAAATTAAAGTAGACCATATTAGGAAAATGATTCATAAGGTATTTAAGGATTTGGGTCTTAGGACAATAGTTACACTAGTTAATTAATTTGAAACTTTTAAAACCATTTATTCTACATTCAACATCATCAATTGATAAGACACCGGAGGTGTTGAAACAAAATGGCTATTTTTGTAGTGATTTAATAACATATTTATGTTTTATAACATATTTATGTTATAATCTTTAAATAAATAATTATATATATATATGTTTGTGTGTGTATGTGTGTGTTGAGAAAGCGTGAAATAAATGAGATAAAATGCATCTAGCTACGAATTAGATTTCAAGCTTTGAATTGATTGTTATTATATTTTAGGGAGCTTATCCTATAACGGAGAAAAGAGACCAACTCACCATAATGAAAATTATGAACACGGTCATGACGTTCTGACCGTGTTAAGAAATAAAACCCACACTTCCAACCCTATATACATAAAAAATAACTACATATTCATTTAAAGACATTCTTGATAATGGTTAATAGATTAATCAAAAGCGATCGGATCCACAGATCATTTTGACAGTTTTTAAGCACTCTATGACCAGAACATAAATCACTTGTCGAATGAAAGAAACATTTAATAAAAAACTTTAAACTTTGCAATAAAATAGTGCTGGGTGTATATTAATACGGCTACAAGTTATATAAATAATCAATCTATATTTTTCCTCATCGGTAACACAACTCTGAATTTCATGCGCAATGCAATTGTCAGATGCTGATTGGAAACTTTTTACAATTGTCTGACGATTGCATTTGTGCTTGAAAGACACAGTTGTGCCAATGGTGACGAAAAAAGTATATATATATATATATATATATATATATATATATATATATATATATACACAGACAGACTGTTTCGTTGTATCACAGCTCATCAGTGTGGCTAGACGTCCGGTTGCCTCAAGCTAGGATCGAAATCCGACTGAATTGGCGTCAGTCGGGGATTCTACCACTTGGCACACGGCAGGGATGAAAGTGAATTTAAGCGTATTTATTTTTAGATAAACACACAGTGACTGAGAGAACTCGTTTCGACTTACTGAAGAGTACTTTATTATAGGATATTACATTCGAACATATGTAAACTGCTATATAAATGCATTCATGTTTAGATGCATAAATGGTAAATGAGGATTATTACAATTTTTAATATTTATTTACAAAGAAAAGCAAACAAGAAAGAAACACACTAAAAAGAAAAAAAGAAAGAAAGACGCAAGATATCGACGAAAAAAAGAGAAAGAAAGAAAGAAAAGATATAGTCTCATCTAAAAAAGAATAAAGAAAATAAAAAGATCGAGAAGGAAAGAAAGACACAATATATTGTCTCTTCTACAAAGAAAACGAAGAGAGAAAGATAAATATAAGGATGATATAGAAATGTAAAGAAGTTAGACAAGATATGTTGATAACCGGTTCAACCAATCAAAATAGACTTTAATGTAAGATGTCTAGTAATTATGTCATAAAATATAGATTCAAAATTCAACGGATACATAGTTCTGTTTGAAATAGAATTTATATACAATGTAATGAAAAACGAACGGTTGACATTTTTGATGAAGAGCAGCATAATTTAATAATAATTATTTAATAGTATTTAAATAAAAAGACTCTTTAAGAAATAAACGAAAGAAAAACAGAAAAAAATTATCAAAACTGAAAAATAGAAAATTAAATCAAAATAAAATAAATCAATAAATAAATAAATGAACTAACCAAAACGTAAAAATACATAGAACATATAAATAAATCATATAAAAATAATAAGATAATAAATTATATAAAATTATGCTTAACAGAGAATAACAGTTAATAAAAAGTTACTCTATATAAAATATTACCAGTAATGTTAGAGGAATAACGTACATACTATACTACCTCAAAGAATCTAACTTACAAAGGATAAGTTTAAAATGTTTACCACAAGGTTATTCATCATAAAAGAAGTGATTATTAAATTTTAAAGTTTAGCACGATTGTAAAGTCAAAGGTGAAATATGCTTGCAATAGACAGTTAAATCTTTGATTTAATAACATCGTCCCTATTTAACAATCTGATTACCTGCATTTTCTCCTGTAAACTCAAGAAACAAGGTTCATAAAAGTATCTACATGTTCTAGCTAGTTTAAAAAATTTCTATTTAACTTTAGGGCTTTTGTTTTCTTCTTTCAGCTTCCAAAAATATTTTGAAAGTGAAGTTTTATTTCTATAAGCAGCATTAGTAAAAGAAGATAGGTGCTTATACTAACGATCTTTGAAAGTGTTCATAATGCTGCCAATATAAAACTTTTCAATACCCGGATTTTCTATTGAGGAAATAGAACACATATACACAAGGGTTTTAGTCAAGCATTTGTTATACAATGGGCATTGGTTAAAATTCCTAGAATTACATTGGTTGTTATCGTTAACTATATTAGAATTAGTACTTGCATTATTGTTATGATTGTTAAATTGGTTAAGTGTTTTATTGTTGTGCAATTTTATTATTTTCTCAAGATTACTATTACACATATAGTTAAGTTTTAATGTATTCCTATTAAAAGTTTTACTAAGGGGATTGCTTTTCGGAAAATGTTTGCCAGTGAGATTTAGAAACTTATGGCCTAACTTTGTACTAATTGATTAAATGGAGGTGTATACCAGATGATCTTCCCGTTTGTATTTTTTTCTTTGAACTACCATTATATTCTATAAACTGAATTTCAGAGGACTTATACCCACTATCCCTAAGGACTTTATTATACACAATTCTATGTTTCTCGAAGACTTCTTTGTTAGAAGAGTGTTGGCTAGTCCGATATTCTACAGCGGAAGGAATATATCGGATTACAGACGGTAGGTGATTGGAATTAAGATGGATATATATTGGTTTGGCATTGTTCTTCATATAAGGTTGAAAATTTTTCAATTTTAATGTTGCATCTAGAAAATCAACTTGTTTGATATTAGTACTTATTTTCACGTTAAGATCTAATCTCTTAAATTCCCTATGAATCTATTTCCTTAGTTTATCAACTTTATTTCGCGTAGAGTTTTTTTACAATCATGAGACCATCATCCCTACACAGCTCTATGCTATCTAGAGTAATCTCTCCATAAGCAGTAAGATTATACAAAATAAATAATCAAACCAAATCAGAAGGTTCTGCAGAATCTAACGATCCCATAGAAATGTCAAAGTTATCGTCAGAATTTTTTACCCACTGTTCTTTTTTGTAGATGAGTACACATTTTCTACAATTCATAATGATGTTTATCTCTTCACTCGAAATGTTGGAATAAACTTTGGCGAATTCCAATGCCATTGTAAAAATGTCCTTGGATATTGAAGGGTAAAAGTCCAGTGTATCAAACTGGATGAAGGTTCAGTTGTTTTTGTTATCGATGTTTTTAAACAAGTTAATAACTTCAGTTGTGCCGATCCATTCAATACGTCCAAAAGGTGATTTTTAATTTGTTTATTTACGCGTTCTAGGATTACTTTACTAATCCTTCTGAACTCAGGTTTGGTCGAATTTATAATTCGTTTATTCTGGAACTCCGGTTTGTGGTCTTTAAGTAATACATATGATTCCTTTGTACCAAGTTTACCGAACCTTATCCCTGATTATCAGTTTATCGGTAATATATTTAGATGTAGTGTTGATATGGTGAACATGATTAAAATTATTAATAATTTTTTTTTTTTATAATTCTTGGTTAAATTATTTCTAATCAATGCCATATAATCCTTAGGATGAAATTTATAAAAGTTCGAAGTTTTGTCAGATTTTACGAAAATTTGATCAGATTTATTAATATCCTTAACAAATGGATCCAAGTGTTTCTGAAATTGGTTTTTGTGTTTATGAAAAGTAATGTTGTTAATAATATTTAATAGATCCATCTCAAAGATGTGTAAACAGTCAATAAGAGGTGCGGTCTTTAAATTCTTAAATCCATATATTGAGGGGGTCTCCCCTTTTTACACTAACGGACTCACGCAAGGTATACATATACTACTACCAGTGAATACCCGGAGTCAGTACGTTACGTCAAGTCGGACAGTAGTAGTAGTAGAACGTTGAGTCGGTGGAGTAATAATAGAGGAGGGTAGCACAAGAGTCACAGTAACAAGCACGTAGACTCAGTAAGAAGTCATACAGCGATACGTCGATATCAAAGACTATATATATATTTGTCTACTAACCCCGCATTCCTGGAACTACTAACCTGTATTAGCAGTTTGTATTATTACGTTAATACATTTATTTTCCTATATTCATTCTTGTCCTTTGGTATTATTTGATACCGGATTTCATCTCGGAATCCACAACACCATGTATATTCGTTGTTTGGTTTGGTTTGTTTTACGGTATATCAACCTCAATAGTTTATTTAATGCCGACAAAATTTCATTGCTGGTAATATTTTGTTTTGTCAAAAATCTATGTCTTGTAATATCTTTCCTTCAAAAATGTATTGCTAGTAACATTTATTTTTAAAAACATTATTAGTAATATTTTTCTTCAAAAAATGTATTGCTGTTAATAGATTTTTTTTCTTCAAAAATTTATTGCTGGTAATAATTTTTTACAAAGTATTTCTGGTATTAAAACCTATTTTTACACTTTCATAGTGATTTTGCACCAGTTTCGGGATTAACTATTTGCCCATAGCTGGGACCCTAACAGGTGCTACCACCCCGGGTCAGGGTGAACCTGGGAACACCAACAATTAAAAGGTGGTTCCACACTCCTCAAAACCTCCTTGCTGTTGGACGCGTATGTAGTTTATCGTCATACCCAAGACGCGTATTCGAAACGTCCCGATCCCTAAGAAAGAAAAAGGCTTTCCATCTCATCCTTCGTATTAAATCGTTGGTCTTTAGGACCAATTTTTCGAAATATTCACGTTTGATTGCGATGGGAATGTTTTTAGCGTAAATTCCAAAATCAATTCTATCTATGTTCGCGTATTAGATTAACTATAAAAGTGTTTAAACTTATGAGTAGCAAATATCCCAATGAATTGAGAACGAGTCAAATATTAAATTCCAAAATCAATTTTTGCTCCTTTTTCAGCTAAAATGTTAACTGTTCGTTTTTCGTTACATTGTATATAAATTCTGTTTCAAACAGAACTACGTCCGTTGAATTTTGAATATATGTTTTATGACATCTTACTTTACATTTTGATTGGTTGAACCGGTTATCAACATATCTTATCTAGCTTCTTTACATTTCTATATCATCCTTATATTTATCTTTCTCCCTTCGTTTTCTTTGTAGAAGAGACAATATATTGTGTCTTTTTTCGTTCTCGATCTTTTTATTTTCTTTCTTCTTTTTTTTAGATGAGACTATATCTTTTCTTTCTTTTCTCCTTTTTTCGGCTATATCTTGCGTCTTTCTTTTTTTTATAGTGGAGACGGTATCTCATGTCTTTCTTTCTTTCTTTCTTGCTTTTTTTCTTTTTTTTCTTTTTTCGCGGTAAAAAGAGATTGTTTGTAAGTAAAGATTAAAAAATTTAGTAACCCTCATTTACCATTTATGTATCTAAACATGAATGAATTTATATAGCGGTTTACATATGTTCGAATGTAATATCCTATAATAAAGTATATATATATATATATATATATATATATATATATATATATATATATATATATTTTAAACATGTAGTGTTGAATGTTAAAGACAACATAGTCTTGCATATTTTCTTTTGAATTTTCTCATATTCTCTAATGAGACTTTTTATTTGAAAATGATTTCGAAATAAGTATTGTCCGTACGATGACCTAGCACTTTCGAACATCATTGTTCATCTTCAGGGTCAATATTTTTAGTCAGATTTTTTTTAACAAACATTTGCCAATTATCTTGTAGCGTAATATTATTTTTGGCAATATCAATGATGATATTCAAATAAAAAGTCTCATTAGAGAATATGAGAAAATTCAAAAGAAAATATGCAAGACTATGTTGTCTTTAACATTCAATACTACATGTTTAAAAGAAAAGTTGCTGCCAAATTACAAACACACACACACACACACACACATATATATATATATATATATATATATATATATATATATATATATATATATATATATATATATACTTTTTTCGTAGCCATTAGCACAATTCTGTGTTTCAAGCACAAATGCAATCGTCAGACAATTGTAAAAAGTTTCCAATCAGCACCTGACAATTGCATTGCGCATGAAATTCAGATTTGTGTTACCGATGAGGAAAAAATAGAGATTGATTATTTATATAACTTATTACCGTATTAATATAGATCCTGCACTATTTTATTGCAAAGTTTAAAGCTTTTTCTTAAATGTTTCTTTCATTCGACAAGTGATTTATGCTCTGGACATAGAGTGTTTAAAAACTGTCAAAATGATCTGTGTTTCTTTCTTTTCTTCTTGTTCTTCTTTTCTTTTTTAGATGAGACTATATCTTTTCTTTATTTCTTTTCTTTTTTGCGACAATATCTTCCGTCTTTCTTTCTTTTTCCTTTTTAGTGGAGACGATATATCGTGTCTTTCTTTCTTGATTGCTTTTTTATTTTCTGTTTTCTTCTTTCCCGGTAAAAAGAGATAGTTTGTAAGTAAATATTAAAAATTGTAATAACCTTTTACTTTTTAATTTACTAGCGCCTGATGAGATGCGATGATTTGAATCGAAACATGAACTAATTTATGTAGCGGTTTTTACATAGGTTCCTATAATAAAGAATTATCGCCCTACTATTTTATTGAGCCCTATTTTGAAATTAATGCTGTGACCATTTGAATTTATATTTGATTCGTTCTCATTTCATTTGTATATATATATATATATATATATATATATATATATATATATATATATATATATATATATATTAGGATATTACATCGAAAACATGTCAAAATCGCTACACAACTGCAGTCATGTTTCGATGCGTATCAATGCATCTCATCAAGCGATTGTAAATTACTTGAGAGTGAACGATTCATTTAGATTTAAAATCAAAATGGTTATATACTCTATTCGTTCTCATCTTACCTGGATATATATATATATATATATATATATATATTGTTAAATATAATAGACAATGAATGTCTATTATGTTTGATTATGAGCCATTCTTTAGAACGACTCATGGTCAAACATAATAGATATTCATTGTCTGTTATATTTAACAATATATGTTTAGATAATGATCTGCTGCCATAGTTTTTAAATATATATATATATATATATATATATATATATATATATATATATATATATATATATATATATATTTATATAAAAGTGAACACAGAAGTCAACACTTAGAGGCGACAGTCTGTTTTATGCTAGATGCAATCGTGGCCTGACGATTGCATCTAGCATGAAACAGACTGTCGCCTCTAAGTGTTGACTTCTATGTTCACTTTTATATTTACACACGCTCTATCTCTGATATTGAGCACTTTATCCCATAAATATAGCACATCTTAAGACTATATTTCTTTATATACACACACACACACACACATATATATATATATATA